>CM076575.1:1334822641-1336022641 GCA_034641835.2 Pinus albicaulis
GCCAATTTCATCTACAAAAGCAATTTCCATGGCTCTTTGAAAAGTAGCACCATGATTCATTAATCCAAAGGGAATTTTCACATACATGAAAGTCCCCCAAGGAGTAATAAGGGTTGTTTTGTCTTGATCATCAAGATGCAATAAAAATTGATTATAACCTAAAAATCCATCTAACAAAGAGATCCTACTGGAGCCTACTACCCTTTGCAATATGTGGTCTATTTTTGGTAAGGGGTAGTTGTACTTAAGGGATATTTTGTTCAGATTCCTAAAGTCAATGCAAAGTCTGATTTCACTTGTTTTATTTCTTGTAGGGACAATGTTGGATACCCATTTACAATATGTAAGTAGAACTATGATTTTGGATTCATACATTTTATTGATTTCTTTCTCAACCAAGGGCATTAAGACAAGATTTATCCTACGCAGTTTTTGTTTAAAAGGTTTTTGATCCTCTTTGATTGGAATTTTGTGCTTATAATGCTAGTATCATAAGCTTTTAAGTCCTCATAGGTCCAATAAAATACATCTATGAATTCCTTAAACATAGCTATATACCTTTTCATTGTAGCTATAGGCAGTCATTTTGACAGTTTATCATTTTGGGGCTTTGTTCACTGCCTATATTACATTATTCAATATTTGTCCCTGTTGGTTTCTTGGCTACGTCATTGGAGTCAAACAGTTCTTCTAAAGGAAAAGTCATCTAGGTAGGATATTATCCTTAAGTTGAAGTACTTTGAATTCCCCTTTTTTCTGGTCTTTATGTATTTCCGATTTATGAGCAGTTTTATTTGCTGAAATATTTACATCAGAAACAACAGATTGTTTATCTTCACTAATTTGTACATCAGTGTGACTGTCTTATTCACAATCTAAGTCTATATTGCTATCCTCAAATTCATCCTTTGATTGTAAGAAACTCTCAATTTGTTTGTCATTACCGAATACTTGCCAGTATCTCATGTTATCAAGCATAGATGGACAATGTTTAACCTCTAATGTGTATTGTCTATTTGGGTGAGGCAATTGACATGTGCTTGCTGAAAAGGCTAAAAAATTTGCTAGGACGTTTTGATTTATGGGGATAACAACCAGATCATATTCTTCAAATGTTCTTATGAAATCAAGTACAACATTTCTGTATGCTCTTAACCTAGGATTTTTTGCAGCATATTGTCCTTTAATTTGTTTTATGACTAGTTCAGAATCACCATGGACATAAATCCTTTTAGCTCCTAATATTTTCAGCAATTGTAATACTAAGAGCAAAGCTTCATGTTCTGCTATATTTTTGGTGCATTGAAAATTGAGTTTGTAGGAGTGACCTTGTGCATGATTGTTCCTTGCATTAAATACCCAAATACCTGCTCTTGAGCCTGCTTTGCCACATGAGCCATAAAAAATCATATTCCAAAGAGGTTCATTTTCAAGGTCTTGTTGTACAATTTGTATTTGATTGTCATGTTTTTCATTAAGATCATTTTCTGTGTGTGTAACCTGTGAATCAATGTCTCCATCATTATAAATAATGAAGGAGTCAAGGCCAGTATGGATAGAGTACAGAGGATAGTTATGTGGTTTTTCTTGACTACTCACCATGTACTTCAAAGTTTCCCTATACAATCTTCTTGGTTGACCAAACACCAGTATTGTAGCATAAGTCATATCCATTTGAAGGGTCCCTTGTAACTTTTCTCCCCATGAGCGTGATAAAAGCATGCCATACTTAGGAGGGATGTCAGCTACTACTATCTCCATCACTAGAATTTTTGCTGGAATCTGAACTAAAGTGACACAAATATCTTTGATAAAACCTATACACATAAATTTTCTAGAATCAAACGAGTACAAATATTTGTAGGGTCTAGTAATTTCAAGGCCAAGCTTATCCATAACAGCCTTTGGCATAAGATTATGTGATGCGCTTGAATCCAATATGGCATTATGAAGATGTTGGAAATGTTGTCATTGATGGCAAAGGAGATGGCAAAGGAGGAACACCTGAAACAACAACAAGGCAAAGAGAGCATAAGACAAGAAGTAGAGACAACAGAGAAAGCATAAGACAAAGGAGATGGCAAAGGAGGAACACCTGAAACAGCAACAAGGCAAAGAGAGCATAAGACAAGAAGCAGAAGCAGCAGAGAAAGAATAAGACAAGAAGCAGAGGCAGCAGAGAAAGCATAAGACAAGTAGCAGAGGCAACAAAGAGAGCAATAGAGATAGCAAAGAAGCAGAGAGGAAGCAAGGTAGCAAAGGCAGCAAGGCAGATAAGGAACAGAGGCAACAGACAAAGAAAAACTAGCAGATCTGAAGAGACAGAGTAATGAGGAACAACTATTCGAGTGGGAAGACTGTGTAGTAATGAGACAGAGTAGTTGATTTGTATTATTGCAAAATTATTCAAGTGGGAAGACTGTGAAGCAATGTTGGGAAGAATACATCAATTCATTCTGCAGAATTAAATCAAGATGAGGAACAGAACTCTGGTAACGTAGCGAAGTTTGAAGTTGAGGAAAAGAACTGTTGAATTGAAGGTGCAGAAGATCGGAGCCTCATGGGGTTTGCTACAAGTATAACCGATGGAGTGGATTTTATATACGCAACTGAGAAAGGGGATACACACATACTGCAAATAAGATTCAAACCAGAGACTGAAGAAAAATCATATGGTAAGGGTCAATTTGCTGGTGCGTAGAGTAAGTAACGCATTCGTGGAAATGATGAAATGATGGCTCGATAGAAGGCAAGGGAAGCCATATTTTAATTGTGAATCTACAAAAATGGAACTGTAGTTCCATACAAAACCCAGGTTAAAGGGGTTGATGAATAGTGAAGTTGAACCGTGAGTCGATTTCCAAAATAAAACGCAAAAGGAGAAAACAATGTGTGTGTAGGGTGGGACCCCCCTACATATTATTCCAAGAATCATAACCCAAGCTGGAGGATATATATAAACCTTATTCCGAGAATCATTACCCCAGCTGGAGGATACATTAAATCGGAAGCAGACGCCTATATATATGCAGCGCCTTATTTATGTTGCACCTTATACACAAAGGTCCAAAGCATATAAATATATATATTTATATGGAGTGGTTTATACACAAAGGACCAGGACTAAAGAACCAAAGGTTCTATCAAAAGAAAAGTACCACATGGTGGGACCCTCATCCATCGCATCGGAAAGAAGGTTGACAGCGGATCATATGAACATAAAGTTGCGATTCGATTGAAGCCCAGACCCGATGGGTTTATAAATCATGATTGATATGTGTTTGAGTTCTTGCATAATAGTAATAGCATCGCATTGGATCGGAGTGATCACATCAAAGCAATGGAGAAAGTGGAGAGGATCTTATTGAACAGATCGGGTCTATGAATGGGTAGCAGAGGCAACATTGAATAAAATGGAAGCATAAATATAACACACGCATGAAGAACAATAGTTAAAGAGGCGGAATTGTAAACGACGGTGAGGAATGGAACCTAGAGAGGAACCGTGAATGCGCAGTGAAAACTTGATGGAGCTGGACGTTAAACATATGGAAGCGCCGTGTTAAAATGTAAATGAAACAGAGGTCAAAAAATGAAAAGGTGGAACCTTGTACTAGACGGAACCCGATCACGGAAGACGGAACTTGGAAGAGGGAACTCGAAAGGCGGAATTTAGAAGACGGAACTCTGACTAATGAACAGTAAAGGCGGGTTTCCGGTTTTCATCGCACCGCCTTCGTCGGGCAAGCAGTATTCAAGATTTCAGAGCAATTCCATACGCTGTCTGACACGTGGCCTCAAGTGATTTCGGAAAGCCACTCTCATCGCACATTATTGTTCGTGCACTTAAGCCAAGCGATATCTGTCAGATCACACGGGACAAGGCGACGTGCTCTCAGCCGTTAGATGAGAAGGGTCGTTTAAGCGCTGGGGCCCAGTCCATCGCGCAACTATTGAATATTAACCTTCGTGCAAGTTAACCGCGTGATTTCCGTAGGATCATAGGTTGAAAAAGCGATGAATTATCCACCATTGGATCATGAATGAAGTTGCAAGGTGAACAAAATGGAGAGCGAAAGTCAATTTAATTGATCTCCGTGAATCCAATGTAATTTGATTTAATAAAGTGGGTCTATTCAAAGGTTTCCTCCGTGTATGCCTGGAGCAATGAGGTTTATTTTAAACCATACACAGTTGAATATAAAATCCCAAGTCGAAGATTGAGATATGAAGTTTAGAACGAGTTAAGTTGGTGATATTTGCCATGGTCGAGCTCAAAAATTGTAACCAGAGTGCGGACTAAAAGAAGTGTTGAAGGTTAGAATGCAAGGTCATCCTTTTTAATAAAGGGAGAGTTAAGAAAAAATTCACCATATATGTGATGTGTGGAAACCTGGTCATTTAACCAATGCTAAATTTATTTGTCCGAGTTGTTCGACTATGGTTTAAGCCATATATTCTTCAAGGAGGTAAACTTCAGCATAAATTCGAAATTGCTCAGATTGGAAATTGGGTTAAGTACTAAATTGAGTGCAGGTGATTTTATGTGCAAGTAAGTTTTAATTATTTAAATTGCCAGCCCAGAAAATAGAGTATTGAAATATCCCAGATCGACAGTTGTATTGAGTACAAATTTTCTGTATCCATTTTATATGCACACAGAAAGAGGAAGTATGAGGCTTGACAGAGGTAAACAAAGATTGCAGAGTTGAAGAGATGTACAACAAAGGGATTCAAAAGTGCAGTGAACAGGTAGAATATGCAGATGACTGTGAACAAAGAGGAAGGATAGTTACATGACTGCTACAAAAGGACAAAACTAGCAAGCCAATGGGCTGAGTAAAATTGTTTTTATGTAACCGAAAATGTGAATGTTGTAATTGATTTTTATTGTTTGTGATGCATTGGCAAGTCTCCGGAAGAGAACAAATATCCCACTGTAATGTAAATTGGTACCTACAGTTATATTTTCTAAATGAGCGGATAAAAGAGATGAGAAGGCAGAAGGCAAAGAGACATGGCTGTCCATTTCGAATTCCCAGTAGAATACAAACAACCATGAAGCTATTTTGTATAAAACAAGTTAATATCCAAGGGGAGAATGTTACAAAAATAGAGTGAGAGAAGAAGAGAGTGTGCAGCAGAATTGAAGAGAGTTGAAGAAAATAATAAAGCTGCAAGAGGTTAGAGAGATTAAGAAGGAAGAATGCAGAGTTTGGAAAATTGAGGCAGAGAAGATAAAGAAGGAGGAGCAGAATGAGATGCTGTGAAAAGTCAGAGAATGCATAAATGAAGCAGTGAGGCAGAGAAGGAGGAGCTAAGTAAAGAAGAAGGAGGAGCTGATAGTGAATCTGAGAAGATGCAGAAATGATGTAAGGATAGATATGAGGACTGATGAACAACAGAAGAGAAGGTACATAACAGAGCTGATATCCAAGGTAAATCAGCAAGTGTTTTTCTTTTGAAAGAGTAAGGAAGTTGGAGCTTCCCTATCAAGTTGTAGCTTGATAGATGTCGATTCGGAGCGCCAGGCGGGGGTAGGAGGCCTCCCTGTGGGTTGGTGCTGCGGAAAATGAATGGGAGTTGGTGCTCACATCAAGTTGTAGCTTGATAAAATATTGAGTATATGGGCGGGCGGGGTTGGAGCCTGTTTGTAGGTTGGTGCCTGAGAAAATTGAAGGGGTGGAGCTTCCTTGCAAGTTGTAGCTTAGGGGTGAGGTTGGAAGTAGCCTCTGTGGGTTGGTGCCTATGATCGGTGGTGAGAGGGAGTTGGAGCTTGCCTTTGCATCACAACAATAATAAGATGTTGTTTTCTCCCTTTATGGGTTTCCACTTATATCTGGTGTCTCTGTGCATGATGTTTATGTGTTGATATGGTTTATCTAATCTGCTTAATACTTTTTGCTCTCATATTAAATCCGTTGTTACATTATATTAATACTTGCTACTCACATTCTAAGATTACTCACATATTAAGCTGAACATGAAATGAAGGTGTAAATAAGTTTTAATGGAAAATTTTTAAAATTCTATGTATGTGTTAAACTGATTCACCACCCCCCCCCCCCCCCCCACCTCTCAGTTTAACTAAGGGTTCAACAGAAGAATCTTGTCATGAACATTGAGACTGGCATAAAATGGAGGGATACCTCCTTCTTGAGCTTTACCATCAACTTATGGTCCAAACAAGAGTTAAGGATGATCATCATTTAAGTTAACAGTATCAGTAATTTCACCAATGTCTAGTACCTTTAGGACCTGAGACCTATACACATTCTTGTTTATAAATTAAGTAAGAGGAACATAAATTTTCAATTTAGCAAGTTCATTATCAATGCTAAATAGTGTTTGAACTTTGAGCAGATTTGAGAAATTAGTTCTTTCAACCATTACTTTTTTGGTAAGTTCAGTTTTTTGACTTGTACTAGGGATATCGGTTTGAACAATTTTGGCAGGGGTATCAACTATTCTTATAGTAATGTTTTCAGTGTTCTTCTTTTATGAATTGTTTACACTTTTCTGTGAATTTTCTATTGTTTTGTTGAGATCAGGTTCAGAAACCTTTTTTGCAAAGTTTTCAGAATTATTTTTATTGGAATTGGCAAAGTTTTTCTTGCTTCTAAGGTTATACTACCTGTGAAATTTCATGATAGCATTCTCAACTCCTTGTTTATAGTCATCAAATTCTTCAGATTCTAACTCTATCTTAGTTAATGAAAATAATTATTGTTCTTCTTGAGTGAGAAAAACAGAGCCATCTTCATTAATTCCCATAAAATTTATCTGATTTTATTCTAATTATTCAACTACTCCTTCATCCTCATCAACATAATTCTCTTGGAATGGAGTCCTAATTTGCTGATCAGGACCTTTTTGCTCTCTCTACCTAATCTGTGGAGGATTTCTTCTAGGATTTTGATTTTTGTTTTGAGGAGTTGGTTGATTTTCTCTAGGAATAGTTATCTCATTTAGATTGATCCTCTCCATCATTCTCTCCATAGTTCTAACCAATGAGTCAATTTTTGCATCAGATCTGGAAGTTGAAGGTTCTTTTCTTATGGTAACTCTTCTCTCAGTTCTCATTCTAACCCTTTTTGCTAACACGTTGGCTTCTACACTCACTGCATCCCTATGCATTTCCTCTAATGTCGCTGAGTTTCTTTCTCTTAGTTGATAAGAAATTTTTGGTCCAAAACCATCTGGAAATTTAACTAGGTCTAACATTGTGGTGGTTTTATATGAGCAGGTATTGCATTATATAAAATGTTAAATATAGTGCAATAATCCTGAACACTTTCAGCTGGGTCCCTTCTAATGTATTCATATTCAGATAAAATTTGAAGAGGGTTATTTTTTACTTCCCACCTATTTAGGAATGTTTGATGAAATGCAGGGATGTCATTGATACTGTTTGCAGGTAAATATTTAAACCTTTTTCTAACTTCTCCACTAAGACTCTGAGCAAACATCCTTAACTTAACACTTTCTTCATGAACCTCTTGAATATCAAAACAGTCATTCATTTTGTCAACATGCTGTTGGGTAGTTACAGGACCAGTTCCATCATATAATGTAATTTTAGACTGGTAATCCTGTGGCATAGTTGCCAATGGTGTTGGCAATACCAATGGGGCATACCTGGCTGCCATAATTGGTGGAGGTGGTGGAGGAAGGTGGCCAGTGGACGAAGTAGGATGGATGATGGGAGGAGATGTATGTGTGGAGGTTTGAGTACTCTTATGAGGAATATGGCCAGTGGATGAAGTAGGATGGATGATGGGAGGATATGTATGTGTGGAGGTTTGAGTACTATTATAAGGAAGGATAAACGAAGTGGTGGGGATTATAGAAGCAATAGGACTAGCTGACTTATGATGTGCAGTCTGAGAGGTAATAGAATAAGCTGCTATAATCAATGCAGTTAGTTCTATAAATTTTTGAAGGTAAGCATCATCAACAGTTGAAGTAAATTTTGTTACCAAACCTTGGAGAGTGTCAAAATCTTGGAGAAGCTGAATATTAGATTGAATTTGTGATGAAGCTTCTCTCACTGGACTTTTTTGCAAAATAGATGGATCAAATACTATTTGGTCTTTCCAATTCTCGGATTTAGTCCTGAATAAACCTTGTTCAAAGCATAAATTAAACTGAATGTCTTGTAAGGTGACAAAGTTTTCAGGGAGGGAATTTTCTCTGTGAAGAAGTCTTCTACTTGTTTGGCTCTCGGTTCTAGGAGTTTTTCTTAAAATTTTCTCAGGATTGTTCACTATAGGAGGAGGATTTGGATTAGGATGGGATCTAGTTGAGATTCTTTTAGGAGCCAGAATTTAGATCTGCAGCACAAACAAACTGATTTTTTTCAAAAACTGAAAGAAAACCAATCTTAGAAAATACTTCTATCATACAATGCTTTTAACTGGGGTTTCTAAATTTGAATGAAAAGACAAGTTTTTTAGTTAAGTTCCCCAATATGGTCACCACTATGTTATCGTTCTATGATTTAAAGATCGGAAAGAATAATTATATAGGAAAATATCAAAACCACTTAGGATCCTTAGGATCTAGCCCTCCTAGACTCAGAGAGGGATCTCTCTTTTGGATTTAGATTTGTTTTATGAATATGCTATTAGACTAGTTATAATGATAGTGAAGATTGTTTTATGATTGATTGTTTGGTTGGATTAGAAGATCTATTTAAAATAATTCCATTGGGCCATGGAATCATAAAATGCTGGGTTGTTGCATCAAATTTTCAAGAGCGTTCACAAGGCAAGCTAACTACACTTACTGGATCTTAAAACATAATGAATTATGAGATGAAAGAAAAAGTGAATTCAGTAGTGGTTAAAAAAAAATTAATAATTTCTTAACCAGACTTCAGAAGAAAAAAAATTATATTTTAAATACAGCCAGAAATAAGGTGCTCTTACAACAAATCTTAATCTTCATATTTCTGCTTTAAAATTAGATTTAAATGATTCACTTATATAAAAACAATGGAAAACATTAACAAAGAAAATAAATGACATCGCCAGATAAACATAGCTCAAGTATCTTGCAAATGGTCTTTTATTATTGATGTTCCAGCTCCAAAAATACAATGCTCCAATAGAAAAGTTTTACAATCTAGGGTTCAACCCCTAATACTCAGACGGTATGCAGTATTTAACTAAACTCTACAACGATTTCCGTATCTACTAAGAAATCAGTTATTAATTACAATAATAATCAAAATTTTACTAGTGTGACCATGAAGTGGACATGATGAATTAATTTGACATCTGGCCCTATTCTTCAGAAGGCCGTTGATGCTTGATTTGATCTGTTGTTGCACTGACAGATTTGGGTGATCTGATGCTGTGCTGATATGGCTGATACATTGATATACTGATCTGGCTGAAACACTGACCTTCACCCTTCTTGGTAGTCACACAATTTTTTTCCCATTGTTGCTCATTTGGAATCTTGATCCTGATCACCTTTAGATATATCTCATATGTCTCTGTGAATCTAACAAAAGTTGGCCTCAACACAAAAATGTGTTTAATTTCATGCTAGATGAATTCATGGATTCAAGGAAATATCTTCCAGTCATTGCTCCTTTAAGCCCTGCAAACTTGGATGTATCCTTAGTAATGTCTTTCAGCCTATTCACATAATATTTCCTGGCCATAAGCTTATCATTTATTACAAACAGTGAGGGTAACCCTCTTTTGGTCAGTGGCTCAATTCTGTTAAATAATGTACTGACACCAATTTCTAAATTGTCGCACTTTTCCTCTAATTGTCTGACCAAGCTTTTCTTAGTAAGCACCTTCTTGACTTCTAGAATGGTTGTTATTCTGTCCTCAACTCCAAGTGCCTCCAATTCGAAACTGCTCTTGGAATTTAGAAATCTGATGATGTTATTTGTTGTCTCAGGCATATCCCCAAGCTTCTTGTTTGCTTTAGCTATGGCATCATTTACTTGTTCAATTAGTTATTTATGTTCAAATATGATTTGAATAGAAGGACATATTTCATTCATAGAATCAATTATGCTTGTCCAAATGAATTCCTTTGCCTGTCCAATGGTCTGACCAATGGAAGCTTCGCTCTCTGCCTTTATCACTATTTCGATCTATTTTTGGGCTCTTTTTATTTGTATCTCATGTGCATTATTAGATCTTACCTTTAGATCATTTAAGGTATTAATTTCTACTTCCAGCTTTTTAATCTCATCCGTTTGTATGGACATATTCTCCATGGCTTTAGCTAACTGTTCTATACCACCTGATGTTACTGTAGTTGCTAATGTAGTTGAAGGGATGACTGCAATAGGAACAACATCCAAAGGAATAATGGCCATCTCTGCTGCTTTTTCCTTGTCCCTAACCAATTTCTCCATTTCTGTCTCCATCTGCTTCAATTGTGCTCACTACTCCATTATCAGCTTCATCATCTCTGCTTGTTGTGCTTCATTCTCCTCTATGTCCTTTGTTATAGGGACTTCAGTAGCTGACATTTTAAGTTTCTTTCTAAGGGTGGATATGTTTGCGTTTTTATTTTTCAGGATCTCCTCTACTGCCTCTACATTTTTTGGATCATACCCAATCTTCACAACTAAATCCTCCAAGGACTTAATTTTGGCATCCTTTGCCAGAGAATAAATCTTCTCCATCTTAAGTTGTGACTGAATATTGGCCAATGATACCTGTAATTTAGATAGAATCATTGTAGTGCTTGTCAGTGTGGATGAAATCATTTCTCCAATCTGCTTGTGCATTTCCATATGATCCATTGGGTGGATGTCCTTGACATTAAACTCAAAAGCTGTATGCTTGAAATCGACAAGTGATTTTGGCTGAGAAATCTGGGCTTCTAAGAAATCCATGCAATTTTTTCCTTTCTTTGAGTCAAAGGCTGATAGAAGCCTGCTTTGTGAACTGGTGGTCTGCTTCCAAAATTAGTTGTAGGTGTTGGTCTTCAATATCTCATTTTTCCTTTTAATTTCCTTAAAGGTGTCATATATGGTTTTCCCCTTTTCCCATGTAGCAACAATAGATGTAGGTGTTTGGAGACTTCGCTGCTGAAATGGAATTGTAGCTGAAGTTGTAGAAAATACACTTTGGCCACCTGCTGGAGAAGAACTAGGAGAATCTCTCGTAGTTATGATTGTCTGCTGCTCTGTTTCCTTGATTTGATCTATGTCCATATGAATTCTTTCTTTCTTTCTATATTTCATTTTAAACTCCCTACTAGATGTATCAGTCTCCAAAGTAGACTGATCATCTCTTGGCCTTTTCCCTGTTGCCTCTTTCTCTTGCTCTTTTCCCCTGTCTTTCTTATCTTCTGTACTCTACTTTTCTTGTGGAGTAGGGGTTTGTATGCTTGAAGATGAAATCACCTGCTCTTCAACCTTCTGCAATGTGTGTGCCGCCCACTCTGTCTGGTTCATGAATTGCTCAATATCAGGCCTGTGGGTGTGGATATATGGAGTTGATTTATTTTCCACCCTTTTCTTAGAGATGATGCCTAATGGGTCATAAGACCAAGTGAAACTATGTGTGAATTTCATCTCTTTCAACATCCTGTCAGCCTCCGCTCCTGCTGCTCTGCTATTTCAAATGAAAGGACCAATTTGGGATTTGATCCTGAATTGAGACTTCTTTTTGGCTGATACCAAATGTACCTCATCTACATTTATCATCTGCCTAATGTACTCTAGGGAAAAGTGTTAGAATGAATATTAATTCCAAGCGTACGAAAAAACACCACTTTAGCTATGCATAACAACAGCCCTAACAACAAATATGGTTGTAAATATCTTCAGATCTGCAGTTAGGTGATCAAGATAAATGCTGCAAAAATCTAGATCTATGTATTAGAAGACATTAAACAATAGAAAAAACAAGATTTATTCCACGCATCCAATAGACAAGACAAAAATATGTTGAATAAATTTTTGTATTAGGGGCACCTGGGAGGAAAACACAGGAGGGTGTTCCCAGTTCTCCTCAATGGGATGGGTTCTTGTAAGTCCTCGACACTTTAGATCTAAAATTCCTCTCCCTTGATGGTGTAGAAAACTGAGACAAAAATGGTAGCAAAATATAACTATGATGGTGGATCAATAGTCAGACCAAAAGTATAGATCCAGACTCATCTTTAGGCAATAAAAGGTGATAAATGAATGGAAAAACCCTTCTGTTTATAACAAAATATTGAGTTAGTCTAGATATTGGTGCATAATTAAAATATTATTAACCAAATCAAGATCCATCTTTTATGGAATATTTTATTATATTTGTTGGAGGGAAAATATATTTAACTTGGGTCAAATCCCTTTATTTGTAAATAATAAATAAATAAATGATTTGATTATCATTTTAAGGATGTGGTTGAGTAATAATCAAATAAATAATGATTTATTTAATTATTTAAGGGTGAATTAGGCATATTTAACAAAGAATATTATTTAAATAAAGTTTAAATAATTATTCTTAGAAAATAATAAGATAAATAATGATTTATCTAATTAATTTCCTTGTTTTGGGTTAAATATAACCAGGAATATTAATTAAACCACTGTTTAACTAATTGTTCCTTGAGAAATCAAACAAATATAGATTTATTTAATATTTCCTCATGGGGTTTCCTGTTTAGACCATAAACAACTTAATAAAGTTGGTTTACTAAGTTATTTTTCATAGTGAATGCGATTTTACTTAGGGTAAAATTCATCTTACATGGTGTACTTGGGTCCATCTAATAATAATGGGTTAGATGACCAAAAAATGGTGTAATAGATTGCCCCCAAGCGTGCGAGCATTAGGAGCTAATTGTATGACCGAAGTACGTTGTAAGAACTCAATCACTAGACGTCGAAGGGGAAGTCAAAGAGAGAGGAGTATAAGGTAGACAAAAGTGCTGAAAGAACTAGACCCTAAGGAGGCGAGACTTACAGGTGCGACAAGTCTCTTTGATGAGTGAGTACCTATGCTATAAGCTGTGGGGGAGGCATACCTATGCCCGCCGAGGCAAAGTACAAATAATGAGGCGTCCAGAAAACCTTGGGACGAAATAATAAAGTATATGCTGGCATAAACATGAGCCAGATGAATACATGATAATGAATCCCACATACATATTGTGCCTGGGATAACAGCCAGGACTTGTACAATAATATATAAGTACATGAGATGTAAATACAACCCAAATGCCCCTGTAAATAGGAAAGGGCTCTGAAAATCTGATTGATATATGCAATCAAGAAGGCGCTGCAAGCGGCTGAGGTCGGTATCATCAAATCTATGGAGCTACATCGAAGCCTGAAATGAAGAAGTCATCCGGGTATGTGGGGGGCTACCTGTAGGGCCACCCCCTCTTGAGGGTTGTGACATCTCACACACACTCGGGAATCACTGATATCAGCTGCTGCATCACTGAACCATCAAGTATATGGATCTCGATCATGCTGAAAGGAGATGGAGCTGAGAAACAATCAAGTCAAAGGGAAATAAGGAGTCCCTTTTCCCGATCCGGGGCACCGAACAAAAGTGGAAGTCGGAACCAAGGTACACTGCCCTCTAGACCTGTCTTCTGGAATGAATGAGCTGATGTCGACAGAAGGAGGTCCACCATAGGTGAGGCAATAAGGGATCCTCAACTAAGGCACGAGAGAAAATAGTAGAGCGACTGACAGACTGACACCAATGATGATGATGAAATGGAGGGTACTGAGTAGCGAACGGACGACTTCCCTTGTTAAAGAATAAAGGGCATGGATGTCTCGGAAGCGACTGATACAACATCATGAGGGATAGGGGACAATGGGACTGGAGGCCATAATGTGCGACACGAGAGAGGGACCAAGCAATGAAGGATTGAGGACTATAGCGGGATGCAAAGGGACTCGAGATAGACTCCATGAATGCAATGATGACTCAACTCAGATGCTCTAAACAAGGATGACTCAATGGTGCTGCCACACAGAAAATTTCTAATGGGGACCATAAAAACATGAGTATAAGATGATAACTCACGACGAAAGTTGACACAAGCGTGGACAAGTATGGAGGCAAAGTGGTTCCCCCAGTATGAGTGTCGCAAGTGAAGAAATTTGATTTCGAGGAAGGGTGAAGTGACGCTTCTTGGAAAAAATGTGTCTTGGTGAAGTATCAAATCACTAAAAACTAATAGATACCCATTTGAGGGCTCGGTGAGAGCTTTCCAACGGTATGGATGGTTTGGTAAACGGAGCTACGGTTGGGTCGCAGCAGGCGAAAGAAAAAACAGGGGTTTCTATTTTAATAAGGCATTTTCCCTCCAAATTCACTCATTTGCATTTGGAGCTGTGGTGAATGTAGAGAGGAGAGAAGGCCCTAAATCTTGCGGCGATCGCAGTGGACAAACCGAACGTTGGAATTGAGATTCGTCAATTGCAGGTAAGAGGCCTAAACCTACTCTTTCTTTTCAGTGGATTGAAAGTTAAGATTAGGTCCCCAGGGCTCAGAAACATCCCCCTGCTCTTCTTCTCAGCGGGGTCACACTTTTTGTGGCAAAAAGTGCGACCTGGGTAGCAGGTTTTGAGCAAAAAACTACGACCTGTCCCAGGTTTGAGCCTGAAAAGTGCGACCTGTTAGGGAGGGGTTTTTCTGTGCTGTTTTTTGGCTGAGCACTGGGTTTTTATGATGAGATGCAGTCTTTCATATCTGTATACTGAAAAATATGATGTTTTTGTGCAAATATGGCAGAATTATGGAACGAATGGAGAGAGAGAGACCTGGGCGCATTGCGGTCGGAGATCCAGGAGGATCAAGTGTCCGCAGTGCTTTGGCCAGGTTTAGGGTTCTAAAGTTTGTGGAGAACCATTTGATGAGAGCTGGAGAGCCCTTATTGGCCCAGATTGTCAGCTATTGGGACCCAGACCATGAGGTCTTTATAGTGCAGGGGCAGCGGATCGAGTTTACAGTCCAGGATATATATTTCCTGGCTAGTCTCCCACCACTTGGGATGGTAGGGAATACTCAGCCAGTATTACCACGAGGGGGGAACATCATAGAGTTTGTAGGGCACCGTTATCGACCAGGTCTCCAAGTCAAGGGGGCTCTGATACCCATCGGGGATTTGGAGAGGTTTGAGACACGTGCTGTAGCCGCAACGGTGCTACGGATCCTGGGCAACCAGGCACTCCATCACATCACTGGAGGGAAGATGATGCTTGTGGAGAGTGTTTTGAGTGGGAACTACTATGGGTGGGCCCAGGTGATGCTGTTGTCGTTGAAACGACAGTTGTCGCTATGCAAGCGGCAAGTGAACCATGACTGTGCATATGGTACAATTTTGTGCTTATTCTTCTTTGAGAAGATTCCGACCCTTCGACCTCGCACACAGCTCCAAGATGGGGGCCCGAGAGAGCCGAGGATGCGCCGGTGGGGGTGAATACTGTGCAGAGGAGGAGGTGGGGCAGTTGGACGGGTGTTCCGACCCGAGTTCTTTGCTCATTGGGAATAGATGCCACTGTATATAGACGAATATCCCTATAGTGGGATGAGTTATTGCGGGGACTCGAATCTGCCACTACCGCCTGGTCGAATATGGGGACCTGATGGTAAGTGACAAATTGCTAATATTTTATGTGAATGTAAAGGTCTATAATATTGTATGTGGCACTGATTCTTTCTCTTTTGGTATGCAGATACAACACCGGTAAAACTGGACGGATATATGGGACGACCTGCAGCATCGGGGACCGCAGGACCTAGTGGAGAGAGGGCGCAACAAAATGAGGATGCAACAACCCTCCTGGAGGACATCCGTCATAGATGTGAGAGGCTTCTAACTGGTGTTTCAGAGCACGGTTGGCAAGACTTGGATGACCAGTACATAGAGCCATGTATTGGTCTACCCTATGAATGGTGAGGGGTCATGCGGCGCATGGCGATGGCCGCATAGAGTATGCATGATCTACGAGCTGTGGGAGCAGAGCTATTGGCTCGAGATCCTCCAGATAGTGATTAGTATGTAGGGGCAGGTGGTGTCCCCAATTTGAGTTTTTGTAACATGCTATGGGCATGTCATATATATCTGAGTAGATGAACTTGAAAACATTTTATACGACACATATTATGGATATGCATCATTGTGATATTTTAATGTTATTGTCTTGTGTTAAATGCGTGTGCTAAATGCCAATAGAGAATATGATTTGCAATGCTATCTACATAGCGATTTTGTGCTCTAAGTACATGACTGAAAGTAATGATTTCAAATTCACGCATCAAAAGCTTGACTCGTAAATATCTTCTGAAAAGGATAGGATTATGCACATGATAGACACCATTCAATTGCATGACAAGAAGTAGGGAATCTAAACGAACATGAAGGTGGAGGATGCGATATGAAAGGGCATCAGCTAATAGACCCCGCACTGCATCATATTCGGCCTGATTATTGGTAGCAATACCAATGCATGCACTGTTCGAGAGAACAAGCGAATGCAAGGGGGTAAAAATGGCCCAAACTGCCGAGGCTAGATTCTGGGAGTAGCGAATTGCACCATCGGAAAAACTAATATAAGGTGTGGACGGAGGGTCCATCTGAAACGAGCCATAAGACAATAAATGGGATGATGAAGAACAATGCAGGCAACCTGAGCACAAAGTAGAAATTGAACGCATTCCGTGAAAAGGAGTGATCTGGGTAGGATGTCTACTACTCACATGCCGTCGGTGAGGGGGAATGTGGGAGTTACTAGAGGTGTAGCTTGAGCTCAGGCTGCATAAGTCACCAAAGGTATGGATGATGGCATCCCATTTATGGGCGGGAAAGATGAAGTCAAGGGTGGACATGGCTTCCATGATGTCGTTGTCACAACAGGAGGTGGAAGGACAAGAGGAAGGGAGACCACATGACGCGGTAAGGCTACCTGACTCATCATCATGAGAATCAAGGTTCACATGCGCATCGTCACGGAGGATGACGTAAGAACAAGTATATAAAGGATCTACTAATGTTGAGCCCCAGGGGATCGCTGAAGGGAGGTTAAGCGAAACAACAGGAGAAGACTTAGAGGGAGCTTCTGCCAAGGGTCTCATGAATGATGATAGGTAGAGGATGGTGGCCGCATGCTCCGTCATCTCGACATCAGGAGGGGGAATGTCAACGGGAGCGGGTAAATCCTCAGGCTAGCCTGCAGCATACTGTGCAAGTATGGGAGAAGCGGATTGGTTCTGTTCAATCTCGTACACCCAAACTACCTCTAAAGAGGCACGATAATGCGTAAGGTGGGGAAAATGATGAGAGTAATGGCCATGGAGACCACACAAAGCACAAGGGTGTTTGGTGTGAATATTATTGGTGTTATTGGCTGCATTCAATGAAGAAGCAGAGGTTTCAGGGACCGTAGACTCAGGGAACGCGACATTAACCATGGGCTTGATGCGGGGCAACTTGGGACAAGTATGGGTGGCATGACTGACGACATCAAACAAAGCGCAGGGCTTTGGAGGCGGAGGAGGTGTAGGGTCAGTCGGGGCGACCTTGTCCTTTGAGGCCCTTTTGCGGTCTCTACCCTTCTTATCCGAACCAGTCGCAACAGGAGGCGGTTCCTGTTGAGGTGGCTGGGGCACTGTGACAACAGGAGAAGTCAAGGGGACCGGTTGAACTGGGGTTAAAGCAAGATAAGGTTTAGGTTGACCTGGCGGGGTAGCGGTTGGAGGATCAAGGTACCAGATGGGAATCCCAATGGTCAAGTTAGGAAGAGAGAGGGTGGCCATGAAAGGTGCCGTATAGATGCCTAGTGGAGGGACTAGGAACGGTATCTGACCGGAGGTGTAATGGCCAGGCAGGATGGCTCCTAAATGGTTAAGGCCTGGAGGAACCGTTCCAAGAGGGTAAAGAGGCTCATGAGTACCAGCTGAAGGGCTAGGAGGAGGAGGTCCAGAAGGCTGCATCGAAGGGCTAGGAGAAGGCTTCCGAGGGCGAGGAGGCTGTTGATTAGCCGAGGTGGGCCGCTTGAGAGAAGCCCGAGATGATTGCATCATGCAAACATTCGATGAGCTGGGATCAGAGATAGGAGGAGGAAGACCAGGGAATGTACCAAGCAATGAGGAATATTTGTAGACTCCGGGCGAAACATTGGTCCAAGGGTCGACGGTTTGCTTGTTGGCCACCGAAGAGATAGTGGACTCAGGGGAGGTCTGAGACTTCAGTTCGTAATACGTCAACTGGTCAATGGTGACTATATTTCCGTCATGAGGGAATGAAATCTTGTGGTGGACCGCAGAAGGGACAACAGACATCACATAAGTGTAGCTACGACCCAATAGAATGTTGTAATCTAAGGGGGCATCTATGACTTCTACGTCAACGCAAACAGTCTTGCCCACAAGAGTAATAGGACAATTGTGGAATAAGCCAATGGGCTGGGAGGCCTGGCCATCCCACGCTCAGAGGGTGATCATGGAAAAAGCCAACTCAGGTGATCCGATTTGTTTCCAAACCGAAGCGGACATCACACAGGTGGATGCCCCCTCATTAATAATGCATCGAGAAATGTTGGCGTTCTAGATCTTGACTGGGATTTGGAAAGCGACGGAAGATGCGAGAGGAGGATGCTCTGATCGGTCAACATCAAAGACAATCAATTGATCGACGGAAGGATCTATAGTGCCCAAGGCAGATAGTACAGATTTTCTTTGTGAAGGGCACGATTGGAGGAGTTCCAGTGTTGAAATGGCAGTAAGGGATTGTGCCAGATCATCTACTATTCTATACGAATGGGCGACTTTTCCAGAAGCAGCATTTCAGTGTAGTGGTCCCTTAGGGATCTTGGTATGAACGTCCACCCTAGGCTGAGGGATCTTCAAGGGGCCATTAGGTGTCTAAAGAGGCTCTGTAGCGACCGAAGGAGGCGGCTCGGGGACAGACGTAGCGGGAGGCTTGTTGTATTGACGGGACCGAGTCTGAAGATTGATGTCAATAGTTGGTGGTTGATCAGAGTTCATCATGAGAAATATGGTAATCGGAGGTACTAGATGGAAGAGGTTGAGTGGCCACCTGACCTTCAGGTGGTTGGGTAGCCACGAATCCTTGCTGAGGGAAAGGATCAGTAAGCACAACCGGTTGACTAGGTGCAGGACTGGGAGGAATGGAAGGGATGGCTTGTTGTCCTCTCAAAGTTTCTTGAGACTCCCATGGCTGCCGCATCTATGGAAAAAGAGGAAAATCATGCGTGTAATGACCATAAACACCATAACAAGAACAAGGCTTATTCGTGCGAATAGGCCTGTCCTGCTTAGGCTGAGTGCCCTGTTGCTAGTTCGTAGTATTAGGAGCATTACCTTGGTTAGGTCTAGAATTACTGAGGGTAGTTTGACTTTGAGTGCCTTTCCTCTTCTTTTTTGAGGGAGGAGGATTATTCGCACCTTGCTGTGCATACACCTGCCCCTGAGGGGGAAATGGTTGTTGTTGCGGGGTTTGAGAAGGCAAGGGAGGAGGAGGTGCTAATGCTGGAGGAGCTGGAGCAACAGGCTGTGGATACGGGTAATAAGGAGGTTGGGTAACAGTGTGGTAAATAGGAGGTTCTGCAAAAATAGGAGGCATGCCATATCTTGGAAACGTGCTACCGGGAGGGGGGAAAGTGCAGGAGGTGCTGCCCCCCCCCTTAGGAAAACCATAGCCCATGGGAGGTTGAGCATACGGATTAGAGAGTGCTCCAACGATACCGTCAGCGACATGAGAAGCCCCTGGTGCGTTGGCACCACTGGGTCTGGGAAGATCAGTTAGAACCATATAAACATAACCCGACTGAGCGTAGATCAGGTCATATTTTAACATAATTTGGAGAGCGACTTCTTCGGTTTGGGGAAAGTGCAATGCGACATATTTTCCGATAGGTGGAAAAAGAGATCTAAGGAACTAGTCCATGTAGACACAGTCTTTGAAGGTAAAAGCTCGACATAGGCTCTTTCTTCTCTGCCATTCCTGGACATGATTGAAAAGGCGGGTCACAGACGATTGACTGAAAGAAGTCACGAGTTCGGTACCAGTGTCGTAACGAAGGGGAAGTTGGAAATAATACAGAAAAGCCCAGGCAAGAGTCGCAAAGGTGGTATGAGAGGAAGGGGCCTGATCAACATACCACTTAGAAGCTTCACCTGTAAGAATTCGTTGGAACAACCGAAGACGGACAAAATCATTGGTAATGGAGTTAGTCGAAAACCACATGTGGAAAGATCGAACATGATTTGAAGGATCTTCTCCAGCAAGGCCTTCAAACTTTTGGATGTTTGAAGGGAGCTTTTTTGGCATAGAAATCCAACTAGCTTCATGGTGTATAAGGTCGTTTATCAACTGGTCGAAATCAGGGAGGCTGAGGCCTACCATGAAGGGGAGCAAGGGTGCAGCCGGGGTAGTGTCTGTTGCGGTCCCACTATTGGTATTCCCAGCATGAGGGCCGGGGTTACCACCAGCATTAGGTCTTGCATTAGACATGGTGAAGGTGACAGGGGGAGAACCGAAGGTAGAACGAGAAAGAGAACCCAAAGGACCAGAAGAAGAGTCGGTGTGCGGACTCGGTGGAGGACTAACTCGAATCCTATGTGGAGAGGTCTTCCTAATGGAAACTGAGGATGAAGGCCAAGAAGTCTCCAGGATGAATGCCTTGGTGGTACAATGATGACGACACAAACACGACACAAAGGAAAAAGAGACCGACAAGAGCAGGGAGGTGCAGGATTAACTGATTACAATGTCGAAACAAGGAAAAAGAGGTGCAAGATCAATTGATTTTCTGTGTTTTAAATTCTTTGCTTGGCGGTGTTAACCAAGCCCTTTTTCACTTAGGGTGTGTGTGTGAAGTGTGTAAATTTTAATTTTTAAACTCAGATATTTGTAGATAAAAATAAAAAGTGTGCTGTATAGCTGCAAATAAACCTGCAAATGACAGTATATAAGCCTGTAAAAACAGAAAATAAAAAACTAATAATGCAATGATATAAACCCAAGGAGGCGGGCCTCTCAACAATTAGTCTATAGGTGAGCAAAAAACTAATCAAAACACATGAAAAAACCCAAAAGATCTAAGGTCAGGAGGGACAGGGATCTAAAGGACCAGATCTGCTGGAAAGTGGTGTAGAAACAACAATAGATCAGAGGGAAAAATTGCTATAAAAAGAGGTGGCGAAAGGCTATCTCCAGGAGGGAAATGGAGTGAACCCTAGAGGAAAACCCAAACAAAGCTAAATGAGGTGATTTGGATGGATATCAAGCCGATCTAAAGCGGATTTGAAGGTGAGGTATCAGATATGAAAAAAATGGCTAAAGACTCTGAAATTTCAGACAACCTACAACAACAAAAAGTCTTCCACAAAAGGTGGAGGGTACTGAGGCCCTAGGGGGCTATGTTCCCACTTAATTGAGAAAAACAGAACAAGTATAGGTCGAAACGGGCGGAGACGGAGGTCAGACAACCCTGAATAGAGGCTCAGACAAACCCAGAAAACTTTCAGAAAAATCCCTGCAAAAAGTCCAAGTCGTAGTTTTTGACCTGTTTTCAATAGAGGTCGCACTTTTTGGGCTGTAAGGTGCACCTTGAGGGTCCAGGTCGCAGGTTTTGGGCTGAAAAGTGCGACCTACACTTCCGACACTCTCGGTGGCAGATTTCAGAAAAAATTGTTGTCTCAGCTGCGACTGATGTCTGTCAACTGCGCAATAGGTCTGAAAACATGCGGAAGTTAAAATTTTTATCGTTTTAGGGTTTTATAGGTTAAAAATAACATCAAGAAAAGCAAAAAAAAGGGTCTGAAGAGAAATCCTAGGGTTTGAAGCAGCTGGATATGCAAGGATCAGAAAAACGATAGCGGTCGTAATCGTAAACCCGTGTGGAGTCGCCAGTTTTTAGTATGAATCTTAATTCCAAGCGTACGAAAAAAGACCACTTTAGCTGTGTATAACAACAACCCTAATAGTAAAAATGGTTGTCAATATCTTCAGATCTGCAGTTAGGTGATCAAGATAAATGCTGCAAAAATCTAGATCTATGCATTAGAAGACATTAAACAGTAGAAAAAACAAGATTTACTCCATGCATCCAATAGAAGAGACAATAATATGTTGAATAAATTTTTGTATTAGGGGCACTTGGGAGGAAAACACAGGAGGGTGTTCCCAGTTCTCCTCAATGGGATGGGTTCTTGTAAGTCCTCAACACTTCAGATCTAAAATTCCTCTCTCTTGATGGTGTAGAAAACCCAGACAAAAATGGTAGCAAAATATGATTATGATGGTGGATCAATAGTCAGCCCAAAAGTATATATCCAGACTGATCTTTAGGCAACAAAAGGTGATAAAGGAGTAGAAAAACCCTTCTATTTATAACAAAATATTGAGTTAGTCTAGATATTGGTGCATAATTAAAATATTATTAACCAAATCAAGATCCAACTTTTATGGAATATTTTATTATATTTGTTGGAGGGAAAATGAATTTAACTTGGGTCAAATCCCTTTATTTCTAAATAATAAATAAATAAATGATTTGTTTATCATTTTAAGGATGTGGTTGAGTAATAATCAAATAAATAATGATTTATTTAATTATTTAAGGGTGATTTAGTCATATTTAGCAAAGAATATTATTTAAATACGGTTTAAATAATTATTCTTAGAAAATAATAAGATAAATAATGATTTATCTAATTAATTTCCTTGTTTTGGGTTAAATATAACCAGGAATATTAATTAAATTGCTGTTTAACTAATTATTCCTTGAGGCAAATCAAACGAATATAGATTTATTTAATATTTCCTCATGGGGTTTCCTGTTTAGACCATAAACAACTTAATAAAGTTGGTTTACTAAGTTATTTTTCATAGTGAATGCGATTTTACTTAGGGTAAAATTCGTCTTACATGGTGTACTTGGGTCCATCTAATAATAATGGGTTAGATGACCAAAAAATGGTGTAACACAAAGATCCTCATGGGGAGGAACTTTGGCAGCTTGTAAGGGGGAAACTCACATCCATATATTCTAAGTTCTGTATAGTTCTGGTACAAGTACTAGTCTCCAGTTTTGACTTGGTCTGACAATTGCATAATCTTCCTAATATTTTCATTGATCCTTAGTTCTAATGTACTGTTGAGGATGCTCATTGCTAGATGGACAAACATTTCAACAAATATTTTGTAAGTGTAATCCTTCTGTTCTTTCATGAGAATTGTTATCCAGAAGATGACATACTGAGTTTGGGAATCTTCATTCACTTTTCTCATTGTGAACTGGAACTTGTTTGCCTGAAAATATACAAACATATAAACTAGGACTGAAGTGTATTTAAACACTTCCTCTGTGTGAAATTTGACAAACTGATCATGAATGGAATCTTCTAAGAATTGACTGAAATTAAAAATAATGGAGGGTTTAGACACTGATGAAAGTATGGACAAGAAACCTATCATTGCTTCATCTATCCACTGATCTGAATGATATCCTTGCAAGTAAGAAAGGACAGAGACTATACGCTAAGTCCTATCAGGAAATGTAGAAGAAGGATATGGAGGATTCTTCTTGGGCAATGGAGTGTCTATAGCCATGAATAACTCAAGTGTTTTAGCTCTGCTGGCAGAATCCAACTTCTGGTACAATTCTCTAAGGGTTTCATAGGAAAAAGGTGTGGTTTCTTCAATAGAAGGGGCTTGTATCATTTTCATGATAGATTGGGCGCTAATGGTAAAAATAACTTCTCCTGTGGGGGCAACAACAACTCTCTAGTTTATATCATAACAAGCATGACATTTTCTAATAATCTCAGGGCAGCTGTGGGATTTTGGGAATATATAATATGGTAATTTTGTGTCCCACAACCCTATATCCTTGACCTCATCAATAGGCTTGTCTTCCAATGAACAGTATACATAAAAAAGATCAAACTATGAAAGAGTTTCATGTATCTTAAAATATGTCAGCGAGGACCACATGGTCAAGGTCCATCTGAGGGTGAACCATTGGATTAAATAGTTATTGCTCTTTCTTCTTTGGAGGCATTACTACTCATTGAAAAATAAACTGACTGTAATTTTGCAGGTGCACAGAAGGGGATTAGAAGAAGAGGGGAAGAAATAAAAGGGAGTTCTAATGATTAGAAGGGGAACTGGGAGAAAAGGGAACTGAAGAAGGGGAATTCTGCTTAAATATGCAAGCAATTGATATCCTTTCCGCGTTCTCTTGATATTTGTAAAATTTTGAATGTAATCACTTGTAACAATAGAACGCATGAAAACATAGTAACCTTTGAAACATGCGAGGAAGTGTGATTTTGTACGGTGGTAGGGTTATCGTTGACATGGTGCGGGCTCGTTGGGTAATAGCTTGAGTAATTAAATGGCTAACAGGTCTTTAGGCGGGAGCGGAGGTGATTGGGAAAAAGTGATAGGAGTGGTCTTTGTGGCGTAACGGGTATGGCGGGGAATTAACTGTTAATGGCATGGTTTAGATATGGTGGAAACTGATTTTGTAGGGGTTTGTGGGTGGTAAGAAGAATGGAGTGGGTGGGGAGGGGAAGGTGTGAAAAGACGAGGGCTCGACATGTAGCAGATGGGATGGTTTCGGAAACCGCCCATTTTAGACACCCCCCCCCCCGCGACGTTAACTTTGAGAGGATGAGGGGGGGTCGGAAAAGAGTGAGGGGGCAGAGATGAGTTGGAAGGTGGCGGTGTTGGGATATTCCGACACATAGGAAATAGTTAAGAATAACTTAGTATAGTGTAGATTTAGGTAAAGTGTGTTTCTTTACTATGTACATTTGTAACTTATAATCCGACGATCACTATTTGTAGTGATCCGACGGTTCACTCTCTCCTCAGTATTAACGACACTTGATCCGTGGCTTAGCACCCGATTGGTCCATGATCTCTATTTAAAGATCATGGAGGGTCATTTGTCCGGTAACCGTTTATGGTAGAAACATATGTAACTTTTATTTTTATATTAATAAATTACCTGAAGTGGTTGTGTTGGCTCAGTCCGTGGATTGTTTCCCTTTTCGAGGGTTTTAACAACGTGATACTGGTGTACTGATTTGTGATATATTTGTGAGCGGTGGCCTTTGGTTTTTGATCTACGTAACTTACGCTATAAATTCCTACATGGTATCAGAGCTATATTGAGGGCCGCATCCGTTGTTGATCCAAATCCGAAGCCGGTTTGACTGCATGCGACTGCCGTTTTCTAGATCTACTGTTTCTGAACATTTTTGGGTCTGGAGAACTGCTTTGTTGTGTCTGGAGCATCTGTTATAGTGAGGAACGACTTTTGTTTCATGCGAAAAGGTTTCCGGTTGCCCAAGTTATGTCAGTTTAGATATGGAGGTCTAAAGTATCTGTTTTGCAGTTATATTTGTTAATAGTTCTGCTTATTTCGGTTTTAGCTTTTATTTATTTGCCGGATCTATACCATCTTCTTTGTGTATGCTCTTTGCTCTGCGCTGTGTGCGATCTCGGCAAATCAGAAACAGGAAGAAGAGATTTTTTTTGCTACGTATGCTCTTTCCCCGCGTCTTTGTGCGATCTCGGGAAATTAGAAATAGTGAAAAAATAGACATTTGTCAAAGCTAACCCAAAATCTAATATTCTGCTACAAGGCTTGCATTTGGTTTTTTTTTGCTCGGATTTTTTTTGTTTTTTGTGCAGGAAAAAGCACACACACTAATTAAAAAAAAAAAAAAAAATCTTGGTGAGCATTTAGTTCATGAGAATAGAGGTCTTGGGTTCAAGTATCCTTCTCAAGCTTCCTTTTGTAAAAATATTTTGTTAAAGGGATGGGATTTTTTAAAATTTGAACTTCATCATCAAATTTCAAACCGTTCCCGTAACTATTTGGTATCTTCAACTCAATTTTTTTCAAAAGGCATAACTTCTTCATCCGAAAGTCGTTTTTCGAGCCATTTTTTTTTTGAATCGGCCTATTTTTTCGAGATCTTTCCATTGCATCAGTTAGTTTCAGCTCTTTTCAGCTTCAGTTAAAAATAAAATAAAATGGAAAGTGCATGTCCATTTATTATTAACAACACCAATTATTTCCAATGTCTACCTCACATGGTAGATATACTTAGAAGTAAAGGGCTTTATAGAATAGCCACATGACAAGAAACTAAACCTTCCGATGATGATAAAGTCTCTAAATTAGAAAATAAACAAGATCAAGCATGAGGGTTGATAGGAATGTCCATTGCTCAAGATCTTCAATTTCATATCCTTGACATTAACACCCCTCATGAAGCCCTAGAAAAGCTAAATACTGTCTTTGGCATTCAAAATCAAATCAGGGCCCACTAGCTTGAAAATGAGTTGCTTACTTTGGACACCAATAATTTCTCCTCTATTGAAGATTTTTTGTCCAAATTCAAGACCCTTAGACTTCTTTTAGAAGGTTGTAAGGTAAAAAGGGAAGAAGGTAGCCTCATCTATTGCATTCTTGCTAAGCTTGGCCCTGCATACCCTGTATTTGTTTCCACCTTTCATTCCACTAGAGAAGCCATCATTTCTTCAGGAACCATCTATAAGAACCCCTCTTTTGATGCTTTTTGCGATTCTTTGATAAGAGAACAAGAAAAAATCTTAAACCTTCGTCTTATCACTTCTGGAAACACTTCTAAGAAAGCCTTAGTAGCCCAACAACAATCATATCAAAAGAATCCCAAGAAGCAGTATCCTAAAAAGTATGGTACGAAACCAAACAAGGGTCCTAAGAAATTTTAGCTGCAAACTGAAAACACAACTCACCAAAATGATAAGGAAAATAAAAACAAAGGGAAGAAGATATATAGACATTGCAAATTTTGTAATCGTGATGGCCATATAGAGTCCAAATGTTTTAAGAAGATGGAAGACTTAGAAGCAGCAATGAAGAAGCACAACATCAATTTGGAGCACTCTTCACCTTCATCCTCAGGAATGGCACTTTTTGCTTGTGGTTGTCAAGCATCAAGATCTGGTTATGCATTAAATGTATCTTCTTCTTCTCATTCTCATGAGTGGCTCATTGATTCCAAAGCTTCTTATCACATGGCCAAAAATAAAGCCATGTTTTCTTCTTTAAATGATTGTAACACAAAACATATTTATGTTGGTGATTATAGATCTCTTAGTGTTGTAGGATTTGGCACCATTCATCTAGATAATGGGAAGTTTAATGATGTACTATGTGTTCCTACCTTGTCATGCAACCTTCTATCTGTTTATCAGATAACTCATTCAAGCGAAGGGAAAATAGTAGAATTCTCACCTCATGATGTTGTAATCAAGGACCTCAAAGATCCTAGACATATTTTAGCTACTGGAATTGTTGATGATTCCACAAGGTTGTATAAGTTTGACAACTTTGGGTCATCATGTCTTCCCTCCGTTTTGTTGCTCATAATGATGAAGTGAGCAAACTTTGGCATGAGCAATTTGGTCACTTAAACTATCGCTCTCTTCAAACTCTATGTAAAGAAAATATGGTGACGGGTCTTCCTATGGTATCTTACCGAGATGGTGTTTGCTTCGGATGTGTACTCGGAAAACATCATCGAGATAGTTTTGACAAGCGTGCCTCTTGGCACGCTTTAGCCCCTTTGTAGCTTGTGCACAGTGATTTATGTGGTCCACTTCCTGTTATTTCTTTATCTGGTTGCAAGTACTTCTTAACTTTCATTGATGATTTTTCCAGACACACTTGGGTATACTTCTTAAAACTCAAGAGTGAAGTTTTTAACATGTTCTTGGCCTTTAAGGCCTTTGTTGACAAACAATCTGGACATCAAATTCTTAAGTTAAAATCAGATAATGGAGAAGAATATGTAATAAAAAATTTATCAACTTCTACACTGAGCATGACATTCAATTGCAACATACCGTTCTATATACTCCACAACAAAACGAGTAGTCTATAGTGTGACTTTTTGAAGGCTTTTACGGTGGCTTTTTTCGGTGTAATTTCTCTAAAATCCGGCGGGAATTTATTGAAAAGAGAAATTTGTTTGCTAATCTTACATAATCGAAGTGCCCTAGGGGTTTTGAAAGGCACTTAATCCATATATAGAGTCAAAAAACCAATTTAAATAACAAAAACCAAGATTTTACCTCAATTTTTTTGGCCGGATTCCGGCACCTGAAACTCCAAAAAATCGCACTAAAGACAACTCCACAACAAAATGGTGTAATTGAAAGGAAGAATCGCACCTTAAAAGAAATGGCTAATTGTATGCTTCAATCTAAAGAAATTAGTCTCAATTTTTGGGCAGAAGCCATTAACTGTGCAAATTACATAGTAAGTCACACTCCTACTAAGATTTTAAAAAATATAACTCCATAAGAAGCTTGGAGCTCAATCAAACCAGATGTAAGTCACTTTCGTGTTTCCGAAAGTGATGCTTGGGCCCATATTCCAGATGCGAAGCATAAAGCCTTAGAACCTAAGAGTGAAAAATGCATTTTTGTTGGATATTCTAAAGATGTCAAAGGATATAGACTTCTTCAACCAAAATTCAAAAATATAATCATTAGAAGAGATGTAAAATTTGATGAAAATATATCAGCCTACAAGCCGAGTTCGGCGGGTGTGCCACCTTTGGCCTGCGAGCCTGATTCGGCACATGTGCCACCTCTCTCTCTCTCTTCTATTTTTAATAGCATTCCTTCTACTTCAGATAATGACAGCGAGGATGAAAATCCTCCTCCACCTCTTGAAGTTATTCCTTTTACTCCACAGCTTCCAAGATGGGTCCACTCTACTCGGGATGCAACAGGTTCTCTTGTAGGTGACCCTGCTGATCGACGACGTACACGTTCTCAGTTAGAAAGAGCCTCTTCCTTATTGGCCCAAGTTCCAGAAAATCCTGATCCAAAAACCTTTGAAGAAGCCTCCGATCAACTAGATTGGGATGAAGCTATGAATGAAGAATATCGTTCCTTATTGGCGAATGATACTTGGGATCTTGTTCCTCTTCCAAAAGGAAGAAAACTTGTCAGATGCAGATGGGTTTACAAAACAAAGTTTGGACCAGATGGAAAAGTGGATAAACATAGCTCATATTGTCGCTAAAGGATTCTCACAAGTTGAAGGCATTGACAATACTGAAACCTTCTCTCCTGTTTCCCAAATGAATTCTATCTGCCTTATTCTTTCCCTTGTTGCCTCCTTTAAATGGGAATTCCATCAGATGGATGCTAAATCTGCCTTCTTACATGGAGATTTGCATGAAGAAATCTACATGGAACAACCCCTTGGCTTTATCCACAATGGCTCTAGCATTGTTTGTCGCCTTAGGAAGTCTCTCTATGGTCTCAAACAAGCTCCTCGGGCTTGGTATGCCAAAATGGATATATTTCTATTAGATAATGGCTTTTCTAGGTGTCATTCTGACAACACTGTCTACACCAAGAAAGTGGGTAAGTCCTTCCTGCATCCTTGTTCTTTGTATTGATAGATATTTATCCTTACTAGTAGTGATCTAACCATATAAACCATGTGAGGAAATTAGCTTCCAAAAAAGTTTTAAATGACATGCACCAGGACACTTGCATTATTTCCTTGGTCTTCAAGTCTTGCAATCCAAAGAAGGTATTACCCTCTCTCAGTCCAAGTATGTCTGTGATCTTCTACACCACTTTCACATGGAAGACTGTAAGCCAAACCCTTCTCCCTTTCAGTCTGGAGTCAAGCTTTCAGTCACTTGTACTACCTCTGAAGTTGATGCTACCTTATACCGTCAACTTGTTGGTAAACTTTTGTATCTAACTCATACCCGTCCTGATCTTTCCTTTGCCGTTGGTCTTGTCACTCGGTTTATGCACCAACCTCATGAAAGTCACTAGAAAGCAGCTAAAATAATACTTCGATATATTCGAGGTACAGTTCAGTTCGGGATTCATTACAGTGCAGGAGCATCTCCATTGTTGATTGGTTTCACTGATTCTGATTGGGCTGGTGACTGTGATGATCGAAAGTCTACTACAGGATATGTATTCACTCTTGGTTCAGGACCTATTACATGGTATTGTAAGAAACAAAGTGCCATATGTATTTCTTCAGTAGAAGAAGAGTATCGTGGTGTAGTTGAAGCCAGCAAGGAAGCCATGTGGCTTCGTCAGATACTGTCTGAATTTGGTCTTCATCAGCAACATCCAACTACACTTTGGTGTGATAATCAGAGTGCCATTCAGCTATGTAAAGCTCCAGTTCAACATCAGCGTATGAAACACATTGAGCTCCACATACACTTCATCAGAAAGCTCATTCATGATCGTGTTCTTGAAGTGCATTATTGTCCAACCAATGATCAAGTAGCTAATATCTTTACAAAGGCTCTCACAGAAGTGAATTTTATCAAACTTCGATCCATGCTTGGAGTTCAAGAAAGTTATCATTAAGGGGGGATAGGCTCTAATGCCTCCTTCCTTCTCCTATTGTCTCACCTTTGTAAATCCTTCAATCCTATCCCAATTTGTTCTTAATGGGGGATGTTAGGATATTTTGACACATAGGAAATAGGCTCCTTTTGTGTCACCTTTGTAAATCCTTCAATCCTATCCCAAGTTTTTCTTAAGGGGGGATGTTAGGATATTCCGACACATAGGAAAGAGTTAAGAATAACTTAGTATAGTGTAGATTTAGGTAAAGTGTGTTTCTTTACTATGTACATTTTAACTTATAATCCGACGGTCACGATTTGTAATGATCCGACGGTTCACTCTCTCCTCGGTATTAGCGACACTTGATCCGTGGCTTAACACCCAATTGGTCCATGATCTCTATTTAAAGAGCATAGAGGGTCATTTTTCCGGTAATCGTTTATGAGAGAAACATATGTAACTTTTATTTTTATATTAATAAATTTACCGAAGTGGCCGCGTTGGCTCAGGTCGTGGACTGTTTCCCTCTTCGAGGGTTTTAACCACGTGATAATACTGGTGTACTGATTTGTGAGCTGTTTGTGAGCGGTGACCTTTGGTTTTTGATCTATGGAACTTACCCTGTATATTCCTACAGGCGGGAGTTTAGCGATGATGGGATGGGTGAGTGGATGGTGGGGTCAGGTAGAATAAACTTTGAGCGAGAAATATAGTTTGGGACTTTTGTACTTTAGTATATGACACAATATGTCAAATAAATAAATTAATCCCAAAACTTAGGATATCTTCTATTTTTTTATTTTCCTTCATAACATGCGAATATAATAAATCCTTTGAATGATGCTTTAGGGTAAATTTCATGTTTTTGCATGTTTATTTCTCTTTCATTCTACCTACCCTTTCATTATTCTAACATTTTTTCATTATTTTGTAGGGTGCATATAGGCTTGCAGACCCATTTTTTTTTTTAATGAAATTCTAACCTACTCTATCCCTTATTCCTTCCATTGACTCAGATTAAACTGTTGAGTGAATTTTATTTTCTACCTAGCTGTTGATCTCCCAAGATTAAACTATTTGGAAAATCCTTATTTTCTAACCTATCCAACAAAAATTTAAAATTGTTCAATCATGCTTATAATGTATGATTGAACAAACTAATCTAAACAACATTGGCATTTTGATTTGCAACACTTTCATTATTATTCTTTCTGGGGTTTTTCTTTTCTATTTTTTTTTTTGAAATCATTTGAATACTGAAAATCATGTACAATATGAAATTTCATATATGAAATACTCAATCACCTTGAGATCCTATAATTTATAGGACCCTAACAAAATAGAACCAAGCCACTTTTGATAGAATGTGAGCCATATCAATAATGCAATCCATTATGTAGTATTTATGCCATAGAAATAATGAGATCCAATAGAAACCGAGCCATTGTATTGTGCCTTAAATCAAATTTGAGCCACACAAAGGAGAGATACGAGCCATATAATTTTCCATGCCATACGAACCAGAGATGTAGTGATGAAAATCACTTAGAATGTGATCTTCAAATTGTCATTCATTAACCTTAGCTCTGATACAATGTTTAGAAATAAATGGTGTTGTAGATTAGGTTGATTTCTCGATCATGATAATTGCTTATGAATTTTATTAGCTTCTTATTAATCTTTATAGGATCCAAGCTAGGGAAAAACCCCACAAAGGGGAAAACCCAACCAACTTCTCTTATTATAGAATCAGATTAAAGTGAGAAATCCAAGACCCAAGATCAATACCAAGTCAATGCTCCAACCTCTGTAAAAATTTCATAATCATGGTAAAACATCTATGAAGTATCCATCAATATATACCTTTGAAACTTGTATAAATCACAGGAAAGATATCTAAAAAAAAAATCCATCAACCATGAGGAAATATCACTGGAAATTCACATCAATCACAAAATATGAGCCACGAAAAGTTCACATCATTTTCAAAAATATAACCTCGGCAACTCGTATCACATACCTGAATTTATATCTTAAAAAAAACATGAATTGTATATCCAAGTGAAAAGCACATCTACCAATATATAGTAGTTCAACCACATGAAACGTAGACTAAAAATGACGACTGTGGATATTCCAAGTTTTACATCTGAAAAACTACACCACATAAACCTCCAATCGAGTAATAAATAGTAGTTAAACCACATGAAGGGACATGAATTATGGGAAAGCCGACTTGTCCATCTTGAAGGTTGACTTGGTCTTGAATTTGACTCTAAAATAAAATTCTTTTTCTTTATTTTACAAAATCCCAAATGGAATTTGACTTATAACAAATCCTAGAAGCATGAAGAACATGCTTAACTAATGAAAAAGTAACAATTTTTTTTCTTCCTGTTTTACTTCTTATTTCTCTTTTTCTTTTTATACACAAAATACACAATGGTACAAGTACAATGATGATCATGAACACCAAAACTAGTTACACTTTTCAACAAGTTTGACCGTCGGTGTGAGGATGATAAGTCGTGCTCAAGGCTAGTTGGGTTTGAAAACTAGTAAAAAGTAATTTTTGAAATTTTTAAGTGAACTTGGAATTTGTGTCTCATATAATATATTTGGGTACTCCATGCAACTTGATTGTATCTTTCATGAAAATATGGGCTATATCAATTGCTTTATTAGTACTTTTAACACCTATAAAGTGAGCCACCTTCCTCAATTTATCCACTACCACCATGATGACATCATGTTGTCTAGATGTCATGGGCAATCATGAAATGAGGTCCATGGATATGACATCCCATTTCCATTCTGAAATAGGGATTGGTTTTAGCAGTCTAGCTGGATTCCTACATTCCACCTTCACTTGTTGACATTCCAAACATTTTTGCAAGATATTTTACAAAATATTTCCCAATTCCCGGACAAAAATATGTCCTCTTCATGGTTGTCATCATCTTTTGATATCCAGGGTGACCCGAGTAAGGTATTTTACGGAATCCATCCATGATAATCTTCCTTAAATCCTTTCATTAGGCACATATTTCTTGTTCTTGAATATTAGTATTCCATCAACATTGAGTTGTTAGCTTCAGCTTACTGATCCATTTTCCTATCCTTGCCAACACTTCTTCAAAAATTGGTAACGTTCATAATTTATTATTCCTTCTTGAAAACTTCTACTGAGTGCATCTACCACCTTATTATATTTTCCTTTGATGTGCTTAATTTTGAAGTGAAATTCATTGGTCAAAGCTAACCACCTTGCTTGTATAAAATTCAACTTGGGCTGGTCAAACAAATATTTCATACCATTGTGATTAGTCATAAATATATCTTAAACACACATGGAATAATGGACAAGAGATATGAGGATAAATGTGAATTCATATTATTCACAATGATATACAATTTTATATAAGTCTAGTGACCCTTTGTTTCATATTCCAAGTGGTCTCTTGGAATCCAATGACATTTCACATTCCACACCATAACCCTTAGCAGATTAGATGTCCAACATTCTGCCCATTTAATCTGAAGGGGTATATACGAGTCCAAGAAAATAGCTATAATAAAAAAATGCAATAATGCATGAAAACAATAGGATGAATGTGCTCTCTCAAATGATAGTATAAGGTGGGAGAACTCAAGGTCTCAACTGACGGTGGTTTAAGGATTACCACCAACATTGGAACGCTTAGTGCAGTTCTCAGAACTCGTCCAAATCTGGCAAGAAGATGAAGTCTTTTTCTGGCGGAAGTGCTCCTTAATTATTTGAAGAGGGAGAATTTTAACCTAGAAAAGAAGGAGGTCTACAACCTACAGTGGTTTAAGGAAGAAAACCAACGAAAGTCATGCTTAGGGGCTTATGTGTCTCTGGCTACAACTCTGAATATGGGTATGGCTATCTCTGGCTGTTGGCTCAGGCAAGAGGTTCAAGTTGTGGCTCATTCTCACTTGATGTGGCTTTGAAAATTGTATATGACCATCAATTCTCCCCCTTATAGATAAAAGGTGAGAAGATGAAGGAAAATCAACTATAAGACTTTGCAGTACTCGAGAAAAAATTATGTGATATGAGCGAAATGTATTCTTGGTTGTTGAAGCCCATTGCCAAGAAGCGATCCATCCAAGGTGAATATTTGTTCTTGTAGGAGGCTTATTTTTGTAGAATTTGTTTTAAGAATGCGTGTTTACCACAATATTCACACGGATAAAGATCAAAGCAATGATCTTTCACATGGCCAACTTGGTCACAATGTTCGCATTTGACAATCTATTGTTGTGGAGGAGGAGAAGGAACATGTGAAGATGAACTGCCATAAATAAACCCAACAATTTGAAATTGAATGGACTTCAAATATTTTGGAGTATGAAAGAAAACATCCTTCTCATATCTAAGATTTGTTTTGTGCTTGTTTCTAACAATATATTCCCAAGCTCTAATGATGGACTTGGGAAGTGTGGGCTGAATTTCTGCGTATGGATGAAAATCTACTCTTATACTGGGTACTGAATCAACCTCACTGATTTGTTTAGTTTTCAGTTTTTGATGGGAGTTCATATCAAAGTAAAACAAAGGATTATTTTGAAAAAGAATCGGTTCAGAATGATGTTTTTTTTTGTAACTCACGTTGTTGAAGTTTTGATTTGAGTTGCAAAAATTCAATATTTTCTTGTGCATTTTGAAAACAGATTAGAATTCTAGAGTGTTTCCTTGCTAACATTTACCATACCATCAACTATGAAGAGTGTAAGAGTATTCAATAACTCTAATACTTCATCAAATTTTTCCATTTTCTTAACAATCCAAGATCAAGAAATGAAAGGTGTCTTCTTCTATAAAAAATGCACCAATGAACTTACCGGAGGGGCTTCTTTTGTTGCACTATCAAAACAGAGGTAGAAATTCCCAACACTATGCTTGTCCATAAAATATGCTTCACTACACCAAATTTACATGTTCTAATCTCATTTCATTCTATAGTAACTACCCCAGTGGGAATGATAGATTATGTTAAAAAAAATCCACCAACTGCAACTACAGAAAGAGGGATGACTATATTAAGCAAAGAAAATGTTTCTATTGTGGGATAACAGTGTCAACTACAAAGAGATTAGCAGTCTCTGATTATTTCATTCAACTAGGCAGTGGGAGAAGGTGTTGCACATTCATATGCTTAGTTTCGTGGAAAAGGGACACTGAGGAAAAATGAGCAGAAATTTTATCAAGCTTTACAAAAGAAAACTTTTTTTTTTTTTTTTTTTTTAAATATCAAAACGAACCAAATTTCCACTGGGAGGAAAATTCAACGAATTCAATGTGTCGACACAAGAAATCTCCACACCAGCATGAAATTTGTGACTTTTCTTGCCCTTTCCACGATAGTAAAGATGCCAACCTTCTTCAAAACCATTAGAGAAACTGAGGTTTTCTTAATAGCTTCGACACCATCATTGAGAACTAGTAGCAAAGGTTATGTAACTCTAGTAGCAGACACCATGAAGTTGTGATAACAAACAAGAATATCAAACTTTGGTAGTAGAAATTTGTTCTGTATAGAAGTTAAATAGATTACTCCTTCTACTGCTACTAAAATGATGTTATCCACAAATGAAAACTCTTAAAAATGCAATGGACTCTTGTTTTACATTATGGAAGAGATGCACAATGCTAAGAAAATTTTGTTATGGGCCAACCTAGGCGCTAAGGATGATCTACTTGTTGTTCCGCGTAGGTTCTCATGCTATTGTAGTAGATACCAATCCTTTTTTGCGAGGCGATAGAGAACTGCAGGCTCTAGGTGAGTAACTCGTTGGTGCGATTCAACTACCAATGTGAAAAAATGGCTAACGAAGAGGCGTTGACAGGTTGACACACAGGTAGTGATGCGAGGTTGAAATTTCAGTTACGAAATTACAAAATTTCATCATAAAGGCCCTCTTAGCGCTTTGTTTAACTGATCGGCACTATGGGGAAGCCATGAGCCAATATTCAACATTATATGCAGCACATTCAACTTTTTTTTTTTTTTTAGATCTAGGACAATCGGTAACTGGTGAGAGTTGCCTGAGCAAGGCCCGGGTTCAAATCCAACTGGCTGCCACTATAAACCTAGGCTAGGTGCAACAGCCTGCAAGCCGCACACAATAGCAATTAACTTATGCCTCAACAAGAGCCGAGACGTCCACTATGGGGTCGCCTACTCTTCTAGCCAAGACACAACAGGCATATGTCTCCATGGAGATTTGAACCTTGGTGGATGGGATGAAAACCTTCTCCCTCCACCGTCAGACCTCCGCTTCACGGACAAAAGGTCGTGGGCTTGGCCTGGAACGGTTAATCTCTCGCGGCGAGCCACGCCCTTGCTCAGGATTGAGCACAGGACCTGTCCGTCTTTACGAGAGAGACCTTACCACTACGCCGCCTCCACAGACCTTCAACTTATTCAATGCTTCAAATGGTGATTAAAGGCGACACATATAAATGGTGATCCTGCACAACATTTGTATTCCCTTTGAAAAGTTTCCATTGTTAAATATTTTTAACTATAAGATGAGTAGAAATATTCGGTTGGACTCTTGACCACGTACAATGCTATATATGAAAAAAAACAAATTCACGTGTCCTCAAAACAATAAGTTGTGAATGAGATTTATAATCACTTGTGGAAATGAGCAGAGATAGAGACTTATTTTGCCTATTCATGGTTTAAAGAAACAACCACCAATTGTAACATATGTGCTCACAGAGAAGTGGTGATTCAACGCACTCTTCATTGAAAAATTCCTTTTTCCCACCTGACAAATTGAAAATAAATAGTAAGCCACAACTTCAAGGCTAATCCACAGGTTGTGGTAGCAAATGCAGGTTTACCAATAGGAAAAAATCAGTTTTATTTGTTAGGTTGTAGAAGGAATAACCGTAGACAATGATGGAAGAGAGTATTTATGGCGTGAATGTTTGTAGGTTGCAAGTTTGCCCACGTAAAATGAAAAATTGAGCACGTAGATAATCATGGGCACACTAAGGTTAAGAGGCAGCGAATAGGTAATCTAGAGTGAAGGATTGAAGAAGGGGAATGAAGAATGCAGAGAGAGAATAGGTATTGCTAAAAAAATAATTAAATACTCAACACATCACTGTCTAGATTTTCCATTATAGGCAGATTCTGCAAGTTTTCTACCTCTCACACATGCAATTCAGGCCAGTGGAGTTACACCTAATTAGTGGAGCGTTAAGATTCCTATGAACATGCATACAATGAGGAATATTGTGCTCGGTTATGACAAGCAGATAGGGTAGCACTGACAAGCACAAAAATAGTGCTCGCACTTTGTGCTGGGAAGCTATTTGCTTGTAGCTCTGATACCATGTTAAGCACACATGGAATAATGGACAAGAGATATTAGGATAAACATGAATTCATATTATTCACAATGATATACAATTTTATATAAGTCTAGTGACCCTTGTTTTCATATTCCAAGTGGTCTCTTGGACTCCAATGAGATTTCACATTCCACACCATAACCCTTAGCAAATTAGGTGTCCAACAATATAAACCTTCTTCCTAATAGGTAATGCCTCCACATTTTTAATGCGTGTACAATGGTTTCCAACTCCAAGTCGTGAGTGACATAGTTCCTTTCATGCTCATTTAGCTTCCTGAATTTGTAGCAGATTACATGTCCTTCCCGCATCAAGACTCCACCAAGTACCTCCTTACAAGATTTAGTGCAGAATACAAAGTGTTTCTTTGGATCAATTATTCTCAAAATAAGTGCATAGGTGAGAAACTTCTTCAGTTGTTCAAAACTAGCTACACATTCCAAAGCCCACTAAAATTTCACTCCTTTTATTTGTAACACGATGATGGGATGCCCAAGTTTTGAGAAGTTTTGAATGAATATTCGATAGTAAACAACTAACCCCATAAATGATCTTACCTCTATCAGATTATGGGGCATGGGTCATTCCATCATCGCTTTGATCATATATGGGTCCATAGCCACTCCTCCTTTTGATATCACATGCCCCAAGTAGTGAATTTGAGTTAAAAAAAACCCACATTTGTTGAGCTTGGCATATAATTTTTGCTCCCTTAGCAGTTACAAAAGTTCCCTCAAGTGGTCCTCATGTTCCTTTTCATTCTTTGAATACACCAGGATGTCACGCAAAAACCCCAATACAAACTTGTCCAGATATGGTTTGAGCACATTGTTAATAAGGCACATAAATATTGTTGGAGCGTTTGTAACCCTGAATGATACTACAGTAAATTCACAGTGGTCATACCTCGTCCTGAACAAAGTTTTAATAATTTATTCCTTGATCCTAACATGGTGGTATCTTGTCCTTAAGTCTTTATTGGAAAACATAGGAACCCCTCTCAATCATTCGAATAGATCGTCAATTTTGACCAATGGGTTCTTGTTTTTTATAGTCCCTTTGTTTAGATTTATGCATAGATGCAACACTCCATCTTTCTTTCTAACAAAGAGTGTTGGGAATACCCATGGTGAAACATTGGGTCATATGTATCCATTCTCCATTAATTCCTTCAATTATAGCTTTAAATCCACGTTTTTAGGGGTTCCCATATGATAGGGGGATTTTATTGTTGGTGATATTCTTGGGATCAAGTCAATGACGAAATTGATATCTTTGTTGCGCGAGAGTCCTGGAAACTCATCCAGGAATAAATATTTCAATTACATTAGCATTGGGTAATTTACTAAGGGAATTTTTTTGGCCTCTTTCTCCTATTTTAGCTGGATGGCATAAAAGGAACTACATTTTCTATTGTAGTGCTTTACTTGCATTGTTGAGATCACTGAGTGTTGTTGGAATCTTAATTCCCTGCAACGTTATAGGGCCGCCTTCATCATCGAGGCACTACAATAATTTGTCATGAAAAACAACTTTTTCCATGTGGGCTACCAGCCAATATATACCTATCAGAACATCGTATGATACCAATGGAAACACACTTAATTTTACTACAATAATGATGCCCACAATTTCTATTAAGAAAGACTCAGTCATATTTGTTATTTGTCTCTTTGTCTAAGTGGTTAGCTCCACGAGCCATGATTCCTCATGGGTTTTCCTTGGAAATTCACATTTTCCACCATCATAGGGCTAATATAGCTAGAATTAGATCCTGAATCATTAAAATTGAGACTGGTGAGTTTTTATCATACCTTCCATTTGAATGATCGTTTCTTGCTGGTTTATCTACCTATTATTCAATGCATTGTATATCCTATGGATGCTCTTAGCCACATCATTCATAGTTGTGGCCTGTTATATAAATTCTTGTCAGTCTTCTACAATAGAGGAAAATTTCTTTACAAATGGTCTTCTGCACATTCCTAGGATTGTATGCTCCCTTTCTTGGATCCTTAATCTTGCTCATTCATTAATTTCTAAGGTATATTTTTGTTGATTGTAGAATTTTGTTGATGCTCAATTTTTGTGAGGCTATTAAAATTTCCACACTTTCTATTAGGCCCCAGAATTTTCATGTTTAATTTACATTCTCACCCTATGCTTACTCATGGTTTTCATTGTTATTACTATCATTTTGCGCAATTGTTGGCCTAGTATCTTAAATTTGGAGTGTGATCGGGTAATTGTTCATTATTTAACCTATTTCCTTTATTTCGATAAGATTTGCATAAAAATGATGATTGATGATGGTGCTTGTGTTGTTTCAGGAATGCGTATGAAATCATGATCAAAGATACACATGCATCAACAATTAATTGCACCAAGTTTTGTCCCTGCACCAGTACTCCTACACTAGCATTCTTGCACCGATTCGGGGCTTTTACATCTCGGAATGCTTGCGGGGAAAACCAATTTTTTTTATTGTCCAAAATGATGTTATAACACCTTCCCATGAGTTGGATTGCACCCAGGTCACACGTGTGTGTCTCTAGAAACAAATCAACAAATCTGTTCAAAATTCTCACAGTTTTCAAACTACTAAGTTTGACCTCGATTTGTGTGCGTATGGTGGAAAATATTGAAAATCTGAGCAAATGGGGTTTTTACCAGTGTAACAATTTATCTAGAACCTAAACCGTTTCCCAAGATTCAAATTATTCGAAAAGTTACATGGAGGTCTTTGAAGCAGTTTCAAAAAAAAAATGTTTTTCCATATTTCTAGGATCTTACCCAAATTTTCCAAAAAATGGAAAATTCGTATCAGATATGCATTTTATTGATGGGGCAATGGTTGTAATGGTATCCTATTGATGGAAAATAGTTTGGATTCACTTCCTCATCTTTTTTGGTAATGGATTGGCTGGCTTAAATCCAAATTTGTATCATGAAATGTATAAAAACAAAGCTATGGCTCCAAGCCTAAGGAAGCAAACTATTTATTTGTACCTTGATGTTACTGAGCTAAGTGTTGGGGGTTATACCCCCTTCCCTTTGATCAATTGGAGGCTTGACTACTTCAGATGTTGTTAAAGACTGATATTTTAATTTAATTTCAGGTTCATGCGTCTCTTATGTCTATTTTCTGCATTGTTAACTTCACTTGCATAAGTTAAGAGATTTCCTTAAAGGGAAACGAGTTGGTTGGCTAGGTCCTAGCCAAACCCACTCGTTCTCCCAATATTTATTGGTGTGCTTAGATAGAGTTATTCTAGCGTGAACAAAGTGATTTATTTATGCTTGAGCTTACAGGTTTGGCGAAACCCTTGTGAATGTATTTATTTTATGCGTGATCTTAGATCTGAGGAGTCCTCGTGTGTGTTGAGTAGATTTTTATTTCTAGTTTTAGTATTTTATTCTTTCCTAAAGCATCACACTGATTATTTTCTTTTATGAGAACATTTATATAGTTATTTATGAAAGATTAGACATGGTTACAAGTTTAATGGTTTAAGTTTGATAGGAAGATTTATTTCCTTTTATAAGCACAACATACCCTGATATAAATACGAGTTATGGCTGAGTGATGATATCTCTATGTATAAGTTTCAACTGTAACGATTTCCTCAAATGATCATAAACTAAATATCACTAAGTACAAGAATTTTTTATGGCATTTTATGAGCTTAAAGACTTTATGAAATTGATCTTTTAAGCAGAGTATATGTATCACGTTGTGACAAAGATCTGAAGAGGTTTAAGTTTCATCTTTTGTATAATGCACTTTTATTTAGCACGGAAGAGTTTTTCCTTTCTTCCATTGTGAGAATTTCCTTAAGTCTTTGCAGTTTATCTTTTCACTGAAAGTTTGCCTCTGATTTGGGATTATTTTCATTAATGTTCTATCTAAAGTTTTCTTTCCTACTTCTTTAATTTATTGCTTATTGTTTATAGAACATCAATTTATGAATGAAGGATTGACGAATGTAAAGCTGGCTCAATACATGAACAAGATGTTGTAAGAATAGGAACAGAGCGTTCCATTACATGAACATAACATGCCAGTATAGGAACATATTATTATGGTACAAGAACATAGTCAGTCTAGTACAGGAACATAGTTATTATAATACAGAAACGAATTTTCTCTGTTTTCCTAGTGCAGGAACAAAATTGTTCCAGTACATGAACATGGTTATTTCGATACAGAAACATAATTGTCATAACATAAACATACTCACTTTGTTTTCCTAGTACAGGAATCAGATTATAGGAATAGATTTAGTTTTAGAATCTTTTGAGTTTTGCAATTGTTTTATTGAGTGGCATGAATTATGACTTTATTTATTTATTTTAAGAAGTATTTTTTCTAGTAAGATCTTTTACTGCTATTTTTTGAGTGAAAGTCCAATTTCTAGTGTGGTGTGATCAATTTATACACAAGTTAGGGTTTTTTTATGCAAGTTTCTAGAGTCTTTATCTGGCATTTCCAGTGTTGTGCCTCGAAGTTCACAAACTCCTGGATTGACAATTAAATGTTGGCCATTAATATGCCATATAATGCAAAAATCATGTTGGCACATTTGTTGAGGATGTGCTTGAGGGATAGGGCCTTGGTGATATGTTATGCTTTTTTTCTTTCTTGTGAATGGATTTTAGTGTGATTTTCTTGCTTGTTGAATCATACTAGATGGTATTTCCAGAGAGCTCACAAGTCCTATTTTTTCCTTTATTGCAAATGAATTGTTAGTGTGATTTTATTGCTTGTTGAAGCATACTGGATGGTATTTCCAAAGAGCTCACAAGCCTGGTTTGTTTCCTTTATTGGAAATAATTTTTTAGTGTGTTTTTATTGCTTACTGAAGCATACTAGAAGATATTTCCAGAGAGCTCACAAGCCTAGTTTGTTTCATTTTTAAGTTTTTTTGGGTGATTGTGATATCCCAAATGGGATATTTTAACTAAATTTGCAGAAATTCACTTAAACCATAAAATTTTCATGCATTTAACAGAATATTTCCATGTAAAATAAAACATACAAGTACATTCAAATCCATAACACCATAATGCAGGAAACAACTCATATTTATTATAATATGATGGGGTTACATGCTGAAATGAGAAATAACTGAGATAACTGGAGTATAATTGGCCTCAATAATTTGCTGCACTGCGCTGGCCTCCAAGACTGAACTGTTGCACTCTCCCTCCGGCAATAGCTGCCACTGAACCCACTGAAGCACCGAAGATCTGAATGATCCTCACACCAATCCCTGAAGCTCTGTGAAATTTCCGAATGAAGTCTCCTCAAAGAGAGTTGGTCTTTCGTCCAAAACTCTCAAATCACCTGAGGGTTTCTGTTATGGGGCTACCAATGGAGTATAGAACCAAGTTCTCAAACCTCTCACACAAGAAATGATCTAATCCAAGATATCTCTAATGGCCCTTCCTCCTCTTTTTATATATCTGATGGACTCATCTAGAAGCTCCTATTTTATTATTATTTTAATCATTGAGCACATTTCCTTTAATTAAAATATTATTTTTAATGTAGGAAAATGGTCAATTGGCCACCATGCCTCCTTAGGTCACTGAAAATCACTCCTAGCCATCCCATCCTGTAGATATTCTTGTTCCGGTTCCAACGATATATTACACTAAGGTGTTATGCCAAGAGTTCCTCCCGAAATGCCACCTTAGGCATAAGTAATTGAGTTACGCCTAATAATAACTCAATTTTCTGAAAGTTGTCGAAATGCACCGGAACAAAGGGAAAACCGCTTGGATGATGTAATATATCAAGCGAATGCCACCAGACCTCATAGAAACTCCTCAAAACTCCTCCAAAAATCCTATGGGCCCATTGATGACATTAACCTGTACCTGTGACCTATCTGCTCCTAACTCTCGAAGTCCAACCTAACCTTGTCATAGGTGACACCAAAAAAAGGAATATTATAGACCTCCTGCCCCAAGATTTCTTGCCGTCAAGAAATCCAAATATGTGAGCCACCCTGTTGGCCTGATGCAACTGAGACCCAATGCCTGGATCCCATACAAACCCCTGTGTGATGCTGTGTTGTAGCTCTGACTGTGTAAGCTGCCCCACCAATAGTGTACCAACTCATCACTTCTCTCCAATCCAACTCCTGACTCAATCTAATGATGATCCTGCTCTCCTGAAGTCGGGATGGAATGTTTAAGAAACATAGACTTGTGCCGCACTTCCAACTGGAATCTATAACATTTGTCAGGTCTAAGGGTCCCTGCTCTACTATTCTCCCTACAAAGAAGATCGTACCATCAAGAGGGTACCAAATCATGATCTCCTGCCAATATATCCTGGAAGAAGAATCCAATGTGACAACTGCATACGAAACATGTCTAGAGCGTTGTCGCCAACCCATACTCAACTCACGCTGCTTTGTCCTGTCTGCTGACGAGATTAGCCTATAGAGGAAGGCTGATTTCTCTATAAGGGACCAAAGTGGGCAAGATATGCTGTAAGCCCCATCAATGTACTCCTGGAGAGTGCTACTCCTTGAAAGTACTGCAACTTTGCTAACTGCATGTGCATCTATCTGCTCATCAGTGTGTCGGCCCAAATATGGATGCTCCACCATCTCCAATAGCTCCTCCCTCTCTTGATCATGCTCCTACTGTCTACTAGCCCCCTGTAAAACTAACCCATCAACCTCCAAAGTCTCCTAAAGAATATGGATCTGCAACTACTGTTGTTGTACTCAATGTCTGTGCATATGACTGCTCCTCCTCAATGAGTGACCCCGAGATTAGTCGCATATCCATCATAGAATTAATGTGAGCCTCCATCTGGCTCTCCCCCAAAGGACTATCATGCATGATGTGCATAGCCTCCTCCTCTGCTGACTCATGCTCCATCATATACTACTCCGACTGAATCGGCACAAGTGACTCATCACCCTAAGTATCTCCTGTAGAGTCCCTTGACGGCTCATCCTGCACACTAGAATACAACTCTGACCTACTGTCATCAACTCCGCATAACTGCTCTTGCTCCCCAGAAGCATCCTCATATGATCCCATGGACTCATTTGAAGAAGAGTCCTCATCCTGGCATACAGAAGAAATTTCCTTCTGTTTTGCCTCTGCCACATCATCTGCATCACTCAAGCATGAGTGATCAGGCCCCCAAGGTTCTTTGTAGATGAAGCAAAGTCCCTTCCTTCTCAGCTCATTTCTGTTGCCTGATCCACCAAATTGGAGTAACTCCTCCTTGGTCAACTGTCTCCTAAATAACCCAATATTATGCTCAACTAGCCCTTGGGCTAGCTCATAAGCAACAGACGAGACCAATTGCTCTCTCCTCCAAATGCTCAACAACCTAATCTGCAACTCCTAGAAAATGGCATCACGGTCTCTCATATATGAAGACAGAATGGACTACATGTGTGCTATGACTGTGTTAGGATGATGTTTCCTAATGCTGAAGAAGCATTGGAACATCTGCAAAATCAAGCCATCACACTCAAGATCAAACATGATGTCATGTGTTCTGAACTTGACCAAACCTTCTAAAATCTCAAGCTTCTTCCCAAAGGTGGATCCTACGCTGTTGTCCAAATCCTGAAAAGTCCCTACTATCAATCTCATAATCCTCCTCATAACATCATCATTATATGGAGCTATAGGTGCAGTCAACCTCATAATGTTACTGAGGCATGATGCAACAGGAAGTCTGAACCCCTCACAAGGTTGTTCCAAGAACTTGGGTTGTATAAGAGCAAGCATAGCAGGTTTTAGAGCCCAAATTAGTCTCTTCCCTTCTAACTGGCTTATTTAGGAAAGGAGTTCATCAAATTCATCAAGTGTGGAAATAATTATCCATGTAATCTTCATTTGTTTCAAATATGTTCCATGTGTAAGGATTTTGTGTCCCCTTCCTGGATATTTCTATAGATCCCTTGATTGCACATGGGTAAGGATGGAATGTATTTCTTTTAAAAATGGCTCGCTGTTTTGTATGGGTTTTTGGTCAAAATTGCAGTCTGCTACTGTATTGCAGTGTTGATTTAATAGGCGTTTCAAAAACCCCATTGTTCAACAACATATATGGTATATGAAGTAGGATTTCTAGTTGACAATTCAAATAATATTACAGCAGTATGACCAAACCTCTTAATCCTAATACTCACCCACTACTATACCCGATATACAATAGCCAATGACAAGACAATGAAAATAAAATGTACAAATATCCCTCCCAAAACTTACAACCTTGACAAGACCATACAAAATATTAGCAACAACAACAATCAACTCTTTTGCAAACAACCCCAAATCTCTTCTTTTGCTAAGGTTTTGGCATTTACACAGGTTATAAGGCTGACACCAAAATTTTTTATGGATGGTGCTCAGAATTTTTCCCTCACACAACAACATGAATGCTTGACACGCCTTGTACCAGTCTCACATTCAGAGGTAATGGGGCTATTGTCTTTATGGAATTTTATAGTGTTGTAGGTGTGAAGTAGGTAGATACACACGGTGGCCTATAATCATGCAGTTCACCTCATTAATAAGAATAATATTTTAATGAGTTCAGGGGTAAAAATAGGAGACTGATGACCACTAGAGTCCTTATCACGCCACGAGATTTTATAATAAATTGCTATGAAATGACACAATATAAACTGTATTGGGAGAATACCTGATTTTTGATGGCAATGTAATTTCTGGCTAGTGTTCAAATTGAACCTTAGCAACCTGGAACTTGTTTACTACCCACAATATTTCAGTGTCTATTCTTGTTGTTATGGTCCTTCCATTCCTTCAGATTATAAGCTCAGCTAGCAGAAAAATACTTGGGGGTTTTTGGCTGGTCTGTATAGGGAATTTTGCACCCACTCTCATGATTCGACTTCACCCACGAAGTAAGAGTTCTACCCAAAAATTTCATGCTGAGTTCCTGTAGCAGCTCATAGAAGTATTTCACCTGTAGTGACCACACTTTCCAGCAAGGATTAAACATACCCATCAACCACTAAAGTTTTGCCCATTAGAGATGAAAGATAGCGCGGGCCTTCCAACAACTAATAACTAAGCTACTAGCAATTCATGGTCCTGATGATGAATTCTCTTATGAAAGAGGCAAAATTTGAGCATGTACCAAAAATTCTCCATGCTCAATAGTCACGTGTTGACATAAATGACTATCCCCCAAAAATACCATTGCAGTTGTCGTAATTGGTTTTGAGTCGGCATCAACAGATTCGATCCCAAAAATTTTGGGTGGTTGCTTACAAACCTCCTAACAGAACAATCATGTGAATTTAGTGGCCTCGATACCCACGGATTTAGTGGCGACAATTAACCTTCTCTTCTTCCCAAACTGAATCACGAATCACACATCCGACGCACCTTTCTTCTCATAGAAACTGTCCGAAAAGTGCATGCCAAAAAAAGAGGAAACACTTATATTGATCATTCGTTTGAAGAGTAACACGTCATTCACCTTCTTCTTCTTTTTTCTACTCTTTTCCATGCTCAACACGCATAAATTGAATCTCATAGGTTTCCTGCTACCCATGATCCTTCGATCGTTGGTCCAAATGTGCAAAAGAGGAGCAATGTAAGCTCTTAGAATATAGTTCGACTCATTGTGTCGACATGCCTGTCTGCTACTGATTTTCTCCCCGCTCGACTAGAATTCTCGCTCTATGAACTTGAAGCACCTTCCTATAGTGGAACTCGGCCCCTCCAGTGGCCTCATTCAATCGTTATGCATGAACCTTAGAGAATCGATACACAACCCCGTGATGAAATACTACTGAGAGATTGCCATGCAACAGGAATGATACGATCTCTTGTGAGTGATGATTCGATTTGACACCAACCCAAAAATTTATCAGCTTTGAACTTGTGCTCATTGTATTCACCAAATATTCGACTTAAAACCTTACAATCTGCTGATATTTTCACAATACTGAAGATAATAATTCGACCATGCTTGGTAAAAATCATTCGCGATCTTGGAAAATTAATTTTTCTAATGCAGTCCAAGGAATACCTTCAACACCAACAACACAGTTAAACAAATATATGCTTCAATTTATCGGCCTTCATGAATACACAGGCTCAACCATAATGTTCTACTTGAATCCTTAAACTTATCCTTTTGCTACAACGAACTCTCAATAAAATATTTAGAAAATATGTCCTCCAAGAGTTCTCAACTTAACCCAAATATTTTTGCTTGTTTGTTTTTGTTTGTTCAAGATCGTTCTGCAATAAAATTTGGCTCCATCAACAATCTGCCATTAAAAACCCTCCTTACTCATAGGAAACGTTCCCCATGGCTGAGCCAAGATCTTGCTCTGATACCACTGTAATATCCCAAGTGGGATATTTTAACTAAATTTGTAGAAATTCACTTAACCCATAAAATTTTCATGCATTTAATAGAATATTTCCATGTAAAATAAAACATACAAGTACATGCAAATCCATAACACCATAATGCAGGAAACAACTCATCTTTATTATAATATAACGGGGTTACATGCTGACATGAGAGATAGCTAAGATAACTGATATATAACTGGCCTCAAGAATTTGTTGCACTGCGCTGGCCTCCAAAATTGAACTGCTGCACTCTCCCTCTAGAAACAGTTGCCACTGAACCCACTGAAGCACTGATTGAAGATCTCAATGATCCTCACACCAATTCTTGCAGCTCTGCGAAAATTCTGAATGAAGTCTCCTCAAAGAGAGTTGGGTTTTCGTCCAACACTCACAAATCACCCAAGGGTTTGCGTCTTGGGGCTACCAATGGAGTAGAGAACCAAGTTTTCAAACCTCTCACAAAAGAAAATGATCTAATCCAAGATATATCTAATGGCCCTTCCTCCTCTTTTTATAGATCTGATGGACTCCCCTAGAAGCTCCTATTTTATTAAATTTTTAATCATTGAGCACATTTCCTTTAATTAAAATATTCTTTTTAAAGTAGGAAAATGGTCAATTGGCCACCATGCCTCCTCAGGTCACTAAAAATCACTACTAGCCATCCCATCCTATAGATCTTCTCGTTCCAGTTCCAATGAGCTATTACACTAAGGTGTTCTTCCAAGAACTCCTCCCGAAATTCCACATTAGGCATAATTAACTGAGTTAGGCCCAATAAGATGTTAGAATGCACCGGAACGAAGGGAAAATTGCTCGGATGATGGAATATATCAAGCGAATGCCACCGGACCTCATAGAAACTCTTCAAAACTCCTTCAAAAATCCCATGGGCCCGCTGATGACCCCAACCTGTACCTATGACTTGTGTGCTCCTAACTCTGGAAGTCCAACCTAACCCTGTCATAGGTGACACCAAAAAAAGGAATATTATAGTGATGTAAGAGCCCCCCCCCATATTCTAATCCATGTGTTAATAGGATATTTGATCTAGGTGGATAATTTTGGCCACCCAACTATTCCACTTGGGACCCCACCATTGTTTCTTTTAGTTTTTCAGTTCCCTTAATTGTAGCACAATTTAATATTTTTGGCAGTTTTTCGGGTCCTAAACTTCCACAACCATTTTGAGGTGCTAAACGATGTTTTTTTGGAATATCGGGACCAATATAGATTTTTGATTGATTTTTGTAACTCTAAAGTTTTATTCCTTGAATTGATATTTCAAATAAGGTATTGTGCGCGTCAAATGAAGATCGTATGCAAAAGTTACAACTACGAGAAGTTGATGTACCAATTTACCCAAACGGGGCCCATAATTTTGGTGCTTCATCTCCTAGGGTTATATTTTTGGATGTTTAGGGTTTTCCATTGTTTAAAAATAATAAATAGGCCTTCAATATTCATTTTAACACAAGTTGGCATGTAGGCATCACATCTCTTCTCAGAGATAAGCTACCATCGCCCGAGCTATTTTACTTCAATTTTTTCTGTAAGCTTATTTCAGTTATTTGATATTACTGAAGTGTATTAAATCAAGTGAGTGTGTGTATTCAACCAAGTTCTTGAATTTCATCATGCCCATGACAGGCCTATTCGTGCCAACACATACCATCAATGAATGGTGATGTCACTTGTATAATGAGTCTGTCACTTTCATCTAGAACTACTGATCTTATAGATTTCATTAAGTATTTACTATACGTAATAATGGTTCAATCCTTATACCTGCTTTAACGATTCAATGATTGCCTTATAATGCCTTATCATGCCTATCTTATCTCTAGCTAACTTCTCCAGGGAGCGATAAGCATGGAGTCTCCATCTAGCTACCCTTGTTAAAAGAAATCTGTTGCATTTCTGCGTTTATATTTATTTTTGTATTTCATTGCGTTCCTGCATAAATCCAAATCAATGGTATCAGAGAGGTCTACTCTTTCTCAATATTTATTTGCATGTCCCCAATGAGATCGGGGTATAAGGATTTAGGGCTTGATCTGGTTGAACCTTTGCAAGATCAGCCTAGCAAACCCCAACTGCCTCCCATGGCAGAGGAAAAGAAATATGAGGAAGCAGTAGATCCTATCAAAATATTTCTCAAGCAAGCCCGCGAGAAACAAAGGAACGCGATGATTGATAAATTTTCCTAGAGATTCCTTCAATGGATACCCACCGGTGACGCATCTTCATCCGACAACCACTCTGGAGGTGCCATTCCTCTTAAGGTACAAGTTAACTTTGACATTCCCATATTTGAGGTCCAAATAGATGCAGACGTTGTAGATATATGGTTGAATCTATTAGAAGGATATTTTTCGGTTCATCACTTTTCCAATCAGGAAAATATTACTTTTGCATTCCTCAAAGTCGCCCCCCATGTCAAGGACTAGTGGGAAACCTACTATGAGTAGAAGGAAAAGGGGGAATTCTCCTTGTTTTCAGCCACACCCACTTAGAATTCTTTCTGAGATGTCATCAAGGAATAATACTACCCCATGGGGAGATATGAGGACAAGTACATACAATGGATTATGTTGCGGAAATAAAGGGATTAAGATGTGAATGAGCTAACGAATTTGTTCCATACCCTGCACAGAAAGTTGGGTTTCAAAGATTGAAAGAAACATTTGGTGCTTAAGTACCGAAGTTGTCTGCATAGATACATCGAGGAGGAAATGGAGTTTCTTGACATCTCCTCACTAGGTGTAACATACCAGTATGTTGCCAAGTTTGAGCAGAAATTTAAACAGAAGAAGCAAGACTTTAGATCTACGAATCAAAAGAAAGGGAAAGGCACCCCCAAACCGAAGAACAAGGGAGAGGGTCAAGGAGGGGTGGCCTAGGAAAACCCGTTCAAGCCGCAAGTGAATAACAACACCACAAAGCCAAAGAACGACACGGGAAAGTGGTGTGAGTTCCATAAGAGCTCCACTCACAACACAAGTGAGTGTCAGACCAAGTAGTCATTGGTGGCTGAGTTGAAGGCTTCTTCCAAATCAGATGCATGTTCCAAATCTGAGTCAGAACCTGACAAGGGGAATGAAAAGGGGAAGCAGATTAACGATGCAGAGCCCAGTGCCACCTTTTCCACCACCAAGTTCTAGAAGGAAGAACTCAAAGATATAGAGGAGGACGAGCGCCTCTTCCATTCCCAGATGTGGGTGAAGGGTTCCCTGCTGTAGTTCATTGTCGATAATGGGAGCCAAAAGAACCTCATTTCAGCAGAGGTCTTCAAGCAGCTAGGCCTATTGATCACAACACACCCACAACCATACACCAGTGGGTGGCTTCACCAAGGATGGGATCTCTGCGTCAGCCAGTAGTGTCACCTTCCCTACAACATCAAGTGCTTCATAGATGAGCTATTATGTGAGGTTGCTCCTCTTAAAGTTTGTGATGTATTATTAGGTGAACCATACTTATGGAAGCAAAATGTTGTGTATGAGTCTCAACTTCGCACTGTTATTATTACTTTGGGTAATAAGTTGTACAAGATACCAGAGGTAGCACCGCCTACCGCCATCTCTTTTATCACTATGAAGCAATGTAGTAAGCTCATTTCCCAAACCAGGAAATTTGTTTTCCTTATGATCCGCCCTCAGGGAAAGAAGAATACTGTGGCCATGACCTCTAGATAGGGTTGCTCCGCACGACAACAATAGATGGACAAGGTCATGGAGGAGTATGGGGACATATTCACCTCACCTGCAGGGGTGCCTCTGCACTGTCAGGTCTAGCACTCCATTGATTTGACCCCAAGTGCATTGCTACCCAATGGACCAATATATCGGCACTTTGTTCAAGAGAATGACGAAATCAAGAGGCAGACTCAGGAGCTACTGCAGAAAGGTCACATATGGCTAAGTTCATCTCCCTGTGGGAGCCCAATCGTGTTGGTGTAGAAGAAGGATGGGACTTGGAGACTCTGTATTGAATATATGGCGCTGAACAAGATCACTGTTCGGAATAGATATATGATCCCATGGATTGATGACTATCTGTACCAACTCAAGGGGGCCAAATATTTCAGCAAGATTGACTTGAATTCCGGGTATCACCTAGTACCAATCGAACCCTCCGATGTGTGGAAGACTACCTTCAAATCCAAGGAGGGCCTTTTTGAATTGTTGGCCATGCCTTTTAGGTTGACGAATTCTCCCACAACCTTCAAGAGGTTGATGGACATCTTGATCTTCATCCAAATTTAGGAAGAGGACCTCCACCACATTCGACAGTTCCTCCAAACACTGCAGCAACAAAGTGTGCAATTTGGAGAAATACACTTTTGGCATCACCCAGGTTCAATATATGGGGTACATTATTAATGAGCGGGGGGTGCATGTGGACCTAGCCAAGATTTAGGTAATTTTGGATTGGCCAGCCCTGACCACTCTAATAGAGCTCTACAAATTTCTGGGTCTTGCCAATTTCCACTGTAGGTTCATGTTGGGGTTCTATCATACCACTTGGCCTTTGAGTCAAGTCACCAAGGGAGGAGCGAAAGAAAAATTCTTTTTGTCTGAATCTCAATAGAAGGCGTTCACAGAGTTGAAGCATCGCCTCTACTTTGCACCAGTGCTCACATTACCAGACTTGCAACAACCATTTGAGTTGAAGACATATGCCTTTGACTATGTTATTGGGTCAGTACTTACTCAATGGGGGCATCCAGTGGCATATCATAGTGAAACAATTTTAGACACAGTCTGAAAGTATCCCACCGATGACAAAGAGATGTATTCCATTGTGAAGGCTTGTCAACAATAGAAGCATTACATATTGGGGAAGGAAACGGTCATCCACACAGATCACCAACCCCTACAGTTCATATAGACACAAGGGAATTTGCAGAATGATCACCATCAGAAATGGGCCACATACCTACAAAAAATCCATTTGAACATAAATAACAAGAAGTGAAGCGCCAATAATGTTGCAGACTTCCTCAGCTAACTGCTGATCGTGGCATTGACCACTGTGCTACACTCTTGTGGGCATGAGACTTTGGTTTGGCCGTATCTCTACAAAAGTGATCCAGAATTTGGCAACACACCTGTAGGGTAAGCAAGTTCCAAATTTTCACCTCCAGGATGAAATATTTTTCCACCTAGGAAACCTCTGTGTTCCTTCAAGCGAGTGTGCTAGGATGATTTTGGAAGTGCACTACAGTCGGGTAGCTGGATATTTTGGGGTCGAGAAAACAGTGGCAGTACTGCGGAAGTATTTCTATTAGCCAAATCTTTGACATGATTTCGGGAAGTACGTCAGATCCTACTGTTGAAAATGCAACAAGATGATGGAGCTTAGTGAAATGAAGTCGCCTTCACTAAGTGGGCCCGTAGGCTATTTTTGGCGCAAAGTCTATTTTTAGACTATGCCTATTTTTAGACACATGGAGCATGGTCTAGGAGTTGCAGTATGCTATTCTTGGATGATTGGTCAAGTTGGTAAAAATAGATGGACAACTATTTTTAGACATACAGGTCGAAGTCTATTTTTAGACTTCCTGTCTAAAAATAGGTCAGTCAAATATTATTAACCCTTAATAATATTTGGACTATAAACTTCAGTTTATCCTCTTGCAGCACTTCAGTTGGAGCTACAGATGTGGCCCATGCACCTGATAGAAGGAATTACACAATTCCTAAGGGTTTGGTGAGCTCATGCATGTTTGACTTCAGTTAGAACTCAAGTGGCGGAGTTTGGTGGAGTTGATGAGACAGTTGGTGGAGTTGTGTTCGGGTTAACTTAGTTGAACTAGTTGTGTTTAGTTTAACTGGCTAATACACTAGAGATGAGTGAGGTGAATTAAATATTATTTAATTCACTAAACATTAACTCATTTTTCAACTAAAGAACACATCAGTTGACTGCAGTGCATGGACAGTTCAGTGAAGACCAGTGGAAGAGGTAGATGAAAGGGTGAGTTTGCTATTAGTTGTGACATTAGTTGTGCATGACACTTGCACAAGCATTGGAGGATATTGCCAATGAGGATTGCGCAGTTGAAGCCAAGGGGATTCGAACTTGGATCTCTCATTCAACCAACTTGGATTGCGCAATAGAGGCAGACAAATAGTGGATGAGTTTTGAACCTGTGACTTGTTCAAAACTGAGCTAGTTTTGTGTGTAACTTTTGGAGACAGTACTGAGTACTTGTGAGGAGTATTGTACTGAGATTGTTACATGTTCTCTTCTATTATAATATACAAAATAGCTGGGGGTTTTCAGCTATAAGCTTTCGCCATTACATATTGTGTTTATGTGCGCATGCGACTGTTTCTATTTCCGCATATTGATGATCAATTCTAGAAGAGGTTATGTGTTATGCATGAATTAGAATTAGTGTATGACCAGGATAATCTCGATGGATAATTCTTCATTATTCAGCAAATTTCTACATGGTATCAGAGCGAATTGATCATCGGGATCTATTACAGTGATTAAAATTTTATTTCGGTAGACAGAGTCTGTATCGGGCCAGGTAGCCTCTGGATCCATCCTTTCTCTGAAAGGTGATATATCCAGTCAATGCCCCTACAGTCGATCTCTGTGCTAGAAATAATTTGTTCTCACAGATCCAGAAGCAGTTGAGTTTTGAGCTTGGAATTCGAATTTTGCAGCAGATTGTTTTCTTGGCGCCGGAGTTGAAATGTCTTTCAACGGGTTGCGACTCGAGTATGCCCTTGAGGGCAGTTCGAATTATGTTGCATGGAAAGATCGGATGGAGGCGGTATTAGATGATAACAGGCTGAAGGAGTTCGTAGATATGGATGTCCAAAAGCCTACTGATCCTGCTGAAGTTGAAGCTTGGCAAAAGAAGATGGCGAAATGTCGAAGGATTCTGTTGGAGGGCGTAAAGGATCACATTGTATCCAGCCTGCATGGAAAAGCTTCTCCATACTTGATGTGGAAAGTGTTGACAGATCTATTCCAGAGCAAGAGTGACCAAAGGAAGCTGGCGCTCAAGGATAAACTCAGAAACATTAAGATGGAGAAAGGCGACAGTATCGCCAAGTACCTCACGAAGTTCACTCAATGCAGAGACGAGCTGGGAAGTGTGGGGGTGACTGTCGATGATGAGGACTTGGTGGACCTGGCTCTCCTTGGTCTTCCGAAGAGTTGGAATTCCTATCAGGACTCTGTCAATGGTCGGGAGAAGTTGCCGGGATGGGAGAGACTTTGGTCGGATCTCATGCAAGAGGAGATAAGGGGGACTACCAGGGACGGATCTTCATCAAAGGTATCTGATGAAGAAAATTGCGCTTTGGCTACCAAAGAAAAGAAGGGGAAGAGTAATAAAGCTTCTCAGTCTGGTGCGAAAGGCAAGAAGCAAGACATGTCCAAGGTGAAGTGTTTTCACTGTCACCAGCACAGACACTATGCCACAAATTGTCCGCAGAAGAAGAAAAATAAGAGAATTTCGCTGGATGCAGGCGGGAGAGGCATTGGCCTCCACGGTTCCAGGCCGTTGTTAATAGAGATGCTTGATGCTCAGTGTGATGGGATCGGTATGGTTCTTGGACGATGTGCGTCATTTCACATGACGGAAGTCGAGATCTGTTTTCGGATACGGAAAAGATCTTGGAGCTGCATCGAGATGGGCGATGATGGTAAATACAGTGCGACCGGTATCGGTACCATTTCCTTTGAGAGGGAGTCTGGTAAACCCTTTGTATTGAAGGAAGTATTGCATGTTCCAGGATTGATGAAGAATCTGATCTCTGTGGTGATGTTGGAAGACAAGGGGTACGATGTGGTCTTCAGCGAGGGAAAGGCTTTCATGCGCAGTAAGACAACTGTAGAGGCCTGGAAGATAGGGGTTCGAGTCAAGAACCTTTATCGGTTGCAAGTAGATGGCAGCGCAGCAATGGCATGCAAGGCAGAAGGAGTGGTGAGCCGGGATGATGGTGAGCTATGGCACCGGAGATTGGGCCACCTTCACCATGGAGCCTTGAAGATACTGCAGCATATTTCTACTTGGATTCCTAAGGGCACTCTTGCGCAGTTAGATCAGTGCAAGGGGTGTACCTTGGGAAAATATGTGAAAGCCACCTTTCACGAGAAGGATAGTCGCGCCACGACGATCCTTGAGAGAGTTCACACAGACGTGTGTGGTCCTTTCTCAGTAGCTTCGACAGCAAAGCACAAGTACTATGTCATCTTTGTTGATGATTTCTCTCGGAAGTGCTGGATCTTCTTCATGCAGAAGAAGAGCGAGACATATTCAAAGTTTTGTGAATTCAAGGCGCTGGTTGAGAAGGAATCGGGGAAGCATGTGAAGGCTCTTAGGAGCGACAATGGTGGTGAATTCATCTCTATTGAATTCAAGGACTTTTGCAGCGCAGAAGGGATTCGGAGAGAGCTCATCGCACCCCATAACCCACAGCAGAACGGGGTTGCTGAGCGGAAGAACAGAACGATCGTGGGTGCTACACGGGCGATGTTGCATGATCAGGGCCTACCCCTTCACTTGTGGGCTAAGGCATGCAATACTGCAGTGTATGTGCAAAACCGTTGTCCTCACAAGATACTTGGCATGAGTACACCGGAGGAGGCGTTTTCTGGCAAGAGGCCTGACATTTCTCATTTGAGGATTTTTGGCTCACTTGTCTACATGCATGTGACGAAGGACGCCAAAAAGAAGTTGGATCCGACCGCAGAGGTTGGGATATTTGTGGGGTACACTGATACGCCCCACAACTATCGTGTGTATTTTCCAGACAGTCGCAAGACTGTTGTGCGACGGGATATCAAATTTCAGGAGGAGAAAGCCATGAAGTGTTCGCTTGAGAGGGAGCCACACTTGCATGCAGAAGAGGAGCTATTAGTTCCTAAGGAGGAGCTTCCAGATGTGGATCAGCCACAAGAGGAAGTTCATGAAGTGGAAGAGACCACTCATGCAGCGCCAACCATCAGAGGGCGCAAGCGCACTACAGAAGCTGAGCGACTGGATCAAGATGCAGAGAAGGATGTAGGACCACCTACAGCACAGCGCAGACAGAGACAATCACCGGACCGGTACACTGGATACATGGCTCTTGTGAGCAAATGTGTCATGACAGAGCCATCCTCTTTCGAGGAAGCTGTGGAGGACCCCGCATGGGTAGATGCCATGGTGGAAGAGTATGATTCGATTGTCAGAAACAGTGCATGGGAGATTGTCCCACGGCCGGAGGGGAAATCAGTGGTGGGTTCGAGATGGATCTCGGTGACGGCCCGGCGGAGTGTGGAAAGTACGAGGCAAGATTTGTTGGCCGGTGGCTTCTCACGGATCGGGGGATCGATTATGAGGAGACCTTTGCACCTGTCGCAAGGTACTCTTCCATACGGACGATCCTAGCTCTCTCAGCGCAGATGGGATGGCACATCCATCAGATGGATGTGAAGACTGCGTTTCTCAACGGAGTCATTGAGGAGGAGGTGTACATAGAGCAGCTTGAAGGTTTTGAGATCTTCAGCAGTGAGTCACATGTTTTCCGACTCAAGAGAGCACTGTACGGCCTGAAGCAAGCACCTCGTGCTTGGTACACACGAATAGACAGTTACTTCACCGGACTTGGATTCTCCAAGAGTGAGGTGGATCCTAACCTGTACTAGATTGTGGTGGAGGGGAAGTTGCTGATCATTGTACTGTATGTAGATGATCTGATTTTGACGGGTGATGAGCTGTTGATACTTTCATGCAAGAGGATCTTGCTAGAGAGTTTGAGATGAAGGACTTGGGCCTCCTTCATTATTTACCCCTGCAGGATTGGAGATTTGTGTGCTTGATGGGTGAACATTTGTTTCTCGGGGGTAAGTATGCAGGAGATACGGAGAGGTTCGACATGCCTTAGGCACAAGCTTTGATGACTCCTCTTCTTGGTGGTTGGAGGAAGGAGGATGCTACTTAGAAACTGAGGAGGTAGTGGATGCCTTGTCTGTCGGCTGATTGGTGGGGTCGCTTATGTACGAGTCGATACACGACTAGATATATGCTATGCTGTTAACCAGCTTTCGCAAGCTATGGTTAAGCCTACCAAGCTCTTTTGGAAGGCAGGCAAGCATGTATTGCGTTATCTTAGAGGCACATTGGGATATGGTCTATGGTATAGATAGGAGGATGGAGCGAAGCTTGGCGGTTTCACTGATGCAGTAGAGCGGGGGAGCCCAACGGACGAAAGAGCACATCTGGGAGAGATCTTCAGTATTGGTTCGACAACGGTTTCTTGGTGTTCTTGGTACGAGCGGAAAAGAAAGAGATCGGTGGCACTCAGTTCAGCGGTGAGTATATGGCATCGCTTTGGCTGCATGCGAGTCCATATGGATAAGGAAGATTCTGGTCGGGTTGTTCGGGTCGCACTTGGAGCCTACTGTGATTTATTGTGATAAACAGAGTTGCATTAAACTCTTGGCTAATCCAGTATTTCATGATAGATCCAAACACATCGACATCATGTACCATCATATCAGAGATTGTGTTTAGTGGAGAATCATGTTACTTTTATATATTCCCACGGAGGATCAGGATGCTGACATCTTGACGAAGGCGCTCACCAGGAGCAAGTTCGAATTCCACAGAGGCAGGATAGGGGTTGCAGATAATCCATATCTTGTTGAGAGAGAGTGTTGAAAATGCAACAAGATGATGGAGCTTAGTGAAATGAAGTCGCCTTCACTAAGTGGGCCCACAGGCTATTTTTGGCGCAAAGTCTATTTTTAGACTATGTCTAAAGAAGTACAGACATATAGAATAGTCTTTTTGATTACGTGTCCACTATTAGATGATTAGTGAAGTTGGACAAAAATAAATGGGATAGCTATTTTAGTTGCCACATGTCAGAATCTAGCCTTTGTTGGCTGTCTAAAAATAAATTGATGAGATATTATTATACCCTTAATAATATTTGGACTATAAACTTTCAGTTTATCCTCTTGCAGCACTTCAGTTGGAGCTACGGATGTGGATCATGCACCTGACAGAAGGAATTACACTATTCCTAGGGGTTTTGTGAGCTCATGCATGGTTGAATTCAGTTAGAACTCAAGTGGCGGAGTTTGGTGGAGTTGATGAGACAGTTGGTGGAGTTGTGTTCAAGTTAATTTAGTTGAACTAGTTGTGTTTAGTTTAACTGGCTAATACACTAGAGATGAGTGGGGTGAATTAAATATTATTTAATTCACTAAACATTAACTCATTTTTCAACTAAAGAACACATCAGTTGACTGCAGTGCATGGACAGTTCAGTGAAGACCAGTGGAAGAGGTAGATGAAAGGGTGAGTTTGCTATTAGTTGTGACATTAGTTGTGCATGACACTTGCACAAGCATTGGAGGAGATTGCCAATGAGGATTGTGCAGTTGAAGCCAAGGGGATTTGAACTTGGATCTCTCATTCAACCAACTTGGATTGCGCAATAGAGGCAGGCAAATGGTGGATGAGTTTTGAACCTGTGACTTGTTCAAAACTGAGCTAGTTTTGTGTGTAACTTTTGGAGACAGTACTGAGTACTTGTGAGGAGTATTGTACTGAGATTGTTACATGTTCTCTTCTATTATAATATACAAAATAGCTGGTGGTTTCCAGCTATAAGCTTTCCCCATTACATATTGTGTTTATGTGCGCATGCGACTGTTTCTATTTCCGCATATTGATGATCAATTCTAGAAGAGGTTATGTGTTATGCATGAATTCGAATTAGTGTATGACCAGGATAATCTTGGTGGATAAATCTTCATTATTCAGCAAATTTCTACACCTACACTACTTGCGCCATTTCCAAACCTACCATCAAGAAGCAAGGCCTATGTACTCTATTTCCTACCCCTATTCGTCCATGGGAATCCATCTCCATGGATTACATGTCGGACCTTCCTTCTACCAAGTATGGAAACAATTGTGTTTTTTTGGTTTTTGACAGATTCTCTAAGATGATCATTATGGCGGCCTGCAAGAAGAATATCATAGCAGAACCCACTTCTAAAATTTTATTTGAGCGACTGTGGGTATACTTTGGGATCCCATAGTCCATTATCTTAGATTGGGACAACAGGTTCCTCAATACATTTTGGCCAATTATTTGGTCGATGTTGGACACCAAACTCACTAAGTCCACAACTTTCCACCCCTAAACTGATGGCCAAACATAAGGCTTCGACATGATGATCGTACACATTTTGCGCATTTACAACTCGAAGCATCCATGCACATGGGATGAAAGCCTCCATATGTCCAACATAGCTATAACAAAGCTCTCCACAACTCAACTGGCCACATCCCCTTTCAGTTGGGCTTGGGATTTCAGCTACTATGTCTCATTGATGTGTACATACCATTTACTTAGGCATATTGGACTCATGTCCAATCTGAAGTCGACAAGGCGAACAAATTCATTGAGTGCATTCAGAAAATTCTCCAATAGGTCCATGACATATTGGAAAAATCCAATGCTAAGTACAAGCAACGACATGATCAACATTGGGTGCCACACATGTTCGAGGTGGGCAACAAAGTTTAGCTACAATTGCAAAAGGAGCACCTCATTGGACCCCACAGCAAGCTTCGCCTACTTCGATATGGGCCATACACCATCACCAAGGTTTTCGGGAACAATGCCTTTGAGCTCAATATTCCATCATTCCTTGGTATGTACCCAATGTTCAATGTGGACTGCCTTTGGCCCTCCTTTCCACCATTATTGGACACATCAGACATGTCAGAACAACTCACACCAACATAGTTAAACCACGACTGCATGGAACAGGCCACAACTGATCAGATCATGGAAAAAGATCAAGAAAACTCACACACAGAATATCCAGTTGTATCAGGTTGTCAAATTTGGCCAACTCCTGCACCAAGGTAAGTGGCTCACCAAGGACCAAGTTCAATAGAATTTTCCTCATCTCATGGAGGAACTCAATGCAATGGGTACCATTGCTTCCTAAGGGGGAGGACTAATCTAGGTGGATAATTGCCACCCGCCTATTCCACTTGGGGCCCCACCATTGTTTCTTTTAGTTTTTCAGTTCCCTTAATTGTAGCACAATTTACTATTTTGGCATTTTTTCGGGTCCTGAACTTTCAGAGTCATTTTGAGGCCCTAAACGACGTTTTCTTTTGGAAAACTAGGACCAACATGGGTCTTTAACATATGTTGATCAATGGAAAGTTGTATTCCTCGGATAGATATTTCTAACGAGGTGTTGTGTGCATAAAATGGAGATCGTATGCCAAAGTTATGACCCTGAGAAGTTGATGTACCAATTTACCCAAACGGGGCCCATAGTTTTGGCGCTTCATCTCCTAGGAGTAGGTTTTTGGATGTTTAGGGTTTTCCATTGTTTTGGAAAACCAGGACCAACATGGGTCTTTAACATATGTTGGTCAGTAGAAAGCTGTATTCCTCAGATGTATATTTATAACGATGTATTGTGTGCATCAAATGGAGATCATATGCCAAAGTTATGACCCCGAGAAGTTGATGTACCAATTTACCCAAACGGGGCCCATAGTTTTAGCGCTTCATCTCCTAGGGTTAGGTTTTTCGATGTTTAGGGTTTTCCGTTGTTTCTCAATAATAAATATGCCTTAGATCCTCATTTTAATACAGTTCCAATGCATGTAGCTGCCACATCTCTTCTCAGAGATAAGATACCATCGCCCGAGCTAGTCTATTTCCATTCTATTTCTAAGCTTATTTTAGTTATTTGATATTAATGAAATGAAGTATATTTTATGCTGCATCTTTGCATTTATGTTTATTTATATATTTTATTGTGTTCCTGCATAAATCTGGATCAATCTTCTAGCCAACCAAAGAAGAATGACCAAATGCTTGACAAAAGATGCACTCCAAGAGCTTTCTCAGATCTCGGCAGCAACTGGCATCTCTGCTTCCCAGGAGGAACAAATATTGGCAGAAGTCAAGAGCATATCCATATTTTTAGATGTGATAAAGGAAAAATATACCCATGAGCCATCCCTTCAAGAAGGTCGAGAATATTTATTTGAATACCTTTGTCAATCTAATGAGGAAATTGAAGAATCATAGATTAGACCCGATGAGGAGGAAAAGCCATTGGAAACATAGAGTGAAGAGTTCTTGACATGTCTATCACAAGATCCAACCTGCACTCAAGAAAAAAATCATAAGTCTTGGGAATACCGACATGATATAATAGAGGGGGGGGGGCACCACTAGTTACTAATGAATCATAAGACCAAGAATATGTGAACTCCATTGAAAATTGGTTCCAAACAATTGTCGATACATAGTGTTCCTCCATCATTCAAAAAATCTTGGTACCATCTCAATTAAAGCAACTAAATGTGAGTATATTCAACATTATGTTATGCACATGGTTACATTGGAAGTACTCCTACACTTGAAGGAGATATTCCTCTCTCTAAATTAGGGTAGGGTGGAGAACAACGAATAAAAATGTCATTTGTAATAAAATTGTTACAACAACACTCTTAAAATTGTGATTCCCTAAGGCACAACTATTGAGATTTCCGATATTATGCCCTCTTGTTGTGAGTGTTGTGAGAATAAATTCATTCTTAATGCCTCATTAGTTTGTAAAGGGACTATAAGTGATGGCCTGGTTCCTCTTCATTGTTTTGTCATCCGTTGAGTCAGTGAGGGGAACTTATCATGGTTATGCTTAATACTTTCCACTTATAAACCCACAACCCTAAACTTGGCCTAATCACTTGATCAAGCTATTGTCCAAGAAATATTTTCAAGTTTCTCTTAAAAGGTATTGTTGAAAAAACCTCATATGGCCCACTACTCCTATAAAACCCTAATGAGCTCTCATGAGAACCATAACATGATCAACTTGAGGAATCTTTTAGTCACTATATGAGATGCTTTCTTTAAAATGACTCTTTAGGATAGAAGGACCAACCAATAAAGATTAGTAATTAAAAAATTTTCACACCATCTCATGCTCTTAAGGAGAAGATTTGCCTCCCCACATATTAAGTAACATATTTAAGGTTAATTACAATTCGTTTCTTTTAAAATGATTGATTGAGGGATGGGAGGTCTCATTATGAGCCAACCTATAATGATCATGGGTCCTAACAAGAATGAAATTACCTCTACTGGTCACCAAGCCAGGGTAATGCCTTTCAGTTGAAAAGATGGAACACAAGAGGTCTCATCACTAGCCAACTTGTTCATTCTTGTTAGTTCTTGTGAATGTCACTTTCGTTAGCTAGTTACCAAGCCAAGACAATGACCTTAAATTAATTTATAAACATATTTAAATGCTTTCAATTGACTCTAAATCTATATCTAATAGGAGGGACACAAAAATTTCATTGGGTTAAAAGGCATCCTTGTCGAGGCTATAAACGCATGTTGGCAACAGGGCCATGCCTATAGTATTAAATTTAATTTTACACTATGATTTACTTGGTCATTTTTATTTTTCCCTGAACTCATTATCATATCTCTCTGAGAATGGCTTTAAGATCCTTTCAATAATGTGCTTTGGAATTCTATATTTCAAAAATATGAAGGTTTTCATGGATGTGGGACCCTTAGTGTAGGTGATTCACTTTTCCTGAAAAAGAAGAAATTCAACTATATGCTTGGATAACGGTAATATGGGAAGGTATCATTTTTTTTCATATTTCCTTTTCCCCATTTCCATCCATTTTAATGCCTTGGATTTCAAATAATATCACTTCTATTTATAATAATGAGGCTATTGAAAGTGAAGACCTACTACTTTGGAATACTCTTGATATGCTTTGTGGAAATTTTTATGGTTAACTATTTTATGATGGCACTATCCTTGCAGTAACAAAATTTTTAGCATTCCTTTAGTAGACCTAGCATTAGTTACTCTTTTGAAAGAATGAAGATCATTCTTGACATCACTGAATCTATGGATGCAAGAATTTATTATCTTATGGATGTGAAGGGAGTTGAAATCACATGGAACTTACCTACATTCTCTTACTGAATTAGCTTATATTTTAATACAATGAAGCATGACTCTAATAGAGAAACCGTAGCCCTGCAATATTAATTAACTTTCGTCTCCGTGAGAGGTTTTTCTTGCACGAGGACATGCAAGATGATTGGCATGGGGGCATGTTAGGCCCCAGAATTGTCATGTTTAATTCACATTCTCACTCTATGCTTACTCATGCTTTTCATTGTTATTACTATCATTTTGCGCAATTGTTGGGCTAATATCTTAAACTTGAAGCACAATTAGGTAATTGTTCATTATTTAAATCATTTCCTTCATTTCGATAAGGTTTGCATCAAAATGATTATTGATGATGGTGCTTGTGTTGTTTCAGTAAGGCGTACGAAATAAAGATCAAAGATACACATGCATCAACAATTAATTGCACCAAGTTATGTTCCTGCACCAACACTCCTACATTAGCATTCTTGCATTGATTTAGGGCCTCGACATCTCAACACGCTTACGAGGAAAACCAAAGAACGTTAATGTCCAAAATGATGTTATAACACCTTCCCATGAGTTTGATTGCACCCAGGTCGCACGTGTGGGTCTCTAGAAGCAAATCAACAAATCTGCTCAAAATTCATACTGTTTTCAAAATGGCATGTTTGACCTTGATTTGTGTGCAGATGGAGGCGAATATCGAAAATACGAGCAAATGTGTTTTTTACCAGTATAACAAATTATCTAGAACCCGAACTATTTCCCAAAACTTACATTAGTTTAAAAGCTACACGCAGGTCTTTGAAGCAATTTTATTAAAAAAAATGTTTTTCCATAATTCTAGGATCTTGCCCAAATTTGCCAAAAAATAGAAAAGTTGTATCATATCTGCATTTTCTTAATGGTAAAATGGTTGTACTATTCTCATATTGATGGAAAATAGTTGGGGTTTACTTCCTCAACTTGTTTTGTAATGGATTGGTTGGCCTAAAGCCAAATTTGTATCAGGAAATGTATAAAAACAGAGCTATGGCTCCAAGCCTAAGAAAGAAAACCATTTCTTTGTATCTTGATGCTCCTAAGCTGAGTGTTAGGGGTTATACCCCCTTCCCTTTGATCAATTGGAGACTAGACTACTGCATATGTTGTAAAAGACTAAGATTTTAATCTAATGTCAGGTTCATGTGTCTCTTATGTCTATTTTATGCATTGTTAACTTCACTCGCATAAGTTAAGAGTTTTCCTTAAAGGGAAATGAGCTGGTTGGCTAAGGCCCAGCCAACCCAGCTCGTTCTCCCCATCTTTCTTGGTGTGCTTAGATACAATTACGCTGGTGTGAAAAAAGTGATTTTTTAATGCTTGAGCTTGCAGGTTTGGCGAAACCCTTGTGAATGTATTTCTTTTATGCTTGATCTCAGATATGAGGAGTCCTTGTGTGCGTTGAATGGATTTCTATTTCTAGTTTCAGTATTTTAGTCTTTCCTAAAGCATCACACTCTTTCTTTTCTTTTTTGAGAACGATTCTTATGTTTTTCCGAAATATTAGACATGGTAACAAGTTTAATGGTTTAAGTTTGATATGAAGATTTATTTCCTTTTATAAACACAATATACCCTAATATAAATACAAGTTCTCGTTGAGTGATGATATCTTTGTGTATAAGTTTCGACTATAACAATTTCTTCAAATGATCATAAACTAAATATAACGAAGTACAAGGATCATTTATGGAATTTTATGAGCTTAAAGACTTTATGAAAATAATCTTTTAAGAAGAGTATATGTATCACTATGTGACAAATATCTGAAGAGGTTTAAGTTTCAGATTTTGGATAATGCACTTTTATTTACAATGCAAGAGTTTGTCCCTTCTGCCATTGTAAGAATTTCCTTAAGTCTTTGCAGTTTATATTTTCACTGAAAGTTTGCCTCTAATTTGGGATTGTTTTCATTAATGTTCAAGCTAAAGTTTTCTTTCCTACTTTGTTAATTTATTGCTTACTGTTTATAACACGTCCATTTATGAATGAAGGATTGACGAATGTGAAACTGTCTCAGTATAGGAACGGGATGTTGTAAGTATAGGAGCAAAGCATTCTAGTACAGGAACAAAACGTTTCAGTACAGGAACAGAGTATTCTGGTACAAGAACATAGTAAATCTAGTACAAGAACAAAGTTATTATAATACATAAATGAATTTTCTTTGTTTTCCTAGCTCAGGGACATAATTGTTACAGTACAAGAACAGGGTCATTTTGGTACAAGAACATAATTGTCATAACATAAACAAATTCACTCTATTTTCCTAGTACAAGAATCACAATACAAGAATATATTTACTTTTCGAATATTTTGAGTTTTGCAATTGATTCATTGAGTGGCATGAATTCTGAGTTTATTTATTTCTTTTAAGAATAATTTTTTCCAATAAAATATTTAACTTCTATTTTCTGAGTGAGAGTCCAGTTTCCAGTGTGGTGTGAGCAGTTTCTACACAAGTTAGGGTTTTGTTTTGTAGGTCACTAGACTCTTTCTATGGCATTTCTAGTGCTGTGTCTCGAAATCCACGGACCCCAGATTGACATTAAATTTGGTCCATTATTAGAACATATACTGCACCCAACACTTTCCTCCTTGATTTTATCATGAGGTTCTTTTTCCTCCTCCTTTTCATTTCTTTTTCCATTCAATTCGTACCTCGGTCTTATGCTTAGATTGTTCATAACAATGCTCATCTTTTGAATAACCTCTTTTAGAGTCTTGGGCTCATGGAATTATATTATATCTTGGTATGGTTGTGGTAACTCGTTGGAATACCTCTGGATCTTAGTCATCCCATCCTTGATGTAAGGCACATACCTTAGTAGTTTCAAGAATTTTCTAATATACTCCTTAGGTGTCATTTGCCACATTTTGTGTTTATATAATTCCTTGGCTTTGTTTTCATAATATTTCTCAGATAGGTACTTTGCTCATAAGCACTTTTAGACCTTTCTCCATGTCATATCTTCCTCTCTAATGCCTTCAATGTTATTGAAATCCTCCCACCATATATCATATTTTCCCTTTGAGCTGAAAACATCTACCATGGCCTTCATTTTCTTAGAATAATCATGTAATCTAAAGTACTTTATAATTTCCCAAATTACAAGCCTCGACCTCATCTGTTTTCTTTACTTCTCCATCAAAGATAGGGTTTTTTCTTTCCTGAATTCTTCTAGCATGGGAGTGCTCCTGCTCTTCCTTTGATGATAATGTCTCCCATCTACATAGTCTGTTGATTTTTCAGCGCTGCTTGATTCTCTTTCTAGTGTGTGGAGTAGAATTGTGCCTCTTTCTTGATTTCCTTCTACCTTCTTGTTAGCGAACTCATGCCTTTGGATCTCTAGTGAGTTGTCCTTAGGCTTATACCTATCATGATGGTTGGTACCAATCTCATAGTGTCTCTATATTTGTAATTCTAACAGACTCTGCATTAATATGGCATTCACTTTTTCCTACTCTCTCACAATATTTTCATTATCTTCCTTGCAACTTATTATCTCAACTCTTAGGCTTCAAAGAGTGTCCATAAATTCGGGATTTTTCTGTTCATTCATCTTCCCAACTGACTCTTCTTAAGGGCATTGTTAGGTTTTTTCTACACGAAATAGTTCAAATTTACTGTTCATTCTTTCTATTCTTACTATACCTTGATTTTTGTGAATATGATTTTACATACACATAGATGTTAACCAACTTGAAAAGAAAAGAAAAAGGATACAAATCTTCATCACCTTGGTCTATATTGATCTGAAACTCCAAATTTCAATTAGCACATACATAATATTCCATCACTAGTTCCATAAAACCATACATCTCAGAAATTTTCACTTTCAACACCTTTACACATCTGTCAACAGAAAGGAAATCTAGTAGATCAAGCATATCAAGAATTCATTGAAAGTAAGCACGTGAGCCTTTTTAGGTCCAGTGCTTGAACCTAGTGCTCTAATACTACTTTGTAACATATGTTGAGATTTTGGGTAGCATCGGGTGTTCTCTAGCTTCGAAATTTTGTGGAGGGGCTAAGACACACGATATCTCCAAAACCTAGAAAGCGTTTGGAGAAATTTCATGTGGTGTATGAGATATTCAAATAATTAATTTTTTTAATGAGGACCTAAGTCTAACTTAGGGAATTAGAAAAATTAAAGTGAATTAATTAAATACATGTGATGAAATGTTCTAAGTGACGTGGATCAAGTAGTCTTTTAATGTTTTCCAGAATGTGCCCATAATGTTGTATTCAGATTCTGCATAATAATAAAACCATCTAGAGCTGTTGCATTGATTTTCCCGCATCGGGTTTCTTCGAGGACATTTGTTCGAAAAATCTGTGTGTAATATTTTTGCATGTGCATGATGTTCAATAAATGATCTATAGATGTGTAGGCTGCAATTTGTATTTTCTTTAGTATTTTTTCTGAATATTCATATTAATAACTTGTTAATTATTCAAACTAGTAGGTGAAGTAGATCAAGACACTGCAGTAGGGTTTTTGTTTTGAAACTTTCACAACATACCCCCTACTAGCCCTATATAAAGGTAAAAAGAGGGCAGTTACTAAGTTGACCCAACTTCCAAGATTCCAATCATGGAAATGGGATCTAATTTTTTAAATTTATTTCAAACCCTTCAAATCTCAAAATGGCTCACATCGTTGTGTTCATCTCGTTGATACCTTTCCAACGATATATAATTTACCTCAATCCAATTCTCAGATAAAAAGGTATATCCATTTAAATATTTGCCAATTTTTTGCCAAGTCATTTTGGCCTATCACATGGCACCTATGTAGCCTCCAAGCGGTGCCCACGTGGCATCTAAATCATATCCCACATGTCAGTTGAGGACCCTCATGAGTGAATCTCGAGAGTGCACTCTCGAGGTCACTCATGATGTTCTCTCAAAGAGAGCGCACTTCGAGAGTGATTTTTTGGGGGGCAAGAGGGAGCGTTCACTCCCCCCGCAACCCTGGTTCATGAGAGTCAATACCCACGGACCCCCCTTTTGTCCAGAATGCAATACGTACATGGTTTATATATATATAGACAAAATTTACTTGGAGCATCCTCATTTCAATTTTTTGCATATACATAAGAATTTCCCCATTGGTCATTATGTGATTTACAAGCACCACTTGGCATCGACCTCCACTCCAACGGGCCCATGAGATACACATACTCCTAAGGATAAAATTCTGTGAGTTTCCCTTCGAGAACTCTTACAAAAAACGTCGGTATGCCTTTAATGGAAATCAACGGGGTGACGTCACGGTCTCAAAACATCAAGGTGACATAGCGTGGTCCCACTCGACTACCAAACCTTTTTCATTTGACCCACTATAAGAGAGATTTGATTTTTTCTCTATTGCAAGGGTTACGAATGAATGGGCCCACGAGCCACGTCGTCCCAGGAATTAAATCTCAGAAGTTCTAACCAAAGACTACCTTCGCAACCTCCGAAGTAATAGTTCTGGAGTCAATCTAATGATGGAGGCTTCTCAATACTTTCAATGATCTAGATCTCCAATGGGACTTAGGTTTTTAACTCTCGTGCGCTTGTCAAAAACATTGTTTTTATGTATGTTTACATGATAGAGAATTTTCTCGGGTCTCCATAGCCACACTCGACCTGACCTTCATTCTTGTATTCCAAGGCTTATACAAGTGCGTAGGCGCATATATTCATAAATGTCATGCATTATCCTTTTTAAAATTTTAGACAACGTCGACCAATAACACCTCTGTTGCATCCTATATATATATATGAAACCAGAGCTACCCCTCCTAAGCTTTCACACTGCCTCAGCCTCTCTCAGCTAGTGTCCACCGAACCCTCCTGAGCTTTCACACTGCCTCGGCCCCTCTCGACTTGCGGCCTATCTATATATGTATATATATGAGGACAGGGTTTTCCCTCCTATGCTTTTAATTTTGTAAAATAGGCTTGATTTCCAAATTGTTTTATATTAGGATTTCAGTTTCCTTTTTATCAAAGTTGTCTTTCATTCCATGCACATGCAATTAGACAGCATGCACAACATGCAGGCTCATAGTGAACACGGGAATAAATCATTCCTTACGAAAATAATCCGAGGATCAACTTCTCAATTCTACACAAGAAAGAGGGAATTCCATGTAGTGATTCAAATCCATTAATCACAGAATGCACTCCATAAATAGTAATTAGAAGTCCTCATACATTTAACCCTTAGATACATGACAAGAATTCATAAAAACAAACATAATCACTCATGAATTACATTCAACAAGCTCATCCACCGAAATTACACAGCAATGCAACTTTATTCAGTGATACATGTCAATTTTCCACAAAGAAATTCCTTAATTTCACAGCTCTTAGCTCAAAGAATTTTATATACAATATAAAAAAGGGGCAAACTGAAGATGAGACTTTAATTTTACACCCAACCATAGAAATATTGAAGCCATAATCACTTATAGCAATCAGCCCCGATTCAAATCCACGATCTAAGGGGAATTTATTTTCAACAGAGTTAGTAGAAAGTCGTCTTCAATGCACAAAGGATAGGAAATACATACGACATTGCGTGGTTTATCAACTGTGTCAAGCACTCTAAGAGTGGCTTATCAGCCCACAACAAGCACCATGTGTGGTTTATTAGCTCTCTCTTAGCAAGCACCCTTCTGCATGTGGTTTATCACCCTAGCTAGCACCCTAAGTGGTTTATCAGCTATTCCTTGGAAAAACACTCATTCCCATTTCCAATTTATCCTCTTGCTCTTTTGGTCACACTTTTCTCTTTCAGGGAATCTCATTCCCTAAGATCATACCTCTTTCCAACTTTACTAATGAGTTTCACCAAGAAGATGTTGAGAATCTGGAGGGCCATAGATTAATACAAATTCTCTTCTTGATAACTACTTGTGACCTTACTTATGTATTTCTTCTTTCACGTAGTTTAATCTTTCATCAAGTCAGTTATCAAAGCACTTAGTCAAATGTAGAGACAAAATTATGTTCACTTGTAACTGAGTATCTTGAAGTGTGGTTAGGAAGGTAAATCTATGATTTACCTTCCTTTCTTGAAATCTCTTTCTTTTACAAAATCCTTTTCTTAGATACTATAATATCAGAGATATCCTTATTGTATCCTTCAGTCTATTTCTCAAACCTTCAGTCACTTCTGCAGCTACTTCTGTAATCTACGTCCTTTAGTTATCTTCGAAATTTTGTCATTCAGTTCTTTCTCCCTTCATATAAGTCCGCATCCAAAATTGTTTGTAGGTCTGCTATCTTGCAAATGCTGTCACCTTCAGACTTGAACGTATCTAATATGTCCTTACATCAGATCTGTCATACCTTCAAATTAATCTGTAATTCCTGTTCTTTCTTCCACGCTAATTAACTTCAAACTTGACTATAAGTATTCCTTTGAATATCTGCACTTCCTCAAAGATAAGTCCGCAAGTCTGTTTGGTGTTTACCTTAGGCTTGACCGTAATTGTTCCTTGAAATATCTGTACTAACTTAGAGCCAAAAATCTGCAAATCTGTTCCTTTATTTTAATGCTGTCTACCTCAGACTTTACCGTAAAACTTGCTCCTTTTTCCATGCTATATATCCTCAGTCTTGTCCACGAAACTTATGTCTTTACCGCAACATATGTAGGGGTATATGTATAGATGTTCTAGCCAGATATTTAAGCCAACCTGTTAGCCATTATTTAGGCCGACTTTAACACTTGTTTATAGGCCGACTTCAGAGGCATATTTTCAACGTTGAATATGGGCAGACTTGTAAGCCATTCTTCTGCAGTGTCTTGGAGGATATAATTCAGACTAAATACGCCATTTACATGACTCTTAATTACACTTATGTTCCTAATAGACATCAAGAAGACGTCTCTAGTCCTATACTAAGAATTTTTCTCATGAAACCCATGAAGAAAGTAAACCAAAAATTCATTTTAATATTTTTGACTTCTTCTTTACATAAGTACATAATTACATAGTTATTATGAAGACCTACCTAGTTACACTTTTCAACACTCCCTCTTAACTAGGGAGGTATTCATACAGGTACATGGTCACTTTTAAAACTGAAGAATCTCATAAGAAAAATTGGATTGGTAATCGCATCTGTATAGCATCATATCAACTAGCATTGTACTAGTGAAAGGCCTTGACTAACAGCCCCATCTCTTCAACGAGACAATGGGCTTCAATGCTGGCGAGACACATGACTTATAGACACCTTCGTCATTGTCTCTCCAAGGTACATACTCCACCCGGGTGTTCCCAAAGTATGACTGTTGAGGAGGTAAATACCCTCTGCGGACAGAGGCGATCCCTACTAGCCCAGCAGGGGTCTAGCAACAATCATCAAATGCTACAGCGCAAGTTCCTAATTGCGAATAAATAAGCCAATGATGGAGGCCTACCTGGAGTCCAATGCTATGATTCGTAGAAGAGACGGCGTTCCCGTTCCTCAGCCTTGGCAGATCACGATCCCCACGATCTCCGTGAATGGACACCTGCACATGCAAGAAACAACACGAATACAAGCATAAAATACAGAATGCGCAACTATATATCAGTTAGAAAGGATATAACTCATTATTAACATAAGTGAAAAACAGAGTGGAACCATAACTGGTAGTCATTCATTAATAAGCAATCGAAAGAGAGTACAACCAATGTTCTGATGCCGCAGTCTCCTTCGGAAGGGTCCCCAGTCATTCACGTCTCGCAAAGCTCGCCAGGGAAAGGGCAAGCCTCTCTAGAGTCTCTCGACGATAGTCTCCTTACTTGAGTCGGCCTTAAGGGAAGAAAGAGGGCTCTTACAACACAAAGGCTCTTGGGAATTTGGAGGTTCAAAGCTTAGGCACTTCAAGACTAGCTTGCAATGGAATTAGACAAGCTTTTATAGATGGGGAAGGAGGGAGTTGGGATCCCTATTATTGTGGGATTGGCCCTATCATCAAGGAAGGTTCCATGAAAGGTGGCAAACCACTTCCCTTCCATGGAATTCCCGTAGCCAAACCTCCCAACTCAAGATAGGCAATGGTTTCTGAGTTTGTTGAAACACAACTTCCGCCATCTTTATTTAAAAAACACTCCTTAAATTGGCTGGCGCGACTGCTGCTCTGGGACAGAGCGCCAGTTGGCGCGGCCTCTTTGTAGTATTTTCCCCATTGGCGCGAGTGATGAACTGTCTGCCCGCGCCAATGCAAAAGGAGATGTTTTCATGGTTTTTTGCAAGGAGATGTCTTTAGGGCAATTGAAGCTCATGTTTAGAGGAATGCATTGATAATGGTTTCAAGGCATGACATTGTTCACAGGTCACAAAATGGGTCCTCCATTGTGCGGGACGAGGAATGGTAGAGACGGTGACAAATTAGTGTGTAACAGATGCCCCCTAAAGTATGAGGCCCAAGAGAGAGAGGGGTGAAATGCTTTATGAGAACGTGTCCAACTGAAGCTCCACCGTCGGAAAACCTGCGTAGAAAAATACAACTGATATCTCAAGTACATGATGTATATGCGGTATGGGCGCAGCCATCCGAAACAGAGTACACTATAATCCGGATCCAGGGTATGGGCGCAGCCATCCAGCGAGGATCAAATAAATAGACTCAGGTATGGTCGCAGCCATCCAATCAGTGAGTCATGTACATAATGATAATAATCCACAATCGCAACCTGGATTACAACAGACATAATCCAGGGTCTTGCGCTCCATCTCGACCCAAATAAAGTACAAGTTCAAGCATGCGAATATGTGAGCTGAAGTCGAACATGCAAGAACATCGTCTGATTACCAGCCAATGATGAGAGCTGTTAACAGACACGAGAGGGACCACCAATAATGACAATGGCCCTCAAGGAACTACAGGTACAATCTACGGCGTGTGAATCAATGAGCTGGCGTCGAACACCCATAGAATCACTTGATCGGAGGCCAATGATGAAAACCCCACGTCGAATGCGACGAACCTGCCATTGAGGCATGCAGGCTCCAAGGTACCATAAATGAGTCTCTAGATCAACTTCCTGGATAATGAGCTGAAGTCGACAGGAAGTGACCTTGATCGAAGGTGGGCCATAATGTTTCCCACATCATCGACACGAGACAGAGGAACATGATGTTTTTTGTTGTGAATCAGGATCGTATGAGAATCAGAGGAAGGTTGATATTTGCAGAGGCCAACTTCTCTTGAACATATAAACGGCACGACAGTGGACTTGGCAGTATTTGACATCAACAGATCAGAGGTCATGGTGACAAGGCAATGAGCAGAGGAGAGGTCAAAAGGGATTATCCAAACCCACGGAGGCAAAGTGAAGAAACGAGATGAGATGTCCCCAACCTGACACGAATGCAGACAAGTGCCATGTTCAATAGCGACATACTGCCGACAACAACGACGACGGTTCCATTTTTCCCCCACCATTTCTGGCGAGTACCCCAATTATTTTTGATAACAAGCTTGAAGGAGAGAGTATATGCTTGTAATATAAGTCCGCCCTTCGGACGAATCCATCCTAGTGCATTTAACGAGTCCTAGGAAGGAGGAACTTGAAGAACGTCATTTTGACTGGATCCGATGTCATCAGGGTTTAACGAGTCTGACAAAGGAAGAACTCAGCGTCTTTTCATGTTTAGAGAGTTTGAAAAGACAACGGAAAAGTAAACTCCATAGGTCCCTTTTCGTAAATAGTTCCTCAGATCCGAAAAGGTAGAAAAAAATATCCGAGAAAACCTCCTAGTCGCGATAGGCTAGGGTATTCCTTTTTCGTAATCAATCCATCCCAGCCCGAAAAAGGGGTAAACGTATACTGGGTAGATGTCGATTTGTGTCCATTTTAACGAGATCGAAACGACAAGGGCCTCGGCAATCTTTTCATGTTTAGAGAGTCAGAAAAGAGCTGAAAGATGACTCCAAAGTGACTTTTTCGTGTATTTACCGAGTCCGAAAAAGTATAAAATACAACTCGTTTCCACTATTAAAGTCGCAAAAACCTGCTGCTGCACATACCAAGCAAGTGTAAAACCCATTTTCGACATAACATATTAAAATATTTGATAAAAATAACTTTTAAAACCCATCCTATGTCGAAAAAGTTATAAATATGCCAAAATGGTAAAAACAAAATTACATTTACTATTTACCTTGGTAAAAAGCAGCAGTGGTCCATTTTGGAGTGCAAACTTCTGACAGCGATTGCGACAGATCCGGTTGACCATTCAGATTCTCGTCTGCTACAGGTAAGAGGCGCTTCTCCATACTTCATTTCAATCCATTTTTTGATAGTTTTCCCTCATATATCAGGCTCTGTGGCAACTTTTTGAATTTTTAGGGTCGCGCTCATTGGCGCGAGTATCGGGCACGGACCCGCGCCAATGGGATTTTCTATGCAAAGGGCTCGTGCCAACGGCCGAACCCAAATTTCCGCCTAGAAATTCGAAATTTTAATCATTTTAAATGAAATTTGAAGCCTACCAGAGATCTAATTAAGGGTTTATGACCATGTGGATGCAGGAAATCAAGAAAAATGGTGATTGAGTGGAAATAAAGAGAGCATGGAGAAGAGGATGAACAGGCCATAGAAAGTGAGGCTTGCATGAATGCCCTCAGAAACTGTGGGCTAAAGAAGTTCTTCCTTACACCCTGTTTACGAGCTCAACTCGAGCTCCTCCAGTATCTGATCAGTATTTGGGACGAACAGGAACAAGTGTTCAAGTTGCGAGACCAGGTATTGGAACTGGAGGTCTCCGATGTGTACTTCATAACCGGACTGTCTCGCAGAGGTCCGGTACCCATCCTGACTGGGAGCAGACCATCTGGCAAGAATATGGAAGAAGTGATGGCACGAGTGTGCCCAAGAGCACAAATGGGATCAGGGAGCAAAAAGGTGGATATCCACACCATCCCCGACCTGGCATTGAGAGTTGTCCTACATACCATCACGCAGGCTGCAGGATCGCAGGCACCGTACGAGGCCACAAAGGCCCAACTCCTGCTGGCCTCAGAATGCATGAGTCCCTTATTGTTTGACTGGGCTACAACGGTAACAATAAACATGAAGAGACAACTCACAAAATGCAAGCAAGCTAAACTGAAACAGTTTGGCTATGGTTCCATCCTGGTATCGTTCATTCTGGAACGCTTACCAATCTTCCAAGGCCAAGGGGCCATAGTAGCAGAGCCGATTCCACGAGAGCCAAGAATGGCTCGCTGGGCAGCACTAATGCCCAGAGCTGGAGGCGGCCAACAGATGTCCTGGAGGCCGGAGTTTTTTAGGTGGTTACGGCGCCAGTTGATTGTAGTGGAGGACTGGCCATATGCAGGAACGGACTTCACCGGAGACCCAGATCTCCCACTGCCAGAAGGAGATGACTGGGACGAGGAGTTGGGTAAGACCTCATGTTTTTTTATTTTTATGTTTTATGTTTTTTTTTTGTTAATACACATTCTTCCTAACACATTTTGTATATGTATGCAGATGTGGGCCCTAAGAGACCAGCCGGGATGTCTCCAATCTCGCGGAGGACTCATCTCGCCCCTAATCCTCAGGAGAGGGCACAGGAGGGGAGGAGTTGATCCAGAATCTCGAGGGCATTGCCCGAGGGATCCCGGACTATGCTCGGCTGGCGGATGTACCGATGGCGTACCAGCGTCATACGGTGGGAGTTCCAAGTCGGATCCACCGAATCCTGAGACGCTTAGTGCGTGTAGTTACATGTTATCATGAGCACCATGCGGATTAGCTCTTAGGGATTATACCACACATATTTTTGAGAGACATATCGTCTCCGGATGTACTTAAGACGATTATGTATATTTTGACTTTATGTGACACACTCTATGTAAACATTTCGATATCTATATATATATATGCATATCTATTTCTGGATGGATCTTTCTTTACATGTGATGATGATTTACAAATTGCGCAAATGTCTGTCTAATACCAAATTTGCTACTGCATCTGTTAATGTATTCAAATGTCTGGGTATATGTTGATATGTAATGTAGTCAAAATTCCTTTCCAGTAATCGAATACGCAGATACAGACGTAAAATGGATGGGTTTCTTACCGAATAGTGTCCGTTCAGTTGTAACACTACAAGTTGCGAATCTAGATATACGAGCAATTCACTGATACCAAGGTTTACTTCCTCAGTTAATAAGTCTAACACAGCACTATATTACGCAATGTTGTTCGTAGTACATCCTAGACACACTCCTTGTAGGTTGACCAACTCACCATCAGGATCATAGATTACCCAGGCTGCAGAAGACAGATTCCTGGTACTGCGGGAGGCACCATCCACGAAACCAACAAATGGATGAATAGACATCTGCACAACCAGGAAGACCTGATCAGCAGAAAGATGTTTACAAGGCACACCACACCATACATGCACACAAATGAAAAACACACACCTATGTACACACACCACACCAAGAAATCACTTCAGGCATAGTAATTTTTGAGGTACAGCCCATTTCTGGGCTGCGCCAGCGGAACTCCTTCATAATCTATAAGCTCATAAGCCCTGTTTTTCAAAACGCGTTTTACTATATAGGGCCCATGCCACATAGGCTGGAACTTACCGGCTCCAAGCTTGTCATGTGCTTGATCGTATAGGAGGACGAGGTCTCCTTCGATAAAGGAACGAGGAGAAACAGATTGATCAAAATGAGTTTTGACCCTCTTCTTTTGTGCTTCAATAACCAAAGCAGCCAGACGACGAGTTTCATCTAACCGTTCCAGATACAGAAGACGTTCTTCCTCAGCAAAAGTATTAGGTAGAAGTTCCACAGCTAATTTCAAAGAAGGAATCTCGCATTCAACCGGAAGAGTCGCTTCCAGACCATACACCAATTGAAATGGTGTGAACCCAGTTGCACTCTTTGCAGATGTTCGGTATGCCCAGAGAGCTGAGAATAGTTGGAGATGCCAATTGGATTTGTGAATACCAACTGTTCGCTGAAGCATAGTGACCAGAACCTTGTTCACTGCTTCAACCTGACCATTCGTCTAAGGGTAATATGGTGTTGAGCTGTCATGAAGCAAGCCCAACTTTGAAGTCAGCTCCGCCATCATATAATATCGGAAATGAGTACCGTGATCAGTGACGATGGATTGAGGAACCCCGAACCGTGCAATAACGTGGTTGAATATAAATTGAGCAGCCGTTTTCCCGTCAGCAGCTAGTGTAGGCATCGCCTCGGCCCACTTGGTGAAGTAGTCGACGGCGAAAATTATATACGCATGCCCCTCGGCCGAGCGAGGGTTACACGTCATAAAATCCACGCCCCATTTCGCAAAAGGGCTGATGGTAATAACAGGATGAAAAGGTAGAGGCGGTGCGTGCATCTTGCGCTGAAATATCTGGCACGCATGACATTTACGGACTGCCATGATACAGTCTTTGAATATAGAAGGCCAGAAATAACCTGCTCGCAGAATCTTCTGGGCAGTAGCATATCTGGACATATGTCCACCACAGGCGCCACTGTGGCAGTCATTTAGGACCTTTTCAGCCTCTTCCAAGGTTAGGCATCGCCGAAGCACCGAATCTAAGGTATCTCCTACTATACGGTAGGGCTGGGACTGGTGCCGAATCCGACGACGGGCAGCTTTATCCAACTCAGACCGAAATGTCGAGGTCTGAAGATACACTATTATGTCACCGCACCAAGGGTCACGAGTACTGATGAGGAAAAGCGTTTCGTCCGGTATATGATCTTCAGCATATGAGGGAGCGGAGTCTGTAGGGAGAGAGCATATAAGATCCGAAAAAACCAGTGATTTAGTTGACTTAGCGGTAGTGAACTCTAAGTCAAACTCCTGCAGGATAACAATCCATTTGGAGTACTTGCCCCCCAGTAATTGTCTAGAGAGAATATACGTCATAGGGTTGCAGTCTGAAACCACTGTTATCGTACGCAAAAGGATGTAATGGAGAAAGCGCTGTACAGCGTGTACTGCGGCTAATGCCAACTTCTCGACATGGGCATAACGCGTTTATGGATCGAGAAGGTTCCGTGACAGATAATAAACAACATGTTCATTACCGTCATCGTCATCCTGCACCAAGACCATGGCTATGGTGCTAAATGCGGCGGCGAGATATAAAGTGAAGTCGCGGTGGTAGTCCGGAGGACGAAGCAACGGAGCATTGACAAGCAACGTCTTCAGCTTCTCAAAGGATTGCTGAGCGAGTTCGTCCCAATGGAAGGGAACGTTCTGCTTTAATAAATGAGTGAATCCTTTGGCCACCTCGGCATAATTCGGGATAAAGCGCCGAAGAAAGTTCGCTTTCCCTTGCAGACTCTGTAATTGATATAGGGAGGAGGGTGATGGGAGATTTATGATGGCCTCGACCGTTAAAGGGTCAAGGCGAATTCCGTCTTTCGAGACTATGAATCCTAAAAGACGGCCAGAATCAACGCAGAAGACGCACTTATGAGGATTGAGCCTGATGTTGTAGCGCCTGCAACGAAGAAAGATCTGGTGGAGATGTTCAGGATGGTCCTCTCGCTTAGCTGAATGAGCTGGAAAGTCGTCAAGATAAGGCTGAACGATATGGCTAATGTCATGAAAAGCGTAGGACATCGCACGCTGAAAAGTGGCTCCAACATTCTTTAAGCCGAACGAGAGTTTTTTATACGCGAAAGTACCCCACGAACAGATGAATGTGGTCTTGTGTTGATCCTCAGGTGCAATATTGATCTGATTATATCCTGAGAAACCGTCCATCAAGGAATAGATCTCACTTCCGGCACATTCGTCGATAATCTGGTCTATGAATGGAGTGGGATAATTATCCTTTGGACAGGCGCGATTGATGTCGCGATAATCAACACAGACTCTAATCGTACCCTGCTTTTTATCGACAGGGACAATGTTAGAAACCCATTCTGTGAGGGGGATGGGATAAATAAAGCCCGCGTTCAGAAGTTTTTCAACTTCTGCCTTGATTGCGACGACTTTCCGAGGATGCATGGGGCGTAAGCGTTGGCGCACGGGCTTCGCACCTGGATAGGTTGGAATCTCATGCACTACGATACTAGGATCAATTCCCGGCATTTCCTCATAGGACCACGCGAAGACATCTCTGAATTCTTTAAAAAGCTCAGTATAGACTTGAATCTCATCGGGAGAACAAGTCACACCCACATGAATATTCTCAACGATCCCCGGTTTAACGGAGATGTTGATCGGGATGGTTTGAGTGATGTTACTCAGGTTTCCCTCCGAAAAAACCTCGTGCGTCAAAATGGGTGTTTGAAGAGGAGGGGTAGGAACCTGAGTAGCATAACGCTCCAGACAGTCAGTCATTGCCCCCAAGCTAGGCATAAAAGAGGAGCGATGATGTCCATCGCCCCAAGGCAGCTCCTCCAGAGACATAGTTTCAATGATGGCCTCATCGGAAGGACAAGTATCTTTGAGAGGATCAGGTGAATCAGCCTGACCAAGCCAGGGGGATTGAGAGTAGACGTCGAGAGCCATGCTCAAAGGAGCATGCTGAGGAGGTGGAGGATCAGATGCGGCAACAATTTCACAGTAGCTGATCTCTACTGGCGTCAAGGGCATTGATTCTCCAAACTCAAACACCTGCTCAGGCGTAGGAATAAGCCAGGGGTCATCGGACCTGGACATCATGTTGACTTGAGCGGTGTGCGGTGGCGGTGCGGGAAAAATACCCATGAGGACCGGGTCTTTGAAGAGACCAGGTCCCACACTGTCCGGGGGATTCGGAATTTGATCCACGTATGGCATGTTGTTCTCAGAGGCAGAGGTGAAAAATGACAACTGATCCACGGTGACAATTTTGCCCTCGTGAGGGAACTTAAGAAGTCGAAAGACGGTGGACGACACGCATAGCATGGCATGGTTCCAGCTGCGGCCAAGAAGTATATTGTAGTTGAGCCTGGCATCGACTACTTCTACTTCCACGTTGACAGTCTTCCCCTGTAATGTGATCGCTAGACTCTCGAGAACACCCAGGGGTTTGGATTCCCGACCATCAAATGCCTCTAGGGCATTGGGAGATGACGAAAGGGCTGGAGAGCCGATGGCCTTCCAGCAAGCGGAGGACATAACGCAAGTAGAGGCACCTTCATCCACAACGGCCCTATGAATGTTAAGGCCGTTAATCCCGACTTGAATAACAAGAGCGATTTGATGTGGAAGCCGGGGAGTGAAATTCTCTAAATCGAAGGTGAGAAGACTCGAGTCGGCGGGATCAATGCCCCCGATCGCAGACAGTAAAGCCTTCCGTTGCGAAGGACAACTTTGAAGAACTTCTAGCGCAGACATAGCAGACGGTGCCTGTGCTAAATCCTCAACAATGTTGTAATGTTGAGCGGCACGAGCATTCGGATTATAAGAAGATCTTCGAAGGACACCTTTAGAAGGTGGTTTCACAACGGGTTCAGGAGTAGGCTTCTCGATTTCCAACGAATCGGAGGCAGGTAGGGGAGGCGGTCCATCCACAACTTCCTTCCCGGGTGCCTGCCGCGATTCGTTGTAATCCTTCGAACGTGTAGCGACAGAAATAGGTGCAACACTCTTCATCATGAAAACTTGGGACCCAAATGGTGCAGATGGTGACAGCTGTTCGACCATCTGGGTCTGTTGGGATGGGAATGGCTCTTTTAACACAACCAGAGTCCCTTTAGAGGCCTTGAGAAGTTGACTAACCTCCGATCGTCGTGGACAATCCTTAGTATAATGGTCCCCTTCACAAATGAGGCAAGGGTACTTCGATTTACGCTGAGAGCCATCCTCAGTGCGAGATTTAGATTCTGGCTTTGGGGCATCAGATTTAGATTTGCCTTTGCCCTTCTTTTTCCCCTTGGAATTTTTCTTCGTAGGATTGGCCTGAACGGCATTCACTTCCGCGGTTTTGCCAGAATCGGACGGGGTGGGATTAGCAGGAGCATTGTTGGAAGAATTAGACTTCTGCTTCCCATTCGAAGATTTCTTCGAATTCTGAGAGACATAACCAATGACACCATCCACCGCGGGGGTAGGCGGAGCATTAGAAGTTCCGGACCGCGGGGCATCAGGAAAGATATCATAAAGCGTGCCGGACTGAGAATATACAAGATCCAGATATTGGGCACGCGCAATGGCTTGTTCCTCCGTCACACACGCTCCCATCACAATATCCTAAGCGATTTTATTCACAAAGGAGGTGGTAAACTAGTGAGTTAGTATCTGATCAGGTATGTGAAACTTGATCAGTCTACGATGGCGCCGCCATTCATGAATGTGATCAGAGATGTGAGTGGCTTTATCCTGCTTCAGAGAAGTCAGGAGGTGCGTCCCGGCTTCATAACGAACCGGTAACTGAAAGTGTGTGAGGAAAGCCATGGCTAAAGAATTGAAATCTTGGAAAATGTCGCGGGATAACTCTATGTACCACTTAGCAGCAGCTCCAGTTAAAGTACGATGGAAGAGGCGCAGGCGAATCGAATCGTCAACCCAAGAGTTAGACGAACACCAAAGATGATACGTCATCACATGCGCCTGGGGGTCCTCTCCAGCTTTTCCCTCGAACTTGGGGCAATCACCTGGTATCTTGGAGGGAACCGGAGGCCAATATGGATTATGTAAAATTGGATCATTGGTCAACTTTGAAACATCCGGAAACTCCAAGGTGGCAAGGAACGGCAATGGCGGATTGACCGGCATGCCAGACCCAAGATGAGGACCGTTACCTGTACTCCACAATGGTTGTGAATATCCTTGCCCCCATGGGTTCTGTCCCGTAGGATTCTGACCGTAGGGGGTGTAGGTCGTATAACCAGACTGATTTGGATGCTGGTAACCAGAGTGTGGGGCCTGATAACCAGGGTACGGACCCTGATTATATGTCGGCCTGGTGTAAGCAGCGTTTGGATTTGGCTGCTGAGTATAGGTAAAACCGGGCGGAGGAGGATAATACTAAGAGCCTCTGGGGTGGTTATAATTCAGTTGAGATTGACCATGAGGATAATAACCACCCTGAGGATGAGTAGGCTGCTGAAAAGTGGAACCCTGCGGAGCCTGATAAGTAGGGCGCAGCTGTTGATTTGGCTGCGGCATTTAATGTGTCGGCTGCTGAGCAGGGTTAATAGAATGAGCGGGCTGCCCTGAGTGAACAGGTTGACTCGACTGAGAGGGCTGCCCTGAATGAACAGGTTGGCCCAGATAAACAGGTGGTGCCGGCTGAGCAGGCTGACCTGGTTGTGAATGGGCCCCAGGTTGTACCGGATGGACCGGTTGGCCTGGAGGCAGAACACCAGGTTATGCCGGATGGGCCGGTTGGCCTGGTGGAGGAACAGGGCTAGGTGGTTGCTGGAAACCGGTTTGACCTGAAGCGGAACCATAGGATGGTCCCGGCTGATATGCAACGTTAGAAACAACAGGATACTAAGGTTGCATAGGTAAAGAAGGCTGGATTTTCCCCCCAGGACAATAGATCGGTCCCAGTTGATACCTCGGCTGAGGCTGAATAGGTTGACCGGAAGGGCTATAATACTGTCCTTGCGGACCGTACGATGGCCCTTGTTGGCCGACAGGATAGCCTTGCATGGGCTGCCCCTGTGGATCATAAAGATAGCCAGGTTGGCCCGAAGGTTGACCTTGTAAAGGTTGTCCTTGCGGGTTATAAGCCTGGTTATAAGGTAAACCTTGAGCATAGAGGTAAGCCTCAGGAGCGGGTAGACGTAAAATCTCCCCGTGCTCATCATACTGACCTGGGAAAGCATACATGGGTGTACCATCCTGTGCATAGTGCGAAAAGTAAGAGCGGTTGGGATCTTGGGTCGGCTGTTGCACAGACAACCGATACTCCTCCGGAGAGATGTTCTTCGGTATAGCAGTCACTAGATAAACATCTTCAGGAGTTGGCACAGCCCTCGCAGCGGATGCTGTGACAACAGGAGAAGAGGCGGCCACACAGACAGTGGGCCGGACGGGAACAGAAGTAACGGGCGTCTGAGGAGACACCCCGGGCGTAGTAGCAGCCGACCTCGGAGAAGGAGCTGACACTCCCATAGAGGATGCGGCGGAAATGATCTGACCCAAAGATCTGTACCCCTGTGGTAAGGAGGGACTGGCTGTTGACATGTCAGCTAGCTCAGAGTTGTCTCCCTGAAACAATATTCGTGGGAAGAGCTGATAGTATTCACCAGACGTTGGGATTTCCTCACCAGAATCACTCATGGTTGATCCTGCCGTTAAATCATGCAATAGACGGCGAGGACTAGGATGAAATACAACAGCAACAAAAGGTGAACCCGATGTAAGAGAAAGGAAATCAGCTCCTAATCTCAATTCAGACACAGGGTCCGAAAAGGGCCAATCGAACTCAACTGGTCCCCCAAAGGGTTGCTCAGAAAGAACCGGTCCCCCGTCAGGAAACTCGGAAACACTGGGCTGCTGTGGTTCAACAGAGGATTGGGAAACCTCTGATGAATCGTCCATGTAAGGACTACCAGTAGACGAAACCGAAGGTTCCGCCACTATGGCAAACGACAAGAGAAAAAGAAGCAAACACACACACGGGGTGAAAAAGAGTCAAGACACACGATCAAACGGTCAACAAGAAAAATCTAAGAGGGCGTGTAATCGTGGGTGATTAATTTTTACCACATTGAAAAATAAGAAACTTTACCGTTTCATGTTTTAAGAGTCGAGAAATGATAAAAAGGTGACTCTATCTCTTTCAGATTTGACACAAGCGTGAAAGGACAAGCGCTTGGCGATCTTTTCAAATTTAGGGAGTCAGAAAAGATCAAATGACTGCTCGGGAATACTAGGCAAAAGGGTGTACCAAATAACCGTGAACTGCAATATACACCTTGGTTTCAATAATGAAAGAGAAATCAACCAAGGACTTTCTGTACGTGCAGGCAATCTCCCCGAATGCTGTGTTCGGTGTATCACGGGTATAGGGCGGCAGACTCGGCTTCCTACGGATAAAGGATTGAAAACCTAGAGGGGTCTCCCTTTATATACACGACGGTACGGGGAGCACAAGTCCGTACTAGCGCTGTCTAAAGCCAAAAGGCGAACGACAGCTGCTAGGTTTAAAGACGCCGGAACACGTCTCTAGCCTAGACCTCTAAATATGTTTCGTTAGATTCCAATGTTGCCTTAGTGTAAATTGAGTAGATTTTAAAGTTGATCTTCAATTACGTTTCAGTTTTCAGGCCCTAACGAATGTGTTGTTTCAAAAACTCCTAAATGCAAAACTACATGCCACAGTACACCATTTCGTTCGATGAAAACTAGCTACAGAAGAGTTGAGAGTTTTTTACACAACAAAATGATCAGAAGACAAACAATGATATCTCTAATGCAACTAATGAAATCGAAAATTTTCATCCAAATCACTAATTACTAGTAAAATTGAAAATTTTCAATTTGCACTAATCAACCAAAAGCAAAAGAGATTTTTTTGTTGTAATTTTCAACGTTTGATAGCTAGATGCACTAAACAAACTGAAAATAAAAGAGAAGCAACTTGAGAAACGATATTGAGAGAGAAAAATGAACAAATTTCACTCAATGACACAAACAATCAGATCTCAAATCGACCAAAGTCTCTCAAAACCAAGAAAAAGACTCAAAGGCTCCAATGGACCGTGTGATCTAGGCCCAAAGCAAGACCAAACGAAATTTGAATGAAGAAACGAGAAATCACCCAAAAATCGCAACAAAACAGTGAACAACTACTAAAAGAATGTGGAGGAGCAATCAGAGAGTTGACTGGATAAACGAAACACCAAAACTCCCAAGGAGGGCTCGATACACAAAGCCACTAGATGCCCTAGGGCTTAAAACGTGAAATCGATGGAGAAAAGCAAACAACCAAAGGACGAAGGCAAATTCCCAGTCAAACAGGACTCCAACACACTTAGGTAGCTAAAAAACCAAAAAGAAATACACTGATCAGACCTAGAGAGCTCAGAACTGAGCAAACCCTAATGCCTCACAGGAGTGGCGCGACTGTGAGGTTGTAATTGGCGCCATAAAGCAATTGGCGCAGGCAATACAAAAGCAACATGTGCCAATTGGCGTGACTGTCGAGCTAAAAAGCGCGCCAGCCGAGTTCCTCAACCAAAAATAAAAAAGAACTTCTCCAGAAGCAGATCAACGATATCCAAGCAAACCAAGAAGAAAAAAACAGCAAAAGAACCCAGCCCAGAAGGCCAACCAAGCAAGGAAAACCACGAAACAATCAAAATGGGACAATCAGAACAAGACAGTCAAAACTAGACGATCCCCAACGGAGTCGCCAAATTGTTGAGGAGGTAAATCCCCTCTGTGGACAGAGGCGATCCCTACTAGCCCAGCACGGGTCTAGCAACAATCATCAAATGCTACAGCGCAAGTTCCTAATTGCGAATAAACAGACCAATGATGGAGGCCTACCTGGAGTCCAGTGCTATGATTCGTAGAAGAGACAGCGTTCCCGTTCCTCAGCCTCGGCAGATCACGATCCCCACGATCTCCATGAATGGACACTTGCACATGCACGAAACAACACGAATACAAGCATAAAATCCAGAATGCGCAACTATATATCAGTTAGAAAGGATATAACTCATTATTAACATAAGTGAAAAACAGAGTGGAACCATAACCGGTAGTCATTCATTAATAAGCAATCGAAAGAGAGTACAACCAATGTTCTGACGCTGTGGTCTCCTTCGGAAGGGTCCCCAGTCGTTCACGTCTCGCAAAGCTCGCCAGGGAAAGGGCAAACCTCTCTTGAGTCTCTCGACGATAGTCTCCTTACTTGAGCCGGCCTTAAGGGAAGAAAGAGGGCTCTTACAGCACAAAGGCTCTTGGGAATTTGGAGATTCAAAGCTTAGGCACTTCAAGACTAGCTTGCAATGGCAATAGGCAAGCTTTTATAGATGGGGAAGGAGGGGGTTGGGATCCCTATTATTGTGGGATTGGCCCTATCATCAAGGAAGGTTCCATGAGAGGTGGAAAACCACTTCCCTTCCATGGAACTCCCGTAGCCAAACCTCCCAACTCAAGATAGGCAATGGTTTCTGATTTTGTTGAAACACAAATTCCGCCATCTTTATTTAAAAAACACTCCTTAAATTGGCTGGCGCGACTGCGACTCTGGGACAGAGCGCCAGTTGGCGCGGCCTCTTTGTAGGATTTTCCCCATTGCATTATTGATGATATTTATGCACGCACGCCAATGCAAAAGGAGATGTTTTCATGGTTTTTTGCAAGGAGATGTCTTTAGGGCAATTGAAGCTCATGTTTAGAGGAATGCATTGATAATGGTTTCAAGGCATGACATTGTTCACAGGTCACAAAATGGGTCCTGCATTGTGCGGGACGGGGAATGGTAGGGACGGTGACAAATTACTGTGTAACAATGACCTTCCTGGACAATTCTTCTCTTGGGTAGCTAGCCCTCAAAGAATATCGGTCCCCGACTACTCTTATCTTGAATGCCCGATCACATTCTCAAAGAGTATCGAATGCTAGATGATTACCTAATCCTCCATTCTGTCTTCCCAAGACCAGAATGATGTGTCTATCTCTCCCTCTGAGGGAGGACCTATTCCATAAGGGAATGTACTCATTCTTATACAAAGAATGTACCTAAGCTCATCCTTAGGAATTACCAAGTTTCTTCCAAGTAATAAACCTACCATCCGGCTCCCTCTTAACCAGGGACCTCCAGCAGCAATGGTGAGACACCCAGCTACTCATGAAGAATTTCTATCCTCGATGTCATGGATTTTGATATTGAGGAATCTCCATCTTTTAGCTTCACAGGGCACAAATCATTTATCACTTTTCTCCTCATACAAGTCAGTTATCAGAAAGTGATCCATTAGACTTCCTTATCTGGTCCACTTGTTATGCCATGCTTCTTTCCTTCGAATCATCTCCAAGGATCATACATCCTTTCTTATGATTAGCAGCCCTGCACAAATTTATCCAGATGAAAATATACAAAATTTGCCTTGATGATGATCTTTTACCATGGCATCTTCTTGTAGGCATCAGCATCTTTCATACAGATTGACACATCTCCTAATGATATGTTTTCCCAAGGGTATTCTTCTTTTCCAGGCTTTCGTCAGAGTCTACATATCTTCCCAGGAGATCTCCTAGTCACATCTACTTGGCCTCCAGATGATAACTGCCTCTAGACATGGTTGCATTTCATGATCTCTTTCTTTCTGCACATTCTTCATTCCCAGAAACTTACAACTTTTTCAGTTTCTTGTTTAGGTACAACCACCTCATATTCTATGAGTTCATATTATGTTGATTTCATCTGGTAGTGCACTAAGAGATCCTTCTTCATAGATCATACTCCTAAATATGGAGGTATATTACCTGCAACCATATGATTTCACAACATCTAGTATCAACATGTATGTTTGCATACCTCATACCTATCTTCCTTGAGTCATCATGTAGCAGTTTCTCTTGAATGAAGAGCTTTATTCCTTTGACCTGTTTTCAACAATATGTCATCACATCCCAAAATTCTTTCTTTATGATGACCCTAGATCTGATGATTGCTTTAATTGAGTGGGAAGGTTTCGCAAAAGCTGTGAGACTGAGGGCTTCTTCCATGCTTCTTTCGAGATGCTTCTTAATGTACATTAATTTCATACAAAAAATTAGAGATCACTTAAATAGAAATATGATCTCAATCATAATAGAGATCTCTTGCTTCCTCCTTCTTAGATATTTTAGTGTCAGGTTATTCTCTTTCATACGTGACATGAGATTCTTCCTTTTTCCTTTTGACATATCCAGATTTAGGACAATCTCTTTTATAATGTCTAAGTTCATCACATCCAAAGCATCACATGTTGTCCATATTTATTCTTTTATTTTGAGGGCCAACTTTTCCGAATCTTCCTTTCTTCCTGTATGAGGCTGCAAAGGCATGGTTTTCTTCATTTGATTCTGTATCAGCTTTTGCCTTTAGTCTTGTTTTCTCTATTTTACGTAGAGACCAAAAATCATGGAATGGAGTGGCTTCTTTCTTCCCATATAGACTAGAAGTGAAGCTACCCCATTCCTCTGGTAGAGCATTCAAAACCACTGTTGTCATCTCAGTGTCAGACATCACTTCTCCTAATTATTGTAGTTGATCTCTTATTTCAGAAATCCTCATAAAGTATGGGACGATTCCTGCTTCCTTTGATAATTTCATTTTGTAGAGTTCTTATCTTAGAGAGATTGCTTCTCCAGCAGTATTCACAAAGAATAGCTCCAACAATTTCTCATATATTTGTTTTGCAGTGTTTAGTTTTGATACATAGGGAATGAAAGAGTCTTTGATGGATACTATTAGAATCCTTTGGCCTCTAATTTCTGCCTTCATGTACTTAGCATGGGTTGAAGTATCTTCTTTTGGAGGTTGAACAATAGACCCTTCGATATAATCCATTACTTCGTCTTCAATTAAGTTTAAGTCTGTTCTTTTCTTCCATGCACTGAAATTTGATGATCCAACCAACTTGTTTCTTTTTTTACAAAAAGGCATCTTGATAGATAGGGTCATTAATACTTACTTGAGTGGATGACTTTCTCTTTTGGCAGCTTTCTTGATGGTAAATGATGTCTTCTTGAATGTAAATCTTTGGTGACAAAGATTACTTACTTGAATGAATTGATATAGCTAGAGAGCCTTCCTGCAGACTGATTTGATCCTTCAACCCAAAATTTTATCTTTGCTTCTTGTAGTGTTTACTTTGTCAAGCAGCCCTTGCATTCAACACCTTAGCTCTGAAACCATGTTGAGAATCTGGAGGGCTATAGATTAATACAAATTCTCTTCTTTATAACTACTTGTGACCTTACTTATGTATTTATTCTTTCACTTAGTTTAATCTTTCATCAAGTCAGTTATCAAAGTACTTTGTCAAATGTAGAGACAAAATTATGTTCACTTGTAACTGAGTATCTTGAAGTGTGGTTAGGAATGTAAATCTCTGATTTACCTTCCTTTCTTGAGGTCTCTTTCTTTTAAAAAATCCTTTTCTTAGATACTATAATATCAGAGATATCCGTATTGTATCCTTCAGTTTATTTCTCAAACCTTCAGTCGCTTCTGCAACTACTTCTGTAAACTACGTCCTTTAGTTATCTTCGAAATTTTATCATTCAGTTCTTTCTCCCTTCATATAAGTCCGCATCCAAAACCGTTTGTAGATCTGCTATCTTGCAAACACTGTCACCTTTAGATTTGAACGTATGTAATATGTCCTTAGATCAGATCTGTCATACATTCAAATTAATCCGTAATTCCTGTTCTTTCTTCCATGCTAATTAACTTCAAACTTGACTGTAAGTATTCCTTTGAATATCCACACTTCCTCAGAGATAAGTCCGCAATTATATTCGGTGTTTACCTCTTGCTTGACCGTAATTGTTCCTTGAAATATCTGTACTAACTCAGAGCCAAAAATCCACAAATTTGTTCCTTTCTTTTAATGTTGTCTACCTTAGACTTTACCGTAATACTTGCTCCTTTTTCCACGCTATATATCCTCATTCTTGTCCACGAAAATTATGTCTTTACCGCAGCATATGTAGGGGTATATATATAGATGTTCTAGCCATATATTTAAGCCGTTCAACAATTGTTTATAGGCTGAATTCACAGACATATTTTCAACGTTGAATATGGGCAGACTTGTAAGCCATTCTTCTGCAGTGTCTTGGAGGATATACTTCAGACTAAACATGACATTTACATGAATCTTAATTACAACTATGTTCCTAATAGACATCAAGAAGAAGTCTCTAGACCTATACTAAGAATCTTGCTCATGAAACCCATGAAGCAAGTAAACCAAAAATTCATTTTATTATTTTTGACTTCTTCTTTACATAAGTACATAATTACATAGTTATTATGAAGACCTACCTAGTTACACTTTTCAATAGAAGAGGTCCCAACCCCATAATGTTGTGTAATTGTATTTTTATCATTTCTTCAAGTTGTCTCTCCATGTTCCTCTTGGACTCTTCCTCTTCTTTTTCTTATTATTTGCACCATAAATTTAATTAAAGGTTTCAACCAACCCCACATGGGTTAATATTTCCTTTTCCGACTTAGATCATGGATTTTTAGTCCCACTCTTTATGACATTACATAAAATATACTCTTTTATAATGTTAATTATCATTACATTACAAAAATCAATGGGAAACATACCATGGGTGTCACAAACCCCACCCCCTTAAATGGAACATCATCCTCGGTGTTTTTATTAGCACAAAAAACAACAAAATTAGGCTTTACACACATCTCATACATATCCTTTTTTGGTAATCAAAAGATGGGTACCATACCCTTATTTTCTCAGCCATATCCCAAGTGGCTTAATCAGGTCCAAAGTGCTTCCATTTCTCTATTTTTCTATTTTAGAACGTGAATTTCCTACAATCCAGGATGCATAGTGGTTCTGGTTAGAACTCTCCCTATAGTTCCCAAACTAGTCAAAAACATGATTAGTGCCATGAACATATTTCTTAAGCAGGGAAACATGAAAAAAATTGTGTACTTTCGTTGTGGGTGGGAAAGCCAATCAATAGCCCATTGGCCCCACTCTCTACAAGATTTGAAATGGTTTGTTATATCTGGGTGAAAACTTTGGCACATGAGCCCATTTTTAATGAGTTTTTCTTTGGCTTAATACGAAGATAAAAATTATCTCCCACTTGAAACCCTTTATGTAGTCTCTATTGGTTTGCATAACTTTTATGCCTATCCTGGGCTACCTTTAAATTTTCGCCCCATCTTGATAATCTCCTGTTCCATTTATTTTATCAAATATGGCCCAACAATCACTCTTTTTATTGGATCCTCCCAACTCATAGGGGTATTGATTTTCTGCCATAAAGTGCCTCAAAAGAACTCATTCCCAATGTCTCTTGATAACCATTGTTGGATGCAAATTATATTAGTGGAAGTTAGTCTTCCCACTTTCTATGTTGATCCATTACATACATCCTCAACATGTCTTCTAGTATTCTATTTAATCTCTCTATTTGACCGTCAGTCTAAGGATTATAAGTTGTGCTCAAGGCTAGTTGGGTCCCAAAAAAAAAAAAAATGATTTCCAAAATTTTGAAGTGAACTTGGAATTTCTATCTAATATTATCTTTTTGGGTACTTCATGCAACATGGTTATCACTTTCATGAAAATTTGGACTATATCGATTGCTTTATGAGTACTTTTAACACTATAAAATGAGCCACCTTGCTCAATTTATCCACTACCACCATGATGGAATCATGTTGTCTAGATGTCTTAGGCAATCCTGTAATGAATTCCATGCATATGACATCCCATTTCCATTTTTAAATAGGGATTGGTTGTATATTTCCAACCGAATTCCTACATTCCACATTCAGTTTTTGACATTAAAAACATTTTGCAAGGTATTATGCAATATCTTTCTTCACTCTTCACCAAAAATATGTCCTCTTCATGGTTTTCATCATCTTTTGATATCTATATCTAGGGTGACTTGAGTAAATTATTTTATAGAATTCTTCCATGATAAGATTCCTTAAATCCTAGGCATTGGGCACATATTTCCTATTCTTGTATATTAGTATTCCATCTTCATTGAGCTTGTAGCTTTGGCTTATTGATCCATCCAGATGTTCTTTCCAACACTTCTTCACAAGTTGGTAATTTTCATCATTTATTAGTCCTTATTTAATCCTCTTCTTTATGTCAAATGAGAAAGTTCTTATGGTTGATAGGTGAACATATTACAAACTTCTACTGAGTGAATCTGCCACCTTATTCTCTTTTCCTTTGATGTGCTTAACGTTGAAGTCAAATGCATAGTTCAAATCCAGTCACCTAGTTTTTTTAGCATTCAACTTGGGATGGTCAAACAAATATTTCACACCACCATGATGAGTCATCAATATAAACCTCCTTCCCAATAAGTAATGCCTACACATTTTAAATTCATTTACAATGGCTTCTAGCCCCAAGTCATGAGTGACATAGTTCCTTTCATGGTAATGCAACTTCCTGGATTCGTAGATAATTACATGTCTTTCATACATCAGGACTCCACTAAGTCCTTCCTTAAAAGCATCAGTGCAAACTACAAAGTATTTCTCTAGATCGACTACTCTCAAAATAGGTGCACAAGTGAGCAACTTCTTCAGTTGTTCAAAACTAGGTGCACACCCCGAAGACCACTAAAATTTCACTCCTTTTCTTTGTAACACAGTGATGGGATGCCCAATATTTGAGAAGTTTCAAATGAATATTCAATAGTAACTAGTGAACCCCATAAATGATCAGACCTTTGTCACATTCCAAGGCGTGGGTCATTCCATTATTGCTTTGATCTTCTCTGGGTCCACAACCACTCCTTTTGATATCACATGCCCCAAGTAGTGAACCTGAGTTTGTAAGATCTCACATTTGTTAAGATTGCCATACATTTGTGCTCCCTTAGAAATTGTAGAACTACCATCTGGTGGTCCTCATGCTCCTTTTTAGTTTTTAAATACACCAACATTTCATCCACTAACACGAGTACAAACTTGTCCAGATATGGTCTGATCATAATTTTCATAACACACATAATGGTTGTTGGAGCATTTCTAAGCCTGAATGGTATTATAATAAATTCATAATGGTTGTACCTCGTATTGAACTCAGTTTTACAAATGTATTCTTCCTTGGTCCTAACCTAGTGGTATCCAATCCTTAAGTCAATCTTGGAAAACATGGCAGCCCCTCTATATTGGTCGAACAAATCATCAATTATGGGAAATGGGTACTTTTTTTTCCCAGTGGATTTGTTTAGTTTTTGATAATCTATGCATAGATGTAGTATTCCAACTTTATTTTTAAAAAAGAGTCTTGGGGCTTCCCATAGTGAAACCTTGGGTCATATGTATCCCTTCTCCCTCAATTTCTTCAATTACAACTTTAACTGCATGAGTTCAAGGTTGCTCATAGGATGGGGGGATTTTGTTGTTGGTTCTATTCCCGAGATCAAATCAATGATGAAATTTATATCTTTGTTGGGAAATAATCCTTGCAACTCATTCGAAATACATATTTAAACTGTGTTAGCATTAGGAAATTTACTAAGGGATCCGTGTTAGCCTCTTTCTCCTATGTTATCTGGATGGCATAAAGGGCACATCCTTTTCTGTTGCAGTGCTTTACTTGCATTTTTTAGATCATTATGGGTTCTATTAAACTCTTAATTCCTTACAATGTTATTGGGTCGCCTTAATCATCACTGAGGCATTCCAGTACTTTGTCATGACAATCCACCTTCACCCTTTGGGATACCATATAATCCATACCTAACATAACATTGTATGATCCGAATGGAAGCATATTTAATTTGACTGTAGTAATGATGCCCCCAATTTCTACAAGGAATGACTGAACCATATCTATTATCTGTCTCTTTGTCCCAGTGGCTTGTTGCACAAGCCATTATTCCTCATGTGTTTTCATTGGAAATTCACATTTTTCTACCATATTAGTGCTAATATAGATTAAATTAGATCTTGGATCAATTAAAATTGAGATTTTTGAGTTTTTTTATCATACTTTCCATTTCAATGATAGCTTATCGTTGGTCTACCTACCTATTATCCAATGTAGCAGATATCCTAGGGATTCTTTGGGCCACATCATTCAAAGTTGTTTCCTCTTGTATGTTATATAACTTCTTTATAGTCTTTTGCAATAGAGGACAATTTATTTGCATATGGTTTTCTCCACATTCCCAGCATTGTATGCTCCATTTCTCGGATCCTTAACCCTGCTCATTCACTGATTTTGAGGTATATTTGTGTTGATTGTAGAATTTTGTTGATGCTCACTTTTGGTGAGGTTATTAAAATTTCCACTCTTTCCTCCTTCCTTATATCCGGAGGTTATTTTTCATCCTCCTTTTCCTTTCTTATTCTAGACAATCTGGACCTCAGTGTTATGCTTAGACTATTCATAACAATGTTTGGTCTTCTGAATAACCTCCTCTAAAGTCTTGGGTTCATCGAATTCTATTTTATCTTGGTACGCTTGTGGTAACTCACTAACATACCTTTGGATCCTAGTCTTCTAACCCTTGATGTAAGGCACATACCTTAGTAGTTCCAAGAATTCACTTATATACTCCTCAGGTGTCATCTGCCCCTTTTTGTGTTCATATAATTCCTTGGTTCTGCTATCATAATATTACTCGGATAAGTACTTTTCTCGAAAGTAATTTTCAAACTTTCTCCATGTCAGCTCCTTCTCTTTAATGCCTTTAATGTTCTTGAAACCCTCCCACCATATATCAAATTTTCTCTTTAAGCTGAAAACAACTACCATGGTCATCATGTTCTCATAATAATCATGTAATCTAAAGTACTTCTTTATTCACAAGAGAAAATCCTCTACCTCTTCATCTTTTTTGGCTTCTCCATTAAAGGTAGGTAGTTTTTCTTTATTGAATTATTCTAGCATGGGAATCCTCCTACTCTTCCTTTTATGATAATGTATCCTATATGCAAAGTATGATGATCAATCAAGGTTGCTTGATTCTCTTTCCGATGTGTTGAGAAAAATACTTCCTCCTACATGTTTATGCCTCTTTCTTCATTGGTTTCCTTTTGCCTTCTTGTTATCAAACTCATTCCTTTGGATCTCTAGTGATTTTTCCTTAGGCTTATACTTATCCTGATGGTTGTACCAATCTCCTGTTGTATATGTATTTTCAAGTTTCATAGACTATGCATTAATAAGGCATTCACTTATGTTTTCTCTCTCACAATATTTTCGTTATCTTCCTTGAAAATTTGTATCTCAACTCTTAAGATTCTAAGAGTGTCCATCAATTCAACATTTTCCTCATCTTTCATCTTCCCAACTGACTCTTCTTTGGGGCCTTGTTCAGTTATGTTTACATTGTACTATTCAAATGTGTTGCTCATTCTTTCTCTTTCTTATTGTATCTTGATGCCTGTCAATTTGCTTTTACATACACATAAATGTTAGCCAACTAGAAAATAAAAGAAAAAGTATACATATCTTCATCACCTTGGTCTATATTGATCTGAAACACCAAACTTCAAATAGGACATAAATAATATTCTATCACTAGTTCCATAAAACCATACATTTCAACAATTTTCACTTTAAACACCATCACACATCTCTTAGCGGAAAGGAAATCTAGCAGATCAATCATTCATCAAGAGTATGCATGTGATCCTTTCCAGGTCCAGTGCTTGAACCTACTGCTCTGATACCACCTTTTAACATACCGCCTACCAGCCCTGGCCCCAACTAAGGTAAAAATAGGGAAGTTACTAAACTATCTTACATCCAAGTTTCCAATTATGGAATTGGGGTCTAAATTTTTCAATTATTTTCAAACCATATAAAACTAAAAATAGATAACATCATTTTGTTCATATTGTCAAGAAATTTCCAATGGTATACAATTTACCTCGAACTACTTCCTGGATCAAAGATATATCCATTTAAATATTTTCCAATTAAATTCTTCCAATTCATTCTGGCCTACCACGTGCCATCTACATAGCCTCCATGTGGTGCCCACGTGGCATCCAAATCATAGCCCACAAGTCAAATGTTGACCCGTTCATGATGTTCAAAACCCACAAGACCCCATTTTTTCCATGAACTAATACATACATACATACATATGTGTGTGTGTGTGTGACATAAGGGTGGCCCCCCTATTCCACCTCATATCGGGAATAAAATATCGAGGATTTCCTTTGGATTCCCTCTTTGAAACCACTAGGGAAGAATCCTTCGATATTACGTAGAGGTTCCACTTGATTGTGCCACTACATCCACCTATCAGAAATGCTCAACCACTCACATGGATCACTAATGAACGGGCCCACAACACCACATGATCCCAGGGATAAGATCCCGGGAGTTTCCCTTCAAATACCATTTACAAATATTTGGAGTGCCTTCAAATGAAATCATCGAGGTGATGTGGATTAAGGTTATCCACGTATGCCTATATTACGATGTCGTGTGGCTTTTACGACCCGTTCATGATGGTCAATACCCATAGGACCCCTTTTTTTCCATGATCCAATACACACACACACACACATATATATATATATGACATAAGGGAGGGCCCCCTATTCCAATTATGTCTGATATTATGTTTTTAGGTATTCCATGCAACTTTATTATCTCTTTCATGAAAATCTCAGCTATATTAATTGCTTTATGAGTATTTTTAACACATATAAAGTTAACCACCTTGCCCAATTTATCCACTACCACTATGATGGAATCATGCTATATATATGTCTTGGGAGATCCTATAATGAATTCCATGGATATGACATCCCATTTCCATTTCAAAATAGGGATTATTTGTAGCATTCAAGCTAGCTGCTTACATTCCACCTTCACTTTTTGACATTCCAAACATTTTGCAAGGTATTCAACAATATATTTCTTCGCTCCCGGTAAAAATTATGTCCTTTTCATGGCTACATCATATTTTGATATCCAAGGTGACCTAAATAAGGTCTTTTATGGAATTCATCCATGATAAGCTTCCTTAAATCCTTGGCATTGGGCACATATTTCATGTTCTTGAATTTTAGTATTCCATGATCATTGAGTTGGTAACTTCGACTAACTGATCCATTTGGTTGTTCTTTCCAACACTTCACAAAATGGTAACATTCATAATTTATTATTCTTTCTTTAGTCCTCTCCTTGATGTAAAACATGCAAGTGCTTATGGCTGCTAGGTGAAGCTCTTGCAAACTTCTACTGAGTGTATTTGACACCTTTTTCTATTTTCCTTTGATGTGCTTAATTTTGAAGTCAAATTCACTGATCAAAGCCAACCACCTAGTTTGCCTGGAATTCAGATTGGGCTATTCAAACAAATATTTCAAACCATTATTGTTGTGAAACCAACTCCAAAAATAGAAGAAAAGAGATATCAACGCCTTAGAAATAAGCCACTTCGAGGGGGAAAACTCCAGTACATTACATGAATGAACAATTCTTGGATGATACAAATTACAAAACCTCCTTTCTATATATAGGAGTCCATGGGGCCACAATGTAATCCTAGTTGACCTAACAATAATAATTTAAGGGCACAATAATAAAAATATGGGTGTTACAAGGGTACAATAATAACAATAAGGGGGTTACACTAACAACAAGAAGGGACTATACTAGTAATATAGGGACCTAACATGCCCCTCTCCTTCAAAAAAGTGTTGTCCTCAACACTTGAGTAGCTCTTGGTGCTTCTGTATAAAATTCTCATCCTCCCATGTAGAATCTTCAGTGGGTAAGTTCTTCCACTTGATGAGATACTCTGAAATTGATCGATTCCGTAGCTGTCGAGTTATTGTTTCCATGACCGCTTCAGGTTCCAATATGTTTTTTCCTTCCTCATCAAGTTCTGGCAATATTGTTTGAACTGGAAGATTTTCACCTATAACCTTCTTTAAGCATGAAACATGGAAAACTGGATGTACTCGCGAAGAAGCAGGAAGCTCCAATTTGTATGCCATAGTGCCAATCTTTTGCAACACCTTGTAAGGACCATAGTACTTTGGCGATAATTTATTATCCTTCTTAGCTTGCTTGAGGGACATGTGTTTGTATGGTTGTACGCGTAAAAATAGACAGTCTCCTACATCAAAACTTCTCTCGCTACGATGTTGATCTGCCTGTTGTTTCATTCGATTTTGTGCCAAATTCAGGTTATCCTTTAAGAGTTGGAGAACTTCTTGTTGATGATCGATGTGATCTTCCACTGCTTGAACCTTCGAATTTTCCCTTAAAGATGATGTGATCGATGGTGGATGATATCCATAAAGTGCCATAAATGGGGTCATTTTTGCTGCAGTATGGAAGGAAGTGTTATACCACCATTCAGCGAGAGGTAACCACTTGACCCATTGTGTTTGTTTATCGGATACAAAACAACGAAGATATCCTTCCAAAAATTTATTTACTATCTCAGTTTGACCATCAGATTGAGGATGATAAGATGAGCTATGAGCTAATTGAGTACCCAAACAAGAAAATAACTCCGTCCAAAAATTTCCAGTAAAAATGGGATCTCTGTCGCTCACGATAACCCTTGGGTTTCCATGTAGCTTTTGAATTTTGTCCATAAATGTAGTAGCAACTGTACTTGCTTTAAATGGATGAGATAATGCACAAAAGTGTGCATACTTGGTAAGTCTATCAACTACCACCATGATGACACTCTTTCCTTCGGACTTAGGTAAACCTGTGATAAAATCCATTGAAATTTCCTCCCAACGTTGACTTGGAATGGATAAAGGTTGTAGAAGACCCAGGGTCTTAATTGTGTCAACTTTATTCTGCTGGCAAACCAAACATTTTTCCACAAGCTTTTGAATATCAGATTTAATGCCATCCCAAAAAAATTCTTTCTTCACCCTGTGGTAAGTTTTTAAAAATCCCAAGTGTCCTCCTAAAGGAGAAGTGTGCAATTCCAAAAGAATCTTTTGTTTTAGTTGGGAATTCTTACAAAGATATGAGTGATCTTTGTACCATAAGGAATCATTTTCCCACTAAATGTATCAGATGTACTAGGATCTTGCTGCAAATTTTGAATGAGTGTCCACACTTCTTCGTCCTTCTTCCATTCATCTCTTGCTTCGGTTATCCAATCTGGTTGGATAATAGAAATGGCACAAAGCAATGCTTCCACCTCTTCATTATTTCTTGAGAGTGCATCTGCAACAACATTTAGCTTCCCTTTCTTGTAGATTATTTCAAAGTCATAACCCAACATCTTTGTGACCCATTTTTTCTGCTCTTCTGAAGATAGTATTTGTTCCAAAAAGTGTTTAAGACTATCATGATCAATTTTTACCTTGAAGTATCTTCCCATTAGGTAAGTTCTCCATTTCTTTAGTGCATGCAGTATTGCTAACATTTCCTTCTCATAAATAGGTTTTTGTAAATACTTTCCTTTGATTGGACGACTTTCAAAAGAAATGGGTCTCCCTTCTTGCATTAAAACAACACCAATTCCATTTCCTGAGGCATCACATTCCACAATAAATGTTTTTGTGAAGTCCGACGTAGCTAAGACTGGTGTTGGGCACATTGCCTCTTTAAGATGTTCAAAGGCCTTAGTTGCTTCAGGAGTCCATGAAAATGGATCTTTATTCAATAATGTTGTTAGAGGTGCTACTATTCTCCCAAAATTCTTAACAAACTTGCGATAATACCCTTTTAACCCGAGAAATCCTCGCAACTACTTTATGGTTATGGGGACTTTCCATTCCTTAATGGATTTAATTTTGTTAGGGTCTACCTTAACACCCTCATGAGATACAATATGACCCAGATATTCCACCTCTTGTACTCCAAAGAAACATTTGGATGATTTTGCATATAATTGTTTCTCCTGCAATAGTTTGAGCACCCTGTCAACATGTTGAACATGATCCTTCCAAGACCTATTGTAGATTAGTATGTCATCAAAAAATACTCGCACAAATTTTCTAAGGAAGGGTTTGAAAATGGAATTCATCAACCCTTGAAATGTAGAAGGTGCATTGGTAAGGCCAAAAGGCATGACCAAAAATTCATAATGACCCTCATGAGTTCGAAATGCTGTTTTCAGAATATCTTCAGTCTTCATCCTAATTTGATGATATCCTGAACGAAGATCCAACTTGGTAAAATAAAAATTTCCATGTAATTCATCCAATAATTCATCGATCACAGGAATGGGAAATTTATCTTTAATGGTGAGCTTATTGAGCTCCCTATAATCGAGACACATGCGCCATGATCCATCCTTCTTGTGTACCAATACTACAGGAGCAGAGAAAGAACTTTGACTAGGTCGAATTATACATGCTTCTAACATTTCTGCAATCATACGTTCAATTTCGCTCTTTTGGACATAAGGATATCTATAAGGCCCGATGTTTGGAGGAACACTTCCAAGAATCAAATGAATAGCATGATCATGATCACAAATAGGTGGGAGCCCTTTGGGAGTTTCAAAAACCTTGGAATGATTGTCCAAGACTTTTTGGAGATCTGCAGAAATAGATGATTTTGATGTTGGAACTTCTAGTGAGCATAATTGTGCAACTATGCCTCGTTGTTCTTTCTTTAGAAGATTTTTCATGACATTAGAGCTTATTATCTTTCCCGGATTCCCTGCAATACCCCGTAGTTCGACTTCCTTTCCTTTTGAAAAAAAAATTCAAGAAAAGTTCTTGAAAATTAAAAGCTACCATCCCCAAATATTGTAACCATTGTACTCCTAGTACAACATCAACACCTCCCATAGGAATGGAAAACATTAGACTATTCAATACATATTCCCCCATGGTTAGCTTGATATTATGGCATTTTCCAAAGCAATTTATAGTTCCTCCATTTGCAACCATCACTTGACATTCTGGTGCTGGGTATAGGAAACAATTCAATTCCTTGGCTACCTTACAATGAATAAAATTATGGGTACTACATGAATCAATCAACACTATTACCTTTTTCTTCTTGATATGTCCTTCTATCTTGAGAGTTTGAGGAGTGGTAATTCCTGCCAATGCATTACACGATATGGTGGGACTCATTTCTTCCTCTTCTAGGGCTGGTTCCTGGTGTATATCCTCTTCTTGTTCATTTTCTTCTTCCTCTTCACAATCTATGTAAAATAATTTCTTCTCAGAACACTTATGACCTTTAGTGTATTTTCTATCACAACTGTAGCAAAGCCCTTTTGCTCTTTTTTCTTCCAATTGTTGTGGTGTCAACCTTGTAGGTTGTGGAAATCTAGGAGTAGCAAAACTTCCCTCTTTATAGAAGTGAGTGGTAGGCTTCCTTGTCGCCATAATTTTACATTCAATTTTTCTTGCCAACCTGAATGCCTTCTCCAATGAATCAGGTTCCAAAATGCGAACTTCATGTTGGATGTTATCCTTTAAAGTACATATGAAGAGATCAATCCTGTGTTCCTCTGGAATATCAGTTACCCTTATATTCAATTTTTGGAAGTCCTCAATGTGCTCCCCCACTAAACCCTTTTGTTTGAGATTTATTAATTGGCTAAAGAATGTGTTGCTCTTTGTATTCTCATAATGTGCTATCATTTCCTTCGTAAAAATTGACCAAGTGACAATTTTTTTTATGGGAGAAAAGCCATCGATACCATACAAATGTATTTTTTTCTAAATGTAAAGTTGTAATGCGTACCTTTTGTGTGTTTTGCACATTATGGAGATCAAAATATTGCTCCATCTGTAGTATCCATGTTACAGGATCCTTTCCATCAAACTTCCTCATATCCATTTTTGGAATATGGTGGTTCTTCCCGCCAACATTAGAGTTTATGAAATCACGATTAGCATTTATTTTGTTCTCATCATGAGTTTACTCTACTATCTTTTCACCATTAGGAAACATTTGTTGTATCAACTTTGTCAAACCTTCCATGTCTGCTTTTAGATCATTCTTCATGTTTTCCATTTTTTCATCAATCTTAGCTTCCATGTCATCCATCTTAGATTCCATGCTAGCTTCTATTAGAAAATTATATATTATGGAGCAATGCAACACATAAAATATGCGAAAAATACAAGCACACAAAACACATAAAAACAGAGAGACACAGATATACGTGGTTCACCCAGTTTGGGCTACGTCCACCTCGAACAGCCAGTCCTTCCTTTCTATTATCCAGCAAAATGAAGAGACAAAACCTATAGCAGATCCGCTATAATATCCTTTGTTCTCTCTCACAGTCTCCCTATCTATTTCCCGCTCAGAGAATACACATGTAATACACAGCCGCAATGCAATACCCTTATACGAAGAGAGGGGTTTCCTTCTAGGGAAAAAACCCTAAACTAAACATAACTTCTACCGTCAGATCATCTGCCTAATGAATGGCCTAGATTGACTAGAAATTACTATACTTTTACAAGGCAATTTTACATATGTTTTTAGCTTCGGGGGCGCTGCCCCCGAAACCCCCGCCGGGGGACCGCTGGCCCCCAAACCCCCCAATCGGGGAGTCAGCCCCCACGGACCCCGCGAGGGGGACAAGTCCCCCCCGCTGCAAGGGTGTACAGTTTTCCTGGGGTATACATCCACCTAAAACAAGGATCTCTGAATCAGGATGAAAATCAGGCTCCACACCCAACAGCTTCCATGCCATCTATCTTAGCTTCCATGCCATTCTTCAAACCATCCATCTTAGATTCCACGCCTTTCTTCAAACGATCCATCTTAGTTTCCACGCCTTTCTTCAAAACTTCCATGTCATTTTTTTTTGCTCTTTGCGAGAGCAAAATTTGTTGCAATTGCTCTTGTAAATTTGATATTTCATGTTGCCATTCTTCGTCTTCATGAGTCATAGTAGAGCCTTCTAAAGGCTTAATGGGTGTTGAATTATTTTTAGGGGCCATTTTAGAATCTAATACTAATATATATTCTACAATATGCCCTTGGAATCAATTCAAATTGATTCTTCAAACAAGACTTATGCAATTCGGGAAAAAAAATACACACCTTTTACTTGCTTTTGAGGAGCTCTATATTGAAATTGAATTATCTCTGTAATTGTAGATCCTCAATATCTAAAATTTGGCCTTGTAGTGTCCCTCTGAAGCTTCTTTCAAATGTCACAGGTCTGACCTGATTTGGATTCTTCAAGGCAAAGTTATGTCCAATCTCCCACAATGACCCAAATATGGACTAGTTCAGTAGAGCGAAATTGTATGACTTGCCACGTGTCACTGTTTCATCCTTTGGCTCTGAAATTGATAGAAAAGAAACTACAATTCGTGTGATTGCAGCCACTTTTTACAACATTCCAATTCGATGCTCAGAGAGAGAGTTATGAATATTTTCCCACAATAATCTCTTTGAGATGAAATTCGGGAGCCTGAAAAAGACCTAACTTCCATAGATCATATCTTTGAAAATATTGCGAACCAAGCTCTAAAATTTTGTGACGATGTTCATCCGGAGTTCTGATTCGCTCTCTAAAAATTTCAGCTTCTGAAACTTCGTAGAATAAAAGTTATAGTGCAAATGCCACGATGACCTGTTTAGGTTAAATTCAAGAGCCTGCAAAAATCCCTAACTTCCACATATCATATCTCTGAAAATATTGCGAACCAAGCTCTAAAACTTTGCGACGATGTTCCTCGGGATTGCGGCTTCACACTCTAAATTTTTTTAGCTTCTGAACCTTCGTAGAAAAAATTTTATTGCGAAAATTCCACGATGACCAGTTTGGAGCAGCGAAAAACCTAGAATCCAAAGCTCTAATACCAAATGTTGTGAAACCAGCTCCAAAAATAGAATAAAAGAGATATCAACGCCTTATAAATAAGCCACTTCGAGGGGGTAACCTCCAATCCATTACATGAATGAACAATTATTGGATGATACAAATTACAAAACCTCCTTTCTATATATAGGAGTCCATGGGGCCACAATGTAATCCTAGTGGGGCCATAATGTAATCCTAGTCGACCTAACAATAATAATTGAAGGGCACAATAATAACAATATGGGGGTTACAAGGGTACAATAATAACAATAAGGGGATTAAAATAACAACAATAAGGGACTATACTAGTAATATAGAGACCTAACAATTATCATCAGCCATCAATATAAACCTCCTTCACAATAGGTAATGCCTCCAATTTTTAGTGAGTGAACAATGGTTGCCAACTCCAAGTCATGAGTGACATAGTTCCTTTCATGCTCATTAAACTTCTTGGATGCATAAAAGATGACATGTCCTTCCTGCATCAGGACTCCACCAATTTTCTCCTTACAAGCATCAGTGCAAAATACAAAGTCTTTCTCTCGATCAACTATTCTCAAAATAGGTTCACAGGTGAGAAAAACTAGTTGCACATTTCAGAGTCCACTGAAATTTCACCCCTTTTCTTTGTAATGTAGTGATGGGATGCCAATTTTTTAAGAATTTTAGAATGAATCTTCAATAGTAACCAGCCAAACCCATAAATGATCTGACCTCTTTCACATTCCAAGGCATGGAATATTCCATTATCGCTTTGATCTTCTCTAGGTCCACAACCACTCCTTTTAAGTACTGAACCTGAATTTGAAATAACTCATTTTTTGAGCTTGGCATACAATTTTTCCCCCCTTATCAGTTGCAGAACTACCCTCAGGTGGTCCTCATGCTCTTTTTCATTCTTTTAATACACCAGTATGTCATCCACAAACACTAGTACAAACTTGTCTAGATATGGTGTGATCACATTGTTCATAAGGCACACAAAGGTTGTTGGATTATTTGTAAGCCTGAATGGTACTACAGTAAATGCACAATGATCGTACCTCGTCCTGAACGCAGTTTCATGAATTTATTCTTCATTGATCGTGACCTAGCGGTATCCATTCCTTAATTCGATCTTGGAAAACATAAAATCCCCTCTCAATTGATCGAACATATCACCAGTTTTGGGCAATGGGTAATTTTTTTTCACAATGGATTTGTTTAGTTGTTGGTAATATATGCATAGACGTAGTGTCCCATATTTATTTTTAACAAACAATGTTTGGGCTCCCCGTGAAACGTTGGGTCATATGTATCCCTTCTCCATCAGTTCCTTCAATTGAAACTTTAACTCCATGAGTTCAGGGGTGCTAATACGATAGGGGACTTTTTCTACTGGTGGTATACTAGGGGGCAGTTGGAATGGTGGAAAGATTTCAATCAAGTCCTAAACAATCTCATCTAGCAGTTATGAAGAGAATACTTAGATATTTTAAAAGAAATATTGATTTTGGTCTTTAGTATCCCAAGAGCTCAACTCTTACTGTAACAACGTACTCTGATGCTGATTAGGCTAGAAGCGTGGATGATAAAAAAATTATCAGTGGAAATGAATTATTCATGGGAGATTGTCTTGTATCTTGGCTCAGCAAAAATTAAATCATCTATATCTCTTTCTACAACTGAAGCCAAATACATAGCTGATGCTTTTTGCTGTACACAAATACTATGGATGAAGGAAGCCTTAAAGGATGTCAACATAGAAACTAAGCAACCAATCACTATTTTTTACGACAACACTAGCGCCATTTGTCTTTCAAAGAATTCAGTGATGCACTCAAAGACTGCACATATTCCAATCAAATATCATTTTCTCCATCAACAAGTTGCTGAACAAAATATCAAGTTAGAATACGTCAATACAAAGGAGCAGATAGTAGATATCTTTACAAAACCCCTTCCTCGAGAAGCATTTGAATATCTTCGTCAAAAGATGGGGGTCATTGATATTGCATTGCATTAAAACAAGGAGCATGTCACGGGGAGCAGCATGATAGGGGGAGCAGCATGACAGGGGGAGCAACATGACAGGGGGAGCATATTGACACCTTGTTTTCCATTGATGTCAAAGGGGGAGAGCAGAAAAATAGTGCCATCCATGAAAAAGGGGGAGATTTTTAGTCTAATTTTAATTGATGTCAATATCCATGAAGGCAAGCATGATGATGACCAGCAAGCATAATGAAGGCAAGCATGATGAAGAAAAGTCAAAGGAATCAATGAAGAGGTCCTTTATTCTATTTCTGCACTAACAAAGGATCAGTCACATTAAAAATAATTTTATGATACCTTTGAAGAAAAATTATTTCATAAGACCTCCACCATCTGAAAGAGCATAATTTTATCTTTCCAACGAGCTATTACTCAGCTCGAAACTCCAAGCCGTTTGAGAGTTATTGTATTTTTAAGTTAATACATAATTTTTGGCCCAATGAGCTGACCTCACTTTCTAGGACAATTCGGCCTACTTAAGGATGCATATGTTCAGTGAAGGGTCAAAAATTAGGTGTATTTATATGTGATTACTCTCCTTGTTTCGGACCAACCATCAGCACAACATTCATTACAGGTTCGAGTTCATATCTCATGAACAGGAAGGATAAAGGTTGTGGATTGGATGAACAACTTGGAGGATAATTCTACAAAGTCAAGGTAAGGGACATCGAGGGATTAAAGTCTTGGTATAAGACCTGTTTTGAGCCGCATCCGTAAAAGGAGCAGCATACTGTATCATCATTTTTGAGTGGCTTAGACTATAAACTTAGCATCTCGGACTATGTTGTAGATCTGAAGTTGCAGAGATAGGTTGAGACAGTGAACTATGATCATTACACAGTGAATCTAAACCTTGGCTCTAGGATTGTGGCTTGGGTTTCTAAGGTTGTCTCTCAATATACGGATTAAGTGATCTCCTTGACTGTAAAGAACCAGCTTATAGTGTCATTTGTACAGTGGCATATTTATTGTGTAGAACCCTCCTTTGGACAGTGAAGAACTCTCTCTTAAACAATGAAGTGAATCCCAGTGAAGTAAGGTGATCTTGGAATTGAAGTAAACAAGGTACAGTGAGGTGATTGAGCAGTGAAGTCAACATAAGAAGTTTTGGAGCTGACTGTACAGTGAAAATTATGTCAAGGACATTCAAGTAAGAAATATTCTCATTCTCTATCAAAAGAAGCTAAGATGGATTGGTGTCCTTGGGGTAGGAGCCCCTAAACACAAGGTTGGTTCCTTGGAGAAGATAGGGTCAAAGCCTTAGAGGTCAGAGCCTCATTAAGTCCAAGTTGGTGCTTGTAAATCATTGTACTCATTCATTTGTAAAAGGATAATTATCCTTCCTTCTATAATAAATTACTTATTTCTCTATTTTTTGTTTAGAATCTAACTTGTTATAATAACAATTGAAAAGAAATACCAATTCACCCCCCTCTCAGTATTTCCAATAGTACAGGGAGAAGGGCGAGAATAAGAAGAAGGGTCTAAGCAAGATCAAGTGCTTCCTACGCAGAAGGATTCCGGTAAGGATCATGTAGCTGCATCAACAAAAGCAGATGCATTTTCTGTCCGGTTTGAGGAAGATTTCCTATTGATAGCTTACATGGCAAGCTCATCATACAACAATCTATGGTATATTGATTCAGAAGCACCCTTCAACATGATCGGGAACAAGAATAATTTAAACCACCTAAAGGAGAAGGACATGCATTTTCAGATTGAGCTAGGAGATGATGACCAATATGCAGCTAGAGGAGTTGGTATTGTCATCTTTCATAGGGAGTCGGGTAATCCTCTTCATCTAAGAGATGTCCTCTATGTTGCGGGCCTTAAGAAAAATCTTGTTTTGGTAGCTACACTTTAGGACAAGGGTTATGATGTCATATTCTAGAGAGATATGGATTACCTCCAACACTTAAATTTTGGATGTAAGAAGTAGATAGGTGTAAGGAAGAAGAATCTCTAAAATTTCCAGGTATAAATAGTGCACCCTTGAGCAAGGAGAGCTCAGAGTAGAGAAGTGATGGTTGAGGAGAGAAAATCTCTAAGATAGTCCTTAGAGAAAGACCACATTAGAGTACTTGAGAATAAGCTACTCAAGATGGAGCCTCAACCAGTATCACAGTTTGAGTCTAAGCTAGTTGGCAGTTGGGCCGACTAGCAATATGACGAGGAGAATAGCCTAGGGCGAGTGGAGAAAACCACTCAGTCAGTGACTCCTAGTATAGGGAGAGTTCAATAAAAGTGGGAAGAGGATTTGCTTAAGGGAGATAAGGAGAGAGTTGGATCTTCTAGTATCAACATCATCCAGAATAAGAAACCACATAGATACACAGGGTACATGGAACTTATGACTGAAGTGATAGTCTCACAGATCATGGTTGGAAAGAACAAGTCTTCAAATCAAATTCTATAGAAGAAATAAGGAAAGCCTTCTAGTTCAGAGGGAGCAGTTGTAGCAGCGGAATGTGGTAATGTTGGAGACAGATCTAGGTGGATGAGGCTCTTCCATGAGAACCTTCCTCGCTAAGAGGGAGTGTTTAAAAGTGTAGCAAAGAAGGTATTCTTCTTGACTTGTACCTTAGTCAATAAATACTTCAATGTGTTTTTCTTTTGTCAAGTACGAGTTCGCAGAAAAGGAAAAGTTAGTTTTTTCATGCACTAGTTGGAGGCTCAGTTATGTGGCTTTCCAAGTGTAATTTCAGAATTAGAAGGAAACGAGTTGAAGAGCTTCAGTCTTGATTGAAGAAAGAGCGTGTTGAACTAAGAGTTGACTTAGTTAACAAGTCAAACTCAACTTGTGTTGTAAATTTGTATTTTCTAGATATAACATGATCAAATAGCCGACAGTAGGATTGGAGGTAGGTAACCACAGACCAAACTTTAGGCCATGTAGCTAACCCTACCCGGACCAGAGAGGGCCTTCTCTTTGTCACTTTAAACAATCAAATGAGTGGTTGACTATCATAAGATTCTAGGCTAGATATGTAAGTTTAAATAAGTAAGATTTGTTTGATATTTTGAATGTTGGATAGGAAAGTCAGTGAATGGACTGTAAATGAGGTTTTTAGGTATAAATTTTGAGGTGGACCTGCAAAGAGTGTGTGAGGCGAGGTAGGTAGTTTGGAAACATATTGATCAGTCATTGAGTATAAGATGAATATGGAGTAGATATTGAATGAGCACTGAGGTGAATTCATTCAATTTAAGAAGAAAATAAACATAATATGGTGAATCTTGTATAAAACAGAGCATGCATAACATGAATTCTACTCTCAAACTCACAAGATAGAAATATATGAAGAATTAGACATAGCATTAAGCATAATATAATAATAAAACATGAGAAACACATTCCAAATCATACCAAAAGTATCTCACAATATTTCCTGCAAATTTGTCTCTGATTTTATTCCACAAACTGGTTACAAGAGCTCCACTACAAAATATGAAACTATCCAACCCCAAAAACGACAAAAAAGAGTCTACTTATATAAAATATAGACCATGACACCTCAACAGGTCGAAATCCCATCTAAAATGGATCATAAATGAAAAACATGAGTCATTTCCTAGTTTCTAGGGAGGTTAGAAACCATTCTCTGAATTTTAGCTACAAACTAGGAGTGTTTGTCCCTTACATTAATTACAAATTATATCATAATAGGAAGAAAAAACCAACCTAATAACTCTAATTACAACTCATAGCCTCGAATTTGTGACCATTTATGAGTTGGACAGGTGTACTGAGGGAATCCAATGTCGATCTGTGACAATTCTGACTGAAGAATTTAAAAACAAATTGCAGAAGAGTAACAAAAATTTGGAGTCACTTTTGAGGCTCTTTGAGAAGTCCAAATTCACTTTTGAAAAAACAGTCAACTAGCCTCGTGTGTCTAGTTTCTAGAACATCTTGAATTTTTCAAAATGGACCATGGGAAGGCCTTCAAAATCCATTCTCCCAGGGTCACTCAAAATCGTAACAGAGGGTCCAAAAAGCAGGCAGAAACATGAAAAATATGTGGTTTTTGAGTTTTTTCTCCCAAATTACAGCTTTTCATGCCAGGAGGGTTATTTATCTAGGATTTACTAATCAAAATACATCCATCCATGTAAAGAAATCGCCATTTGGCTGCCTCCAAAACAAAAATTCATAAGTGTCTGTTACCCTTTTGCAATGAGAAATTTCTAGAATTCTGCCAAAAATCATGTAAAATACCAAAATTGCTCCAAAGCCTTAAAAATTGGTTCTTTGACTCCTGAAATAGATAGGCTACACAAATAATGAAACTTCAGCCAATAAATCCAAGTTGTCCTTCTCCTTGAGCTTCATTTGCGCCTCTTTAAACCTCTTTTTGACTTGTTTCAGCCTTACTTGAGAAATGGTATCCCTGGTATGATAATGACTTGTCATGCACCTTTGCATCTTGTTATCCCTTTTAGCCTTGTTCAATAACTTCTCCACATGCTCATTAACTCTTGATAGCCAAAGCTCTCTATCCTCATTGATCTCCATGGAAATGAACTCATCAAATGTCAATTCTTCAGATTGATGAATTTGTTGTCTCTCTTGCTCCAATGCCCTTTTTAAGCCTCTTGTTCTTGGTCTTTTTGCATGTGCTTCAGCCTCCATCTCCTGCACTTGGTCAACAACAAAAATATTCTTTCCTTTACCTCTATTTTCCTCCATGTCTAATTTGTAATTACTTTGGAGGAGTTGATTCATTTGCAATTGAATATTTTCCTGCTTAAGAAAAGTAATTCGAGATTGGGCAATGAATAAGGCCTCTTTCAATGATGCAATCTATTTATCCTTCTCTTTTATGATGTCTTTGACTGATATGACCTCCTCATGTTTTGATACCTCAGGCTCCATTTGCACTGGCTCATCATGTTGATGTAAAAGAGGTTGCTCCTCTATCTGAAATTGCTCATAATGGGTTCCAAGTGTAAGAAAGATTCTGGTAGACTTAGGCAAAAAAAACTTGTCTCCTCCCTCTCTCATATGTGTGAGAAAATCCAACAACCCTAGGGACATACGAAAGCTGAATAGGCATGCTAGAAGAGCCAATCTCCATTGGCTATGGTGATGCTATAATAGGTAGGATAGAAAGGACAACCTATCCAAGAAGTATTCCCATGTCATATTTATGGAGGAAAAGTGATGCAACACAATGAACTTGATTGGGCCACATGATGAAAGAGACTAGTATGATGATATTCTCTTCTGCTCTAAACCTTCTCAACCATCTTAATCAAGCTCCTGTATAAATAATGAGGAAAATCAAGTGTTTTGACTCTGGTAAAATGCATCAAAAGCCTAATGTGATATTTGTATAGCTTGGGTAATCTTCCTTCCCATGTAAGTACTTCATTATAAACATCATCAGAGGAACATACTTGTTTCTGATATTTATAAAAGGAAAAAGAAATTCTGGATTATCTCTAGCATGGGGATTTAGAAACTGCTTGTAGTTTTCAATGTCAAGATCCAAACCCTTGAACCACTACTCTCCTTGAGAAGGGATACCTGTAGCTAAATCAATTAAGTCAAATGATAAGCTAATATCCATACTTGCAAGAGTGAACTTTCCCATATTGTAGTTGGTTGCAAAAATAATGGAAAATTTAAGATGATACCCTCCTTCCATTAGCCTTTCACAAAATGTTAAGCATTGAGTTCTTTGAAAGCATATTCTAGCCAATGGTGAAGCATTCATCTCGTCCATGGTGAATGGATCAAGTCTAAGATGGCCCCCTCCTTTGAAGCTCTTCTTGTCACTTTCCATGGTGTTGGTCACTGGAATGATGAAAACCCTAGGATGTCAATGAAATGAGTGGATGAGAATGGAAATTTGGAAAACATAGTGCATGAAGGTGTGAGTTTGGTGGATGATATGGATGGTATTGAAGCTGAGAAAAATTATAGAAAATTTTAGTGGGTATTTTTGTGTTTCAGCTTCAAGTTGAAGGTGGAATGAGAGAAAATGGATGAGTGGAAGGTGTTAAAATGTCTAAAACACAGGAAACTCCCAATTTTGACTGTGAGAATAGCCTGTGCAATAGTAGGGACACTTTGTGAGGTGAAAAGGGTGTGATAGGGTTGAGTAAAAATTATGAAAAAAATTCAGTGAGTAGGATAGTGTCTTCTCTCCATATTGAAGGTGGAATTAAGGAAAATGGATGAGTGGAAGTTATTCAAATCCTCAAAACACAGTCATTTCCCAATTTTGGTTGTGGGAAAAAACTAGTGAAGAAGTGTTTTGATTTTTGAGGGTTATGGAGCTATACAAAATTTTTGATAAAATTTGAGAGGATAGGCTGACACCTTAGCTACACAATGCACGTGGAATGGATGAAAATGGATAATTCTAAGTCCCTAAAAACCCTAAAACACAGTGTTGTATGTTTTCACTGTTTTTACTCCTCTCACTGTGTAAAATAGCCTTAGATTAGGATTTTATTGTTCTTGACATGTTATGAGGGTAAGGTGATAGGAATGCAGATGCGCATAGGGGTGTATGAATGTGATAGGTTAGGGTTTAGGTTTTAATAGGGTAAGGTTTGGTTTGAATAGGGAAGGGTTTTGACTAAAGATTTTTTTTTAATATGTGGATAGTGGAGAGATGGAGAAGCCTTTTAATGACATGAAATGAATAAAAATAAATATTCAAACTGTGACCAAAACAAGCATAAGGTATTTGCTTACCTTGTGGAGAAGCCGCACCAATAAATGAGCTTGAAGGCTGGAGGGTTTCGGGCTTCAATCAACATTGGAGGCTACCTACAAGAGTGTAACACCGTCTCTTCTCACTCAACAGAAACATAACACTTGCTTTTCACCACACAACTGGAGCGTAACAACAATATTCTTCATTACCCAGGAGTGTGACAACGTTTTATACACTACCCAGGAGCATAACGCAACAACTTCTTCTCACCAACAAGAGTGTAACAAAGAGGTTTTTACACTACCATAGAAGCGTAACAACTCTCTTATCCACATTGACAGGAGCGTAACAACGGTATTCTTTACTCCCAGAAGTGTAACAATTGTATTCTTCACTCCCAGAAGCGTAACAATGTATTCTTCACTCCCAGAAGTGTAGCAATGTACTTTCCCTCACAGACAGAAACGTAACAAGATAGATTTTCACTCACCACAGCAATGTATAATCGTGGTTTTCTTGAGAGTTTGTGAGAGAATATTGAGAGTGAAGAGAGGTAATCATAGTGGATCTCACACATATGAAAGGATAACACTAAAAGAAGAATGAAGTTTCCTTTCCCTTTATAATATTTGACAACCTTTACCTTTTCCCTTTGACATTTACAAAAACCTTTTTGAACCTTTTATGCTTTTGAAAGAGACTTTTTACTCCTTCACATGGGATGAAAGAAAACAAATTTGATTTCATTCACTCTTCTTGACTTTGAAATAACCTTTTTAAACCTTTTGTGCAACTTGGAGGATGATATGCTGGCTTTTTCAAATGAGGTAAGAAGACAAAAAAACACTTTTTGAACCCTTTGACATGAAAGGTGACTCTTTGGCTCTTTGAGTAAGATGAGATGACAAAGTTAACCTATTTTGCATTCATTGACCTTGAGATGACCTTCTTAGGATTTTAAAATGAGACATTGAGACAAATTTTCTCCTTTTCATGAGACAGTGAGACTTCTTTTGAAAAATTTTGAACTTTCACATTGGACATGAATTTTTAAAATAGATAAGATGTCTTTGAAGCTTGAAATGATACCTTTTTGCATTTGACTAGGACAGTAGGTCAAAATTACACCTTTGAAGCTCTGAAAATGGATGATGACTTTTTGATCCTTTAAAAGAAACAGTGAAACATAATTTCTATATTTCATGAAACAATGAGATAGAGATGAGATATTTTAAACCTTTTTGAAACTTGAGCGATATGAAACAAGAGATGGCTTTATTTGAACTTCATAAACATGCTTTCTCCTTCACTAGGGTTTTATGGATGCAGTGGAGGGCCACTGACTTATTGTTAGTGAAAATTTGATGATTTTTCCAAAGGCAGGGCTAAACCTAGACTTGACCTAAATGAATTGAAATGACATATCCCTAGACCTCTTGAATGATGATGATGGAGATGGTGACCTTGAAACTAATGATGGCGATGAATGAAATAAAGAAGCATCATACATGGTTTAGCCTTCTTCAGTGACCAAAATTATTTCTGAGAACTGATTTGAAAAAGTAAAATTTTTGACGTATGACCTAATGGAAAATAACTAAAAGAGTCATTTGATCACTGACATACCTGGGCTAACAAGCACAAAATAACGTTGTGAACCCCAAAGTGGGCATGTTTCTATGGCTCTACGATACCATTTTGTTATTGAAATTACATTATGAAATTTCACCATTGAGTAATAGCATTCGAACTAGTGCCTTGTTAGGTTGACTAAGCAGTTTCTGAGTGGTATCTGGTTTATTCTATTTCATTATATTATAGGAGCCTTCAACAAGACCCCATGAATTGCTTGATATCCAAAAATTGTATTTGATAATTTTTCTCCAACTGTAATAAGCTTAGGATGATCCTGCTACTTGTTTCCAAGCACTTTAGGATTTTGAATGTGTGTTCCATAAGCTTATGAAAAAAAATACCTATGTGTGGACCCTCAATGAAATTTTCGGAGGAATCGCCAGCCTCCAATCCATGAAGCGAAGATTCTCCATTATTTACAACATCACATAAGTGCGTCTAAAATTATATTAGTGATTCTAAGCATCTCACCGACTTGAACTTGATAGCCAAGGTCTTTATGGTAGATGTTGTCTCATATTTAGCAACCAACAGAGACAAGAAAAATGTCATCTTCATTTTAGTACAACCAATCGCAACTCTTTTGTGAATTTAGCCCTAATTTTTTGGCCCTTGCCATAAGTAATACAATGGCATTGATAATGAAAAGAATCCATCAATACAATACAAGTAATATTTATTCATATTCTTCTTACTTTACATTAGGTTATCTTTTTTTAGAAGTTTATTAATAAGGGAGAAAAGGTTTGTTCTTCTACGACAACCTTGCTTGAAATTTTTTGGCTCTTGGCCATTTTTCTATAGATTGTTTGTGCAGTCTATATACAACAATGAATCGGTATTTGATCCTAAGGTTCTTGGTCTCACCGAGGATGATTTAATAAATAAATTTGTATTAGTATTTATATAGTGACAATGCTTTCTCCAATTATCATTTAACCTACAAAAAATGAGTTTGAACTGCAATGGTGATTTCTAGGTGTCTACTTGTATTCAACATAGACTTTTCTGAATTCTCTATTATTCACTATATGGAGCAAGGATAGTCCCTGGCTATCCATTTATGGCTAAGGTGTCAAAGGCAACACTTGTGAGATTCACTTGATTCATAATTGATAGGATTTCTTCACCATTTTGTTCTTAACATACTACTGATTAACCTTGGAAAAATACACTACTGATTCTACAGATGCAATTATCCAGAATTGGCAGCTATATGTTTTTTTGTATGTTTACAAGTGTATTTTTCAGTTGAAGTCGACACTCGTCACTTCCTGAGCTTGATTTAAGAAAATAGCCAAAACTTATGAATTATTAGAGTTATTGAGTACTCTAATACTATTGATTGTTGACAACACGATCAAAATCAGTAAAGCCACTCTCATTGATGTAAGAATATGTTTACCATATGCATAGGACAAGATCAAATTTCTCCAGCTTTGAATCACAGCTCCAACAAGATGAACTACAACAAAAGGAATCGCCATTCCGAACTTGTATTTGTTTAGAGAAATTATTTGTTTTATATTTATTCCCATCAACGACCAACACATAATCAAATCAATGATGCCACTTCAAGAGCATATTTAAATGAAGATGAAGTTCTTCTTACACTTCCCAACCCCATCTTCAAACCTTGGGAAGAAGTCATCAACTGAGATATCCAAAGGTAATTTTTTGTCATAGGTTTCAATTCAAGTTAGGGATCTCAACAAAATAGAAATTTATGCATTCATACAATAGCAGTTGTGTCTCCACATAAGGCTAGTAAACAATAGACATGTAAAATTGGTAGCAATTAGTACTTCCCAATTCCACCACAACAATATCGTCTATCCAATTATCAAGGCTATTTACAACCAATGTTTTAGTACAACACATAGATAATTGTAATTGATCCAATTCCAACAAATTAACTGAATTCAAATAATAGCTTATTAAATCTTCTACAAAACCTGAAAATAACTCAGTGACCTGTAACTTGGAAAGATCCTTGTAATAGTTTGTGGCTATATTTCAGCTATGTAGCAGACCAAACCTCTTATTTCCCTTGTTGTCTTGAAAGAACTGAGTCTCCTTGTGGTAGATCGTAGGCTTAAAAGGGTGGGGCCGAATCTATTGCATTGGAAAGTCCAAATTCATTGTCTTAGAAGGTCACCAAATTGTCCTCAAGTTACCCCCTAACTCTGCCTCAGGAAGCCACCAAGGTCTGCCTCAGAATACCATCGAAATTTGATTGTGGGAGGGCACTGAAAGTCTGTCTCAAAACTAGGACGCATAGATGAACTATGCCACATAAAATTGGTTGCAAACAAGAACAAACTAGCCTCAAACTAGGCAAAAAATTTTCCTCAGGGTTCCACCAAAATTCGGCCTCAAGAGGGCATCCAAATTTTTCCTTAGAACTTATTCGCAGGGCCTAATTGTGCCTCAGAAACTGATCGCAAACAAGAATGAACTGGCCTCATACTAGGTTGAAACGATGCCTCAGGATTCCATTGTTTGCCTCAAAGCATACTAGCGCAACCTCAAGAGATATTTCAATTTCTTGCTTCAAAATTTCCACCAATACTTCAATGTCTTCCATATAGATAAATTCCATGCTTCCCAGAAGATAAAATAAGTTTACTAACTAGGATGGAATATTTGATCCAAATCGATGATGCCAATTTGATTCCAACTCTCCTCTATATATAGATTTCTCCATGAGCTTCCAAAGGGGAGGGTTGTGAATGCAACCTCCAATTTTGGGCTTTTTTTCCACAGCCGACCCAAATTTACACAATGTTACCCCAACATTGGCAAATTTAGGTTTTATCCCTTTGCCAATACTATATCCTACAGGTTGGATAGGCTATTTCATCCTCCTTAGCCAATCAATTGGAAGAGGACATTATAGTCCCCCTTCCTAATATTGTTTTCCATCAAGCAATTGCAAATTTGTATGTTGTAAAACTCATTCTCCTTCCCATGTAGCGTCTTATTTCAGTATATTTGTCCATCTAATAAGATATTCCAAAATTACTTTTCCCCTCAGCTTATTTTCTTATACTACCATGATTTCTTTTGGGATTAGCTCCAATTATCCTTCTTCATCCAAAGGGGGTGGTTAGATAGAAGTAATGACCTACTACCCTACATCCTTCTTAAGACATGATACATGGAAGACATTATGAATCCTGCTTTCTCTTGGTAGTTCTCTCATATGCCACTTCGCCAACCCTTCGAAGAACTTTGTAAGGTCCATAAAATCTTGGCTTCATATTTTTTGCACCACTTTTCTTGAGTGTATATTGTCTATATGGCTGCAATCTCAAGAAAACAAGGTCTCCTACCTCAAAGTTTTATTATGCTCAGTGTTGGTCTGCATACATCTTTTGTTGGTTTTGGGAAGCCTGCATGTTTTCTTTGAGTATCTTGAGAATGTCTTGACTTTCTTATATCCAATATTTAGCTAATGGGGCCTTGCTATCTCCAAAGACCACGTCGATAAAGGACAGTGTGTCATAATTGTATAATGCTCTAAAAGGTGTCATCCCAATAGAAAAATGATAAGTGGTGTTGTAAAAATGCTCCCCGAAATACAACCATTTGATCCATGTATTTTTTTTACCAGTCATGTAGTTACATAAGTATCCCTCAATCCACTTATTCAAGATCTCTGTTTGGCCATCCGTTTGTAGGTGGTAGCTAGTGCTAGGGGTTAATTATGTTCCCACTAGCCTGAAAATTTCCTACAAAAATGCACCCATAAATCTCCTATCTCGATCACTGAATGTTTTTTTAGTTAGTCCATGGAGTCTGAAGATGTATTTGAAGAAAAATTTTGCTACCCATTTCGTCGAATAATCAATTGGAATTGCGAAGAAATGTGCAAATTTTTCCAACCTGTCTACCACTATGAAGATGCAAGCTTTGCCTTGTGCTTTGGGTAGCACGATAATAAATTCCATTGAGATGCTTTCCCATTTTTGTTCTCAAATTGGTAAGGGTTGTAGTAATTTTGTGGGATGTGTGTGCTTGACCTAATTTGTTGGCATATCACGCATTCCTTGACATATTTTAATACGTCATCTTTGAGACCTTTTCGTGAAAATTGTGCCCTTTTCCCTGATCTATCAATAAGTTTTGAAGAACCCCTGGTGTCCTGCTAATGGTATGTATCTCCTTGAGCATGGATTCAGGGACCAAGTATATCATGTCTTTATAGAAAATAATTTCATTAAATGTCTTCTACCTATCATCTTAGATGATTTCTTCTATTAGTGCACATACAAAGTTGTTTTTGGAGTATTCTACCAACAGGCAAGCCTTCCAATCTTTGGTGATCTCCATGAGAGAACATGTCACTAGTTTTCTAGAAAGTGCATCGACAACCACATTATTTTTACCCTTTACATATTCAATATCAAAATCATAAGCTTGGACCTTACTTACCCACTTCTATTGTATTTTTATGAGATCTTTTTTCTCCAAGAAATGATGTAAACTATTGTGGTTTGTCTTGACTACGAACCTGCTTCCTACAAAATATTGCCTAAACTTTGTCAAAGTGTGCATGATAGATAGCATCTCTTTGTCATATATTGAGTAAAGAATCTCTGAATCTTGGAGCTTTCAGATTTCAAATAGATGGGATCAAATGTCCCTTCTATATCAGTACAACTCGTATTCCTTCTTTTGACGCTTCACACTCTAATACAAAGTGTTGACTGAAATCGATAAGTGCCAATACTAGACATGAGCTCATTACTTCCTTGAGCTTATTGAATGTGTTGTATGACTCTTTCATCCACCTGAATGCTCCTTTCTTTGTCAAATCTATCAAAGGTGTACCTAATTGAGAGAATCCTTTGATGAACTATCAGTAAGAGATGCAAATTACGAAGAATCCTTGTAACTTTGTCAGGGTCTTGGGTGTACGCCAATCCAATATTTATTGAATCTTTTCCTAGTGTACCGACACTCATTGTGAAATGATTGTATGTCCCAAATAAAGAATTTTTGTCATCCTGAATTCGCACTTTGATGCCTAGGCATAGAGTGACTGTTCTTTCATTATGCCCAAAATTTCATCCAAATGTTCCAAGTGGCCTTCTCATGTCTTGTTGTATATGAGGAGGTCGTCGAAGAATACCAGAAATAATTTCCTTAATTGTTTGTTGAAGATTCTATTCATACAAGACTAGAATGTAGCAAGAGAAATGGTTAGCCCAAATGGCACGACCAAAAACTCAAAGTGCCCATAGTGGCATCGAAAAGTTGTTTTTGGCACAACTTGTTATTGAACTTGAATTTGATGATATCCTGATTGTAAGTCAATCTTTGAAAAGAATACTACTCCATGTAATTCATATAGTAATTCAATATTGGGAATGGGGTACATGTTCTTGATGGTTTTTTTGTTGAGTGTTCGGTAGTCAATACACATCCTACATGTTCCATCATTTTTTTTCACCAAAACTACCAATGAAACAAATGAACTTGAGTTGGGTCTAATGTGGCCCATATCTGGAAATTCTTGGATTTCCTTTTCTATCTCATCCTTGAATTTATTTGGGTGTTGATATGGTGTGGTGATTATAGGCTTGGCCCCTTCTTCCAACTCTATGGCATGTTCTACCAATAATAATTTCCTTAACTGTTTGTTGAAGATGTCATTCATACAAGACTAGAATGTAGCAAAAGCATTGGTTAGCCCAAATAGCATGACCAAAAACTCAAAGTGCCCATAGTGGCATGAAAAAGTTGTTTTTGGCGCAACTAGTTCTCGAACCTGAATTTGATGATATCCTGATCGTACGTCAATCTTTGAAAAGTATACAACAATTAATTCATATAGTAATTCATCAATCCTGGGAATATGGTACTTGTTCTTGATGGTTTTTTTGTTGAGTGTTTGGTGTCAATACACATCCTCCATGTTCCATAATTTTTTTCACCAAAACTACCAATGAAGAAAATGAACTTTAGATGGGTCTAATGTGGCCATAGCTAGCAATTATTGGATTTCCTTCTCCATATCATCCTTGAATTTCTTTGGGTGTTGATATGGTGCGTTGACTATAGGCCTGGCCCCTTCTTCCAACTCCATGGAATTTTCTACCAGTAATAATTTCCTTAAATTTTTATTGAAGATGTTATTCATACAAGACTAGAATGTACCAGGAGAATTGGTTAGCCGAAATGGCATGACCAAAAACTCAAAGTGCACATAGTGGCATCAAAAAGTTTTTGTTGGCACAACTTGTTCTCGAACCTAAATTTGATGATATCTTGATCATAGGTCAATCATTGAAAAGTATAATACTCCATGTAATTCATTAATCCTATGAATGGGGTACCTATTCTTGATGGTTTTTTTGTTGAGTTTTTTGTAGTCAATACACATCCTCCATGTTCTGTTATAGGTCAATTTGGGCACCATTCCCAATGACCTGGTTAACTGGGCATCATCTCCAGGACCAATGATCAAGGGTCTATCATTCCATATCATTTCAGTTGCTACATGCCCTAAGACAAGAAACAAGATAAATCAAGCAAGACTTTCATCAAGCAAAGGTTTCCATGGTTTGAAGCTTATTGTATAGCATATGAGAGCTCACCAACACAGGCTCTAAGGGGCCTAAGTGTGTTGCATATGCAGGTAGCCCCATGCAAGGCTGCTCTGCAAAGCACTTCTCGACATTCACAAGTGCGTTGGTCACATTGGGAGCGAAATTCTCATTGTTCCGGAATCTCCACTTGGCCAGTGCCTTCTAGAAGAGTTCACATGTGTCAAGCTTCGGATCCAAGTGTCCATTTGACATCTACATTAATGGAAACATGTATTGCCTATTTTTGGAAAGCTATTGATTGCAAAACAACTTACAGTTCATCTATAAATTGAACACAGATCTAAGTGTTTGAGAAGGAAGAATTTGGGTAGAGAAATGCTGGAGAATTTTCAATTGAGAGCTTGGTTTGTAGAGCTACTTCTGGAGAGATTTATGCTATAATGAGACTTGGAAACTTTACTGGAAGGTCACTTCAAATCAGTCACTAGGTTGTAACCTCTCCTTCTATCATCAATAAAGAGTACTTCTTGTTTTTCCAAACATGCATCTATGTTAACTTTGATTTTCCATATTGTAAGATCTTGGTTGATGAATGTATTTTATACTTAACTGATTTAGCTAACTAGCTTGAATAGATATCTATATTATTGCATCTTCTGCTGTTTCAGTGTTCTTTCTTGCAGGAAGCATTCAACCAACGAACCATTTGAATTTGAAGCTATAGCAGAAGCGACAGAAGGAGTCATTTAGAAGCGACTGAAAAAAGTAAGCCTCCAATCCTCTCTGTATATCTATTATGAGTTAGGAGAAATGGTAGTATAGTCTTTCACCTGTTTTTCTAATCTAACACCTATCTAGGGAAGCGTAATTTATCCGTAGATTACAATTTTTTCCCTTCAAACTGGCGACTCCGCTGGGAAGAATTTCTCTTAGTTTAGGTGTTTTAATCTCTGATTTGCTTTGACTATCCACCCAGTAGTTGTTACACATAAATATTAGAATTTTTTAGACCTTAATTTGCAAAGATAGTGAGCCAAACAGTGGTATTTTTCCTTGCCTACTGCGCCTAACGCACCCTTAGTCAAGGCGCAGTGCTTTGCAGAGCGCTGCTTCCCTTCTGAACCTGCGTTGCAGAGCACTGTATCCCCTTGAAGACTGCATTGACTCCTAAAAGTGACCAAATTCCCTTGAAATTGACTTCGCAACTTGCTTCAGTTTTGTTTGCTACTGTGTTCTGAAAAGTTTGATGCTCAATTGACCATTGTCTCTATATACTTCTTCCTCCTTTGGCTGAAAATTTGTTCAATGTTTGTTTAGAAAAGTTTTTCTTTATCATTGTTAAGTTGATTTCAAAGTATTTTTTATGGTCGCATTAAGAATAATTTTCTTTCGAAATAGGAAATTGTCATAAAATATTCATTTCCTTGATAGGAGAAATTGTTGTTGAAATCCTCATTTTTATTTCAAAAGAGAAATTGTTGTTTGTATTCTTCGTTTCTCGAAAGTAAAAATCATTTTGATTATTGATCTAGTGCACCTAGTTTCTTTCTTGCATTCATAACATTAAGGAAACTGAAAAGAAAAACTTGCATTTGCATGTAAGATTGTGTGTTTTTTGCAAAAGGAACATTAGGAAATATACATTTAGTTTGTGATTCATTGATTTTGTTTTTGTTCATTGATTTGTTTGCTCACAAATTATTTGCTCTCTTCCCAACAAATTGGCGCTCTCTTCCCTTAGTAGCTAGGTTATTCATTGAAAAAGCTCAAAGTGAAAGCTTGTTTATCATTCTTAGCTTGCATTTTAGGAATTTCATATACATCATTGTGGTGAACCTGAAAGGCAAATTGTTAAGCAAGATCAACATAAAATAAATCTAAATTTACTTAACAACGCATTGGAACCTTAAAAATAACATTTAGAAGGTCTAGGCTAGAGACGTGTTTCGACGTCGTAAAACATAGCAGCTGTTGTTAACTTGTCTGCGATAAATTCCGAGTGTGATACCTCACTCCACGTACGTAAGTATATCGTAGCTCATCCACGTACTCTCGGGTATATCGGGTGGTGTTACAGTACGATAAGTATAAAGGGGTGCTCTCACTGTGTGGTTTCGCATCAGACAACACTAATACGAATTTGGGCCTCCACGTACCTTCGGGTATATTTGAGAGGAAAAATTTTAGGTGCTATCCATCCATAGTGAACCAAGTCGGCCGCCCTGAAATTGTGATACACCAAACACAACATTCAGGGAGATTACCTGCCCGTACTTCTTTGGTTCACCATGAGGTATTCTACAGTTCACAGTTTCTTGGTAAACCCTTTTGCCTATCATTACCCTCTCTTTTTTTATTTGTTTTTGGGTTAAAATAAATCAGTAATCGTGGAAGAACAAAATCCTACCCCCCGTCGTTCGCGTAGATTAGCTTTAAAACCACCTTTACCGCTGGAAGTTACTTTTGGTAGGCGAAGGAGATCACGATCTGCCGAATCAAGTACAATCCGTACCTCTGGTGAAACATCATCATTTAAACTAGAGTTAGCTCAAATTGTTTCCACACATCCCGATTCGTTTACTGTTGTCGAAACGGAGTCTTCACAGCTACCCATGGTCACGATCCATTCAATCGTTGAGACCATACCTCCTGGAACCGACGTTATTCAATCACAAATTGATCCAGATCCTGTCTCTTCTTTGCCAAAAAACCTGAATCCTAAACAACCGGACATTGTTCCTACCTTGGTCACTCCACAAAGTTCTGTAGCCATCGAAATTCCTATATCACGCAGTCAATCATCTGAAATATATTTTGGGCCTGATGGTGAAGTTATTCCTCCTGGTTTAATTGCGATTAAAGAAATCCCACAAACTGATACACCTTTAAGTCAAACCCATTTTGGAGGAGACCTTTACCTGTACTAGTCTTTTCCTCAATCGTTTCCATCTGCTTTGTTGATCCCATTGCCATTCAATCTCCCATTGATTTCGTAGAGTATACATTTGTTCATACAACCATGCCTGAACCAACATCTTTGGTTGGGTCTGCTGTTCCAATTACGTCAGCTCCTACCCTCGCTACTCCGTCGATGTTCACAACCTCACCAGAGTCATATTTTCACGGTGGCCCTTCGGTTCCAATAGGTTACAAATCATTATCTGACACTTTCTCTGGTACATCTTCAAGAACATGGTCTTTACCAATTTCATCATCTGTTGTTTTAACTAGTAGTCCTATAGTCAGTATCGAATGACTTGATACATTACACACATCATCAAGGCAATATCAAGTCGGTCCTTATGGGTCAATTCCTTTAAGTACCATATCAACTGGATTGCTAGCATTTGGGGAACAATATTTTCCGTCTTATTATCCTCCTTATGCTAGGGGGAAACCTATGGTCACCCAATATGACAGTACTCAGTCACATTTTGGTCAAACTAATGTTGACATGAATTTTTGTCAGTGGCAGCCCACTCTGCCTATCCAAACACAAAAGGTTGTACACTCGTATCAACCAGTTCAATCTGTTACACCCACTTCATTACCACTTGTTAATACATCTATACCCTTGTTACAGAATCAAAATATTGTACATAAACCTTATCAGGCAAGTTCTTCGACTCAATATCATCAAATGTTGGGTCAACAGACTCAAAATCCTTTGGTTAATTTACAACAACCTGTATCAGGGATCATTTATTCACAAGCTGGTGTACCATTTTATGGGATGTCACAAACACAACCTGGTTATACATATTAACCGAATCCAACTTATACTAATTTGAGTTATAACATTGGTGGACAAACCCCTTGGCAGCCACAGACGCAAATCCCTCAAACTTCATTTCAACAAGTATCATATCCAGGTTTTGGCCAACAGAATTCTCAAGCGTTTGCTACGCAAAACAACCCCTATCTGGGTTACCAGTAGCAAATTCCATATGTCAGTGCTCAAAGACTTGTTTCCCAAGCAATTCCATCTTATCCTGGCTATGCTCAACCTGACCTTAATAGACAGTTGCCTTTTGTTGCAACCTTGGAATTACTATATTTAAACCGGTTAACCAATGATCCTATCAATTATGCTCCTTGGTGGCTGGTGATACCACATAAATTACCCTCTGATATTCCTAAATTCAATGGAAACCCTGGAGAAGATCCATAAACTCATGTTATGACTTATCATTTATGGTGTTCATCAAATTCCCTAAATGATGATTATGTTCTATTACGTCTTTTCCAGTGTACACTCACAGGTCCGGCTGCTAAATGGTACAATGAATTACCTAGAGCTTCTTTCGATAATTTCACTGCCTTAGCTATTGTCTTTTTGACCCATTTCTAGTTATCGATCAAATACGAAACTAGAACAGAACTCTTGACCAACTTCAAACAGACTAATGCTACTCACATTTCCGATCATATTCATGAGTGGCGTCGTCGTCGACGAATGGTTAAGACATTTGTTCCCGATCAGCTCCTTGCTGAATGGTTCATTAAGTCCTTGTTACCATCTATAACTGAGGATATGGATAAAGGTGGCATCGTCATAGAAGAGCAATTTATTACGTGTGCCCAATATTTAGACTTGATTTATACTCAGTCTGTCACGCTCTATGAAAATATTCTGAATGCGCCGCAATATAATTTCAATGTTCCTCCTCAAATAAAGGACTCTCATGCCGGAGACAGCTTGATAAGCACTTCAAACACACACCACCCTACTGCATCTGATCCTGCTCCTACTTCTGAAATTAATGCCGTGTCCTTTGACAAAGGCAAAAGTGATAAGCAGCCAGGAAGTAAGAAAAAGGGGAAATCAAAGAAAAAGAAAACTTCTAACCCGTATAATGATCATCTGATCAACCATTTGGACCATGGAAACCCCGTTATTCATGCATATTCTGTAACGAGGAACACTTTTTTAGGGATTGTCCTCACCATGCTAAAGTCTCAAAAATCATCAATACTTCTCATGCATCAGCTGTGTTGACAGACCCATTTCCAAATCCGGACACAAATTTGGTTGCTACGGATCCATCTCCTAGTTCCCAAGTGTTAATTTTATCCACTACAAAACCTTCATGAGATATTTTGGTATCGACGCGGAATAAATACTATGGTAGTCCGGTCACTGATCAACCTACTACCTCGACAACGAATCCATCTAATGAGTCGGTACCACCTCCTGTTATTCCTGAATTGACGATTAAGCCACCAAAGGGAGTAATTCATAAATCGACATATAATCCTCGCGCAAGAGCTGCACAAAATTATAATATAGTTGAATATTTGGCTCAATCCCCTTTAGCTATGTCTGCTCTTGAGGTATCACAAAATTGTCCCTCCCAGAAGCAGGATTTATTGTCGGCCATTGGTGGAATTGATCCGACTGATTCTAATCTTGTCGTCTTTAATCATATGGGTTATGTGCCGTAACTACCAGCATAATTGGCATTCTCCATCCAAGTAAATGTTCTCAATCACCTTGTTCATTTCACTATTATTGATGAGGGAACATCTACGTGCATTATGTCTCTAAACTATTGGAAGTCACTTGGCTCGCCGCGATTATCGCAATCATCAACGATGTTGAAGGCTTTTGATGGAAGAACATATAAACCTTGTGGTATTATCAATAACCTGCAAGTTGAATAGGGGGAAAAACAGTAAGTATTGATGTTGAGGTTGTTGACGGACCTCTTGACTATAATATTTTACTCGGAAGACCATGGGTATATGTGATGAATGCCATTGTTTCTACATATTTTAGAATGATTTCCTTTCCACATAAAGGTGCAATCACAGTCATTAATCAATTATCCTTTTTTTCCTCCGCTTCGCAGGTAACTGGAAGCATTCCGTATATTCACTTACCCCAGCTAGAAATCCAGAACATTGGTGTAGGACTACTAAAGGATTCCACTCTTATGGGAACCTTTGCATTACCTCCGCCAGCGACGTCGGTAGAAATTGCAAGCATAGAGACCTGCTACATGATCTCTTCCACTCTATCTGGCTTAAGGAAGACTACGGGTGATTCTGATATTTCTACATTGGATGATGTTTTACTGCTCATCCCTATTGAGCTATAATAGAAATCAATCTATTCGGCTTGGGCGGCAAATCCAAAATCAGCGTCGCCGAGTGTTTGGGTTGATCATTCATTAGATTTTGGAACTCCATTTGATCCATTTTCCTAAAAAAATTTGACAGATGAAAATATTTTGGAAGCTATGATGGCAAAAGGAGAACCATGGAAGATTATCATCATCGTTCTCATCTTCCAGATTATGAAGAAAATAATCTTAGTGAACTATATCACCCATCCATTCAAAATTTCTTTTCGAATTCTTTTCCGATTAATGCAATTGAATCTGAGCGAAATTTATCAAATATCGAAGAAACGATTTCTATCGATATTTCGACTAAACCTGGCGTTGTAGAAAATATTCATGTCGGTGTATCTTGTTCTCTATCAGAACTTGATTCATATCACTCTCTTTTTCGTGAATTTCATGAATTTGCGTGCTGGTTTCATTTATCCTGTTCTACTAACTGAGTGGGTTTCAAATATCGTTCCTGTCATGAAAAAACAAGGAACCATTAGAGCGTGCGTTGATTATCGGGATGTCAATCAAGCTTGTCCAAAAGACAAGTATCCTACTCCCTTTATCGATGAGATTATTGATGATTGTGCTGGATGCGAAATATTTTCGTTCATGGATGGATTTTCTGGCTACAATCAAATCAATATCCACCCAGATGACCAACATAAGACAACATTCATTTGCCCCTGGGGCACATTCGCATATAGGAAACTTCTGTTTGGTTTAGAGAACACTGGGGAAAATTTTCAGAGAGCAATGGATTGTGCTTTCAATGACATAAAGCACATTGTTACCCATATCTAGATGATTTACCAGTGCATTCACGAAATCAGACTGATCACCTGATGCATTTGAGAGCCATTTTCTTACGCTGCCGAGACTACAAGATACGCCTCAATCCGCAAAAATGTGTGTTTTGTGTTGGTTCTAGTCGATTGCTCGGATTCGTAGTCTCAAAAGAAGGAATTCGAATAGACCCACTGAATGTATAGGCCATTCTTGATTTGCCTACACCATCAAACCTACTTCATATACAGAAACTTCAAGGAAAGGCTAACTTCCTGAGAAGGTTCATTCCAAAATACGCCGAAATGGCTAAAGGATTTACTCAATTATTGAAAAAAGGAGTTCCCTTCCATTGGGACCAAGGTTCACAAGCTTCTTTTGATGTTTTCAAGGACCATCTTGTCCGAGCGTCATTAATGTATCCTCCTAATTATCAAAATGATTATTTCTAATATATCGTCGTGGCTGAAATGACCATCGCTATGGTTTTGGTCCAAGTAGAAGATGGAATTGAACATCTGATCTATTATTTGAGTCGTAATCTCAATGATATGGAATTTAAGTACTCGTACGTAGAAAATCTTTCCTTGGCAGTCATTCAAGCTGTCCAAAGATTTCGCCATTATATCCTGCTCCGAAAAAGAACAATAGTTTCAGATTGCAACCCAATGACTTACATCTTATCATGTTAATTTCTGGGGGGAAAATATTCAAAATGGATTGTCATTTTGCAGGAATTTGAATTGGAATTTATCAAATCCAAGTCAAAGAAGTCTTTAGTTTTGGATGAGCTTCTCTGTGACCTTCCCTCTGATAGTAATGCAACTACGTCGGAACCATATATTCCATACGAGTCTCTGTTTCTGATTGGATCATCTGATCCCTGGTATGGAGATTTCATCATTTATCTCCAAACCCAAACTTTTCGACCTAATACCTCTCGCTCTGATCAGCGACATATTCGATACCAAGCCAAATATTATCTGATCGTTGGTGATACACTTTATCGTCGTGGTGTTGATACCATATTAAGGAGGGGCCTCACTCATGAGGAGGCTGAAAAAGTGTTAAATGATTTCCATGTTGGGGCTTGTGGTAGACATTTATCTGGATATGCTACCGCGCAAAAGATACTCCGCGCCGGTTACTTTTGGCCAACTATTTTTCGAGATTGTATCCTCGCAGTCAGAAGTTGTCATGCATGCCAGATATTTGACCATAAAATCCGCAAACCGCTAGCGCCAATGCATCATGTTGTCTCTGCTGGACCATTTACAAAATGGGGTATTGACTTCATGACCTGTAACCCTCCTTCGTCCAGGGGGCATGGTTATATTATTGTCGCAGTCGACTATTTTACCAAATGGGCCGAAACGATGCCTACATTCAACAACACAGGACAGACAGTTGCATTTTTTTTCTTCAACCATGTTATTGCACGGTTTGGGGTCCCACAGGCTATAGTTACGGATCATGGGAAGCATTTTCGCAATCATATGATGTCTGAATTGACAGCCAAGTTAGGATTGTCACATGATAATTCTACTCCTTATTATCCACAATCAAATGGACCAGTTGAGGCTATTAATAAAATTCTTAAATGAATGCTTCAACAAATGATAGGAGTCTGTAAAAGGAACTGGCACTTGATCTTGTACTCCGCCTTGTGGGCGTATCAAACCTCGGTGAGAAACGCAACCGGAATTACTCCTTTTCAATTGGTGTATGGTCTAGAAGCTATCTTACCAATCCAATGTGAAATATCATCATTAAAACTCTCGATAAACTTGTTACCTGACACCTCAAAAGAAGAAGCGCGTCTCCTTAACCTCATCCATCTAGATGAATCACGTCATGGTCCCAATTGGCCAACGAAGCACATAAGAGACGTATAAAGGCGCAATAAGACAAAAATGTCCAGCCTCGCATCTACTCAGAGGGTGACTTGGTCCTTCTTTACGACCAAGAAGCTGATGTAATAGGTACAGGGAAATTCAAGCCATTATGGCATGGCCCCTATATTGTCAAAAGAGTTCTTGCTAAGGGTGCCTACGAGTTAGTTGATTACGATGGAATTCCATTGGCACAGCCTAAAAATGGGTTGTATTTGAAACGTTACTATGCTTAATCATGACCGTAGTAATTTTTTGTATTATATTGTTTATATGTTGTTGATTTGCATTCACTATCTTAATTTGTTTTTAGAGTTTTCTTGATGTCAGTAATCCGGTTTACATTTTATGGCAGATGTCTGAATCTTCAGAACCATTTGTTGGATATGTTGATGGTGCTAGTCGTAGTATGCAGAATCTATCCTCTGCAACGTTGGCCATTTTTGCTCCGAACGACGAGTTAGTGATTTTTCGAGGGATTTGTATTGGTAGATCGATGAATAATATCGCTGAATATAGCGCATTGATCGAACTTCTCTCTGATGCCATTTCATTTTTTATTAACCACATAATCATAAGGTTAGACTCACAACTTGTGGTACTACAACTTACTAATATTTATACTATTAGAAATCCAACACTTCTTAGATTGTTCCTAAGAGTTTGAATTTTGGAGAGACATTTTGATTTCATTCAATATCAACACATTTCCAGAAATCTGAACACTTTAACTGATTCATTAGCTAATCAAGTTTTAGACATACATTTACGACATAGATAAAGAAAACATTCACATCATTGAATTGGATTGAGCATTAAACATAGGAAAAACTCTGAAAACACATAGATAGATATTTATAGGTTTTTTACAAAATTTGTGACCAAGAAACATAGGTCATCCGACCTCAAAATTTATGCAAAAATATCACAAGTAAACTAGTGGTGCTCATGGCAACATGATATAGATCTAGCAATCTTATGGAGCAACCGCATCCATCGGTTAGGAACCCCAATAGTGTCGCTGCAGGTGCATGGGTAACTCTTCGAGCTGGCAATCCGGAATCCTGAAGGTTAATCCCTCTATGTGATGCTGAAGCTCAGATAGAGTCTCAACCATATCTAGGTCCTGAAGGACTGCTCTCCCGACAGCCCTCTCTGCTGGCACATCTGCCTCGCGCTCTGGTTCCTCTACTGGTTGAACGCGACCAATATCTACATTACATCAAACATTTAGTTTAGTCTTGGAAAGAAATCAAAAACACAAAAACATTGTATAAACCTTATAAAAATAAAAAAAACATGGTCGAATCATTCTTACCCATTGCACCCCACTGAGCGCCTTTTGGTAATATTAGATCTGGATCTCCTCGGAAGTTGACGCTTGCATATGCATACTCATCGATGGCGACGATCTGTCGCCAGAACCAGGCGAAGAATGCAGTCAAGAACACAATGGTCGATTGGCCTACATGCCGACCCATGAGTTCTACCCATCTCTGCATTCGAGGATCTCTAGGACTAGATATATCCAATGTTACATGTTGTGGCTGCATCAGTGGAATCTGTTCCAAAACAAAGTAGATGAGGATGGAACCATAACTGAAATTTTTCTTCCTTCCTCCCTTTGCTTTATTCAATTGTTCCTTTATCTGAGATAGAACAGCTTCAAACCAGTTGAAGACTGTTGGCTCTAAACACTCTAGCACATACTGCATATACAATCGGTTTGCTACATGGAGTGTAACGGTGCCAACAATTTTAGCAATCGTGAAAAGGATGGTTCTCAAAGGCAAATCCCTGACATCCCGGATGTTTATTTTTCCATATTTTCTAGGTTTTTACCCTGGATAGCAATACTACATAACATAATCCCTCACTGTCTCTCCTCCAACGGTAGACCCTGTGAGAGTGTTGTGTAACCAGCTCCAAAAAGAGAAGAAAAGAGATATAAACGTCTTAGAAATGAGCCACTTCGAGGGGGCAACCTCCAATACATTACATAAATGAACAATTCTTGGATGATACAAATGAACAAAACCTCCTTCTATATATAGGAGTCCATGGGGCCACAATATAATCTTAGTGGGGCCACAATGTAATCCTAGCCGACCTAACAATAATAATGTAAGGGCACAATAATAACAATATGGGGGTTACAGGGGTACAATAATAACAATAAGGGGGGCTACACTAACATAATAAGGGGCTACACTATTAATATAGGGACTCAACATGCCCCTCTCCTTCAAAAAAGTGTTGTCCTCAACGCTTGAGTAGCTCTGGGTGCTTCTGTATAAAATTCTCATCCTCCCATGTAGAATCTTCAGTGGGTAAGTTCTTCCACTTGATGAGATACTCTGAAATTGATCGATTTCGTAGCTGTCGAGTTCTTGTTCCCGTGACTTCATTAGAACTTCTTTCATGTGATGTTGATATTCTTGTTGTTTCATGATTTTATTCAAAGTTAGGTTATCCTCGAGAGTTTGAGAACTCGTTGTTGATGCTCAATGTCATCTTCCACTAATTTATCATCCATATTAGCTATTATTTTATCCTTCAAACCATCTAACTTAGCCTCCATTTCTACTTTTAAACCATCTATGTCATCTTCGGTTGCTCTTCGTAAGATCGAAATTTGTTGCACTTGGTACCATAATTTTGATATCTCATTCTGCAATTCTTCCTCTTCATGCGTCATAGTATATATTTCTGAGGGCTTAATGGGTGTTGAATTATTTTTAGGAGGCATTTTACAACCCAATACTGAAATATATGCTCAATAGGCCCTTGGAATCACTTCAAACTGATTTTTCAAACAAGATTTATGCAATTCAGAAAACAAAATACAGACCTTTTTCTTGCTTTTGAGGAGCTCGATATTGAAATTGGATTATATCTGTGATTGCGGCTCTTCAATATTTGAATTTTGAGTACCAACGTAGCCCTCTGAATTATCTTTCGAATGCCACAGGTCTGACCTGATTTGGATTCTCCAAGACAAAGTTGTGTCCAATCTCCCACAATGACCTAATAATGGACTAGTTCAGTAGAGCGAACTTGTACGACTTGCCACGTTTCACTGTTTCGTCCTTTGTCTCTGAAATTGATATCCAAGAAATTGCAGTCCGTGTACTTGTGAACAATTTTTACGGCACTCTAATCTGATGCCCAGAGAGAGAGTTATTGAATTTTTCCCACGATCACCTCTTTGAGATGAAATTCAGGAGCCTGAAAAAGCACTACTTTCCACAGATCATATCTCCAAAAATATTGCGAACCAAGCTCTGAAATTTTTTGAAGAATTTCCTCAGGATTTCAGCTTCGCACCATACGAATTTCAGATTCTAAACCTTCGTATAAAAAAATTTATAGCGCAAATTCCACGATGACATGTTTAGGAGCCTGCAAAAAGACCTAACTTCCACAGATCATATCTCCGAAAATATTGTGAACCAAGCTCTGAAATTTTTAGAAAAGCTTCCTCAGGATTTTGGCTTCACACCCTAAAAATTTCAGCTTCTGAAACTTCGTAGAAAAAAAGTTATAGCAAAAATTCCACAATGACCCGTTTGAAGCAGCGAAACCCTAGAATCCAAAGCTCTGATACCAAATGTTGTGTAACCAGCTCCAAAAAGAGAAGAAAAGAGATATCAACGCCTTAGAAATTAGCCACTTCGAGGGGGAAACCTCCAATACATTACATAAATGAACAATTCTTGGATGATACAAATGAACAAAACCTCCTTCTATATATAGGAGTCGATGGGGCCACAATATAATCCTAGTGGGGCCACAATGTAATCCTAGCCGACCTGACAATAATAATGTAAGGGCACAATAATAAAAATATGAGGGTTACAGGGGTACAATAATAACAATAAGGGGGGATACACTAACATAATAAGGGGCTACACTATTAATATAGGGACTTAACAGAGAGAAATGGGAAAAACTCTCCTCGACAAACCTATGAGAAAATACACATCCTCAACTGTGATGGACAACACTTGATTTTTTATGTGAAATGCCTCTATTGTCGGATCCCATGCTCGAACTAAGAACTCCAATAGTTCTATTTGTTGCCTCATTCCCAAAAATTTGAAGTACTTAAGTAGCCCGCAATCTCTTAAGGCTCTTACGGTACCTGGATCATTCAAGGCAATCATATCTTGTTCTTTATGTTCTCTTTCTCTCCATGTAATCATCATTATAATCTGATGGAAAGCTGAAAATCAACCATAAGATCCATTAGATACCATTCATTGCAAAAAAACTAGGCAAATTTTAGACACAGCATGAAAAACAAAAACTTTAACTGCGCCCAACGCACTCCCTGGGATGAGACAGTGTGTTGAACATGCAGGTACACTTGACTGTACCTGCTATGCAACGCAGGTTTCGATATCCAGGGGTGCGTTGCCCTCATTTTGGGCAGAATTTACCCTAGGGGTCTCAAAACCCTAAAAAACTTCCAGGAATGGTAATGAAATGAATACTGAAAGAAAAAGGAGGTTCATGGCACTAACCTGGATCAAACAACGACGAAATCCGTCCACATAAACGACCGCAATCAATGACTAAAGTTCGGGGGAAAAATCAAGTTTAGAGCTCCAAAATGAAAATGGTAACTATGGAATGGCAAAAATTAATAGTGAAACTACTTCGTATAGTCATTTAATTGTTTGCAAGTTAAATTTATTGCTATGACTATAGTTTTATTATGTTTTTTATCATGAAACAGGTATTTTTAATCCATTTGATGTTGTTCTAAACAGGAAATACAACTGATGAACAGATTAGTCGTGCATATTTATTCAAAGAATGACTTTTCCACAAAGCATATTTTTTCTCTTTATTTTTCGAGCTTTGTTAAAAACGAAAAAGGATTTGAAGCGCACTTTTATGTTTTTTTCGAGCTTCGAAAACAGTGAAAAAAGAACCCCTGGAGTTTTCTTTCAGCTCTTTTCAGACTCTGATAATGTGAAAAGATTGTTGAGCACTTGTATTTTCGAGCTCATTAAAGTAAATGAATTGATATCTACTCAGTATAAGTTTAACCCTTTTCCAGACCGAGATGGATTATTTACGAAAAATGAATACCTTGGTTAAACATGACCAAAGAGGTTCTCTCAGATATAATTTTACACTTTTTTGGATCTGAGTGACAAATTTATGAAAAATTACTTTTGGAGTTCTCTTTCGTCCTCTTTTTTAGACTCTCTAAATATGAAAAAGGACCGAGCTATCACTGTCGTTAAGCTCGTTAAAACATAAAATAGTGACGGACTTGTCAACCATGGCAAGAATTTTATTTAGAAATTGTTGGGCCAAAATTGTAATCTACGGATAAATTACACTTCCCTAGATAGGTGTTAGTTTATAACAACAGGTGAAAGAATATACTACCATTTCTCCTAACTCGAAATAGATATACAGAGAGGATTGGAGGCTTACTTGTTTCAGTCGCTTCCAAATGACTCCTTCTGTCGCTTCTGCTACAACTTAAAATTCAAGCGGTTCGTTGGCTGAATGCTTCCTGCAAGAAAGAACACTGAAACAACAGAATATGAAATAATATAGATATCTATTCAAGCTAGTTAGCTAAATCAGTTAAGCACAAACTAAATTTATCAACCAAGATCTTACAATATGGAAAATCAAAGTTAACATAGATGCATGTAGGGAAAAACAAGAAGTACTCTTTATTGATGATAAAAGGGGAGGTTACAACCTAGTGACTGATTTGAAGTCACGTTCCAACAAAATTTCCAGGTCTCATCACAACATAAAACTCTCCAGCATTAGCTCTACAAACCAAGCTCTCAATTGAAAATTCTCCAGCATTTCTCTACTCAAATTCTTTCTTCTTTGGCTGAAAATTTGTTCAATGTTTGTTTAGAAAAAATTTTCTTTATCATTGACAAGTTGATTTCAAAGTATTTTTTATGGTCGCATTAAGAATCATTTGCTTTCGAAATAGGAAATTGTCATAAAATCTTCATTTCATTGATAGGAGAAATTGTTGTTGAAATCCTAATTTTTCCTTCAAAAGAGAAATTGTTGTTTGTATTCTTCGTTTTTAGAAAGTAAAAATCATTTCAATTATTGATCTAGTGCACCTAGTTTCTTTTTTGCATTCATAACATTAAGGAAACTGAAAAGAAAAATTGGCATTTGCTTGTCAGATTGTGTGTTTTTTGCAAAAGGAACATTAGGAAATCTGCATTTAGTTTGTGATTCATTGATTTTGTTTTTCTTCATTGATTTTTTTGCTCACAAATTATTTTCTCTCTTCCCAACAAATTGGCGCTCTCTTCCCTTAGTAGCTAGGTTCTTCATTGAAAAGGCTGAAAGTGAAAGTTTGTTTATCATTCTTAGCTTGCATTTTAGGAATTTCATATACATCATCGTGGTGAACCTGAAAGGAAAATTGTTAAGCAAGATCAACATAAAATGAATCAGTTGGTCAGAGGATAGTTCCTATTACTAATTCAACCTTGTTAAAAAATGAATCAGGTATGAGGACAATTCTTTTCCTGTGTCAACCTCGTTAAAAAATGAATCAGTTGGTCAGAGGATAGTTCCTATTACTGAGTCAACCTCGTTAAAAAATGAATCAGGTATGAGGACAGTTCTTTTCCTGTGTCAACCTCATTAAAAAATGAATCAGTAGGTTATATAGGTAGATTGTAGAGAGTAGATTTGAGGACAGTTCTTTTACTGTGTCAACCTCATTAAAAAATGAAACATGTAGGTGAGGATAGTTCCTGTTACTGTGTCAACCTCGTTAAAAAATGAAACATGTTGCCTTGAGCATAGTTCTTTTCCTATGTCAAGCTCATTAAAAAATGAAACAAATCCTCCCCTAATTGAGTCGAGTCTTTGACTAGATCTCGTAAATGTTAAGTCGTATATTTAGGTTAGTTATTTCAGTTTTTGCATAATTTTCTTACAGTTTTAGGTCGGGTCTTTCATATGATCTCGTAAATGAACCTTCATTCCATCTAGATATTAATTACCAGCAGTGTACTTAGTTGAATGAAATGAAGCTGGGGGGGCATGCGCTCTAGCAGTTACGCTCAGGGAGCATCAAGCATAGTTTTCTCTCTGTTTCAAGCTTGTGTAAAAATGAAACCACTCTCAAGCATAGTTTTTCTCTGTTTCAAGCTTTTGTAAAAATGAAACCTATCTTGAGTCAATTTCGGTTATTTTCAAGACTCGTTAAACTCATGAAAATCCCGAGATTATTTTGCTATATTTCATTCTCGTAAAACACATGAAAATGTTGAGTTCTTTCCGTCTTTTCCTGCTCGTTAATTAAATTGAAAGTCGGCCATATGAGTACATTTTTATCCCTTTTTCGAACTCGTTAAAACTTACGAAAAAGTGAAAACCATGAGTACATTTTTATCCCTTTTTTGAACTCGTTAAAACTTAACGAAAAAGCGAAACCTTGGAGTCTTCTTTAAGCCCTTTTCAGACTCTCTAAATATGAAAAGATTGCCGAGTACTTGACTATTCGAACTCGTTAAAGAAAATGAACAGTCGTCCCTTCAGTATAAGTTTACCCCTTTTACGGACTGAAATGGACTATTTACGAAAAAGGTATACGTTGACTAAATACGGTCAATAGAGTTCTCTCCCGCGTTATTTTATCCTTTTTCGGGCTCGAGAGACTAAATTTACGAAAAAGAACACCCATGGAGTTTTCTTAAGTTTTTCTTCTGACTCCCTAAAACTGAAAAACACCGAGTTTCTCCTATCAGATAATTCAAAACTTAACGATGGGACACCATTCAGTCCCCAAAAGCAGAGACGAACCACTCCTTCTTAGGGTTCGAATCTTAAACTAAGTTGGACTCATCAGAAGGATGAGCTTATAAACAAGAAAATGTTATCCTCCTCAAGCTTGTCAAAAATAAAGAGGTACTTGCCAGAAATGGTGGGGGAAAAGAGAGAAAAACGAACCTGTTTGTTGTATTTTGATTATTCAGAAAATCGTTAACCACTCTTGAACACGACACTTTTGTTCACCTGGGTTGGGAAATCCTTTACCTAACAGTTAATCAAACCACATTGAAAGTCTTCAGCCGGTTTCTAGGTATTAGCTTTGGGTCAATTGTCACCAAGCCATCTACAGTGTCGTTATGTGTTCAAGAGGACAGTTCAAATAAACCATTCATTTGCGAAATATCTATCATCCATTTTTACCATCCCTGAGTCAGTCATTGCCAATATATTTCTTCAAACTTGATCTATGATTTCGTGTTGTGGGTTTGCCTACGACAGATCACTTTCTATCGACGATAACTCATTATCTAGGAATTTGATCCAGAAATCGTCAGTACCTTGAAATATGCATGCTTCAATGGCAGGTTTCTCGCCTTCGATGATAGGTTACATCATTGACCTTCGATCGAATGATTCCGTGACATGTTCGACTTCAGCTCATTGATTCACATTTCATGGATTGTACTGGGTACTTTGAGCGCCATTGACATTATTGGTGGTTACTCTCACACTTGTTAACAGTTTACATCATTGACTGGTAATCAAGTGGTTTCTACCATGTTCGACTTCAACACATTCATTCACATGGATAGAATCGTACTAGTTCGAGATGCGGAAATCAAGACCCTGGATCTAGTTTCTAACATCCAGGCTGCGAGGAATTTTGTTATTAATTTATACAGTGGACTATTCATAAACAGATGGCTGCATCCATACTGTGTCTACGTATGTCTACACTATTGATGTAATATTAAAATCATTCCTGTATCAGAACAGTTTAGATTAGTTTCTAGTTAGTTTTGATCTGAGTATGGGAATGCCTACCTCAGCGATGATATGATTACATATATATATTTTTCATTGAATGTTTTTACAGGTTCCAACCGGGGTGTCCACAGGATGATCCTTGAAGTGATAAAGTACTTCACTCTTCATATATGACAGACTTCATCTTCATATATTCCAGACTTCGCACTTTAGGGGGAAATCTGTTACACTAAAAATTGTCACCTTGACATTCTGCTAACTGTATGATCTCATTAACACTCATACATACCTCCTCTGCAAGTCTTACAACCTTTACTCCTCATGTCAAGCCCTGAAACTGGAGGAAAAACCCTTACAACTCAAAAAATCCTTGGGTACGCAGGTAACATGAAGCCCGCATGCATTCCTAGCTAGGGTACGCAGGTAATGTGAAGAGGAATTGCGTTCTAGAATGCAATTTTCCAGTGTTATGCCTGCGGAACCCCTGTAAGATCAAAAAAGCGCGAAATTAAACTGAAAAAGTTGAATTTTGGTCAATTCTGGAAGGTTCTAGATGAGATTTTTTGGGGATGAGTACGCTTTAGTAAGGTGCATGTATCCCACACCTTAAGGAACTAATCCCTTGATGTGAGGAGCCTATCCCTTTGAAGGAGGGTTTTATCCCTTTAAAGGTGGAATCCTAACCTCCTCATCTGCTTTATAAAAGGAGGCATTGGGTAGCCTCAAAGGGTTAAGTTAAGCTGTTGGAGATTGAGATTTTGGAGATTGAGAATTAGAGTTCAGCTTTATGTGTGATTGAGTTGAAGTGCTATTAAGATTTAGACTTTTTTCTGCTGAGCTTTTGAGAGGAAAGATCACATACCTCTATTTGTCTTGATTGAAAGAGTGCAAGACTTATCAAAGTAGAGGAGACTCCTGCTTCAGACCCATGGAAGGCCTTTCGAACATCAAGGCTAAGGTTGTAAGGTTCTTCTGTATATTTTAAGATTAATACAATCAAGTTCTGTTTTTCTCAATAAACTGTCGTTCGATTGTTTATTTCAATAAGCTGTCGTTTGATCGTTTATTTCATAGATTCCTTGATCACTATGATGGGTATGTTTTATAATTATTTGTTATACAGGTGCTATTGATATTTTCTTGTTTGTGATTGCAGATCAACGAAAGATGTTACTTTCTTGCGACAAAAGAGCTCTTGTTGCGATGAAGGATTATTGAGGCGACGAAAGTACTACGACCGCAAATAAGCATTTGGATCTAAGGTAGGATCGACACCTTCATAGCATTTATTTGTAAAACGAATATATTTAGAGAAAGACAAGCTTAGTTGTTTGTTTGTTGCTAGATTGTCTTCTGACACTAGGGAGATCGGTCTTGTCCGCAAGAACGATTTATCCGGCCAACAAATTGGCGACTCCGCTGGGGAAAGAACTTGTTTTTTTTGGTTCTCTTTTATTTTGATTTGAGGAAAAGTTTTTCCTGTTTTTTGATTGATGGATATCTGCCTGGGTAGCTTAGTTTTTCTCTATTTTTGAAAATTTTGAAATCTTTTAAGTTTTTCTTGAACTTTTCTGGGGACCACACTTTGTTCTTTTACACAGTGCGGGCGGTTTCGCACTTTCCTTAAGTAAACAGTGCGGGACCGCACCTGTTACTTCTGGGAGCCTGCGGACCCTGTTAAAATTTTGGAAAAACTCTAGATTTCTTCTTCCAGTTTAGTTTAGAATTGATTTAGGATTCTTAGCATCTACCCAGATTTGTATTTTTCTGTCAAAAATCTCTTGTTTCTGAATTTCTTTCAGCAATTTTTCATCTCATCAATCTCCATTAAGTTAATTGGGTGTTTTGAATCTCTTTTTTGAGAAATTCTTAATTTGATTTCCTTTGGTCATTACTTGGAGGTTTGTCTCAGTCTTTTCACAATTTTACATCTTTTTGCTTTTGTTTTGGATAAATTGTGTATGAGTGTTAATCTCCTTTGAGTTTTTTTTGATCTTTGGAACTCTCACCTGACTTTCTTGACTTGCACTTGATTGGTTCTTAGATTACATTAGAATCATCTTGTGTTTGAGAATTCTCTTGCATAGATCACATTTTCATAATTAGAATTCTCATTTTCAGAATATAAATGAAAAATGTGCATAGATTACATTTGCATACTTTTCATGTGAATTGTGCATAGATTACAACTGCATAGTTTACATTCTGAAAAATAAATCATAGATTTAGATCATTTTTCTTTGATTTGAATTTATATGTTTTTATGCTTGTTTTAAAAACACAAAAATATAAAAAAAAATTGTTTTGGGATTGATTTGCATTAGTTTTTCTTGATGAAATTAGTGCATTAGAGAATTTGTTATATTTTCTCTTAGTGATCAATTTTTTTGCATTGTTGGAAGTGAATGGAAACTTTCTCCTTACTTTAGTTAGGATTCATCGAATTGAAAAGATTACATTATCATATTCGATTGCATTCAGTTTTGGTTCGGGTCATAACACCATTGATTTCATATCCATTTACCCTTTTGAGTAATAACAGCCTAAATAACACAACGCTTAATTAAAATTCATCTAGTAATTTTTACATTTCTAGGGCTCTTATCACCAACATAGCTTAGGCTAGTATCTTGGAGTAGGGAGTAATTAACTCTCCAAGATAGTAAAGACAAACAAGTAGATAAATCTTGCGGTAGGAAATAAATCCAATTGTAATTTGTATAATCTGGGAAGCTTCTCTTAAAGAAGTTAATCACGAGATCATGTCCGAACCTTTGAGACAATCAATTCTGTTTCATTGGGGAAGATAGAAGATTTTGCGCGCATTACAAACGGTAAACCTCGGATTAACCATTGTCGAGGAGCCTGGGGTCACTTGTCGGTAAACCTCGGATTGACCATGTCGAGGAACCTTCAAGGGGATTGAGCTTTGTTACTCTGCCCTTGCGCGTGGAATCGGATCGTAGACTGTTCCCCCAGTTGTATTTGTTACTGTTGGTAACCTTAGTGTCCATAAACTTAAGATTATTTCCTAAGGTGACAGTGAAGGAAAGATCTCACTGTACCTGGAGCAGACATCGACTAGACTCACTTGGACTCTCTGGGGGGTTTTCTTCACTCGATATGGTTTTGTGAAGAAACTTGTGCTAGTCTGTTTCATTAAGCAGGTTGTCGGGGTAACTGTTCCAACCGCCCTTTCTGTATTAAATTCTACGATGTTGGATTTCATCACCAACTAGTGTTTTTAGTACGGGAAGTTACTGTTTGTGTGTGGTTTGACTCCTAGATTTGATAACGCGTGTTAATTTGTTTGTTTTTACTTTTAGAGACCATAGGTGTGAATTGTGAATTTTAATTGTTAGGTGTGAATTGTTAATTGTTAATTTTAGTTTTAAATTGTTAATAAAATTCACTGAAGTTGAATATAATGGAAACTGTTCCAGAATTTACCAACCAAGGAATCCCTCTTAACGAGAATCCTAGTACTTTTCCTTGTTTTGGAAATGTTGGTCCTCCTTATATGGCTACTTTTTCATTACCTGGATTTACAATAGGTCTACCGATATGGTTATTTTCAACTTCATTGGCCCCGAATACTCCAATTGTTCCACCTCAACCGGATGCTTCACCTCAATAGAGTTCGCCATCTCAACATCACCAGCCTTCTGTTGACCCTTTACCTTCTTCGCCTAATATTTCTTCCTCCATTTCTTCCTCTTCGCTTGGTAAAATCCTTGACGCTAGTAACCAAGTCGCTAAGAAGAAGAATAAAGGGAAGAAGAAGAAGAAGAAGAAGCAAGATAAGAAAGAAGTCAACCAACCAACCACGGAAACCTCCAACATGCATTGTAAACCCAAATACCCTTGCAGGCTTTGTAAGGGTGACCACTTCCTTATCAATTGTCCTAGTATTCCTAAGGTATTGGAATTATGGTCAGAAAAATCTCATCAACTTTCCGTTGATCCATCAACCAGTGATAGTCAGGTTCCTGGGAAAAAGGGTAAAGTTAGGTTTCCTTGTAAGTTATGCAAAGGGAGTCATCAAACTCACATTTGCCCTCTCATGGATGAAGCCTCAAAATTATTGGAAAACCTTCCTGTTCCACAGCAAGAATTTCGAATTGGTTACCGTAAACTTTCTCCCAACCTACCGTCAACTGACGGAGTGATTGATCTGATCTCACATTCAGTCGATCCCACTCTTCCATTGGAGAGTGAAACTCATATCACTCAGGTTGATGATCCATTAGTTGATCAAGTGGTCGATTCGATTTCGCATTCGGTCGATCCCATTCTCCCTGTAGAGAGTGAACTTCATACCACTCAGGTTCTTCTTGTTACATCAGATTCTTCTACGTCGGGGGGCATTTCACCTGTTTCTACAGAACCCCCTCCAAGTACTGAGGTCTTTTCCTTTGATTGGAATAGACTGACAAAACCTCATCTTCCTTCCTCCATCCCTTTCCAAATCATTGTGAAGTTTGGTGGTAGGGACATACACCGCACACAGGTAGATGAAGGTGCTTCTGTTAGTATTTTATCCTCAACTGCTTGGAAAGCTTTGGGTTCTCCTCGAAACATGCACAATGCAACGAGAATGCGAGAAGCTTTTAACAGAACCATTAGTGAACCTTTAGGGATCCTTCCTAAGTTTTCTATTACTTTGGAAGGTAAAACTGTCTGTATTGATCTTATGGTAGTTCGAGGTCCCTTGGATTTCAATTTACTCCTTGGGCGATACTATGTTTGTGTAATGAAAACTGTCGTATCGACACTCTTTCGCGTGATGTATTTCCCTCACAATGGCAATATTGTGACTGTAGACCAGCTTTCATTCCCTAGTCTTGTTTCGACTACCAATAATCCAACATCCCTGAATTTTCCTGATTCTAAAGTGGTATCTACCCCGCCACGGGTTAATTATGTGGCAACTAGTCCCATGTTTTCAGTTACTGATGCAAGCGAGCCTCTCATTGTTTGCTCGTCTTCCTTTGACTTAGATCCGGTAATTGACATGGAAAACTCTATGGGATTATTTGAACGCGATGTTCTTATCCCTTTTGAGTCCCTTGACATGTGTTCCTTCCAGAGAACTGTTCTTCCATCTGATGAAGACCTCTTGGAAGCCATGATCAGGGTGTGTCCATTGACATGGGTTTCTTCCTGTTGGAAGCCATGATTGTGTAGAGTGAGGACGAGGACAATTCTTTTCCTGTGTCAACCTCGTTAAAAAATGAATCAGTTGGTCAGAGGATAGTTCCTATTACTGAGTCAACCTCGTTAAAAAATGAATCAGGTATGAGGACAATTCTTTTCCTGTGTCAACCTCGTTAAAAAATGAATCAGTTGGTCAGAGGATAGTTCCTATTACTGAGTCAACCTCGTTAAAAAATGAATCAGGTATGAGGAAAGTTCTTTTCCTATGTCAACCTCATTAAAAAATGAATCAGTAGGTTATATAGGTAGATTGTAGAGAGTAGATTTGAGGACAGTTCTTTTACTGTGTCAACCTCCTTAAAAAATGAAACATGTAGGTGAGGATAGTTCCTGTTACTGTGTCAACCTCGTTAAAAAATGAAACATGTTGCCATGAGCATAGTTCTTTTCCTGTGTCAAGCTCGTTAAAAAATGAAACAAATCCTCCCCTAATTAAGTCGAGTCTTTGACTAGATCTCGTAAATGTTAAGTCATATATTTAGGTTAGTTATTTCAGTTTTTTGCATAATTTTCTTACAGTTTTAGGTCAGGTCTTTCATATGATCTCGTAAATGAACCTTCATTCCATCCAGCTATTAATTACCAGCAGTGTACTTAGTTGAATGAAATGAAGCTAGGGGGGCATGCGCTCTTGCAGTTATGCTTAGGGGGCATCAAGCACAGTTTTCTCTCTGTTTCAAGCTTGTGTAAAAATGAAACCACTCTGAAGCATAGTTTTTCTCTGTTTCAAGATTTTGTAAAAATGAAACCTATATTGAGTGAATTTCAGTTATTTTCAAGACTCGTTAAACTCATGAAAATCCCGAGATTATTTTTCTATCTTTCATTCTCGTAAAACACATGAAAATGCCGAGTTCTTTCCGTCTTTTCCTGCTCGTTAATTAAATTGAAATTCGGCCACAGGAGTACATTTTTATCCCTTTTTCGAACTCATTAAAACTTACGAAAAAGTGAAAACCATGAGTACATTTTTATCCCTTTTTCGAACTCGTTAAAACTTACCGAAAAAGCGAAACTATGGAGTTCTCTTTTAAGCCCTTTTCAGACTCTCTAAATATGAAAAGATTGTCGAGCACTTGATTATTCGAACTCGTTAAAGGAAATGAATGATCGTCCCTTCAGTATAAATTTACCCCTTTTACGGACTGAAATGGACTATTTACGAAAAGGGTATACGTTGACTAATTATAGTCAATAGAGTTCTCTCCCGCATTATTTTATCCTTTTTCGGGCTTGAGAGACTAAATTTACAAAAAAGTACACCCATGGAGTTTTTTTAAGTTTTTTCTTCTGACTCCCTAAAATTGAAAAACACCAAGTTTCTCCTATACTGGACTCATTAAAACTTAACAGTAAAGGACCTGTTCAATTTTAAAACAGGAACGAACCACTTCTTCTTAGGGTTCGAATCTTAAACTAAGTTGGACTCATCCGAAGGATGAGCTTATAAACAAGAAAATGTTATCCTCCTCAAGCTTGTCAAAAATAAAGAGGTACTTGCTAGAAATGGTGGGGAAAAAGAGAGAAAAACGAACCTGTTTGTTACATTTTGATTATTCAGAAAATCGTTAACCACTCTTGAACACGACACTTTTGTTCACCTGGATTGGGAAATCCTTTTCCTAACATTTAATCAAACCATTTTGAAAGTCTTCATCCGGTTTCTGGGTATTAGCTTTGGGTCAATTGTCACCAAACCATCTGCAGTGTCGTTATGTGTTCAAGAGCATAGTTCAAACAAACCATTCATTTGCGAAATATTTGTCATCCATTTTAGACCATCCCTGAGTCAGTCCTTGCCGATATATTTGTTCAAAACTTGATCTATGATTTACAGTGTTGTGGGTTTGCCTAGGACAGATCACCTTGCCTAGGACGGATCACTTTCTATCAAACGACAACTCATTATCTCAGAAGTTGATCAATCGTCGGTATGAAATACGCATGCTTGATAGCGGGTTTCTGCTTAATGATGGGTTGCATCATTGACCTTAGATCAAGATGATTGATGACATGTTGGAAGCTTGACTCATTGATTCACATTCATGGATTGTCTTTTAGTTGCCCCAGAAACCATTGAAATTATTGGTGGTTACTCTCACACTTGTTAACAGTTTACATCATTGACTGGTAATCAAGTGGTTTCTACCATGTTCGACTTCAACACATTCATTCACATGGATAGAATCGTACTAGTTCGAGATGCGGAAATCAAGACCCTGGATCTAGTTTCCACCATCCAGGCTGCGAGGAATTTTGTTATCATTTATACAGTGGACTATTCATAAACAGATGGCTGCGTCCATACTGTGTCTACGTATGTCTATACTGTTGATGTATTCAAAATCATTCCTGTATCAGAACAATTTAGAGTTAGTTTCTAGTTAGTTTTGATCTGAGTATGGGAATGCCTACCTCAGCGATGATATGATTACATATATATATATATTTTGCATTGAATGTTTTTACAGGTTCCGACTGGGGTGTCCACGGGATGATCCTTGAAATGATAAAGTACTTCACTCTTCATATATGACAGACTTCATCTTCATCTATTCCAGACTTCGCACTTTAGGGGGCAATCTGTTACACTAAAAATTGTCACCTTGACATTCTGCTAACTGTATGATATCATTAACACTCATACATACCTCCTCTGCAAGTCTTACAACCTTTACTCCTCATGTCAAGCCCTGAAACTGGAGGAAAAATCCTTAAAACTCAAAAAATCCTTGGGTACGCAGGTAACATGAAGCCTGCATGCGTTCCTAGCTAGGGTACGTAGGTAATGTGAAGAGGAATTGCGTTCCAGAACGCAATTTTCCAGTGTTATGCCTGCGGAACCCCTGTAAGATCAAAAAAGCACGAAATTAAACTGAAAAAGTTGAATTTTGGTCAATTCTGGAAGGTTCTAGATGATATTTTTTGGGGATGAGTACGCTTTAGTAAGGTGCATGTATCCCACAACTTAAGGAACTAATCCCTTGATGTGAGGAGCCTATCCCTTTGAAGGAGGGTTCTATCCCTTTAAAGGTGGAATCCTAACCTCCTCATCTGCTCTATAAAAGGAGGCATTGGGTAGCCTCAAAGGGTTAAGTTAAGCTGTTGGAGATTGAGATTTTGGAGATTGAGAATTAGAGTTCAGCTTTATGTGTGATTGAGTTGAAGTGCTGTTAAGATTTAGACTTTTTTCTGCTGAGCTTTTGAGAGGAAAGATCACATACCTCTATTTGTCTTGATTGAAAGAGTGCAAGACTTATCAAAGTAGAGGAGACTCCTACTTCGGACCCCGGGAAGGCCTTCCGAACATCAAGGCTAAGGTTGTAAGGTTCTTCTGTATATTTTAAGATTAATACAATCAAGTTCTGGTTTTCTCAATAAATTGTCGTTCGATTGTTTATTTCAATAAGCTGTCGTTTGATCGTTTATTTCATAGATTCCTTGATCACTATGATGGGTATGTTTTATAATTATTGTTATACAGGTGCTATTGATATTTTCTTGTTTGTGATTGCAGATCAACGAAAGATGATACTTTCTTGCGACAAAAGAGCTCTTGTTGCGACGAAGGATTATTGAGGCGACGAAAGTACTACGACCGCAAATAAGCATTTGGATCTAAGGTAGGATCGACACCTTCATAGCATTTATTTGTAAAACGAATGTATTTAGAGAAATACAAGCTTAGTTGTTTGTTTGTTGTTAGATTGGCTTCTGACACTAGGGATATCGGTCTTGTCCGCAAGAACGATTTATCCGGCCAATAATCTTGTTTCTTCTTTGCCAGAAAATCTGAATCCTGAGCAACCGGAAGTTGTTCCTACCTTTTTCATTCCACAAAGTTCTGTAGCCATTGAAACTCCTATATCACGTAGTCAACCGTCTGAAATATATTTTGGGCCTGACGGTGAAGTTCTTCCTCCTATTCTACTTGCGATTGAAGAAATCCCACAACCTGATACACCTTTAAGTCAAACCCATTTTGGAGGAGACCTTTACCTGTACCAGCCTTTTCCTCAATCGTTTCCATCTGCTTTTGTTGATCCCATTGCCATTCAATCTCCCATTGATTTCGGAGAGTATACATTTCGTCATACAACCATGCCTAAACCAACATCTTCGGTTGGTTATGTTGTTCCAATTACGTCATCTCCTACCCTCGCTACTCTGTCGATGTTCACAACCTCACCAGAGTCATATTTGCACAGTGGCCCTTAAGTTCCAATAGGTTACAAATCATTATCTGGCACTTTCTCTGGTACATCTTCAAGACCATGGTCTTTACCAATGTCATCATCTGGTGTTTTAACTGGTAGTCCTATAATCAGCACTGAACGACTTGATACATTACACATATCATCAGGGCAATATCAAGTCGGTCCTTATGGGTCAATTCCTTTAAGTACCATATCAACTGGACTCCCAGCATTCGGGGGAAAATACTTTCCATTTTATTATCCTCCTTATGCTGGGGGGCAACCTATGGTCACCCAATACGACAATACTCAATCACATTTTGGTCAAACTAATGTTGACATGAATGTTTGTCAGTGGCAGCCCACTCTTCCTATCCAACCACAAACGATTGTACACTCGTATCAACTAGTTCAATCTGTTACACCCACTTCATTACCACTTGTTAATACATCTATACCCTTGTTACATAATCAAAATATTGTACATCAACCTTATCAGGCAAGTTCTTCGACTCAATATCATCAAATGTTGGGTCAACAGACTCAAAATCCTTTGGTTAATTTACAACAACCTGTATCAGGGATCATTTTTTCACAAGCTGGTGTACCATTTTATGGGATGTCACAAACGCAACCAGGTTATACATATCAATCGAATCCAACTTATACTAATTTGGGTTATAAAATTGGTGGATAGACCCCTTGGCAGCCACAGGCGCAAATCCCTCAAACTTCATTTCAACAAGTATCATATCCAGGTTTTGGCCAACATAATTCTCAAGCATTTTCTATGCAAAACAACCCTTATCTGGGTTACCAGCAGCAAATTCCATATGCCGGTGCTCAAAGACCTGTTGCCCAAGCAATTCCATCTTATCCTGGCTATGCTCAACCTGACCTTAATAGACAGTTGCCTTTTGTTGCAACCTTGGAATTACCAGATTTAAACCGGTTAACCAATGATCCTATCAATTATTCTCCTTGGTGGCCGGTGATACCACATAAATTACCCTCTGATATTCCTAAATTCAATGGAAACCCTAGAGAAGATCCATCAACTCATGTTATGAATTATCATTTATGGTGTTCATCAAATTCCCTAAATGATGATTCTGTTCGATTACGTCTTTTCTAGCGTACGCTCATAGGTTCGGCTGCTAAATGGTACATTGAATTACCTAGAGCTTTTTTCGATAATTTCACTGCCTTAGCTACTGTCTTTTTGACCCATTTCCAGTTATCGATCAGATATGAAACTGGAACATAACTCTTGAACAACTTCAAACATACTAATGCTACTCACATTTCCGATCATATTCATGAGTGGCGTCACCATCGATGAATGGTTAAGACATTTGTTCTTGATCAGCTCCTTGTTGAATGGTTCATTAAGTCCCTATTACCATCTATAACTGAGGATGTGGCTAAGTCACAGAAGAGAAATTTATCACTCGTGCCCAATATTTAGACTTTATTTATATTTATTATGGAACGCTCTATGAAAAAATTCCGAATGCGTCACGATCTAATTTCAATGTTCTTCCTCAAATAAAGGACTCTCATGCCGGAGACGGCTTGATAGGCACTGCAAACACACACCACCCTACTGCATCTGATCCTACTCCTACTTCCGAAATTAATGTCGTGTCCTTTGACAAAGGAAAAAGTGATAAGCAACTAGGAAGTAAGAAAAAGGGGAAATCAAAGAAAAATCAAACTTCTAACCCGTAGGAACGATCATCTGATCAACCGTTTGGACCACGGAAACCCCGTTATCCATGCATAATATGTAATGAGTAACAATTTGTTAGGGATTGTCCTCACCGTGCTGAAGTCTCACAAATCATCAAGACTTCTCATGCATTAGTTGTGTTGATAGACCCGTTTCCAAATCCGGACACAAATTTGGTTGCTACGGATCCAGCTTCTAGTTCCCAAGTGTTAATGTTATCCACTACAAAACCTTCACAAGATATTTTTGTGTTGACGCAGAATAAAGACTATGGTAGTCTAGCCACTGATCAACCTACTACCTCGACAATGAATCCATCTAATGAATCGGTACCACCTCCTGTTATTCCTGAATTGACGATTAAGCCACCAAAGGGAGTAATTCATAAATCGACATATAATCCTCGTGCAAGAGCTATACAAAATTATAATATAGTTTAATATTTGGCTCAATCCCCTTCAGCTATGTCTGCTCTTGAGGTATTACAAAATTGTCCCTCCTAGAAGCAGGCTTTATTGTCGGCCATTGGTGGAATTGATCTGACTGATTCTAATATTGTCGTTTTTAATCATACGGGATATGTGTCGCAACTACCAACAGAATTGGCATTCTCCATCCAAGTAAATGTTCTCAATCACCTTGTTCATCGCACTATTATTGATGAGGGAGCATCTATGTGAATTATGTCTCTAAACTGTCGGAAGTCACTTGGCTCGCCGTGATTATCGCAATCATCAACGATGTTGAAGGCTTTTGATGGAAGAACATATAAACCTTGTGGTACTATTAATAACCTGCAAGTTGAATTAGGAGGCAAAACAGTAAGTATTGATGTTGAGGTTGTTGACGGACCCCTTGACTATAATATTTTACTCGGAAGACCATGGGTATATGCGATGACTGCCATTGTTTTTACATATTTTAGAATGATTTCCTTTCCACATAAAGGTACAATCACAGTCATTAATCAATTATCATTTTTTGCCTCCGCTTCACAAGTAACTAGAAGCGTTCTGTATATTCACTTACCCTAGCTAAAAATCCAGAACATTGGTGTAGGAATCCTAAAGGATTCCACTCTTATGGGAACCTTTGCATTACTGCTGCCAGCGACGTTGGCAGAAATTGCAAGCATAGAGACCTGCTACATGATCTCTTCCACTCTATCTGGCATAAGGAAGATTACGGGTGATTCTGATATTTCTACGTTGGATTATGTTTTACCACTCAGCCCTATTGAGCTATAATAGCAATCAATCTATTCGGCTTGGGCGGAAAATCTGAAACCAGCGTTGCCAAGTGTTTGGGTTGATCGTTCATTAGATTTTGGAACTCCATCTGATCCATTTTCCTAAAAAAAATTGACAGGTGAAAATATTTTGGAAGCTATGATGGCAGAAGGAAAACCATGGAAGATTATCATAATCGTTCCCATCTTCCAGATTATGAAGAAAATAATCTTAGTGAACTAAATCACCCATCCATTCAAAATTTCTTTTCGAATTCTTTTCCGATTAATGCAATTGAATCTAAGAGAAATTTATCAAATATCGAAGAAACTATTTCTATCGATATTTCGACTAAACCTAACGTTGTAGAAAATATTCATGTCGGTGTATTTTGTTCTCCATCAGAACTTGATTCACGTCGCTCTCTTTTTCATGAATTTCATGATGTATTCTCTTGGTCTTACGAGGAAATGCCAGGCATAGATACTATTATAGTTAAACACACTATTAATATGTATCATGATGTCAAACCGGTGCGTCAACGGCTTTGTCCTGTTCATCCAAAGAAAGCCGCTTCCATCAAAGCAGAAGTTGAAAAAATTTTGCGTGCTGGTTTCATTTACCCTGTTCCGCTAACTGAGTGGGTTTCAAATATCGTTCATGTTATGAAAAAACAAGGAACCATTAGAGTGTGCGTCGATTATTGGGATGTTAATCAAGCTTTTCCAAAAGATAACTATCCTACTCCCTTTATCGACCAAATTATTGACGATTGTGCTGGATGCGAAATATTTTTGTTCATAGATGGATTTTCCGGCAACAATCAAATCAATCTCTGCCCAGATGACCAACATAAGACATCATTCATCTGCCCCTGGGGCACATTCGCATATAGGAAACTTCCGTTTGGTTTAAAGAACATTGGGGAAACTTTTCAGAGAGAAATGGATTATGTTTTCAATGACATCAAGCACATTGTTCAACCATATCTTGATGATTTACCAGCGCATTCACGAAATCAGACTGATCACCCAATGCATTTGAGAGCCATTTTCTTACGCTGTCGACACTACAAGATACGCCTTAATCCGCACAAATGTGTGTTTTGTGTTGGTTCTGGTCAATTGCTTGGATTCGTAGTCTCAAAATAAGGAATTCAAATAGACCCACTGAATTTACAGGCCATTCTTGATTTTCCCGCAGCATCAAACCTACTTCAGATACAGAAACTTCAAGGAAAGGCTAACTTCCTGAGAAGGTTCATTCGAAACTACGCCGAAATGGCTAAAGTATTTACTCGATTATTGAAAAAAAGAGTTCCCTTCCATTGGGACCAAGTTGCACAAGCTTCTTTTGATGCTGTCAAGGACCATCTTGTCCGAGCGTCATTAATGTATCCTCCTAATTATCAAAATAATTATTTCCTATATATCGCTGTGGCTGAAATGACCATCGCTATGGTTTGGGTCCAAGTAGAAGATGGAATTGAACATCCGATCTATTATTTGAGTCATTATCTCAATGATACGGAAGTTAAGTACTTGTATGTAGAAAAGCTTTCCTTGGCAGCTGTTCAAGCTGTCCAAATCTTTCGCCATTATGTCCTGCTCCGAAAAAGAACAATAGTTTCAGATTGCAACCCAATGACATACATATTATCACGTCAATTGCTGGGGGGCAAATATTCAAAATGTATTGTCATTTTGCAGGAATTTGAATTGGAATTCATCAAATCCAAGTCAAAGAAGTTTTTAGTTTTGGTTGAGCTTCTCTGTGACCTTCCCTCTGATAGTAATGCAACTACGTTGGAACCATCTATTCCAGACGAGTCTCTGTTTCTGATTGGATCATTTGATCCCTGGTATGGAGATTTCATAATTTATCTCCAAACCCAAACTTTTCGACCTAATACCTCTCGCTCTGATCAGCGACGTATTTGATACCAAGCCAAAGATTATCTTATTGTTGGCGATACACTTTATCGTCGTGGTGTCGATACCATCTTAAGAAAGTGCCTCACTCATGAGGAGGCCGAAAAAGTGTTAAATGATTGCCATGTTGGGGCTTGTGGTGGACATTTATCTGGATATGCTACCACGCAGAAGATACTCGGCGCCGGTTACTTTTGGCCTACTATTTTTCGAGATTGTATCCTCGCAGTCAGAAGTTGTCATGCTTGCCAGATTTTTTACCTTAAAATCTGCAAACCGCCAGCGCAAATGCATCCTATTGTCTCTGCTGGACCATTTACCAAAAGGGTTATTGACTTCATGACCTGTAACCCTCCTTCGTCCGGGGGGCATGGTTATATTATTTTCGCAGTCAACTATTTTACCAAATGGGCCAAAGCGATGCCTACATTCAACAACACAGGACATACAGCCGCATTGTTTTTCTTCAACCATGTTATTGCACAGTTTGGGGTCCCACAGGCTATATTTACGGATCATGGGAAGCATTTTCGCAACGATATGGTGTCTAAATTGACAGCCAAGTTAGGATTGTCACATGATAATTCTACTCCTTATTATCCACAATCAAATGGACAAGTTGAGGCTATTAATAAAATTCTTAAACGAATGCTTCAACGAATGATAGGAGTCCGTAAAAGGAACTGGCACTTGATCCTATACTCCGCCTTGTGGGCGTATCGAACCTCGATGAGAAACACAACCGGAATTACTCCTTTTCAATTGGTGTATGGTCTGGGAGCTATCTTACCAATCCAATGTGAAATATCATCATTAAAACTCGTGATAGACTTGTTACCTGACACCTCAGAAGAAGAAGCATGTCTCCTTAACCTCATCCATCTAGATGAAACGCATTGTGAAGCCCAATTGGCCAACAAAGTGCATAAGAGATGTATAAAGGCGCAATACGACAAAAATGTCCAACCTCGCATCTACTCAGAGGGCGACTTGGTCCTTCTTTACAACCAAGAAGCTGATGTAATAGGTACAGGGAAATTCGAGCCATTATGGAATAGCCTCTATATTTTCAAAAGAGTTCTTGCTAAGGGTGCCTACGAGTTAGTTTATTACGATGGAATTCCATTGGCATAGCCTAGAAATGGGTTGTATTTGAAACGTTTTTTGTATTATATTGTTTATATGTTGTTGATTTGCATTCACTATCTTAATTTGTTTTTTAGAGTTTTTTTTATGTTAGTAATCCACTTTAAATTTTATGGCAGATGTCTGAATCTTCAGAACCATTTGTTGGATATGCTGATGGTGCTAGTCGTAGTACGCAGAATCTATCCTCTGCAGTGTGGGCCATTTTCGCTCCGAACGGCGAGTTAGTGATTTTTCGATGGATTTGTATTGGTAGATCGACGAATAATATCGTTGAATATAGCGCGTTGATCAAAATTCTCTCTGACGCCATTTCATTTGGTATTAACCACATAATCATAAGGTTAGACTCACAACTTGTGGTACTACAACTTACTAATATTTATACTGTTAGAAATCCAACACTTCTTTAAGGAAAATCCCTGACATCCCAGATGTTTATTTTTCCATCTTTGCTAGGTTTTGACTCTAGATAGCAATACTATATAACATAATTCCTCACTCTCTCTCCTCCAACGGTAGACCCTGTGAGAGAAATGGGCAAACCTCTCCTCGACAAACCTGTGAGAAAATACACATCCTCAACTGTTATGGACAACACTTGATTTTTCATGTGAAATGCCTCTATCGCCAGATCCCATGCTCGAACAAAGAACTCTAAGAGTTCTATTTGTTGCCTCATTCCCGACAATTTGAATTACTTAAGTGGCCTGCAATCTCTTAAGGCTCTTACAGTACCCAGATCATTTAAGGCAATCATATCTTGTTCTTCATGTTCTCTTTCTCTCCATGTAATCGTCATTACAATCCGATGGAAACCTGAAAATCAACCATAAGATCCATTAGATACCATTCATTGCAAAAAGCTAGGCAAATTTTGGACACAACATGAAAACCAAAAACTTCAACTGCGCCCAACGCACTCCCTAGGCTAAGACATTGCGTTGCACATGAAGTTACACTTGAATGTACCTGCTATGCAACACAGGTTTCGATATTCAAGGGTGCGTTGCCCTCATTTTGGGCAGAATTTACCCTAGGGGCCTCAAAACCCTAAAAAACTGCAAGGAATGGTAATGAAATGAATACTAAAAGAAAGAGAAGGTTCATGGCACTAACCTGGATCAAATGGTGACAAAATCCGTCCACAGAAACGACCGCAATCAATGACTGAAGTTCGGGGGCAAAATCAGGTTCAGAGCTCCAAAATGCAAATGGTAACTATGGAATGGTAAAAATGAAAAGTGAAACTACTTTTTATAGTCATTTAATTGTTTGCAAGTTAAATTTTTTTCTATGACTATAGTTTTATTATGTTTTTTATCATGAAACAGGTATTTTTAATCCATTTGATGTTGTTCTGAATAGGAAATACAACTGATGAACATATTAGTTGTGCAGAGTTATTCAAATAATGACTTGACCAAAAAGCATAATTTTTCTCCTTATTTTTCGAGCTTTGTTAAAAACGAAAAAGGATTTGAAGTGCACTTTTATCTCTTTTTCGAGCTTCGATAACAATGAAAAAAGAACCCCTGGAGTATTCTTTCAGCTCTTTTCAGAGTCTGATAATGTGAAAATATTGCCGAGCACTTGTCTTTTCGAGCTCGTTAAAGTAAATGAATTGATATCTACTTAGTATAAGTTTAACCCTTTTCCAGACTGAGATGGATTATTTACGAAAAAGGAATACCTTGGTTAAACATGACCAAAGAGGTTCTCTCAGATATAATTTTACACTTTTTCAGATCTTAGTGACAAATTTACGAAAAAGTACTTTTGGAGTTCTCTTTCGTCCTCTTTTTCTGACTCTCTAAATATGAAAAAGGACTGGGCTATCACTGTCGTTAAGCTCGTTAAAACATAAAATAGCGACGGACTTGTCAATCATGGCAAGAACGAGTTTCATTCATCGCTAGACTCGTTAAATTATTCAATAGCGAAACTTTATTCGCCCAAAGGGTTGAATTATAGACCAAGCAAATGTTATCCTCCTCAAGCTTGTTAAAAAAATAAAGAGGTATTGATCGACAAATGACCGGGGAAAATTTGGGGAAAGCAAGTAAAGTTTATTTTTGGTAGCAAGTCGCTCTTGAACATGACACATCTTTCACTCCATGTCTGTGACTATTTGGGTTGGGTAATCATCTTCACGGTTCATTCACGCCTATGGTTCATCATACCTTCACTTCAGTTTTGGGTCAATGCTGCCAACTCATCACAGTGTCGACGATATGTTCAAGAGAAGTCATCCAATGATTAAATACTCATCCATCTGCAATACTCATAAACCTTCATTTTCATGATCGTCATCCCTGAAAATTGCTATATCAAGTCATACCCTTGTCTCTGAAATCAGTAACTCCAGTTTTGCAATAAAGTGACTTCCCGTCAACTACAAATCAATATGCAGGAAGTTCACTTAGAAACATCAAATTCCAGTACCATGAGGCTTGTTACAGCATCGACAATATCCTCGCTTCCGGACTTTTGACCAAAAGATTTTGTTTGGCGTTCGACATCAAATCATCTATTCACGCCTTACGACATGTACTGCAGTACCTTGAGGGCCATTGACATTACTGGTGGTTCTCTCGCGTTTGTTAACAGCTCACATTATTGGCTGGTAATCAAACGACGTCTTTCCATGTTCGACTACAAATCATATATTATCATGGTTAGACTTGTACCTGAATGATCGAGTGAATGAGATAAGAAGACCCTAGATCTAGTTTCAGCCATCCGGGCTGCGATTTCAGGATTGTTGTATGCATCATCTGTACGGTGAATTCACATACATATTGTCATCCAAACATGGGCCTATATCTATAGGCGTGTTTGCATCTGGGCAACATTCCAATATAGACGACTTTCTGAATTATGTACATGTTATTAGATTGTTTTATGTGCTAAACATGGGAATGCCTACCCTCAGCAATTATGATCAATAGAGGATATATCATGATGAAATGTATTGTAAGATTGATGCAGGTGACCATTCCACTTCGTTTCCAAGCTCATCACAGCGTAAAGCATCTCAATCAAATGTTCTTATTATTTGGATCTCATGCTTTAGGGGGCAATTGCTATAGGTCAATTTGGACACCATTCCTAATGACCTGGTTAACTGGGCATCATCTCCAGGACCAATGATCAAGGGTCTATCATTCCCTATCATTTCAGTTGCTACATGCCCTAAGACAAGAAACAAGATAAATCAAGCAAGACTTTCATCAAGCAAAGGCTTCCATGGTTTGAAGCTTATTTTATAGCATATGAGAGCTCACCAATGCAGGCTTTAAGGGGCCTAAGTGCATTGCATATGCAAGTAGCCCCATGCAAGGTTGCTCTGCAAATCACTTCCCGACATTCACAGGTGCGTTGGTTACATTGGGAGTGAAATTCTCATTTTTCCAGAATCTCCACTTGGCCAATGCCTTCTAGAAGAGTTCACATATGTCAAGCTTTAGATCCAAGTGTCCATTTGACATCTACATGAATGGAAACATGTCTTGCCTATTTTTGGAAAGCTATTGATTGCAAAAAAACCTACAGTTCATCTATAAATTGAACACAGATCTAAGTGTTTGAGAAGGAAGAATTTGAGTGGAGAAATGTTGGAGAATTTTCAATTGAGAGTTTGGTTTGTAGAGCTACTGCTGGAGAGATTTATGCTGTGATGAGACTTGGAAACTTTGCTGGAAGGTCACTTCAAATCAGTCACTAGGTTGTAACCTCTCCTTCTATCATCAATAAAAAGTACTTCTTGTTTTTCCCTACATGAATCTATGTTAACTTTGATTTTCCATATTGTAAGATCTTGGTTGATAAATATAGTTTATGCTTAACTGATTTAGCTAACTAGCTTGAATAGATATCTATATTATTGCATCTTCTGATGTTTCAGTGTTCTTTCTTGCAGGAAGCATTCAGCCAACGAACCACTTTAATTTGAAGATGTAGCAGAAGCGACAGAAGGAGTCATTTGGAAGCGACTGAAACAAGTAAGCCTCCAATCCTCTCTGTATATCTATTATGAGTTAGGAGAAATGGTAGTATAGTCTTTCACCTGTTTTTCTAGACTAACACCTGTCTAGGGAAGCGTAATTTATCCGTAGATTACAATTCTGGCCCAACATGTTCCATCCTTTTTTTTCACCAAAACTACCAATGAAGATAATTAACTTGAGTTGGGTCTAATATGGCCCATAGCTAGCAATTCTTGGATTTCCTTCTCCATCTCATCCTTGAATTTCTTTGGGTGTTGATATGGTGTGGTGATTATATGCTTGGCCCCTTCTTCCAACTCTAGGGCATGTTGGAAGAATATCATCAAATACCTCGCCATACTTATCCAACACTTGCTAAACGTTTTCCTTGTATTGTGGTTTGCTATTTATGAGTGTCCTTTGGCTTGAAATCAAACATTATATAGCATATGCTATGTATCCATGTCTAAATATGGCCTCTGTTCTTATGGCAAGAAAAACTTGATGGTTGCCATTAGTCATGCCTCTCAATACTACTTTATTGTCATTCAATGCTTTGAATTCCATTTCCATTGTTGGGTAATCCATAGTGATTTTTTCCCAACAAATATAGCCAGTGAACCCCCAACAATAAATTGATATGTGCAAGATTTATTACATAAAAATCAATAGTAAAAGTGTAATTATCAAGTGTGACACTCAAACTTGGAATTACCCATGCGCAGTACAAACTATATCCATTTGCTAATATCACATCGAGGCCTTAAAATTATTATGTGGGAAGACCTCGTTTTTCCATTAATGTTGCATCAATAAAGTTGTACATAGCTCCTCCATCAACCAATGATGTGATGCATTGTCCCTAGAGAACTCCCTCGATCTTGAAGGTGTAATACCTAGGGGTTCCTTACAGAGAAGCAATCTTAACCTGCAGTCGGGGTTTCTTCTCTTCGTAGGGATTTTTTCCTCTTTAGCCTCCTCATGTGGTTGTTATTCCCTTGGGCTGCTACACTCATCATTTGGGGTGGCGTCTTCTTCATCCTCGCCATTAAAGACTACTTCAATGTAATGGATTTTTCCTTTGCCTAAGCATAGGTGTCCTAGCTCTCATGGTTCCTTGCAAGTGAAACATAGTTTCTTTCTTCTTAGCTCGATTCGGGTTTCGTCATCCAACTTGTCATGCTTTGGCCAATCATGTTGAAAGGGCTTTTTATCGTTGTCTTTTGAGGAATGAAAGGCCTAGATGGGGTCTTGGATTTGGTTGTTGCATTTCCCATATCTCAAGTATTTTTTATGGTGTTTTGTAGGGTTGTGTGATTGAATGCCTTAACCCAGCCCTGTAGGGGTTCAAATAATCCCTCTGTGAAGAGCATGATTAGTCTTTCTTCATATTTTTCTATCACCATGCATGCAATTCATTCGAATTTTTTGATATACTCTTTGTCCAATCTCGTATGTTTTATTTGTGATATCTCTCTAAAGTTTATATCCGGTTCTTTCGATCAAATCGATATATTAACCTCCATGTAAAGTCTACAAAAGAAGTGATGTTTGCATGCCCTAACATAACCGGTCTATGACACCACCATTCATGTTATTCTCCTTCAGTCAGATTTTTTGGTGATGCCATTTGGGCTAACCAATTCTCCTTGTACATTCTAGTCTTGTATGAATAACATCTTCAACAAACAGTTAAGGAAATTATTACTGGTAGAACATGCCATGGAGTTGGAAGAAGGGGCCAACACTGGAGGGGAATACATGGGCAACAATGTCTTTCCAAGAATTCAACAACATCAAATACAGAAATAGAGCCAGGGGACAACAAAATTTTGATCTAATGCACAAGGTAAGTAAACTATCCCTCCCTTCTTTTGTCGAGTCATCTAAATGTTCAGCAAGAACTTGTGTGCAAAAATTGGACTCTGGAAGACTTTGACTGCTACTACCCTTTTGGTTGGTGGTCTTCCTTAAACAAAAACCAGTAGAAGACTTCTAATTTTGCTACCCATTTGGTTTTTTGTCTTATTGAAACAACCATATTTAGAGTGCACAAAGAAAAATGTGAGATATACCTCACTCTCGCAAGTCTTGGCTAATCCAGATGAGAAACTGGTGAAACCCCAGCTAGCTCTGCGCTGCCACTGCGTAAGGCTGCGTGGCCGTCGCTGAGGGACTGCGTCACCCTAGCTATGTGTGGATATGGTTCTCCGGAGTCTGGTTTCAACCATGTCGGCTCAGAAAACCGAGTCTCTAGCAGAATTTTGAATTTTCCTTGGAGACATTGTGCTGCCCCTGCGTGGTCCAACGTCACCCTCTCAAGGGACTGCATCATACCTTATGTTGGTTGCACTGCCTCCATTGCATTTATGTTGCCCTTGCTTTGCATTGTACTCTTGGCCCTCCTGGACAATCACTGCATTTTCCCCTCACTGCTTCTCTGAGTGACTCAGATCTGATCTTCGTCCGAGCACTGCTCCGTCAGAAGAATTCGATCTCTTGGACTCTGTGTGTGTCCTCCAAATGACCCCAAGCCCATCCTTTATACTTTTCTCGTTGACACATGAACGGCCGTGATCTAATCTCTAATAAATGACTAAGATTAGAAGTAGCTTGATCCACGTCAATTAGAATTTTCTCATCACATGTGTAAATCAATTCACTTTAATTTTTTAATTTTCCTACGTTAGACTTAGGAAAAGCATTACAAATTTTAATTATTTGAATAAATTTTACACCAGATGGAATTTCTCCAAACGCTTTTTGGGTCTTGGAGATCTCCTGTGTTCCAGCCCCTCCACCAAGTTTCAGAGCTAGAGCACATCTGATGCTACCAAAAAATCTCAACACATAATATCCAACATTATTAGGTTCTAATTTTAAAAGGTATCTTGCCACACATTCTACTATCCCAATGTTGCAATGAATTTTATAGGCCGCAAGAAATGCTCCTCAATTTTCAGATTCTTGTTCTAATGGCATCTTACTGAGAAAGTCACGCACTTCATCCAAATATCCAATATGGTCAAGAAGCTTAGACATGCATGCATGATGCCTCACCTTAGGCTTGATGCCATAATTTCGACTTATGGAATGGAAAATTTTCAAACCCTCATCTACCACCCCTGCATGGCTACAAACAGACAAAACAGAAACAAGGTTAACATGATTTGGCTTTAATTCTGTTGGTTGCATATTTGTAAAAGTGCAAGGGTATCTTTTCATATTTAACATTTCTCAATGCGTTCTGAGTTGTCAGTGCATTGTAAATGTCCAATGGTATTTTTCAAAAATAGAACTAGGTAGATGTTGAGCATTTTTCATGCCACTACCAGTGTACAGTGGATTTTGGCAGTGCAGTGCATCCCAAAGCAAGTATTCTAACTTGAAACTTTCCAAATTCTATATTCATTTCCCTGGTTCTTGAACAACATAAAATTCAGTTTATTCTTGTGGTTCTTAAAAATCATATAACACAAACTTAAAGTCAGATACATATCCTTCTACCTTCATCTTTGGAAATAGGTTCTCCAACATAGCATGAATTTTATTCAATTGTGGACGTGATTTGTCTTTTATTGGAAATGTATGAACCGTGTTCTTTACCACAATCCAGCTATATCCTAGAAGTTGGAAGTTTTCTTAGTCCCCTATCTTTCATCATTGTCCTCATTTTGTTACCACATCCCACCTGCCAGTAGCAACATAAATGTTTGATAGAAATACACAGTGTCCTACACTTTCAGGCTCTAATTCAAGAAGTTGATCAAATGCATTTTCTCCCAGCTCTAAATTGCCATACACTCTAAAAGCATCGAGCAAGGCTCCCCATACACTAGCACCAGGTTCTACTGGCATCTTTTTGATAAACTCTTGAACTTCAATTAGTTTCCCAGGTTGACAAAGAAGGTCAACCATGCATGCATAGTGCTCTTTCATAAGCAACATGCCATATTTTTCACTCATTTGATTTAAGTATAGCCAACCTTCATCCACCAGGCCTCCATGACTACAAGCAGAACGAACACCAATAAAGGTTATGTACTCTGGTCCAATGCCCACTTTTTGCATTTGGTAAAACAGTGGAAATGCATCTTCACCCTACCCATACATTCCATATCCCAGAACCATTGCACTCCATGACACCACATCTTATCAATAAGTTTATCAAACACTTATTGTGCAACATCTAGACTCCCACATTTAGCATACATATCCATAAGTGCATTTTACACAGAAACATCCAATTCAAACCCCTTTCTAAATACATATTGATGCATCGCTTTGCCTTGTAGAAGAGCTACCAAGTTGGCACATGCAGGCGAAACATCACTATGGTTATCTAATTAGGCTTCACACCTTCCACCTGCATTTTACAAAAGAATTCCAAGGCTTCATTAGGATACCCATACTGAGTGTCTGTGATACTATATTTCTGTCAGAAATTTTGTCAAATACTCGGTATGAAAATCCCATGTTTTTTCATTTGGTATACATGTCTATGACAGCACTGCCCACAAAAACTTCCCCATCAAACCCCCTTAGAAGTGCGAACCTATGAATCTCATTGCCATGCTGCAAATTTTCTAAGGAACAGACAAGAAGATAGTTGCCACAGTCATCAGATCCTGACCAATGCCTTCCACCAACATCTACCAAAAGAGATCCAATGCCTTCACCCAATACCCACTTTGAGCATACCCTTGAGACCGCAAGGAAAGGTGAAATTATTGGGTAATATGCTTGACTGCCACATTTCACAATAAAGCCTAATGGCCTACTAGCAGATATTGTTTTTCGCAAACCCAATTATCGTAACATTCCCTAAGAAAACATTTTGTTCACATATTTTGTTGAATATTTTACATGAATCCATCATATTTCTGCAAATACCATGCATTCTAATTAAAGTGGTTTCCAAGAAAATGTTTTTCTTGAGTCCACTCATGAGTATGTGGGAGTAGACTTTCCTTGATACATTGATGTTTAGAGAGTATGTTGTTGCACATCTCAGTTACATTTCCAAATAAATTCTGAGAGTTGCTCTCTCCAAACATCTCTAACCTCGGCCATTCGATCCTCTAGCAAGAACCGACCCCTCTTCAATGATCAGACCTTTCTTCCTCAAGTCAATTCGAGCCTCTCCCACATCTCCTCAACAAATGAATATGTAGAAATGAATGGCATTCCCAAACATTGTTTTTCATTGGAGTATTTGCTTAAAAAAATTACATGAATTTTTCAATTTACCATTCTATATATATATATATCACCACTTTTGTCGTAGAGTCATTTAACTCAATTCCAGTTTTGATTGTATGCATATGAATCTGCAGTCTGTGTTGTACCACAACAACCCCAGTACATGCAATGAGCACACTTACAAAGGTGAATTGATCCGGCTTTACCTTCGCCCACTACAACATTTCATAGAATAACAACAACTTCTCCTCTTCTTGCACATACCAAGCATAGCCTAATATATCTTGTTCCACAAAAAACCATTTTGTTCAAGCAATTTGTCAAATAAACCTTGGTTATACTTCCACATTATGAGTACGTGATAATCAATGAATTCGCTATAAACATGTGCACCTCAAAAACCAGTTTGATGATGTTATTTTCCCTCTCGTAGGGCTGTAAGATTTGAGATTATATCAGTCTAGGAAACCATATTCTGTTGAGATATTTTGACCAGTGATGACAATATCGCGATATTTCGGAAATATCGCAATATTTTTGGGGAAACGAAATATCGCGATATTTTCTCTCCCTGAAAATATTGCGCAAAGACTGAAAATATCGCCGAGCTTCTCAAGGTCGTGGCTAGAAAAGGGAAAAATGATTTTTTTTTCATTTTTGTTTGTGAGTAGCTGAGAAGGAAGGCTAAAGCGTTGTGGAGGTTGTCAAAGAGGAATTGGTGATTGAAAAACCATTATCACCAGCACCTAAGAAGTTTTTCATCATCAAAGATTGAAGAACAGTGAGACAGAATCGATCTCTTCCATTAACATATATTTTCTTCCAAACCCATATTTTAATGAATTTTTTTATAGATTTAGGGATATGTATCCTTGCCTCTTTGCCTACCAAAATTGTGCTACTTTGTTTTTTTCTATTTACTATGATTTTCATGCCCATGAGCCAATGCAAGGGTTTTGACCATATTTGGACAGCAAGCTTCATTTTTTTGTAAACATTCTTATGCAACCTCTTATTGCCAATTTTTTATTCACGTTGAAAATGAAAAATAATGGATTTGTATTCTTGTAGTAATTTTTTTTTAAATGACATGCTTATTATTTATTATTTTAAATTTTTATGCATGGGTGTTTAATGCCAATTTTTTGTTTTTTTGTGCCCTAGGTTTGAATTAGTTCACTGCAAAGGTCAAATATGCCAAAATCCTTGGACCCATTTTGGGAGTATGGGGAGCCTGATGGTGGGACAAATCGAGCATATTTATCATGCAAATTGTGTGGGAAAAAAATGACAGGAGGGGTTAGGAGATTGAAATACCATTTGGCTAGACTCTCTGGACATGATGTTGCCCTTTGTACAGTTTCTAGTTCAGATCTTATATAAAAATATTTTGAAGCTATTGATGAAAAAGAAAGAAAGAAGTAAGAGGCAGAAAGAACCAAGGTTGAACATGCAGGTAGATCTATCAGCATATCTTCTTCTGATTTTTAGGCTGAGGGTAGTGGGCGGGGCTCCATAGCATCACCTGCAACAACTAGTGCTAATGTTCTTGGGAGTGGGAGGTCATCATTTTTTGTTCCACGAACAGGACATGGAACACAACCTTCCATAACATTAGTTGTTAAAAAGAAGAAGCTAGAAGCAGATAGAATTATGGGGAAGTGTCTTTTTTGGAGTGACTTGCCTCTCAGCATCACCAAAACCAATCCATTTTGGCAGCCAATGTGTGATGCTATTGTTGTTGTGGGCCCAGGTTACAAAAGTGCTACATATGAGGAGTTGCGGGGGCCAATCCTTAAAGCAGAAAAGCAGGACATCAACTCTAGATTGATAGAGTTGAAAAAGAGATGGAAAGTGTCTGGATGCACAGTGATGTCTGATGGTTGGATAGATAGGAAGGGTAGGACCCTTCTAAATTTCTTGGTACATTGTCGTAAAGGTACCATGTTTATTAAATCATTGGATGCATCAGCACACACAAAATATGCAGCAAGGATATGTGAGCTATTAGATGGCTTCATCCGGGAGATTGGCGTGCAAAATGTGGTGCATGTCATAACAGATAATGCAGCTAATTTTATGGCTGCCGACAAGATGCTTATGGAGAGGCATCGCACATTGTTCTGGACTCCATGTGCAGCAAATTGTATCGATTTGCTGCTTGAGGATATGGAAAAAATATCCTTCATGAAGGAGGTGATTGATATGGCTAGGAGTGCCCCCAAGTTTATATATAACCATGCTTTTGTTCTTAGCCTCATGAGGAGATTCACCATAAACAAGGAGTTGTGGCATCCTGCAATCACATGTTTTGCCACCAATTTTATTATTCTTCACTCTTTTCTTCGATGCCAGTTTCAGTTGAAGCAAATGTTTGTTTCTTATGAGTGGTGTGATTGTAGATACAGCAGGAGACAGGACGGGAGAACCATTGCAAAAATGGTGTACACTTAGACATTTTGGCAGGGAGTAGAAGAAGTGTGCTCAATTATTGAACCTATACTAAAGGTTCTGAGATTGGTAGATAGGGAGAAGCCTGCAATGGCTTATGTGTATGAGGCCATGGATAGGGCCAAGGAGGCCATTTGTTCTTATTATGCAGACAAGGGTTCTGCTGGGCATGATAAACATATGATGTTATGGGATGTGATTGATAATCGGTGGATAGGGATGCTTCATCGACCCAATCATGCAACAACACTCTTCCTCGGCCCTGGATTTTCATACAAATGCACCTTTGATTTTGATGGTGAGGTGATGCAAGGGCTCCATTCTTGTATTCAAAGGATGGTACTCGATCCTAAGCTTCATAGCAAAATCAACCGCGAGATACATTTTTATCGGGATTGTGTTGGCCTATTTGACTTTGATGATGCTATTAGGCAAAGGACCCTCTTCATGCCATGTAAGTGACAAGCCATCACTCATTAGAATTTACTTATTTATAATTCTAGATTTTTAAAATTAAATTATGTAACTTGCATTTGAAAGTTTAATTATGTTTTATGTTTTTGAATTTTTATTTCTTTATTTTGTTGTAGATATTTGGTGGCAAACCTATGGTGCAAGGGCACCAAATTTGCAGAAATTGGCCATAAGAATCATGAGTCAAACATGTAGTTTTTTAGAGTGTGAGCGCAATTGGAGTGTATTTGAGAAAATACACTCAAAAAAGTGAAATAGGTATAACTTTGACCTTCATCCTTTAGTTGAGAAATTACATTTATTGTAATTTTAATTTATGACCCTCAAGTGTCAAGAGGGATGAATCATTAGTTTTTTTGACACTCTTACAGGTTGGAGTTCGCACGTCTCAATGATTTAGTGTATGTGCATTACAATATCTAATTTCGAGTGAAGCGAATACAAGCACTAATGGATCTAGATGCCATTTCCTTAGAAAATATTGATGTATTGTCTCAGTGGAGGGTGGAGACTAAGCATCCCGTCTTGGAGGAGTCACCTGCATGGTTAGAGCCAGAGGAACCATTAGAACAGGGGCAACAAGAGGAGGAGGACTCGAAGGAGGAGCAGCACTTGGAGCAGGAGGAGGAAGAGGATGAGGACGAGGAGGAGGACACTGTGGGAGCATCAACATCTGCACCATTTGATATAGATATAGGAGAGCAGAGCTCCACACCCAATAGTCAGTATTTTACATTAGGTGTAGGGTCAGGGCCTTCTACTGCTAGAGGTAAGTCTAACAAACAACCCTGCATGTTTTCCCGTAAAAGGTGGAGATGGCACTGATTTCAAATAGATAGCTGTTATTTTTATTTGTTTTGCTACATATAACTCATGATGATGAGATACTTTTATATGTGTGATGTTATTTTGTATTGGTTCTACACATTTTAGTCCTTGATTGGACAATTATCATGGATCAATAGGATTTGGTATCGCCTTTGATGTATCATTTTTATTTTACATCCACTACATCATATATATCAGTTCTTTCTTCATAATTATGTGCCAATGTGTCTATTTCATGTTGTTATCACTTTATATATTTAAAAATCTAAAGAAAAAAAATGAATATATTATGCATTTTTTATGCTTGCCGATATTTTCGCCGATATTCCCGATAAGATCTTTTCTAGACTCTTGCAAATATTTTTTCAATACTGATATTATCAACACTAATTTTGACAAATGGTTTGCAAACATACTTTTCAATTTTCACTTCTGCATTCCGTCTTTGGCCAGCCCATGCAAGCCCGGTGTTACCACTGTGGCTCTGATACCACTTGTAACATCCCCCCAACCACCCAACTGAGGCAAATGCCACCAACTTTGATACTGATACAATGATACCACAATCACTAAATACATGAGATATAACCATAACAACATAATAACCTGCATAATACAAACAACCATAAGCAGGGATATACAAAAGAGTATACACAATACTTTTTTGATAAAACCAATGTTTGACTGCAGACTCCAAACATTCCACCTAGCCGTAGACTGCACTGTTCATAATCTTTCAGCAGCAGGTCACCCCTGATTTCGAGTCACGACTCCATAAGCACAAACGCTTCTCTAAGCCATTTATAGTACATAACCAACATTGAAAATTAACAAGGCCAAGGTACCAAACCTAGCAGCTTCCAGCCAACAACCTTTCATTCCCCATCAGTCCATGCAACCCAAGGTAGTGCACCCCCTTCCTTGCACCAGCAGACCATCGATTTTGTTCCACTACCATTCCAAGGTTACCAACTCAAACCAGTCAGGGATGTATTAAGAGCCTTGTGGGCTCCTGGAGTCCGGTTGCCCTCAACAATGTCTAGGTACCCTCTAAGCTCCACACAAAGACACATATCCCTACAGTTCTATCGGGCTCCATCCTTCCCCGAGGAGAAGTGCACCCATGCCCAAAGCCACCTAAGATCCTCAAGGTACAATAGACAGACGCCCTCAAGCTCTCCACAGTCACCCTGGTAGCTTTCGATGGAAAGCTAGATTGAAATACCCTACCACCCCCCCCCCCCCCACCTTTCTCTTTTATTTATAGCTTGGGATAAATAATATATTATAATATTATAATATATTTTATTATTGTCCCAAAAGGTTATTTTAGGAATATTATAATAGTTATTTGGCTTAGGAACCATGTCTTAGTTTTGTATCCTCACCTTTCTCTCTCATAGAGTCCTAACCCCCATACTCTTTTCATCCCCTAGTCTGTAGTCATGTTATTTATTAATCTCATCATGTTTACAAATCACATCTGCTAAGCTCGCTAGCCTTTTAGCACACATGCTCTCTAGCCTAACCACACAGACACTTCGACCTCAGACATATATATACATTGACCCACAAGCCCAACAAATTTATACACAAGCACACAAACCCCAACAGAACTTGGCTCACCAACCTAATTAATATGTATCAGCTCACCAGCCTTACTATCATATGTACATATATATTACAGTTCGAGGATCAAACTGGCATTATTAAAAATCTTGGTTGAACTTGACATCAGTCACGGTCTATTTGAATCTATCCATTTGGTTTATCAGGGTATCAGATATACACAAATACTAGACTACATCAACGTTCCCTTTTGATGCACCCATTGTCATCTATATGATCACATTCTAAGGGATTGCCTGAAGCCATTCATTAGAAAGGTTTGAGGAAGAAACGACACTTACGCTTCTCTAGTGGTTGACTGAATGGAATTAGAGGAAAATGTTACTATATTCTGTCCACAAAAGACTGGTGCAATATCCCCCCCCCCCCCCACTTCTAATCAATATTATAATAGAGGTGGTAGTGGGGGTGTTTCCTCCACTATTGTGATAATGGATCTATCAATTCCTTTAATAGTTAGTTCACAACCAAATTTGGGTGGCAGAACTATGGATGCAGCTGATCTTATTGATTCCTCAGGGCATCAGGCACTTCCTTCAAAAGTTAGAGTTCTTGTTGACACTATTTCGATTATTGAAGATCTATTAGGTAAGAATATTCATTCCCTATCTTTATTTGAGTATTCAATCTTTATCTTTATCGAATATTGTTAAAATTGACGACTAGGGCCAAATTCCACTTTGGACAGCTCATTTGATGGAGATAATTATTGCATTGAATTTATCTTTTCGAGAGGACCAAAATCAACCTAAATAACACTAAATTTGGACAAGGACAAATATGTTTTTGAGGTCAAGCCCACACGTGTAAATTGTCAAGGTCGACCACATCATCATTTAGGCTAATGAAGCCTAACAGACATGTCTTTTGACCCTCAACCACTTGTATAAATAAGAATGACCTCAAACCTCATTTGGCACCTCATCAACTCACACATCCTTCTCTCTCCTCATCTGATTGGTTTCTACAACTATTGGGCAGCTAATTCTTCTAACGTTGTAGAAAGGAAGACAAAAATTACAAGGTTGAAAAGCTGAGGTTTTTCTACAGTTTGACCATTGTTGAGTTCGACTTTCTAGGCACCTTTTGACTTCATTTTTTTGGGAGAATTTATATCTTAGAAGGTTGCATCTATTGGCATAAAAACTGAGGTGATCTAGGCACTTTGACCTGTGTTGACCACAAGCATGTTTGACCACAAGATTGAATTCAAGTTGACTGAATTTGACTGCAGATTTGTTGACTTTTTTGGGATGAATTTGACCAACAAGAGAGGTCGAGTTCCTCTCTCCTTTGACTGAGCTGTTTTGGGTAAGTTTGACCAAAATTTGACCGTTGCTGGCTTTTTGGTTAGGGTTGATTTGACTGTTGTTGACTGAGGGAAAAATTGTAAATTTGACAGCATTGTTTTGGACAGTGATTTGGCAAGTCAATTGACTTTGACTTTGTATTATTGTGCTCTCTCTCTATTGAACATTTGATATAATATAAGAAGAATTGATCAAAGGGTTTTCCCCATCTTAGGGTTTTTCCTTGGCATTTTCCAAATACTAGTGTTCTCTTGGCTTGTCTTTTGCATTTATTGTTTATGTTCTATCTACAGTAACTGTCAATGTGATTACTATTGATAATTAAGTGGAAATTGTTGGTGGGCTGATAAAAGGAAATTGAAATAATTGTTGCAAGCATAGAACATACCATTGTTATCTAAAATTAACATGGAATCAAAGCCCAGGTGAAGACAAATCCCAAGCAAGAGAGAAAATCAATCACTAAGAGATATGTAGGTCAAATATTATTGGACAAGCCTCAATGTCTTCTTTATCCTACTTCAAGACTGAGGACAAGCTCAATGACAAATCTAACTATCATGCATGGAAGATGAATTTGGACATGACCTTGGAGGAGCATGAAGTATTGGACCATGTGCAGGGAAAAGTGGTGGAGCCTCCTTGAAATGCATCAGCTGCTGCTAAAATGAAATATAGAAAAGGTGAGGTCAAAGCTAAGAAAATTTTGATTGACTCCATTCAAAAGCATTTGGTTGCCTATATTTCTGATTTGGGAACTTCTAAGGAAATATATGGTAAGCTGGTTGGGTTGTTCAAAGTGAACAACCCAAGTTAAATCCTCTTTCTCAAGAACAAGTTGAAGGATATCACGATGGATAAAGGAGAGTCTATCCAATCCTACTTCATGAGAATAACTCAAATCAAGAATTACCTACTATCTATTGGAGAATTTAATGTTGGCAGGGAGCTCACTCTCATTGCACTTGGAGGTATTTCAAGAAAACAGGATGTATTTAGCACCACCATTCTCAACAACGACATCATACCTGGTTTTGATGAATTATTGGCTAGATGCACTCAAGAGGAGACAAGGATGATGGAGAGAGATAATTCCTCCAATGGAAATGAACCTACTGCCTTCTCGACTCATGTGAAAAGAGAGAATAATGTTGGTCCAAGGATCTAAGAAGGGATTTAGAGGAATAAAAGGAAGGTGCTATAGTTGCAACAAGTTCAGCCACTATGCTAGAGAGTGCCCTCACAAGAAGAATCCTCCAAGGGATGATGAAAACAACAACAACAAATTCAAAGGCTATGGAAATCAAAGGAACAACAAATTTAACAACAAAGGAAAGAGGAATGCTCCCGCCGCTCGAAATGGAAATGGTCGGCCTCCCAAAAGGACAAGAAATGCCAGGCATGATGAAAATAATGTTGTAGAAAAACAAGATGAATTCTATCTCATTTCTGCTCTATCTTCTACCTCTCCTCCAAATACTTTGGATCATTGGTTGATTGATAGTGGAGCATCAAGGCACTTCACAGGATACAAGGAGGCCTTATCAAATTTGGTTGAGAAGAAGACTAATCTAGAAATTATACTTGGAGATAATGCCACCTACTCCGTGAAAGGGATAAGTATTGTCACTCTTCACTTGAATCAAGGTCAAACCATTCATCTACAAGATGTGTTGTATGTGCCCGATTTGAAGAAGAACCTGGTATTTATTTATGTGATAGAAGACAAATGCTTCAAGGTAGAATTCATTTATGGAAAGGTATGTATTTGGCAAAGAAACCCTAAAGATGCATTTACTTTTGGATTTAGAGTTGATGGTCTCTATCAAGTTGGTGGAAGTTTTTTGGAAGATTAGGCGAGTGATACTTCTCTTCATTTTGAGCTATGGCACCAGAGATTTTCCCATTTACATTACAAAGCCTTACCTAGGGTAAGGAAGATGGTCACAGGGATGCTCGACTTTAATATGAACCATGAAGGAGTTTTTCAAGGTTGTGCAGATGGGCAACATACAAAGGGACCATTCCCATATAGTGAAAGCAAGACAACCGATATTCTTCAATTGGTCCATTCTGACTTATCTGGTGCCCTACCCGTAACCTCATTGGGTGGATACATATACTATGCAATCTTTGTGAATGAATTCTCATGAAAAACATGGATTTATTTCTTCAATAGGAAGGATGAAGTGTTCAACTGGTTTCATTCTTTCAAGGCATTGGTGGAAAATCAAATAGGGAAGAAGATCAAGACGTTGAGGACCGACAATGGAACCGAATATGAATCAAATGAATTCAATGAATTTTGCAGATTCACTAGGATTAAGAAGGAGAAAATTTTTCCATACACTCTTGAGCAAAATTGTGTTTCTCAAAGGAATAATCAAACAATTATGGAAGCCACTTGTGCCATGATCTATGATCAAGGCCTACCAAAATTCTTATGGTGAGAAGTTGCCAGCACTGTCTTATATATTCAAAATAGGAGCCCACATCAAGTTTTGGATTTCAAGACACCTGAGGAAGTCTTCGCTAGTAAGAAACTTGATGTTTATCATTTTAGAATCTTTGGTTGTCCGGTATACTTTGATGTGCCTAAAGAGAAAATGAATAATTTGGAAGCTTATGGGAAGAAAGGTATATTCATTAGCTACAATGAAAATTCAAGAGCATATAGAATATATGTCCCTGGTCAAAGTGATGTGGAAGTCGTGATGTCACCTTTGATGAAGACACTTCCCTTGGAAAATCCAAAGATCTCCCTATCTAAAGGAAGGACGATGATGATGCTGCCAAAAAACAAGATGAACCTCATGAACCTCCAACGAATGAGCCTATGCCCGATGTTGATGGCCCGATCTTATTAATCCACCACCTCGTAATCTCTCTACCTCAAGGAAACGACCAATATGACTCAAATAAACTCTCGAAGATGTTGAAACACATATTGCTCCAAGAGGGGCATTTCACGAAAGTAAGTCTAACAGGTATCAAGTGTACTTGGCTGCCATGAGTACTATTGTTCAAGCTAAACCATGCACTTTTGAAGAATTCATAAAGCACCAAGTATGGAATGATGCAATGAATGAAGAATATGAATCAATCATAAAAAAATGATGTTTGGGATGTGGTGCCTAGACCTAAGGACAAGTCTGTGGTCACCTCTAAATGGATTTACAAAACTAAAGATGGAGCTAATGGAAGTGTTGAAAAATATAAGGTTAGGTTCATAGCTCATGGCTTCTCTCAAAAAGAAGGAGTGGACTATGATAAAATATTTGGACCGATTGCTTGATATACCACTATCTGATCTATTATTGCTCTCGCTACCAATCAAGGATGAAGCCTACATCAAATGGATGTGAAAATTCCTTTCTTGCATGGCTCACTTAAGGAGGAAGTCTACTTGGAACAACCTCAAGGGTTTGAAGTTCAAGATAGAAGGACACATCTCTGTGGGATGAAGAAATCCCTATATGGGTTGAAGTAAGGCCCTAGGGCTTGGTACGAAATAATTGACAATTATCTTATGAAGTTGGGATTTACAAGGAGCTATGTTGATCCTAGCCTATACTTCAAGATTGAAAAGGACATGTTTCTTATTTTGGTCCTTTATGTTGATGATATATTTCTAACAGGTGCATACTCTCTCATTTATCAATGCAAGAAGGAGTTGACTTTCGAGTTTGAGATGAAGGACTTAGCACTGATGGATTACTTCCTAGGCCTGGAGGTCTGGAAAAAGCCAGGCAATATTTTCCTTTCTCAAGGAAAATAAATTGTGAAGTTTCTAGAGAGATGTGGGATGGTGGAATTCAAGTTTGTGTATACTCCGATGGAACTCAACTTTAGGAAGTTATGTGGAAGTGTTGTTGGGCCCGAATTGGAAAACCCTTCCGAGTATAGACAACTTTTGGGGGCCCTGATGTTCTTGGTAAACTCCAGTCCAGACATATGCTTCGTTGCAAATACTTTGAGTCAATTTATGGTTGAGCCCCATTACACACATTGGGTTGCTGCAAAGAATCTCTTGAGATATCTTCGTGGCACTATCAACTATGGACTGAGATACATTGTCGAGAATCTGAGGCTACATGGATATTCTGATGCTAATTGGGCTGGCAGTGTGGTGGATAGAAAGAGCACGTCAGGATGTTGCTTCTCATTTGGATCTACTTCAATCTCGTGGATGAGGAGGAAGCAGAAATCAGTTGCTCTAAGCACCACCGAGGCCGAATATATTGCAACTAGTATGGCATGTTGTGAAGTTGTTTGGTTGAGCAAGCTATTTGACCACTAGTTAGATACAACCATGACCTACTGCGATAACCAGAGTGGGATTCTCCTTTCAAAGAATCTTGTTTTCCATGACTGCTCCAAGCATATTGATATCAGGTACCACTTTATCTGGGATATGGTACAATGAGGAGCGATAAGGCTCCAACACATCAGGACTAATGTGCAGAGTGTTGACATCCTCATGAAGCCCTTGGGGAAGGTCAAATTATTAACCTTCTGAGAGAGACTTGGAGTTGTGGAAGAACCCTCCCATGAAGGTCCTGCTTGAGTTGGACATTGAGCTCTGGGAGCTCCTAGGGGCCTGGGGTACTTCTTGGAGCTATGAGCAACCATAGGGTGAGTGGTTAACCTTCCCCTATAGGTACATTGTGTACAAGGTGAGTGGTTCACCTTCGCTTGTGATACCCCTTAATGGTTGACATGTGTGTAGGGTGAGTGGTTCACCTTCTCCTGTGATACCCCTTGATGGTTGACAAGTGTGTAGGGTAAGAGGTTCACCTTCCCCTACGAAGGATGATATATGCATAGAATGAGTGATTCACCTTCTATTATGGCATATGAACAGGATGAATGGCTCACCTTTTCCTATGGCATATGAGCAGGATGGGTGGTTAACCTTCTCCTGCGAATGCCCCAACATACATCCTACCCATGTAGTCCAGGACTCATGGGAAGTACTTCTCATCTAGCCAATGAGTTGGGAAAAGTGGATAAGGACCATAGCACTATAGATGGATGCATTATTTACTGTCGTACACCTTATGTATAGGATGCATGGTGTTCAAAACCTTGATCTGGGATCAAGTCTGATTAGGGTTCTACCCATGGTTTTGTGGAATGAATTTTGTCAGTGGAGAATGGCAAGGTCTTGTGACCCACTCTCAATCAATTCTTCTTCATTATTTGTATCAGTGTTCAACAGAGTTGAGACGAGCTGCAAAGATGGTACATGATGATAGGATGGCATGATGATCAATGGTTGGATATTGGGAGGTGGAATTCCCCTAATTGAGAGGGAGTGTTAAAATTGGCAACTAGGACCAAATTCCACTTTGGGCAACTCATTTGATGGAGATAATTATTGCATTGAATTCCTCTTTTCGAGAGGACCAAAATCGACCTAAATATCACTAAAATTTGGACAAGGAGTATTATGTTTTTGAGGTCAAGCCCACACGTGTAAATTGTCAAGGTCGGCCACATCATTGTTTAGGCTCATGAAGCCAAACAAACAAGTCTTTTGACCCTCAACGACTTGTATAAATAAGGACGACCTCAAACCTCATTTGGCACCTCATCAAATCACAGATCCTTCTCTCTCCTCATTTGATTGGTTCATACAACATTGGGCAGCTAGTTTTTCTCACACGTGTGGAAAAAAGGAAGACAAAAATTACAAGGCCGAAAATCTGAAGTTTTCCTATAGTTTGACTAGTGTTGACCAACATTGACTTCAACTTTCTGGGCACCTTTTGACTTCGATTTTTGGGAAAATCTATCTTAGCAAGTTGCAATTATTGGCACAAAAATTGATATGATCTGGGCACTTTGACTTGCATTGACCACAAGCCTATTTGGCTGCAAGGTTGACTTCAGGTTGACCAAATTTGACTACAGATTTGTTGACTGTTTTGGGTTGAATTTGACCAACAAGAGAGACTAAGTTCCTCTCTCCATTGACCAATTTTTTTAGGGAAGTTTGACCTGACTTTGACTATTGTTGACTTTTTGGTTATGGATGATTTGATTGTTGTTGATTGAGGGCAGAATTGCAGATTTGACAAGGTTGTTTTGGACAGTGATTTGGCAAGTCAATTTTGACTTTGATTTTGTATTATTGTACTCTATTTTTGCTGAAAATTTGATATAATAATAAGAAGAATTGATCAAAGGGTTTTCCCATCCTGGGGTTTTTCCCTGGCATTTGCCAAATATTAGTGTTCTCTTGTCTTGGCTTGTCTTTTGCATTTATTTTTTATGTTCTATCTACAGTTATTGTCAATGTGATTAATGATTAATGTGATTTTTATTGATAATTAAGTGGAAAATGTCATTGGGCTAATAAAAGGACATTGAAGCAATTTTTGCAAGCATAGAACATACCATTGTTATCTATAATTAACAAATATCCATCCTCTATCTTTATCTTCTTCATCTGGTGGGGGGTTTCATGGCTTTTAGTGGTATATCCTGTAAGGTTTCATCCTTGTGTATAAATAAGAGGTCGGCTCACTCCAAGATCCATTTATATCCTACTTTTGATTCCTCTAGAAGGATTTTTTCCACAAATCCCTCAGACGAAGTTTTATCTCATGATCATGATGATCCAGTGAGTAGTGGGGGTCCTACTATTTCTGTTGAGAATTGTCGGTCAAGAGGAGGGTATCCCTACCTCTTATGCTCTAGAACTACGAAGCCGATAGTGATTGAGATTTCTAGAGGTTTGGATTTAGATATTCCCATTAAGGGAAGGGACATCACCGCAAAATGCAAATCAAAGATCAAGAAATCTCAAGAAACTGAGGCAATTATCATAAGGGTCCTTAAAGCCAAATGAGCGCCTTTATTCACTCCCCCATTAAGTCTCTTTACAAACATTTGGGGCCCTGCGAGCTAGGCCAAACATTTATCCCTCTGCAAATTAGTAAAACTTTATTATTCAAACATTATCTAGTTGCAATAAAACATGGGGTTGTGTGACCATCTGATACCTAAATTTAAGATGATAAAATATTGGAATTTTTTGGCTAATGATGCTAAAGGAAACTTGAGAGGAGTTATTACAAGTTCAATTAGCAATGTGATTTTAACTAACTCTCTTCCTATTTACTCAAGTTTACTCACAACAGTTTTCTACAAAATTCTAGATTATTCTGTCTATTCTAAATATATATGGGTCGTACTTGGAAAGATATGTTTTTATGGTTCCACCTCACTTCACTACCAAACATTAAGATCGATGACCTCATCATTTGTGTTGATCTAAATTTGTCAATTAGTTGGTAAGGGGACTGATGACCTCACTTTCTCCCTATCTATTTATGTGGGTTGTTAAGGGGTTGAGCATAGCATCGACTAATGCTAAGAGGATATGTGTCATGAGAGGTTCCAAAGCTAAGTTGCACGATACAGGGAAACAGGTATGAGTTTTCGAAACAGGCACGGGTACGAAACGTGACCACCCCAAATTTTGGAAACGGGGAAACATGATATATATATATATATATATATATATATATATATACAAGGACACTTAAGAAATGTTATGTGCAATCATAAAGCATACATGATACATTATAATTTATTACAGTTAAAGTTTAAACATTATGATTAAATTGTCCAATGTCAGTGCATAAACCATAAGTCTCTAAATTTACATCACATTTACTCATAAATGATCACAAACACATAATGAAAATAGCAATATCAGAATATCTAAAATCAGTCATCATTAGATATATGAGGTTGCAAGTACTATAAAGAAAAAAGACTAATACTCGTCATCATAATCCTCATAAAAAATCGAAGCAAAAGCATGCTCAATAGTGGATGGTGGAGCTGAAGTAGATGATTGGCCAATTCCACTTCTAGGTTGTTGGTCCTCAATATTCTTGGAAAAAAGAGAGTTCCAAATCAGAACTTTCTAGATCCACATCCCATTCTTTAGAAGGACCACTGCTATATTCTGGACCCCTACGAGATGCAAGGCGAACGTTTGAGTGCACATAAACAAGATCCTTAGCCTTCTGTGAGCCCAACCTGTTGCGCTTCACAGAATGAATAAAACCATAGGTGCTCCAATTCCTTTCTACATATGAAGAGCTCGCCACTTGTGAAAGGATATGAATGGAAAGGTTTTACAAATGTACACCATTTGATCCATGACAAATCCACCACCTAACTGGATTCATGATGCCTCTCAATTTGTGTGATGAGGGAATGAGGCAAGAGTCTTTTTATAACTTGCGAGAGCCATCTAGAAGCATCCAAAGATATTTTATTTGCCAAATAAAATAATATAAACAACAAAAAAACAAAAAGCGAAAAAGAAAAAAGAAAAAAGCAAGCAAGCAAACAATTAAAAGGTGGAAACGCGACAATACGGCTTGCAAACTCATTTCCAGCCATACTAGGCCACATTTCCCCCATGTGAAACGCGTTTCCAGGGCATTTCTGCGTTTTCGTATCGTTTTTGCCCAGAAACAACCCCCAGAACTGTGTTTCCTGCAACATAGTTCCAAAGTGAGAGATACTGAAAAACTCACTCTACATTTCACTGACAACATCCTCCAATTTCGCTATGGCACTGAACATGAATTTATTCCATTTAGTGACATGTTATACTTGTATAAAAGTATATTGGCATGGAGATCAACAAGGAAAAATTCACTGCATATAAGCCTCAATATGTAGTAGGAAATGACGATGGTGCTTCCAAGAAATTTCCCCTTTCGAATCTCAGATATCAACACAGGTTTGAAATATCTTCGATTTTTCATCAAGCCAAACAATCATAAAAAATCTGATTCGCTCTAGCTAGCTGAGAAGGTGGAAAAGAGGATCTCCCATTGGTGCAAATAATGGCTATCGTGTGGTTGTTGATTAATATTGGTGAAATAAATAGAGGCAATCCCAGTATATTGGCACACATTAGCACATGTACCTAAAGGAATTCTGGAAAAAAATATGAAGGTATTGTTTCATTTTTCTGTGGCAAGGGAACAATACCTATAAAGGCACTCATTGGTTCAAGTGGACGAAGCTTTTGCCCCAAAGGCTATGGTAGTGGTGGAGCTTAAAATTTGTTCATATTTTTGTTCTTATTTATTCGCTGCCAAGTAGCTCTAGAATATGCTAACCAAGGATAGCCTTTGGCAAAGGACGTTGTTTCATAAATATGTTGCATCGAGCACAAATTTTTATTGGATAAAAATGGATAGAAAATCCATTCATCAAGTCTCAAACCACTGGAAAGCCTTAACACTTCCTGTCATTGGTTCATATTTCCAATGGAAGGTGGGCAATGGCAACTTTGTGTGGTGGCCGAAGCCACTATAGGATGCAACAAGAGGATTTTCCTCCCTACCAATTTGATCCTTAATTTTCAGTCTATAAGGAAAGGCACTTTAAATAAGTAGGTGAACCCCACTACCACTTAAATTGGGGGTGAAGGCTAGATGTTGACCAATGACTTACATCTAGCTGCAAATTAGGTTGTAGATTGGCACAATTATGCAGAAGCGCCCTGGAAGGCACATATCAGATTAGGTCCTACTAAAGATGAACTCGTTTATGGATTTAATGTGGCTGGAGGTGCCTACATATCCAAGCTTGGATGTGAGCCATTATTTGGTGTAGCAACTCTTGAGGAATGGCAGAAAATTCGAAAGGTTTATGCTCCACCAAAAACCAAACCAATGATATTGTTGGTTCTAAACAAGAAGGCGTTAACATCAGAGTTTCTACAAAAGCAACACAAATTATGTTCAAGAATTTGTTTATTTTGTCGCAGGGTGGACGAAACTACATCTCATTTATTTCTTTCTTGTGCGTACTCCAAACAGATCTGTAAGGAACTTAAAGGATCTTTGGGAATAGAAAATTTGTGGATTAAGGAAACTTTGGAGGACTCCCTTCTGATATGGTTCCAAAATCCCTCTCTAAAGGACTTTAGAGCCCTCCTCTACTTGACAATTTTGGGCACATGACTGACTCAAAATGCAGTCATCTTCAACAAAAAATTGATCCCATCCTTTCAAACCACTGCACAGATCCTGGGATTCCTCAATTTTTTTAATACAATGCAAATACAAGAGCCTCCTTGGGTGGTTGAGGGTCTGGAGGTGGATAAAATCACTCCCTTGGTGCTTCTTCGGTAGTGCATGCTCCAATGGGATTTGCAGTTGCAGTGTAGTTATATCTCCTTGATGATATTCATTACTTTCATCTCATTGCTAGATTATAGTGCATTCATGGCTCTATTTTATTAATCAAGTTTGCTCAATTCAGTGGTCTCCTTGATGAAACTCACTACTTTCATCTCAAGCTAACGATGATCAAGGTACACTAATAATTATAGTGAATTCACGGCTCTATTTTGTTACACAAGTTTGCTCAGCTCAACGGTATGGAAGAGCTCCAGGTTTTTGGAGACTTAGATATGGTTATTGTGTTGAAATTTGGTTACCGGAGGACAGGTGGTTCCCTAAGGCTTTGATCTTTGGCCTAGGGAAAAGTGTCCAAAGGAATATAATTTTTCTCCTAAAGTGACTTTATAAGTTATAAAGTCAAATCTAATTTAAAAGTGACTTTAAGTGATAAAGTTACTAAGTCTAATTTTAAAGTGACTTTAATAAAGTCAATGTAATATTAGAAAGTGAAAAGTGACTTTGGAAATAAATGACTAAGAGGGTCTTTATTAAAGTGGGGTGAATTAAAAAATAGAAAGTGAGATTTAAATGAGCATTTAATCTTAGCCCTAGATATAAAGTTATCTCAGCCATTGGATTTAGGGATTCTCCAAAAGTCACTTAGGGTTAGGTTAAAGGAGGAAAATGAGAGAAAATATCATTCATTCTTTCATGAGCAGATTGAGAAAAGAGAAGAGAAATCAAGGGAGAAATTTCTAAGCAGTGAGGAGAAGGAGGGCAGCAGCTAGAGACTTCATCAAATCCATACAGCAACAAAGAGGCACAGTTCCCAAGGCATAAATTTGTATAGCAGGAGTGTGGCACAATTTTCGAGGAAGGAGGCACAATTTTCTAAGAATTCGTACAGCAGATTCAACACAGTTTTCTGTGCACAAAAATTGAAGAGAGTGACTGCTGTTTGGTGGCATAGTTTTCAAGGAAATCTGTACAGCAACTATTCAACATATTCAGCATAGTTTTCGAGGCAGAAGGAGGCACAAAAATCGAGGAGGCTTTATTGTACATTCCATCCAGCCATATGACCGTACAGCTGGGCACAGAAATCGAGAAAGGAAATCAGCATTTAATGCTAGAAAAATTTCTGTTTTGATTGTTTACTGTTCGACACATTTTCCAAGGCGGGGTATAAGCACGGAAACTGAGATAAGTACATTTGTTAAGTTGTTGGAATTTTTGATGTAATTTTTGTCTCACTGTCAAAGCTATATTCAGAAATAAAGAAGAGCTTTCAAACTGGTTTTCTCCAAGAGTTTTAAGGGGTTTTTCTAAAGTCATATTGACCAAAAATCAACGTGTCAAATTTCTGTGTATGGCTGATTTATTTTTCTGAGTTTTTATTTCTGCATTTTCAACACTGTGAAATTTCCAAAATTTTTGTTTTCAGAAAATATTTATTTTTCTAGCTTTTTGATTGTATGGTTATGGGAATGGGCATTTAACTATATGGGAGAAATAAGGAGAAACTGAAAACCAAGGTTGGTCTTAAATTTTTACATGGTATCAAAGCTAGTTTGCTGAAAATTGTAGTTTGGGACAACAAAGAGAAAAATTACAGCAAGTTGATTTTACACACAGAAAACAGAACCTTTACCATAGCAGTGTCATTTTTAGTTTATTAGGACAGCAAGCATGTCTTTGGGCTTGAAGGTGGAGGATAGGTTGGATGGGCATAGAAACTACGGTGTATGGAAGGAATGAATGCAGAGCATCTTTGAGGAGGCAGAAGTCTGGGGTATAATGGTGAGTACCCAACAGCGCCCTGTTAATGTGCCTACTGACCCTGTTCAGTTGGCAGACTTTAATAATAATAATAACAAGGGTAAGAGACTGATTTTGGATGGTATTAAAGACCATTACATTCCTCATGTGAGATGAAAGAGACTTTCTCATGAGATGTGGACAGCCTTGACCAATCTCTACCAGAGTACCAATGAGAACAGAAAAATGGTCCTAAGGGAGAAGCTAAAGGCCATTAAGATTGCAAAGACTGATAGTGCTATTGCATACCTCACAAAGATCACTAATGTGAGAGATGAGTTGGCAGAAGTTGGAGAGGCCATTCCACCCACTGAGTTGGTGCAGATTGCAATGAATGGACTTCCCAGTTCATGGATAAACTTTTCTGATGGGATTTGTGCACGTGAGACCCTTCCCACTTGGGAGAGGTTCTGGGATGATTGCATACAGAATGAAATCAAAAAGAACCAGCTTGGGGCAGCCAAACCAGTTGCGCAGGCTAAGGATGTAGCACTGTTAGCAGGAGACAAGAAAGGTAAGGGAAAGAAGCAAGCTTCCGCAAGTGGTGGTGGGGGCAAAGGCAAAGGTAAATGTAAACAGCTGAACAAGGAGAAGGACTATTCCAAGGTGAAGTGTTGGAATTGTCAGATAATGGGACACTATGCAATTGTGTGCCCGAAGAAGAAGAATAAGGGGAAGAACAAGACCATGGCAACATCAATAGAGATAGAGGACTTTTCGGAGAGCTTTGACTGGGAGTTTGGGTTCATTGCTTGTGAGTCCACTAGTGCAGGATCACTTGCCATGAAGGGTGATAGGGAGTGTGCATTTCCCTCCACTAGCGGAGCATCTTCAGGTATCTAATATGTTGACAATGGGGCTTCACGTCATATGACAGGAGTCCGTGAGTACTTCTCAGAGCTTTCAGAGAGTGGCACTAATATAGAGGTAGTACTCGGAGACGACAACGTTGTTAGAGCAGTCGGTGTGGGAACATTAACATTTGATAGGGAACCCAAACCTCCCTTAAAGGTGTCAGACGTTCTATATGTGCCAGGGATGAGGAAGAACCTCATATATGTCTCAACATTGAAGGACAGAGGGTATGAGGTATTGTTCAGTAGAGGACAGGTAATTATATATCCCAGGGGTGCTCCAGCTGAGTCAACTAGAGTGATTGGTGTACGCCATGCAAAGGTGTACAAGTTTGCATTTCAACCCCTTTTGGCATTGAGCAGTAGTACCGACAACAGAGCTATTAGTTCAGAGCTATGCGATATTTGGCACAGCAGGATGGGGCACATGTATCATGGAGCCTTGAAGATATTGTGGGAGATCACTACAGGTGTGCTATATTTTAGTACTGATCACCTAGATACATGCAGAGGATGTGCGATGGGCAAGTTTTCCAAATCCCCTTTTCCCAGCAGTGACAGCAGACCGACTGGGATACTTGCTTTGATTCATACTGATGTGAGCGGTCGGATGTCTCATGTTTCCTTGAGTGGATATGAGTACTATGTTTTATTCATTGATGATCACTCCAAGAAGACCTGGATTTATTTCTTGAAGACAAAGAGTGAGGTCTTCAAGCGGTTTCAGGAGTTCAGAGCTCTTGTGGAGACTCAAATAGGTCAGAAGATCAAGTCCGTCAGGTCGGACAATGGAGGGGAGTACACCCTTGGTGATTTTGTTGATTATTGTGTGGAGGCAGGCATTAGGAGGGAGTTCACAGTTCCTTGCAACCCCCAGCAGAACGGAGTTGCGTTGAGGAAGAACAGATCCATCGATGGGGCTACCAAATCCATGCTACATGATCAGGGGTTACCATTGTTTTTGTGGGCAGAGGCCTGCAACACTGTTGTTTATTTTCAAAACAGGAGTCTACATCGTGCCTTGGGGCATATGACTCCGAAGGAGGCTTTTTCTGGGAAGAAGCCTGATATTGGTCATTTTCATATATTTGGGTGTATTGCATACTCTTACGTACCCAAGGAGAAGAGGACCAAGATATAGCCCACTGCAGAGAAGGGTATCTTTTTGGGCTACAATGAGACCTCGAAAGCCTTTCATATTTATATTCCTGCACAGAGGAGAGTTGTTGTTAGGCGGGATGTGAATTTCGAGGAGGACAGGGCTTTCAAGAGGTCACAAGAGTTAGAGTATCTAGATCAGCCAGACCCTTAGGAGCAGCTAAGTCAGGCACAGGTATCCAGTGGGGAGTGATTGGGAGCTACATCGATTACGGTGTCAGGTCCGTCAGTGAGTAGTGGCTCGCAGAGTCAGAGGGGTGGTGCTTCGGGCAGCATGCAGAGCAGTTCACTAGGTAGTCCACTGATGGACAGTTTACATGGTACTTCAACATCTACAGGTTCAGGTTCAGGTAGGAGGACATCAGACAGACAGTCAGGATTTCAAGCTCCTAATGAGCAGGACTTTCATTCTCCAGTGGGAGAAGTGTGCTCAGGTAAGAGGAAGCCCAAGTGGCTTCAGGATACCTTGAGAGAGGCCACATATGTTGCTGGGCCAAAGAGACCGGTCAAAGAGAGCAGACCACCTGAGCGGTTTTGTAGCTATATGGAAATGGTTGCCAACATCGTTGACTCTGAGCCTTCTAGCTATGAGGATGAAGCTAACCAGCAGGTCTAGAGAGAGGCCATGCAGAAAGATTATTCTTCTATCATGAAGAATGATGTTTGGGAGGTTGTGCCGAGGCCCAAGGGAAAATCTGTGGTTACTTCCAGATGGCTTTACAAGGTAAAGCATGCTGCAGATGGCAGCATTGAGAAATTCAAGGTAAGGTTTGTGGCTAGAGGGTTCTCCCGGGTAGAGGGAGTTGATTATGAGGATACCATCGCTCCCGTGGCTCGATATACTTCCATTCGCTCCATTATATCGATAGCAGCAGAGATGGGTTGGAAGATCCACCAGATGGATGTGAAGACCGCATTTCTCAATGGCTTCGTACAGGAGGAGGTGTACATTGAGAAGCCACAGGGCTTTGAGGTACATGGGAAGGAGTCCCATGTCTGCAAACTGAGGAAGACCCTTAATGGCCTGAAGTAAGCTCCTAGAGCTTGGTACTCCAGGATTGTTACGTACTTGCAAGAGATGGGTTTCACAAAGAGTGATGCAGATTCGAACCTATACTTTATTGTGATAGGTGAGGAGACTCTCATTCTGGTGTTGTATGTGGATGACTTGGTCATTATGGGTGCAGAGAGACTCATAGAGGGCTACAAGAGAGATCTTGCTTCGGAGTTTGAGATAAAGGACATTGGCTTGATGCATTACTTTTTGGGTTTGGAGGTGTGGCAGGAGGAGGGTAATTTCTTCCTGGGACAGGGGAAGTATATTGTGGACATCCTTAGCAGATTCCACATGGAGGATTGTAGACCTATGTCGACACCTATGATCACCAACTAGAAGAAGCTTCACGCTTCAGATTCTGAGTTGGTGGATCCCACATTGTATAGACAGTTAATTGGTTTCTTGATGTATTTGGTCAGCACCAGACCAGATATATGTTTTGCAGTCAACACGATGAGCCAGGTCATGTGTGAGCCCATGAGGGTGCACTGGGTTGCTTCAAAACACATTTTGCGGTACTTGCAGGGGACAGTGGAGTATGGTCTGGATTATAGACAGGACATGGAGTGAGATTGGCGTGTTACACTGATTCTAATTGGGCAGGTTGTGCTTCTGATAGGAAGAGGACTCCAGGGTGTTGTTTTGGGTTGGGTTCGGCAGTGGTGTTGTGGTTCAACCGAAAGCAACAGTCAATAGCATTGAGTTCAGCGGAAGCAGAGTACATGGCAACCAGTCTAGCTAGTTGTGAGGCCATATGGCTTCGCAAGATGTTGTTTGGCTTATTTGGTTAGTCGTTGAGACCTTCAGTGATATATTGTGATAATCATAGTTGCACTAAACTCACGGAGAATCCAGTATTTCATGACAGGTCAAATCATATCGAGATCAAATATCATTTCATCAGAGACTATGTTCAGAAGGGAGCTGTGAAGCTTGAGTATATTCCCACTAATGAGCAGATTTCAGATATTCTTACCAAAGCCTTACCACGGGGCAAGCATGTCTACTTCAGAGACAAGATGGGTGTGGTGAGAAAAACCTTCCTCGATAAGAGGGAGTGTTGAAATTTGGTTACCGGAGGACATGCGGTTCCCTAAGGCTTTGATCTTTGGCCTAGGGAAAAGTGTCCAAAAGAATTTAATTTTTCTCCTAAAGTGACTTTATAAAGTCAAATCTAATTTAAAAGCGACTTTAAGTGATAAAGTTACTAAGTCTAATTTTAAAGTGACTTTAATAAAGTCAATTTGAAAGTAGAAAGTGAAAAGTTACTTTGGAAATAAATGACTAAGAGGATCTTTATTAAAGTGGGGTGAATTAAAAAATAGAAAGTGAGATTTAAATGAGCATTTAATCTCAGCCCTAGATCTAAAGCTATCTCAGCCATTGGATTTAGGGATTCCCCAAAAGTCATTTAGGGTTAGGTTAAAGGAGAGAAAATATCATTCATTATTCCATGAGCAGATTGAGAGAAGAGAAGAGAAAGCAAGGGAGAAATTTCTGAGCAGTGAGGAGGAGAGCAGCAACTAGAGATTTCAGCAAATCCGTACAGCAGCAAAGAGGCACAGTTCCCAAGGCAAAAATCCGTACAGTAGGAGTATAACACAATTTTCGAGGAAGGAGGCACAGTTTTCTAGGAATCCGTACAACAGTTTCAACACAATTTTTTGGGCAGATTCTGGGCATGAAAATCGAGGAGAGGGACTGTTGTTTGGTGGCACATATTTCGATGAAATCTGTACAACAACCATACAACAGCGTCAACATAGTTTTCGAGGTAGAAGGAGACACATAAATCGAGGATGAGACTTTGTTGTACATTCCATACAGTCCGTACAGTCGTACGACCGTACAGCGGGGCACAAAAATAGAGAAAGGTAGTCAACATTTAATGCTATAATAAATGTTGTAAAATTTCTATTTTGATTGTTTACTGTTCGGCACGTTTTCCAAGGCAAGGTATAAGCACGAAAACTGAGATAAGTACTTTTGTTAAGTTGCTGGAATTTTTGTTGTAATTTCTGTCTCACTGTAAAAGCTTTATTCAGAAATAAAGAAGAGCTTTCGAACTGGTATTCTCCAAGAGTTGTAGGGGGTTTTTCCAAGGTCATCTTGACCAAAAATCAGCGTGTCAAATTTTTGTGTATGGCTGATTTATTTTTCTGAGTTTTTATTTCTGCATTTTCAGCATTGTGAAATTTCCAGAATTTGTGTTTTCAGAAAATATTTATTTTTCCAGCTTGTTGAGTGTATGGTTATGGGAATGAGCATTTAACTATATGGGAAAAATAAGGAGAAACTGAAAACCGGGGTTGGTCTTAAATTTCTACATATTCTTGATTTTTCTGCCATAGAAACTGATCCTCTAATTTTGATAATTACTCCTAATGATTTTCAATCAGATTATCTTTATGCCACTTATCTCATTGAGCAATTATACACAAAAAATCTCAACAATAATACAGTAAAGGCAGTAGGATCAAAAGTGACAGCCAAGCACAATAGAGACAACTTTTACCCTGGGAAAACCCAACTTTGCAAAAAACCCAGCAAACTTTTCTACCAAGGAGAAATTGTTCTTCAGCTATAATTTCAAGTCCAAGATTTCCCTAGAAATCTGTGCCAAAATACTAGTTACATCTGGTAAAATTCTGTGCCAAAACCCCAATAAGAATTACTAGTCAAATCTGGTCAAAGAGGCTGAAATTCGGTCTGAGGTAAGCTCAGCCCTATGGTCAAATCCCCTGTGGTCAACTGCAGTCAAACTGCCCAGAACTGCAGTCAAAATAGGTCCAAATTCCAGTGGACAACACAGAGGTCAAAACTTGCTTTCTTTCTTAGTCAAAACTCGGTCAAACAGCAGCAAGAATCGTAGTCAAATAATGGCATATCAGACTTGGTCAACACTGGTTAATAGGCAGCTTCAATCCTTGGTCAGAACTCAGAAATTCTCCTTAAACCACACATGTGAACAAATCTATAGATGATGATGAGAGATCCAAATTCGTCAGCTTGAGGAGGGGCCAAGGGTCAAACCCATTCACTGGTGGGGCCGACTTGACTTTTGGGGCCTACATAAGGCCAAAAATTAATAAATTTAATTTTCCATTTTGCAAAGTTTTGATTGGCCAATTTTGGAGGCCCATTGGCATGCAGAGAATACCTCCCGATGCTACTAAAAAATCAACAGTTATTACCACATTAAACGATGATGTCCAGCTGCATAATATCTCCCTTCGTCCATTGGTTGATAAGGTAAAAGACATTACTAGACTATTCTCACACATCCAGTTTAGTCATATCTACAGGGAATTGAATCAGCGTGTGGACAATCTCTCCAAAGATAATGTTCGGCTACAAGAAAATATTATCTTCATTCAGGAATACAAAGATGGACAGATCTCAACAATTAGTCAGCAATCATTATATGTTTTTCTTAATTGAAGCCAATGTGCTATGATAGTCATAATCTGTGGCACTTTGTGGACAATGATGGGTTGTTTTTGAAATTTTGGGTTCCAATGTAGACTTAGACCTCTTCATTCTGGTTAGTATGCAGATGATGATGTGGTGTTTACAATAAATGGGGGACCTGAATGATTGTGCCTATGCACCTGATGAGTGCATTTTATTTCTACGTGAATAATATATATATATATATATCATAGTTTTAAAAATCGGTCGAACTGGCTCCGAGTCGACCGAGCCAACCCTCCGCTCGGACCGACTCAGTGGAAAAACCGGTCGGCTCGGCCGAGCCTGAGTTAGACTGGCCAAGCCAAGAAAGTCCGGCCGTGGACCCCACTTAGCCTCAAAATTGGACTCCAAACTGAAATATTCTTTGCTATTAGGGTTTTTTCAGCCTTCTAACCCCTCCCTATCCTATTAAAGCTACCCAACCCCTCTCATTTCCACACATCTATCTCATTGCATTTGAGTGACCATTTGTGAGGAATTTGTGAAGAGTTGTGGAGTTGGTTTTTGGAGTAGCATTGAGGAGTCTTTTGAGCAAGCTTTGGAGCAGTAATGAGGAGCTTATTTGGCAAGCTTTGGAGCAGCATTGAGGAGGCTAGAGCCTATACGTTTTTTTTTTTTCCCTTCTAAAATCTACCTTTGCTTCTTCTTCTTTTTTGCAAATCTGAAAATGGAAAACATAGATTTTTGTGAAATAAATGAACATAGAATGAGTATTTTTTTTTTTTCATTTTTAGATTTAAACCTTTCCTTTCCAAGTCAAAAACTCATTCCAAAATGGCCCCTAGAATGAAAGATGTTGCTTGGGCATATGCTGAAATGGTTGATGATCAAATGCATTGCAAATTTTGTAAGAGAAAATTAAGGGGGGTGGAGGGGGCATTCATAGACTGAAACTACACTTAGCTGGACTTAGAGACCAAATTACTCCATGTGAAGCACCAATAGAAGAAATTGGGGAAATTAGGAAGGAGTTGAGAGATCAATTTCAAAAGTTTGAGGAATACAAAGCTAGGAAAAAAGAAATAGAGGTTGAAATTGGGAGGAAGAGAAATATAAAACACATGATGGCTGCCAACCCAAATTTTTATTTTGAGGGTTCTTCATCTATCCCTTGCACTGATGCATCAAACCCCTTTCGCTATGTTCCTCCCTCTTTGGAGTCTATTCAAGAAAAGGGTAAGGGTGCAATGAGAAATAAGGGTACTATCAAAAGTTTTTTCACACCCTCTTCTCCCTCTGATAGTGCACATGGTCCTAGTCATACAAGTAAAGGTCAAGTGTAGCCCACTTTAGATCAGCATTGGAAAAAAGAATTGAGAGGAACTTGTTGTGATTACATTGCTAGATGGTTGTATGATGTTGATATTCCCTTCAATGCTTCTCGTTCACCATATTATGAACCTATGTTTGATGCCATATATGTTGCATCAAAATCACTACTATGCATGAGTTAAGAGGATCTCTTTTGCAAAAAGATATTGTGTCCATTGATGAATATTTGAAAGAATTCAAAAACTCATGGGCACATACAGAATGTACCATCATGTTAGATGGATGGACTGATCAGAGGAACGATACCATCATAAACTTTCTTGTCTTTTTCCCACGGGGAACCATGTTTCTAAGATCAGTTGATACATCTGATAGGGTGAAAGATGTACACTTTTTGTTTCAACTTTTGGATGAGGTTGTTCAAGAGGTGGGGGTGGAAAATGTTGTTCAAATCATCACACATAATGTTAGTAAATTATTAAAGGAAAAACACCCAACCATCTTTTGGATCCCATGTGCTGCACATTGCATAGACCTCATGCTTGAGGATATTGGTAAAATAGATTGGATCAAGAACACTATAGAGCATGGCAAAAGCATCACAAAATATATTAACAATCACTCATATATTTTGAACCTGATGAGGAAACACACAAGGGCCAAGGAAATTATTAGGCCTGCCATCACTAGATTTGCAACACATTTTTTGACATTGCAATCTATGCTTTCCCAACATAGTAACTTGAAAAAGTTGTTTTCCAGTGATGAATGGAATGAATGTCAGTGGGCCCGCAAATAGGATGGAAAATATGTGAAAAATAAAGTTGATGAAAAAATATTTTGGAAAAAGGTAGCAGAGATTGCGAAGGTTGTTGAGCCACTGGTTAAGGTGATGCAGTTGGTGGATGGGGAAAGATCGGCTATGGGCTTCATTTATGAGGCTATGGATCAAGAAAATCAGGGCAGCATACAAGAACAAAGTGGGTAAGTATGGGCCCATTTGGGAAATCATTGATCAAATATGGTACAATCAACTCCATCGCCCTATACATGCAGCTGGGTATTTTCTAAATCCAATGTATCATTATAAAGCTCAGGAAGCAAGAGCTTTGATTGAGGAGGTTAGAGATGGATTGATTGACTGCATTGATCGCATGATCCCCACGGAGAGTGACCAGTTGCCGATACACAATCAGATCACTGTGTTCAGCAAAGGCACATGTCCCTTTATCAAGAACCTTGCAAGGATTGCAAGCGAATCAGATGATCCAGGTAAACAAAGAATTTCAATTTTCAAATTCATATTTTATTATTTTGTATAATTGTTTATAATTTCAAAGTTGGATATAATTTGTTGAGCTAACTGAAACTCATTCCACATCTATGTTTTTTGCAGCACAATGGTGGGAGGCATTTGGTAGTCATTGTCCTGAATTGCAGAGGTTTGCAATCCGCATTTTGAGTCAAACTTGCAGTGCTTCTATGTGTGAGCACAATTGGTCTGTCTTTGAGAGGATTCACACTGTTATCACTCATTAGTCTTAACACTTTCATTGATAGGGTTTTACATTTCATTCACCTAGGTTCATGTTGTCTCATAGTCAGTGTCATGAAATTTAAAAAAAAAGTATTACATGTGGTGATGTTTACCCTAAGTCTAAACCCACCTCGAACCTTGTCATATCAGTTAAGTCCACCTCATATCATTTAGTTTCATTCCCATGCTTTTAAATCAAAAAGATAATCCACTTGTCAGTTTTACACAGTTTCATAGCGAATTAAATGGCAAATCAACAAATTTCGCTATGAAACTGCCTAACAGTTCCGTAGCGAATCTGTCAACAGTTTAACTATTTTCACTACGAAACTATGTTTTTTTCTTGCAGATATTGACAGAGCGGTGTGAGGTGTCTAATCTTGATGGATGAAGGCAAAGGTGAGGTCATGCGAGTTAGTTATCATAGTTCCCAAGCATGCAAGGTCATATCTTTTGTAATCATTGCCTCTTATGGTTACATGTGTCATATTTTCCCCTCAAGTTGTCAAATTACCTTTTAAACCTTGCCCCCAAGCTGCTCTTTATCATTCATTATCCAATTCTTGCATGTAAAGCATCTCAGTGTCAATGTTCGAGCGCTGGTTTACCACGCAAACAGGTTTTTGTTTAGTTTTGATTCTGCAAGTGTCATAAGCAAGGAGGCAGCGAGAAGTATAAAGGATCAATGGCATCAAAGAAGAAAGAAAACAAGGGTGGTCATTGTGTGAGGTACGAACCTATGGATTTAAAGTTGTTAACTGAAGATCCCAATGCTATGGAGGCCTTCACGAAGGTAGGTTGCCTACAGTTTTGTCAGAAACTGCAAGGTTTCCATGTCTAGGTATCCAAAGACTTTGCAGCAAATTTTATAGGTACAGCCTCAAAATTTGGAGTTTTGAACCTCACAGTGTCACCAGATGCTATCTCCCAAGCTACAGAAATACCTAGAGGCGGTGAAGAATGGTTCAAAGGCACAAAATTCAAAATGCAAAGTTGTGAAGAATTTCTCAAACAAGAGCACAGAGGAGTTGACATGACCAAATGCATCCCCAGGAGTTATACGAAAGAAAATTATGCAAAATTGTTGTTTGTGGTCCAAAAATACTTCACCTGCGAAGGGAGATTCCACATGGTTTATTCTTATCATTTTAGACTCCTTCTGCATTTTGTTGGTAAGCAACCACTTGACCTACCTTTCTTTTTATATATAAGTTTGGGGAAGATGTCAGATAAAGTCTAGGTCAAGGCAGAGGATAGTGAAACATCAGTCTTTCACCATGGTCTGATCAAATTATTAGTACTGGATGAATTGAAAAAGTTAAATAGAGATTGGGCCTCTTTTCTTTTTATGAGTGGATAGGAAATAGATGCAGTGACTCGAAAGAAAGTTTTAAAACCAAAAACTACTCCATCTCCAGCTATAATAGAAGAGATTGATGAGGAAGGAGGACAGCCTCGTGTAGAACCAATGGACATTGAAGTTGAACCTCTGCAAGAGACTAATATCCCTCACCCATCACCTGCAAGACAAAAACAGAGAATTAACAAACAAAGCAACAAGAGGGTAACAAGAAGCCAAACATTTGCCAAAGGAACCCTGGAAGACATCCTCCAGGCAATAGATATTGAAGAATCCCCAATAGTATAGGCAAAATACATTGAAAGAGATAGAAGAAAATTGAAGAAGGTAAGTCTGTCGAGAATTTGGATTTTGCAGGAGAGGATATTGGCTTCATTTTCCACCAAGGAAGCCAATGACCAGGTCACAGATTGAAAAGAATGCCAGGGAAAGCAAAGGAGCAGAAAAGGTTAGTGAAGGTAAGCAGCCAAGAACATCATAGATCTATCCCCAGTAGTAGAAGAAGTTTTTGTACAAAGAAAAGGGAAATAACATGTTGAAGAAAAGACTGAAGTACAAATTATACAAGAACAATTAAGAGAGGCTAGGGAAGAGGTAGTTGAAGTGAAGTTGGAATTAAAATAAGCCAAGGTGGACAGACAACTAATGGTTGATTTTGAGAAAGAGATGAAGGAGCAGCTGGATAAGTATGATAAGAGTTTGTCAAAGGCAAAAAATATGTTGAAGAGAAGCCTTCCCTTGAGGAGGGTGGTAAAAAACACAAGGAAAAGGAATTTGTGGTTACAGTCTGAGAGGAAAAAACTAAAAGGGCGGTTCAAAGAGTTGGAAGACCAAATGGACATGATTCAAGAAGAACTAAAAAGAAGAGGACTAAAAATGAGATTGGTAGATGAAACTGAGGTACAACCTGTTGTTAATGAAGATGAAGCACCCAAGGAATGAGAAGTTGATCCAAAACATTTTTGTTGAATTTTACAGCTTGCAGGTGACACAAATTTTGGCTTAGAAGGTGAATTTTTGAAGAAAATTTCCAAATCTGCGGTTTTAGCCATATTAGGCAATTTCGTAGCGAGCTCCAGGGTTGGGGGCCGAAATTCGCTATGAAATTTCTGAAGAATGTTTTTTATCTTTAAAATCAGTTTTATGGAGGTTCAAGGAGAGAGTTTGATGGTATTTAGCTATTTTGACTTGAAAAACACTTTTTGACTAGCAGAGGTCGCAAAAGAGAAAGTCAAAAGGCAGAAATGGACACGCTACCAAATTTCGCTACGAAACTACCTAAAGATACTATGTTTTGCAGCGAGGTATTTTTAAAGAGTTTTTGAAGGTTTGAATGGCATATGGAAGGCCAGCCAGCCACCTGGAGGCATCCAAACAGACAGTGGGCCATCCCAGCAGACATCCATTACTTGAAATGTGTGTCATTCATACAAATCAGCATGAAGACAAAGTTCTAGGTAATGTTAATCCTTTCCTAAAAAATAGGATTGTTGTTCCTAAATTCTTGGGGGTACATTCATGTCTTGGTCATGGAGAAATGTTACTCGAGCATCTCATATTTATCTATGTGGTTGTCCCACTATTAAAGAAGCGTATGAAATAAATGTAAGTAGAGTCCTATTAGGAAAGTAAGTCTTAAATGACTAGGTGTCTTTTATGTTCCAGAAATGTAGTTTTTAGTTAAGATTAGGTGTCAAAGTCATGGTTCGATGATCTAGCCAGCTGGGCAGATCCTATATAAGCAAAAAGGATCTATTTATAGACAAGAAATCGAATGAGAAAGGGTTGCAGAATGCTTTTCACATAACTACTATTGTAAATTTTCATATCAGTAATAGACAGACAATGACTATTTCCTGCTTCACCTGAGATTCTTGAGATGTTTCAATGAGTTTATGTGTTTCTTTTATATCTTTCTTCCAGTATTCTTGATGTTAAATTACTCAGAATTCATGTTATGCATGCTCTGACTTCCTTTTAGCATTGAGTTATTGATTATTTGTTAATTTTGGACAACTAGGTCTCAACTCCATGTTGTGATGCTCAGATGAAGATGCCAATATTTTTATTGGACTCCTCTTTCGGAGAGGTGCAAGATCAATCTAAAGGTCATCTTAATCCGATGAGCAGAACATTTATTTTTCATTTATTCAAAATATGTATAGGTCGGCCTTAAGGTTTTGTGCCCCAGCAGTTGTGTCACACACCCTCACTGATGGATATAAATTGGTCAACGTTGGAGGACATTTTCACTCATCTCATCCTCACACTTTTATCTCTCCTCATCTAATTGGTTCGATGACCTTGGAGGCTCTTCTCTCCACACATGGGAAAATTTCAGCAGCTGCACTTTTCTTTTTTCGATTTAGGGTTTCTGCAGCAACTTTGACTAGCATTGACTTTGGTCAACGCAAGGTCAAACGGACCTAAAACACTCCCAAAAGTTCAATTTTCCAAATCCACATTTTTGGCACTATTCCCGAGGCTAGACGTTGACTTTGACTTTTTTGCGTTGACTTCGATGATGTTATTGTTTGCATTGACCATTGACTAACATCGTTGACTTTTGAGTTGACCGTTTTGGCTGTCCTAGAGGGTTGTGTGACATCGCTGGTTGGCTGACCATATTGAGTCTTTGCTGGTTGAAGCATCCTGCTGATCGTCGTAACACACCAACACACTTATATATTTCTGGATTGTCTTCTGTCGATCTATTTGTATGTTTTATCAGCATTTTACTTTATTGTTTATGTGATCGCTGACTGATATTGGGATAGAAAGTAAAGTTGCATCAAGCATAGAACATCTACAAAAATTTACATGGTATCAAAGTTGAGGTGAAGACAAAGCTCTAGTTTGTAGCAATCACCGAAGAAGAGGATGGGTTCCTCAAACTACAATGGCTTTAAGGTTGATGCCAAATTGAGTGGGAAGGATGAATTCCATGCTTGGAAGATGACATTGGATCTTAATTTGGAAGACCAAGATGTCATGGACTATGTGTTGGGTAAAATTCAAGAGCCTCCATCCATTGCAACTACTACTGCTGCTGCCAAAACAAAGTACAAGAAGGGAGAAATCAAAGCAAAGTTGATGATCAGGGACTCAATTCATAAGAGTCTAGTTGCCTACATCTCTAAGCTGGGCACATCCAAGGAGATGTATGATAAGTTGGTCAACATGTTCAAGGCCAACAATGCGAATCAAGTCCTATTATTTAGGAATCAATTGAAGAATCTGAAGAAAGGCACGGATGAGTCTGTTCAATCATATTTTCTGAAGCTGACCAAGATCAGGAATAATCTGTTGGCTATTGGGGAGACAATAGCTGATCGAGAGATGGTTCTCATCGCACTTGGAGGTCTCTCATCTGAATGGCATGTGTTCAACACTACCATTCTCAATAATAATGTCATACCTGACTTTGACAAAGTACTATCGAAATGCGTCCAAGAAGATACAAGGATGAAGGAATATGAAAATGAAGGAAATGTTGCCTTCGTTGCTCATTCTAAGAAGAAGAACTTTGGTGGTCCAAGGAACAAAGGAAGAGCAGGAGCCAAAGGAAAGAAGGGCAAGTGTTACACTTGTCACAAGCCAGGTCACTATGCTATAGAATGCCCTTTCAAGAAGGATTCTCCCGATGATGATGACAACAACAACAACCGAAGAAATGGCAATTAAAGGAACAACAAGTTCAAGGGGAAGAGGAAGGCTCCCTCCGGTGGAAATGGTCAACCTTTCAAAAGGTCGAGAAATTCCAGGTATGAGGAATCAAATGTTGTTGATAAAAGAAATGAATTCATTCTTCGATATGCCCTCTCTGTTGCATCTCCACCCGACACTATGGATGTCTGGTTGATAGATAGTGGTGCCTCAAGGCACATCACTGGGTTCAAGGAGGCACTTTCTGATATGGTTTAGAAGGATACTAATCTGGAAATTATCCTTGGAGATAATGCCACATATCCCGTGAAAGGGACAGGGACTGTGACCCTCCACATGTACAAGCTCAAGTCCTCCACTTGCAGGATGTACTCTATGTACATGATTTGAAGAAGTACCTTGTGTCTATATTGGCCATGGAAGACAAAGGTCTCAATGTGGCATTCATTGATGGGAAGGTGCGTATCTGGAAGAAGAGTTTCAAGGAAGCTATCATGAATGGTTTTAGAGTTGATACACTCTACCAGGTTGGAGGAAGTCGACTCAGAGCGATGACGTGTGATACTATCCAACAGACTAAACTATGGCACCAGAGGTTTGGACATCTTCACTACAAATCCCTTCCCCAAGCAAGGAAGGTGGTGACGGGGATGCCCGAGTTCTCAAATAATCATGAAGGTGTATGTCAGGGTTGTGCCGAAGGAAAGCATACAAGGGGACATTTCCCCTCAAGTGTCACAAAGACATTTGATGTCTTGAAATTGATACATTCTGATATGTTTGGTATGCTTCCCGTGACATCCTTGGGAGGATGTTCTTATTATATGACATTCATAGATGACTTCTCTCGCAAAACCTGGATATACTTATTGAAGAAGAAGGATGAGGCTTTCATGTGGTTATGTACCTTCAAAGCCTTGGTGGAAAATCTGACAGGGAAGAAGATCAAGATACTAAGGACCGATAATGGCACTGAATATGAGACGAACGAGTTCAAGAACTTTTGCAGAGAAGCTGGCATCAAGAGGGAGACCACAACTGTGTATACTTCTAAGCAGAATGGCGTTGCTGAATGAAAGAATAGAACCATTGTGGAAGCTTCCCCTGCCATGTTATGTGACCAAGGTCTACCAAAGTTTTTGTGGGGAGAAGCTGCGAACACTATTGTGTACATACAAAACCGATGCCAACGTTCCGATCTGGACTCCAAAACTCCCAAAGAGGTTTTCTCTATTGAGAAACCTGACGTCTCACATTATATAGTTTTTGGATGTCCTGTCTATTTTCATGTGCCGAAAGAGAAGAGGAGCAAGTTGGATGATTCTGGGAAGAAAGGAATGTTTGTGGGCTACAACGAAACTTCAAAGGCCTATAGAGTCTATGTGTCTGATCAAAGGGAAGTGGAGATATGCCAAGATGTCACCTTTGACGAAGATGCTTCCCTGAGGAAAGTAGTCAATCTTCCGTGATCTGAGGAAGATCATGAGACCAGGCTTGGAAATCAAGAAGAACTGAAGGATGAGATGATGCCCGATGTTGAAGGACCGATGGACCCGATTGATCCACCTCCTTCGATGAGGAAGAGACCATCATGGCTCAAGGACACTCTCGAGGATGCTGAGGGACATATGGCCCCAAGGGGGACATTCCGTGAAAGTAAGAAAACGAATAGATACCAAGGGTATCTAGAAGCCATGAGTACTATTGTACAATCTGAGCCTGGATCTTTTGAGGAAGTTGTAAAGCATCAAGTCTGAAAGGATGCTATGCACGAAGAGTACGAGTTCATAATGAAGAATGATGTCTGGGATGTGGTTCCAAGACCAGAGGACAAAGCAGTTGTCAGCTCGAAATGGCTCTACAAGATCAAGCATGGATCTGATGGAAGCGCTGAAAAGTTCAAGGCAAGATTCGTTGCAGGTGGCTTCTCTCAAAAGGAAGGCGTAGACTATGATGATATATTTGCACCTGTGGCCCGATATACCACCATCTGATCTATCATAGCCCTTGCTGCTACGCAAGGATGGACTCTTCATCAGATGGATGTGAAGACCACATTTTTGCATGGTGCAATAAAGGAAGAGGTGTATGTGGAGCAACCTCTTGGGTTCAAAGTCCAGGATCGGGACAACCATGTCTGCAGGTTGAAGAAAGCCCTCTATGGGTTGAAGCAAGCACCCAAAGCTTGGTATGAGAGGATATATAGCTACCTAATGAAGTTGAGCTTCACTCATAGTAATGTTGATCCGAACCTTTACTTCAAGGTTGATAGAGAGAAGCCTCTCATTCTGGTGCTGTATGTGGACGACCTCTTCCTAACAGGTGTTGACCCTCTCATTCATCAATGCAAGAGGCAGCTCGCAGCTGAGTTCGAGATGAAGGACCTAGGACTGATGTATTCATTCCTAGGCCTGGAGGTCTTGCAGAGACCTGGTGAGATTTTCCTTTCTCAAGGAAAATATATTGTGAAGCTTCTAGAAAGATTTGGTATGGTGGACTGTAAGTTCATGTCGACACCGATGGAGCTCAACTTTAAGAAGTTGAGTGGCAGCGTTGTTGCGTTGTTGGGCCAGTGCTAGCAAATCCTATTGAGTATCGTCAACTCGTAGGGGCCCTGATGTTATTAGTGAACACCGTCCGAACGTTTGTTTTGCAGTGAACACTTTGAGTCAACATATGGTTGAGCCTCATCACATTCACTGGGTTGGTGCCAAGAATCTGTTGATATATCTTCGGGGCACGATAAACCATGGGTTGAGATACACTGCCGGGAGTGTGGCACTCCATGGATATACTAATGTTGTTTGGGCTGGCAGTGTGGTGGATAGTAAGACCACATTGGGATGCTGCTTCACACTTGGTTCTGCTTCGATATCATGGATGAGCAGGAAGCAAAATTCGGTGGCTTTGAGCACCGCGGAGGCCGAATACATTGCAGTGAGTATGCCCTGTTGTGAAGCAGTTTGGTTGCGAAATCTCTTTAGTGAGTTGTTCGAGCATATGCTAGATACCACTGTGATACTCTATGATAACCAGAGTGGGATTCGGTTGTCTGAGAATCCCGTGTTCCACGATCAATCCAAGCATATTGATATCAGGTACCACTTTATCCAGGATATGGTGCAACAAGGCGTCGTAAGGCTCGATCATATAGGAACTGATGAGCAGGTCGCGGATATTCTCACAAAGCCCCTGGGGAAGGTCAAGTTACTAACCGTCCGTGAGAATCTTGGTATCGTGGAACGACCCTATGTTGAGGGTCCTGTTGGACGATGAGCTATGGGAGCTCTAGGGGCTTTGGGGATAGCTTCTCGAAGCTATAAGAAACCATAGGGCTAGGCTTGTCGAACCTTGTTGGTGTGCTTCTGCCCCACTGTTATGATGATTGAGTTGGTCCACCTCTCATCATCTGTGCCTCGTATGCATCATACCCATTGAGTTCAAGGCTCATGGGAAGTACCTCTCATTTGGCTAGTGAGGTGGGAAAAGCTAGATGCTAGTAGCAAAGACTAATGGATGCATCAGAGATTGTCGTACTCTCTATCTAGGATGGCACGGTCCAACCACTTGATTTGGGATCAAGTGAAGTTTCGAACCTCCAACTGACTTCAGGTTAGGTAAACCAACTTCGGGTTGGTATGAGACTCTTTGTGAGTCCTATAGAGGTTTCAGATATCTGGGCTGAATTTGTTAGCCGGGAATGATGTCTTTGTGACTGACCCACTTCTGTTCTGAAATAAAGAAGCCAGCAAAGCAAGTTATGGAGAGATGACGCACGATGCTTGGATTGCACAAGTGGATGGAGTTCTCACTAGTTGAGAAGGGGTGTTAATTTTGGACAACTAGGTCCAAACTCCATGTTGTGTTGCTCAGATGAAGATGCCAAAATATTTATTGGACTTCTCTTTTGGAGAGGTGCAAGATTGATCTAAATATCATCTTAATCCGATGAGCAGAACATTTATTTTGAATTTATTCAAAATATGTGTAGGTCGACCTTAAGGTTTTGTGCCCCACCAATTGTGTCACACACCGTCACTGATGGATATAAATTGGTCGATGTTGGAGGACATTTTCACTCATCTCATCCTCACACTTTTTCTCTTTCCTCATCTAATTGGTTCGATGACCTTGGAGGCTCTTCTCTCCATACGTGGGAAAATTTCAGCAGCTGCACTTTTCTTTTTTCGGTCTAGGGTTTTTGCAGCAACTTTGACTAGCGTTGACTTTGATCAAGGCAAGGTCAAACAGACCTGAAACTCACCCAAAAGTTTGATTTTCCAAATCCACATATTTTGGCACTATTTCCGAGGCTAGATGTTGACTTTTCTGCGTTGACCTAGCTACTACTGTTGTTGTTTGCGTTGACTGTTGACTGACAACATTGACTTTTGGGTTGACTTTTGAGTTGACCATTTTGGCTGTCCTAGAGGGTTGTGTGACATTGTTGGTTGGCTGACCATATTGGGACTTTGCTAGTTGAAGCATCCTGTTGATCGTCATAACGCACAACACACTTATATATTTCTGGCTTGTCTTCTGTCAACCTACTGGTATGTTCTATCAGCGTTTTACTTTATTGTTTATGTGATTGCTAACTGATATTGGGATAAAAATTAAAGTTGCATCAAGCATAGAACATCTACGAAAATTTACATTATTCCGATGTGTTAATGTTGTTCTATCATTGAAACAGAAAAAGGCTCAGTTTCCACAAGTAGAGATGCTTGTCATTGAATTCCTTTTACTGACTCCATGAGCACAATGGTAGTTGAATTTTTCCCATTTTTCACCTACAATCACATATACTAAGACACTCACAGAGTTAGCCATCTGTTTTAAGACCTAATTGAGCAAATCATTAGATAAATTGAGAGAGCCCTCTCAGGCTGAAGAGGCTAATCCTCAGTCAAAAGTTGGTTTGAATAGGTTGTCTGGTGGAGCAGCCCATTAGTACCAATTTAGAGATAACACACACAAAGAAGAGAAATTGTTTGGAGCAAAAATAATTAAATGATCTAGTATATGCCTAGTACAACCTCCGACTAAGACGCAACCAATTGCTGAACAAAAGACCTGATTCAAATCCCATTGTGTTGGAGGATATTGATCCAACATCAGATTGGGTAGTGGAGACTTGTCCACCAAAGCTTGACTCTGATGAGGATATTGGTGTGGAGTTGCACTGTTGGAATACTGAGAGGTGGGTGAATCAGTGTTTCTTTTCAATTTTTAGTTTTACCAGTTAGATCACTTATAATTAGAACACAAAATGAACAGAGTAAATGCTTTTATTAATATCTTCTTTACAATAAATCAAGTAAAATTAGGTGTAGGACTCCAACCCTAGATGAAGACACCAATCTTCAATCCTTCCAAGCACCAACCTGTACTTTGCCAAGCACCTACTTGGACTTCACGAGGCTCCAAACTCTAAGGCTCCAACCCTATCTCTGGTACAGGCACAAACCTTGTCTTCTTGAGGAAACCTGTCCTCCAGGGCTCCAACCCACTGCTTCAATTTGTCAAGATAAGTTTGATGTTCTTCAAGGCTCCCAATGTCCTCTTCAACGAGCCCTGACAATCTTCAGCTATCCCCTCACCTAGTCTCCGCGTCACTTCATCAATGACAACCTTGTTCTTCACATGAAAGAGTCACAATTGCTCTTCATATTACCCAAGCTAGATCTCCAAGTTCACCTCATGATGAATTTCAATGCATCATGATCTTCAAGGGTGTCTCCAAGACTTCAATCAATGCTTGGTGATGTCTTAAGGTGTCTTCAATCAATTGCACAAGTTCTGCATGAGGTCTTCCAAACAACTTCAAGTACAAGGACCACTACAAACCCTTCTTCAAGGCTTCAAATATGCTCAACAAGTCTGCTCTAGCAAGGTTTAAGTCTGCACAAAATATCTTTCCAGGTTTGTCCCAATAATGACTTCCAAGACACTTCAACCAAGATTCCTCGTGGTGTCTTCAAAATGGTTCCTCCAAATGCATCAAGATCTAGTCAATGATCTGCTCCAACATGCCCACCATCAAGATCTTCTTCAGTTGTACATGCCTCCAAGTTCACTGTCCATTAATGCTCATTCATTATTCTTCATAGGACTGCAATCCAAGCATGTGGTCACAAACCAATACTGTTGAAGGCTTTCAAGTTTCCACAGATATGCAAAAATATATATATCAGCCCTCCACACCTTTTATCATTGATCAGATATGAGATATCTGAGCCAATGCAGCTTTTGTTGTATCAAATCGCAAAACTGTCCTATGAGCTCAAAGGAAGTCATTGTACTGTAATCAAGATAAAGGTTCAATGATACAGTCCTAAATAACAATGTTGTCCCAAAGTGTGCTTTCTGTCACAGGTTCAAAATACTACACCACAGGGTGAAACTTGCAGGTCTGAAGTGTTGTCCAAAGAGCCAAAATTGTAGGTTGTTACAAACCTTTCTCAAGGTTCAAACGTTCCACAAGAGAGTTGTAGAGATACACGTACTAGATGTAAACAATTTCGAGCCTCAGAATATTGTATGTTGTCCAAGGTATTACAGGTCTGAAGTTTTCTCAGATCATGTCCTTTAAGGATATTACAGCTCCCTAAAACTCATGAGCGAGCCCTCTTCTTTCACTGTAAATTTACCACAGATCTGATCTTGTAATGAGATCCCACATGTGGCAGCCGTCCTCCTTCAGGTGATTGTCTTCAGGTTAAGTATACAAATCTAATGCCTTAATTATATGATCTTGAAAGATAATCCTAACAACAAAATTTCCCAAACAGACTTCTTCATTTATCTCCTCGACCTCATTGTTGTTTTATAACTTCTCTCTGAAATGATCACCGAAAATGATGCTTGAAATGAAGTCTTTCAACTTGTATTTATATAAAATTTCGACCATTGATAAAGAGACATGTATCTTGGTGGGAGGCCAACATGAGTAGGCTAGCACAGGTCGCCTCAAGGATAGATTTATTTCCTTAACTTGAAAAATTCATATCTCCCAAACTGCTTGGAGTTTCGGGCCATGTAACAGCTCATTGGAAAGACACAATTATGCTCTAAAATATGGCATATGTATCAAATTGAGAGGCTGCCTCTAAGAGAGTAAAATACATTTTTTTAATGTGACTGGTCATTAAGTAGTGTAGAATTTGAGGTAGGGCAGATAGGCTTCTCTTGTTAGGCTTCTTCATGGTTTTGGATTCTTCATTGTTTAACACCTTCATCATAGGATCATGGTAGGACATCATCAATGAGTGTATTATATAGTGGCGCAGTAATATGTTATAGGTAGTATCATTAGGAAGGTCTCTTTCAATCATCAATTACGTCATTTCTCAGTTTTCCAATCTTCATCAAAAATCCATCATTAAGTGTGGTCATATAAGAGTATAGCATCATCACAAGTATGGCTTCATTAAGTATAGTTCTTCACATCATGGGCTTGTACTTAGGAACTAGATCACTAATCGGACACTTGGCAACTTCTTAGAGCAAGACATCATCATCTAGAACTAGGCATCTCAAGAATATTAACATCTCAGTCAAATCCATGTTGCCATCAATGACAACCTTGATTAACAATCTCCCCCTTTGTTATTGATGGCAATATTCTTGCCCTTCCAACATTCTCTCCCCATTTGACATCAATGGCAAACGGGGTGCCCAAGTACTCCCCCTGTCAAGCTGCTTCTTTTCTTTATGAATAGTAGTCCTTCATAGGTATGTTATTCCCACTATCATGGTGCTCTTTCTTCTGGAAATATGGTACATGATAGATGTGTTTGTATCTCTTCATGTGATGAACCAACTCCCCCTACCTGCATAAACTCCTCTAGCTTCAAGAAAGATTGTTGCCTTGTGATCGGGTGGAAGAAGTCATTGGAATCATGTTCTTCAATGAAGCTGCTCCTGAGAGATGATCTATCAAAAGATGAATGTCCATGGGTGACTCATCAAAGATTTCATAGGTCCAATTCACAGATAACTTCTGCAAGAAAGCTCAGGAATCACAGACTCCCCCTAAAAGTATGCATGGTCTCATTTTCGCAGAGTTTCATTATCAATCACTTGGAATATCAAGGATGACTTCTTCAAGTCAACATGTGTTGTTGGCTGGAGTGTTCAAAAGATTTTCAGAGCCAATTTGCTTCCTTCTCCATAATGAATAATAAATCATGACTTCTTCTTGCAAAATTGCTTCTAAGAGATTGACAGGGACCATTATATTGGTCTTTGTGATTTGCCCTACAATCTTTTGCCATGTGCCCAAAGTTTGTACAAGAATAGCAATATCCAATAAATATACTATGGTAGCTGGGAGATGAATATTTCCTTGAAGTTCTCTACAATCTTTTGCCATGTGCCCAAAGTTTGTACAAGAATAGCAATATCCAAAAAATATACTATGGTACCTGGGAGATGAATATTTCCTTTAAGTACTTCTAAAGTCTTTTTGCCTTGGGATTCTTTGATGATATTCATTGCCTTTTGTATTCTTGACACCATCTGTAAGTCTCCTTGGAGTAGGGTATCTTCTAATGTCATCTTGACTCTTTCCTTTGTTGGAACTGGGAGTATCATTTCTTCCTGACTTCCTCACATCTTTGTTGTTTGAAGCATTATCATTCTTGCTTGAGGGTTAACCTGCATAGCCAAGACCTGACTTATTAAGGGGGGATCTTTGATGACTTAGGATGTCATCTAGGGTTTGAAAACTCTTCAAGTTCTTATTCAGCAAGTCAGCTTCCTTTTTGAGAGAGACAATTTCTCCTTTCAATTTTTCACAATCTTCATCTTTCATGACTAGTTGCTTCTTCATATCTTCCATCATCCTTGTTGTTTCATGTGCTTCGATTTTAAGGGAGATGATATTTGATTTCATTATGAAGATTTCGTCATTCTCCTTTGCTAGACTGCTCTCCATTTCTTCTTTTATTCTTGTAGCTTCACGTGTTTCGGCCTTGAGAAGATTGATGTCTGATTTTAGTTTGAAGATTTCTTCATCCTTTTCTTCTAGTTGAGATTTAAGAGAGGAGACCTCTTCCTTGAAAAAGTTTCTTCCCTTTTCTTTGTATTATCCAATTTATTTGTCATAGATATGACTTCTTCATGGTGCTTTCTTTTGTTTCGATAAAATTCCTCTTTAAGTTTGGCGAGCTCCTCATCTCTTTCTTGTACTTGAAGCTTGACAAAGTCAACTTCCTTCCTTGTCTTGTCTTGGTTACCATCTTGCGCTTTCTTCTTAATTTCCTTATTTTCCTTTTTCAAACTGTTAATCTCTTCCATGGAAGCCATAAGTTTATTCAGGAGATCTTCTTCAAAGTCTTCTTTGTTCTCTTCATCTTCTAGGTCTTCTTTAGCCTTGTTGTCATCTCTCTTATCTTCAGCTTCCTTGATGGATTGTAGACTTCTTTCTTGTTTTCCATCATCTTCTCGACTAGAGATCATTGTCAAGGCTCCTTTTGACTGAAGATCATGAAGTTTGTCCCATGTGACTTTTGTTGACGAACATTTTTCAAAATTGGCCTTCACAGAATTTGATAACCCATTCAAAGTTGCCTTCATTGCTCTTGTATTGTACTCCTTGGATTCTCCGTCCATCGTGTCTTCAATAATCACTAATTTCCAAACTTCCTTGAGTCTTCAATAGATGCCTCATTCTTGCCTCCCATATATCAAAATTTCCATTGAACAATGGAGCCTTCACAAATTGATTGAATTCAATTTCAATGGTTGAGGAAGACACATTTAAGAGGATTTGAGACTTTCTTCCTTGACTTTGCCATTTGTGTTCTAATGATTAACCTTCAAGCTATTATGCTTTGAGTGAAGGTACTGGCTCTGATACCAATTGTTGGAAACACTGAGAGGGGGGTGAATCAGTATTTCTTTTCAATTGTTAGTTTTACCAGTTAGATCACTTATAATTAGAACACAAAATGAACAATAAGAGTAAATGCTTTTATTACTATCTTCTTTACAATCAATCAAGTACAATTATGTGTAGGGCTCCAACCCTAGATGAAGACACCAATCTTCAATCCTTTTAGGCACCAACCTGTACTTTGCCAAGCACCTACTTGGACTTCACGAGGCTTCGACCTCTAGGGCACCAACCCTATCTTCCAAGGCTCCAACCATGTCACTTTGAGGCTCCAACCCTACAGGCACCAACCTGGTCTTCTTGAGGACACCTATCCTCTAGGGCTCCAACCCACTACTTCGATTTGTCAAGATAAGTTTGATGATCTTCAAGGCTCCCAATGTCCTCTTCAACGAGCCCTGACAATCTTCAGCTATCCCCTCACCTAGTCTCTGTGTCACTTCATCAATGACAACTTTGTTCTTCACATGAAGGAGTCACAACCATAGTTTTAAAAATCGGTCGAACCGGCTCAGAATCGATCGAGTTAACCGAGCCAGACGCCCAGCCGAACCGACTCGGTGGAAAAACCGATCTGGAGACCAGTTTGTGTCCGAGTCAGCCGAGCCGTACACCGAGCCATTGTCCTGAATTGCAGATATTTGCAACTCGCATTTTGAGTCAAACTTGCTGTGCTTCTGGGTGTGAGCGCAATTGCTCTATCTTTGAGAGGATTCACACAAAGAAGAGAAATCATTTGGAGCCAATGCAGATCCACTAGAAGTAGCCCCAGTCCCAACTCCAAGTCCTTCAGTTGCAGCCGCAGGCACTTCCTCTAGTCAACCACGACGAAGGCTCATAACTCGTCTATCTCAGGCTCAACGTGCTACAATTCTAGTTGAGGATGTTGATTCAGAGGAGGAGGAGCAAGCGGTTTCCCCCTCTGGTTCAAAGTTTGAGGCAGAGGATATTGTTTTGTTAGATGTCTAGCAGTAGTGACTATTCATGTTTTGTTATAGAGGCCATTTAGAGCCTCCTTGGTTATGTTTTTTGTTTTGATCTCTATATCATCATCATGTATTGGAAAGTGCACTGGGTGCAATTTTGATATAATGGATATATTCATGCTTTGTGTTTGGAAACATGAATGAAAATCTTTAAAATTATGTTTTTTTATAAAAAATTAATATTTAATGTATTTTTTACGAAGACTGGGTCATTGAAACCGAACCAACCGAGTCGATACCGAGTCGGAGTCAGAGTCAGAGCCAACCCTCGGCCATTTCGAAACACGAGTCCGATTTTTAAAACACTGGTGATCTCCAAGTTCACGTCATGATGACTTTCAATGCATCATGATCTTCAAGGGTGTCTCCAAGACTTCAATCAATGCTTGGTGATGTATTAAGGTGTCTTCAATCAATTGCACAAGTTCTGCACAAGGCCTTCCAAACAACTTCAAGTACAAGGACCACTGCAAGCTCTTCTTCAAGGCTTCAAATCTGCTCAACAAGTCTGCTCTAGCAAGGTTTAAGTCTGCACAAAAGATCTTTCAAGGGTTGTCCCAATAATGGCTTCCACGACACTTTTCAACCAAGATTCCTCATGGTGTCTTCAAAATGGTTCCTCCAAAAGCTTCAAGATTTGGTCAATGATCTGCTCCAACATGCCCACCATCAAGATCTTCTTCAGTTGTACATGCCTCCAAGTTCACTGTCCATTAATGCTCATTCATTATTCTTCATAGGACTGTAATCCAAGCATGTGGTCACAAACGCATTGTTTTTAATGAGGATCCATACTGTTGAAGGCTTTCAAGTTTCCACAAATATGCAGAAATATATATATATATATATATATATATATATATATATATATATATATCCTCCACACCTTTTATCATTGATCAGTTATGAGATATCCGAGCCAATACAGATTTTGATGTATCAAACCGCAAAATTGTCCTATCTGAGCTCAAAGGAAGTCACTGTACTGCAATCAAGATAAAGGTTCAATGATACAGTCCTAAATAACAATGTTGTCCCAAAGTGTGCTTGTTGTCACAGGTTCAAAATACTACACCACAGGGTGAAACTTGCAGGCCTGAAGTGTTGTCCAAAGAGCCAAAATTGTAGGTTGTTACAAACCTTTCTCAAGGTTCAAACCTTCCACAAGAGAGCTGTAGAGAAACACGTCCTAGATGTAAACAATTCCAAGCAGCAGAATACCGTCTGTTGTCCAAGGTATTACAGGTCTGAAGTTTTCTCAGACCACGTCCTTTAAGGATATTATAGCACCCTAAAACTCATGACCGAGCCCTCTTCTTTCACTGTAAATTTACCATAGATCCGATCTTGTAATGAGCTCCCATAGGTGGCAGCCATCCTCCTTCAGGTGATTGTCTTCAGGTTAAGTATACAGATCCGATACCTTAATTATTTGATCTTGAAAGATAATCCTAACAACAAAATTGCCCAAACAAACTTCGTCATTTATCTCCTCGACCTCCTTCTTGTTCTATAACTTCTCTCTAAAATGATCACCAAAAATGATGCTTGAAATGAAGTCTTTCAACTTGTATTTATATAAAATTTCGACCATTGATAAAGAGACACGTCTCTTGGTGGGAGGCCGACATGAGTAGGCTAGCACAAGTCGGGTCAAGGACAGATTTATTTCCTTAACTTGAAAAATTCATATCTCCAAAACCGCTTGGAGTTTTGGGCCAAGTAATAGCTCATTGGAAAGACAATTATGCTCTAAAAGATGGCATAGGTATCAAATAGAAAGGTTGCCTCTAAGTAGGACATCAACAATGAGTGCATTATATAGTGGCACAATGATATGTTATAACTTATAGGCAGTATCATTAGGAAGGTCTCTTTCAATCATCAATCACGTCATTTCTCAATCTTCCAATCTTCATCAAAAAACCATCATTAAGTGTGGTCATATAAGAGTATAGCATCACCAAAAGTATGGCTTCATTAAGTATGGTTCTTCACATCATGGGCTTGTACTTAGGGACTAGATCACTAATCAGACACTTGGCAACTTCTTAGGGCAAGACATCATCATCTAGAACCAAGCATCTCAAGAATATTGACATCTCAGTCAAAGCCATGTTGCCATAAATGACAACCTTGATTAACATGGACTTCGATACATAGGTATAGGCTCAACTCAATGCAGATCCACTGGTAGCAAGCTCAGCCCCAAGTCCTCCAGTTGCAGTTGCAAGCACTTCCTCTAGTCAGCCACGACAGAAGCACATAAGTCGTCTATCTCAGGCTCAACGTGCTATAGTTCTAGTTGAGGATGTTGATGAGGAGGAGCGAGTGGTTTCCCCCTCTGGTTCAAAGTTTGAACTAGAGGATATTGCCTTGTCAGATGTTTAGCAATAGTGACTATTAATATTTGTTGTAGAGGCCATTTAGAGCCTCCTTGGTTATGTTTTTTGTTCTGATCTCTATATCATCATCATGTATTGGACAGTGCACTAGGTGCAAATTTGATATAATGGATATATTCATGAGCCTACTTTGATCATATGTTGTCTTTTGTCTATATTGTAATGCTTTGTGTTTGGAAACATAAATGAAAATTTTTAAAATTATGTATTTTTATTAAAAAAATAATATTTAATGTATTTTTTACAAAGACCGAGTCATTGAAACCGAACCGGTCGAGTCGATACCGAGTCGGAGTCGAAGTCAACCCTTAGCCGGTTTTGAACCCGAGTCAAATTTTTAAAACACTGATATATTTTTAAAACACTGATGTGATTTTCTTATTCTGAACATTCAACAAACACAAAATGGTCAACAATGAAAATCAGTTAAACTTATTTAATAACAGCTCATAAATTTAAAACTCTCTATATAAAAACTGAGATGCTCATCACATTCGCACTAATGCCATGGGAAGGCAGTTTATCAAGGAAGGCGGTGCAAAGGAGGACAAAATCACATGCTCGTTGTGTTTAGAGATGCCCTAGATTACAGGAGATTATATTTACGTACTGCAAAATTTGGTAATGCAATTAGCAACTTTGTCATTATGTATATGAAACTCCAGCAACTGGATAAGGATTCTTCCACTCAATTCAACCCAACATACTTCTGAACTTCATAGATCAAAGTGGGAAATTGTGAAAGGGGCAAAAAGGCATCTTAGATCAATACAAGAAAATATGGAAGCGACAATTGGTAAACGAGAATAACTTAAGCGACCATTCAGTGTGGAAAAACTATAGTACTTGCAACCTCCTTACAATGTCACAAGCAAAGAAAAGCTATGGCCATACCAGTCCTTCAAGCAATATAACATACAAAAATGATGAATACTTTACACATTGGATATACAATTTCCAATATCTTTTTTTTCAATGTTGAAGATCAAATGCAGCAAAAACAGCCAATGTCATATTGCATTTAATAATTCAATGATGATTCTAGAAAGATTATTCTCATTGCCTAATACTTAAGTTATAAGCCACATAAGACAGTAATCTAATGTGGTAACCTAAAAGGATTTGCCTAAAAGCCTGGATGCATGGCCAATGCCCCATAGAGACAGGATAGAGTGGGAAGAAGAAAACATGGCAAATGATTGAAAAAAAATCAATGCAACAGAAGGGAAAAGTTGAAAATGAGTGTTAATCAAGAAAGGGTTGGTATTTATTTTGCAACCACTTGAATAGGCATATGGTAAGTCAGCTTCAGACTCTTAATATTTTAAACTTTTGACACAGACCACAACATAGTCAAAACCACTATGTTGGACTGGGTATAACCCTTTGACAAGTTCAAAAATAACAGAATTGTTAAGTACTGGATTATTAGAGTACTAACTATGCTTCTATATCTTATTTGAAAATTGTTTTATTATCCAACGACAATATGGGTAATGCTACGAATTTTCCATGTGAAATAAATCAATTATGTTAAGATTTGAGATCCTGCTGGATAAAAAGGTGATACCATCATTGGGGTTGACTCTGAATTTGAGTTGGAGAAGCCACATGTAAAGGCTGGAAGTTACATTTAGTAAGGTGAATAAGCCATATTTTGAACAAAAAAATGAACTGTATCAACCATATCCCAGACAAGAATATGTACCCTAACAAAAACAAGTCTCTATGATTTTCAATCAACATATCAATTGGCAAATTTGGAGTACTGTAGTATGCCTGTATGCATGAAACTCCAAGTCCCTAATGACCTCCAATGAAGAATAGAAGATAAAAAACAGCACAGTTTGCTTATCATATGTAGGCACATCACCACTTTAAAAGGTTACACCAAAAATCCTATTGAAAGATAGCTCCTTCATAACAAAGCCACTATGTTGTAGCATCTGAATGCTCTAAAGATTAATTTCTACAGGAAGAAATTTGAGAATTATATTGAAGTCTAAAATACATTCACCAACAGCAAAAATTTCTCTTAAATCCAGTATGTTTTCTCTGACATCTGGAATAATAAAACCATTGTCTCCTCCAAAGCATTCAGCAAGAATAACTACAACATGTCTTTCATGTACTTCATCTGTAATTATATCCTGATCACCTATGCCAATGACAACAAAAGACTATCAACAAATGTAACAAAGAAAAACAGAATGATTTATATAATTTCCCCACAGCTTAAAAACAACCCATAAATTCCGCAGAATGATGCCACTTCCATCAATGGCTAATGAAGCATTTATACCTTTGTCAATGCATCACAGGCTTTAAAGGTTGTGCTCTTAGCTGGGATAAGTCCAGATTTGAATCAAGGTCTTCATCCAGCTCGCCAACTACACTACTGTATACATCAAATTATTACTTATAAAGTTAGAGAAAGCTAGAGGCTAAACACAATAGGGGCATAGAACTGCTGAGCCAAAAGAAGTAAAGGGCATACATGTTATCTCCCCTGATGATGTACAAGCCCAAGACAAGTTGCTCAACTCCTGTCTGATAAGAAAATCAGAACATAAACTGGTAAATGAATTCACATCTAGTATTACTTGTAGTAACTAGGGAAATAGTCAGACACATCATAAAACTATGAAGTGTGAAGTAGTGACCTCACCATACAACTTCCAAACTAGATCATAAACTTGTTCAACATCTACTGTTGGGAAGCTACTTTCCAGAAAAACTCAGTGGAAACTGGAAAGTAATTTTTTTTTTAAACAAGGGAAATGTTGAACAAAAATATGCCTAAGTGTAATTCTACATACACATTTATCTGTAAACTTAAGTGTCCTAGTTTTCTGTCCACAATATATCCAAGTTTTATAATTTAGGTATCTTATTTTAGGTTTTAGGCTACAAAAATATAATCATTATAAGAAGCAAATGGAAAAGCCAAACAGGTAATGATGAGCTTCTATTGCCATCCGAAGCATATTCATCTCAAACACTCTAGTCTAATACAGGTATGAAATGGAAGAGGCACCTATAAGCCACACATATAAAAACACTGGAATGATCCAAGGGTCAGAGACAAAGAAAAAGAGGAAGAAAAAAATGATAATAATCGAACCCCAGAAATAACTGTGGAGGAAATCATAAACGTATACAGTGTTCTACTGCACAGGGAACTGTTAGCTATGCCTCAATCTTGAGAGGGAAGATAACTACTTCTATGGGCAAATAAGCAGTACATAGCACCAAAAAGAGTCAAGAACTTATTGGAGGTGCAAAGAACATATTAGCAGTGGCAGTTTGGATGGAGATGCAAGTTTCTAGTCTATACACAATCAACAGTTAAACATCTACATGACCTATACCACTAGAAAGTCATTGGATCTACATTCCCATGGCCTGGAAGCAACAAGGATATATTTTGCTTATTTCAACTCCAAGTGTTGAGGAAGCATTGTTCATCACTGATGTTCACATGTATCAGAGTGACAACTGTGTCTTCAATTCTATGGTAACAACAGTTTTACCACATCAATCTGTTATTTTTTGCAGTATAATGGTATTTCACTCATGACCCGATCAGAAGGTGCCTTGCTACAGAATATGGCAAGAAGGAATAAATGGCAATTTACCATGTTTGATGCTGTAGAGGGCTCCGATACATCTCAAAAGTAATATAATTATATATAATTTGCAACAGCTCTGCCATGAGCCACATTATACCTTGTTATGCCGTCCATTTTTTTCGTACTTCTCAATACTCTCTTGTGTTAATTATTTCTCTTGCATCAGGCCCATGACAGACATATTACACTTCTACTTTGTAGAGGGATCCTTTTGGGTATCTTGAAATTGCTTAAGGGGCAGAATAAGCCCACCAGTCATAACCATGGAACACAAATATAGAGTTTGAATTGACTATTAACAAATCAATTTGAAACGACTGCCTATGCAAATCGTAAATGTTGAATTTACCTCAAGTTTACGATCCAAACTTTCTAAGAAGCTTGAAATGTATCTTAGCTTATTTCTGCTGCTAGCCCGCCTCTATCTCCTCGAGAAACAAGTTGTCAAAAGAACATTTTTGTGTTCCTCTTCGGAGAGGATAGGCTCCACTTATTCCAACATGTAAATAATGTAAAACAAGACAGGTCCATGGCTTCCTGTCATCAGTAGGCTTGTTTCTGAATTTTTATAAACTAAAACTCCATCTATGCCTCTAGGCTCTAACGTAAGTCTCATCCTTTCAAATTTTAATTTCATCTTTTTTATGAACTTAGGTATCAGTAGCAATGTAAGAAAATGTGTAAGAATATTTAAACATTTTTTGGATGGGTTTGACATCATAACTGACTGTGTTATGGCACTATACCAAATATTTATTAGATCAATCCATGATGTGTTATTCCTGAGTTCCAGTTAAAATAAGTGTTGAAACCCTATGAAAACCACCAAATTTTGTTCGACATAAAATCCTAACATAAAGGGATGAGTTTGGCGGGCCCAAATGTGGTGTGCCATTATGAGGATGGGCATCATCCCACAGAGATTAACTGCGCGGTGTAGAGTTTTGAGACCACATAAAGTGTCTTTGTCCCACAAGTCGAACCAGCTTCATGGAGCAGTTCTGTTTGAGCCATTGGCTTCACCAACTCAAAATCAAAGAGTTGGGTGTGCCCTTTGCCAACAATACCATTACAAACCTCGAAAAACGGCAAGAAAACCGATTCTAACCCAAATCAGATCTCTAACGTTGACAATGTCATACCCCTATCAACTTCCAACCATGATCGATTGCTCAAACCGTTGGTGCCCAGATATCAATAAATTGAAAGGTCAATACAGAAATTGCCCAATTACTTTCATAGGCTTCCCATATATTGTCGACATAAATGAAAAGACAATGTCAGAGAAAAAACAGTTTGTCGTTTAGTTCTCAGTTCCAGAAAGAGCTAATTACTCCATGCTCTGATATGCTCTCATAGTGCAATAACAGAACTTCATACATAACCTATTTGAACGTATAATTTTAAACAGCTTTTAGAAACCTATTAAAAAAGAATATTTAAAAAAATTTAAAAATAAATGAGAACCCTATGTGCATACCCTGGTGGAATAGACCCGCTCATGAGATTCATCCATAATGAGATTGGTGGCCTGATCATATCCTTTCAATATACCCTGCAGCGCATATTTTTCCTTCAATCGATTAGTTAGCTCTATGAGGTCCACAAACATAAAAGCCCTATTAACATGAAACTAAAAGGCAACGCACAGTCCCATTACCACTATGTTACGGCCATCGTTGGTAATGACGGATATTGTTTCTGCAACTCATAGAAATTTCATCACAGGTTACCGGGCGGAGTTAGTCCAGTCATACAGAATAGAAATTCAAATATCTCAAAACACGCAACAAAACAAAAAACAGTATACACCAAACCACATTAAAATTAACCCATTAATAAACCAGAATCTTTCTTTCAGCAAAGATCGAAATACTTACCATCGACCAAATCCTCCAAGCCTGAGATAAGAGACATGGCGGAGTGCGTGCAAGAAGTAGCGCGCAATAATATTGATTTGAAAATATGACGACAAGAGATGTTGAACAGATTTAAACAACGAAAGAGGGAAAAAACGAAGCCTGTTCGGATTAACTCCAAGCCGGCTAAATACACAACGAGATTACCATATGGGAGTGCGGGGTTTTAGGCTCTTGAAGTTTTTTGTGTTCGATTAAAATTGCTCTTGACAATATTGTGACAGATAAATTGATTCAATGACCATTTAAACGCACTCTATCGCCAGTTCGTGACCTGAGATGGGGATAGCATTAAGGGAATAAAATAGGCGAGAACGCCAGTAAGGTCCTGATCGATCGGTCTTCCTTATTGATCGATAAGGCATACCGCACGCATCGATAAGGGTCGATTCTCTCACGCCGATCGATAAGCCCTATAGCTTAATTCCTGGTTGCTCAATGGAATGTGGGATACACATTTAGGCAGGAAGGAGAAAAGCCCCTACTTGGCAAGGTACATTGGTTGAAGGATCAACGACGTGCAGTTGGGATCAATCGGACATGCAGCAAGGCTAAACCTATATATCTTCCCCTCAATTCAAAAAAAATGAGAACGGTTTATAGAACTTTAAAAAACAATATTAGTTAGGATTCAAATAACTAATATTAGTTGATTAGTTAGGATTCAAATAACTTTTTAGCTTGGTTTTTACGCGGTGTATAAATGTTTTAGATTTTTTAAATAAATGATCATTTGTGTGAGTATTATTCGATGTAACGAGTGTTAAGTGGACTATTCAAAATTCATTAGATATTAGTTAGTTATGACTTTCTCTCATGGAAATAGTCATAATTGAATGGAAATAGTCATAATTGAATGACTTTCTCTCATGGAAATAGTCATAATTGAATGGAAATAGTCATAATTGAATGACTTTCTTAACGCAGTTAAATCTCAAAAATTCATATCTAACAAATGATAACATTTATGTAGTTTAGTGATATCTTTATGACTAAGAAATTAAGTTTTAGGATCATATTTTTATGGAAAAAAGGGGTTTTGTGGAGATTATCTTATCCTTAAAAATATTTGACTTATTTAAATCTCACATAATTTTGGTGACAATATTATATTGGTAGATATATCGTTTTCGTTCAATATACATATTAATTAATTAGTATGTGTATATATAACTGAAAAATCTACTTAACCCGTAATTTGTTTGTTTTTTTAGAACTTTAATGATAGGAATTAGAATATTTACTAATAGTTTTATTTAATTTTTATTTTATAGATGATTTTTTCTTGTTTATATTGAATATTAGTTAGGGAATGTAAAATTACGTTATTAATCTTTTATTGTATAATTTAGGAAACTCTTATAGTATTGCAAACATATTTATATGGTTAGTACATAATTTGTTTAGATATTATTTTTTGGGGGATTCAACTACATTAACTAAGTCATTCATCTATGACCATTTCCATGAGATGTAATCGTAACAAATTTCTTATGATTTCTTAATGAGTGCTAAGTGGACTATTCAAAAATCATGAGAAAATTGTCAGTTGCAACTACATCTCATGGAAATGGTCATAAATGAATGACTTACTTAACGCAGTTAAATTCCAAAAAATGATATCTAACATAATTTGTTTATTTTTTTTAAACTTTAATAATAAGAATTAAAATATTAGTTGTTTTATGAATCGTTTACTATATAATTTATAATTTAGGAAACCCATATCCTATTGCAAACATGTTTATATGGCTATTGGGACCCATTTGTTTGTCTCTATTTATATTGACGTGCGTTAGGAATCATTATCCAATAATTTATCATCAGAAAATTGGTGCAACCAGAATCTATGGTGTAACACATCTTATATGTGTGTACTATCTTATAAAACATCTTATAGGTGTGTATTATCCTTATGCCATTAAATGAGGGGCTCGAGGCAGTCATAAACTAGAAGAGGATAAGATATTTGTGTGCGTTTATGTATTTAGGTGGACACAAGTTTGGCTTCCTATTTATGTTTTAATTAATCCCAATCATACCCCACGTTGAACTACACTTACTCTATTTTTTTTTTATAATAAAGTGTGGTTTTTTTAATAAAATATTTTATTTCGTTTATTTTTAGGGTAGTTTAAGTATTAAATTTTAATAAATGTTTTTTTTTTCTTTTTCATATTAATTTTATTCAACTTTTAATAAAGTATTTAAGAAATCTTAAATTTTAATTATTTAATTTATAAAAAATAATTATTATTATTCTTACATTTTGATAATTTTATAAAGAGTTAAATTTATATATTCAAAAACACATTTTAAACAACTATATTTAAAATATTATTAAAAATATATTTTCAAATTCATATAAACATCTAATCATTTAAGACATTTATTTACCTTAACAAAAAAATAACATTTTGTATTTTCATTTTATATAGTATAGTCGAAAAAAAAAACCAATTAGAAAGTATACAGAGCATTTTTCTAATTGATAAAAAGAGTTGTGGTTGCCTAATTAATATAATAATATCTTAAATTTATTAGCAAATGCATTAGAACTAAATGGATCATACTATATATATATATATATATATATATATGGTTTTTGAAAAAACATTTTATATGCATATACCAATGTCTCTATATGTTCGTTTAATAGAGATATTGTAAAAGAAATTATTTGTTTTCATTTTGTAATGAGAACAGCCATATCATTGGGTTCAATTAGGGTTATTTAATAAAAGTGTTTGGTTCTTAAAGTGGATGCAATACATTGAAAATTGGCTTAATCTTGAAGTTATTTGTTAATGTTAAAGATTTTCTTTCAGGGTCTAGTTATTTTAGCTATCGTTTATAGCAACAAGATTTAGTTAACATACATATTGTGGGGTTGAAATTAATAAACAAACTGTTAGCTATGATGGGATAGTATTTAATATAAGGAGCAACGCCTTTGTTGTAAAATTCTTTGAAAGATTTTATAACATATAGGTTGATAAAGAAATGTTGCACATTCAAATAAAATGAGGTAATATATTATTGGAGTTGTCTTTAGTGCGACTTTTGGGAATTTCTGGTGCCAGAATCCAGTAGAAACATTTGAGGTGAAATTTTGATTTATGTTATTTAAACTAGTTTGTATATGGATTCGGCACCCTAAAAAACCCCTAAGGTACTTGGATTGTGCAGGGTTACCCTTCAAACATATCATTTCAATAAATTCCTACTGGAATTTAAAAAATTTGATCGAAAAAATCCACCGGAAAAGTCTCCAAAAAGTCGCACTAAAAACAACTCGTATATTATCTCTATGAGGTAATATAAGGGGCATAGACCTCAAAATATTTGTGCCTTGTATTACCTCATAGGTTGATAAATAAAATGTAGAGGGCACACATGAATTTGAAAAGAGTAGTCACACATCCCTTAGAAAAAACATTTGCATAGCCTTCACAACTAATGAAATTCAATCTTTCTTGTTGACCATAAAAAATCAATCATGTGTTTTCATACCTATAGAACTTGGTTTCAAAATCTATCAATTGCATTAAGTTCACAACCACCTCCAACACCCCACCTTCCCACCCACAAAAAAAAAATTTGCAAGAAGCCCTCTCTAGAGATCAAAATATCATTTCAATTAAGATCTCAATCTGCACACAAAGCCTTTTTTAGTTGATGTCTAGGTCCCATTTAAGATGATGTTTTACCAAAATCGAATTATGTTTCCTCAACTTAGATCCTTATTGTATAGAATTTCATTGTGTTTAGTAACATCAACATGATTTGCAAACATTGACTAATTCAATCCTTGAGAAAGGGTACATTGATGTATAATGCATACACTAGCTCATACTTATCCAAATGTATATATCCTACTTGAAACTCATATGTGAGCCATTTGATGACAAGGAAGAGCTTTAATAACCTTTAGAAAGGCCAACTAACACTTTCAAGCAAGTCACAACTAATCAAATCCATAAGGCACAACAATGCAACCACCACAAACTATCATGTTTGTATTAGAAAATTATAACATTCGAGCATACATCTAATCAATATGATTCTAGTAATCAAAAAATAATAATTATTTAAACATAAAAGAACATAGCAAAATGAGAGTAGAGTCTACTTAAGAAAGCTTCATAAAAAAAATTTAAAAATCTCCAAGTTAGTCAAATTGAGGCTAGTTAAGGCCAACAACACTCCTTTTGTAGATGAAATTTTGTAGCAAAAAAGATAACATTTATGGGATGTCAGTGCTCCTTGGTGAATCAATGAGCATATACTATATGCTTGTTGACCTTGTACTAAGATTAACTTTCCAATGGATCTATAGAATATGCATAAGAAACATGGTAAAGTAATAGATTTAGCCCATAAAGAGTCATAATAATAGATTCTTGATGTCATAATAACATCACGAGTCTACTAACATTTAGATTCCCTTCTAACATCACACATTAAGGAGAACATTTTATAGAATAATTTAACACTAATAAATGTTATGGCATAACTTCATTATCCCCTTACTTTGGTAGATATTCCCCCTCCCTTGAAATCTTCAAAAAAAACTTGTTTTTAGTTCATATATATGACTCCTCGCAAGATATAACATGTACATGCACTACTCTTAGGAAGGAAAAGTGCATACATATGCTCGTTTCCCTTTAGCAACTTAGATATAGCTCCATTTTGCACCCAAAAAAAAAAAATATGTGCATGATAGCATGTTTCCAGGCAAGGTTGATGGGTTTTATTGAGTATCCTCCTATAACCCCATTCCCAATGCCGTAAAATAAATTGGAGCAATGGGTTTTGTGTCATTAATACTCTTGAACAGGTTATTCCACTATTCTGTTAAACCAATGCACCTGTATGGACTCTATTTAAAAAAAAAAAAAATCCTCCTATAACCCCATTCCCAATGCCGTAAAATAAATTGGAGAAATATTTAGTTAATCCTATGGTGGGGGGGGCACCCTTATGCTAACAAATTGATTTCCATTCTACAAGTCTAAAATTTCCCAGAGATTTTAAGTTTCATCTTCCAATTACAAACTCCTTATTTCTTAATCAATCCCTTAATCTTATTGCATTAGAAAGAGACTCCTTCTCTTTCATCTCCTTGCTTTGATGTGTTGATACATTGATATGATGAAGTAGAGCTTTAGTAACCTAGGGTGGATAGATTCATAGGGTGGTTCTACATGGCATTGGTAGCAAACAACTAGGTTGTATTTACCATTGTATCGTTGTTCAAATATTTATAGAGAACTCATTTCATTCCTCCCCAAGTTTTAGGAATTACCTTTTCTTTCATTTACCCAATTGTTGGGAAATGGTAATTTTTACTTGTTTGGTTCCAAGTAATTAGAGAAATCGGGGTTTCACCATTTACACTACTTTCACTTGTTTCTTCTGTGTGCATGACTTCAAGGAAAGTGTTGGGGCAGAGATTTGGAGTCAAAAGGTTCATCCAAGGTATCTTCTCTAACCAATGGCATTCCAAGTAACTCTTTAAAACCATGTAAGTAGCTATAATGATAAACATGTTTCTACTATTCTAGGTTTGTAGTGTTCATTCTCTTTTCACTTTATTGAGACTTTTAACCCTAGACATAGGAACTTATTTCCATAAATAGTGAGTCTACAATATTAGGGAGAAACTCGCTTGGGTGGATTTTTTTAATTCCCTAAAGGAATAACTCTACCCTATTGGAAACTACGATGATGAATACACGAGATTGACAACCCTAACATAGGAGAGAGACTAGATCGTGTTAAAGTACAGTGATATTTTCCATACTTTCTACTCAAAGTTGGGTATCAAAGACTCTAAGCAACACTTGGTTTTGAAGTATTATAGTGGCCTAAACAGGTATGTCCAAAAACAAATGGATTTCTTGGACATTTTCTCACGAGGAACCACTTATTCATATGTTGTCAAAATTGAACAAAAATTAAGCAAAGGAATAGGTGGGAGTTTGGGCCTACAAATTGATTGCAATAAGAGCATCGTAAATCTGGCCCTGATCAACTAAATAAAGATAGAGAAAGTATAGCCAACCTCATGAAAACCAATCCAACCCAAATAGAAATAAGGGTAATAGGAAATCAATTATGGACACTAGAAAATGTTGTGAGTTCCATAAAATCCCCTAGTACGACATTAATGAATGTTACTTAAAATAATAATTGTTGGATAAGCTAAACGACAAATAATTGGACCCTATATTGGACTTTGATTTAAAGCAGGAAAAAAAAAACTAGATCATCAATGCAATACACAATGTTACTATTACAACCATAAAGATCCAACTAAAAGAGTCAAAGAAACCTGATGAGGGGGAGTGCCTCTTCCATTCATAGATGTGGTGATATGGGACTCCACTGCATTTCAGTGTGATGATGGTAGACAAAAGAACCTGATATTAACAAAGGTAATCAAGAGATTGAAGTTTCCAACAATGCCACACCCCTAACCATATACCGTCAATTGGTTAAGCCAGAGACATGACATTCATGTCAACCAATAACGTAATTTTTCCTACAAATCAATCCCTTCAAAAATGAGGTACTATGTGATGTTTCTCCCCATGAAGTTTGTGATGTTAATTTAGGATAACCTTATATGTGGAAATCTTGTGTTGTTTATGAGTGTAGGCCTCATAGTGTCATTTTCCCTTTGAAAATCCAACACTATACTGTATTAGAGATAGTTCGACTATCACAATTTCCTTATCCTCGATTAAACAATATCGAAAGGTAATCTCTCATGCTAGAAAAATGTTCCTCCTCATGGTTTAGTTGGACGATGAACAAAAGGTCACTGCAATTTCCAGTACCTCATCACAAGCTCGCTCTGCACAGCTAAAGTAGTTGGAAAATATTGTAGAGGAAAATAGGGAGATATTTGCTTCACTTGTCAATGTGCCTCTACACTAACAAGTTAAATATTCAATTGAATTGATGCTTTCTTCCCCTCTACCTAATGGACCAACATAAAAATGCTCTAGAATTTAGAAAACGAGGAAATAAAACATCAAATTCATAAGCTCATCCAAAAGGGTCATGTTTAATTAAGTTCATCACCTTAAGGTGGGGCAATTGTATTGGTGAAAAATAAGGATGAGTAATGGTGACTTTGAATTGATTATAAATCTATAAATAAAATCATTGTCAAGAATCATTACCTAATATCCAAACTAGATGATCTTGATCAATTCAAGGGAGCCAAGTTCTTTTGTAAGATTGGCTTGAAGTTAAGGGTGATAGGAGGGGGAGGGATTTTAATTAATCCCGATGGAATAACCAAAGTAAAATTCTCATGGGACCTACGAAGAAAATCTAACAACCAAGCTGAGATGTATGGGCTACTGCAAGGATTATTCATTTCCAAAGCAAAATTGTGGAAGACATTATCATCTTAGGAGACCCATTGCTAACGATCTAGTATCTTACCAATGAAACTGTAACACCCCACCCCACATTTACCCACTTTAACATACTTAACAAGGTAAACATGAGTTGAGAGTTACTATGCATGACCCAACTTCCAAGGCGCAGTTACGAAAATGGGGTCTAACTTGCTAGCACATGCTATTCATTTTTACAAACACTTGTGACTCTAGTACCTGTAAGTCATGGATGCATAGTTTTGTTATTGTTTACATTAGTTTCATCATATGTTCATCAAGAAGTCTTATTTTTATCACATACTTGTTGCAACAAATACATATTAGCTCATGCATCCATATAAAATAACCAAGAGCTTGTCAAAACATGAATTAAAAATAGATCAAGAGCACATCATATAATAATAAATACACCATGCATGTAGCATATACTTAACGAGCAATAAATACATGAAAAAATATTCATGTAAACAACAATAAATCAATAATTATGTCATTGATCATCAATAAAGAATAACCCATATTAACATGTGCAAAGTACCAACCAAGTCAGGGACTTCCATGTACCACCTGACCATAGAATGGGCTTAATCAAATCTTTCTTTTATACAAACACCCCTGCGCCATATTCCAAGCATGAATGTGGGATCTCATGGAATAAACAAAGACAAAACCAATCGGGTCTTCCAGAGGCCAAACCACCTCAACCCTCAACCAAGTGATTCCACCTCTATGGTCTAGAAATCACTAACATCAACCAAATCAGTCTCTACCCGAGTTGTTCAGGGTTTCAAAAACTAGTAACTCAACCCACAACCTTCTAGGGCTCTAGAGAATTCTTCCAACAAGGCTCCAGGGACTAGTAACTTGACCCCCAAGGGCTCCAGAGCGTTTGTCCCAACCTAGGATCCAAGACTAGTAACTCAACCAACGTTGTTCTAAGGCCTCCAAAGCATTTGTTCCAACCCATAGCCATAAGGAACACGAGCACCAATCAGAAAAACAACATGTGAAAAAACCCACAACACCATGGCTATCTCAAAAATGGCAAGGCAAGGCTAAAACCACTATCAATCCAGGCAAATATCAATGTCAATGACAATACATAACCCGAAGATCACATGCATATACCATGCATCCAGAAATCAACAAGGAAATTACACATGCAACCTGTTACCTGCAAAGCAATCCAGTTGTATTTGTTGATCCAACCATTCCCTTCCTGCTTTTCCTTGCCCTCTTCGTCCAAATCCAAGTGAATACTATAGTGCTTCAAGCATGCTCCAAGAATGCTCCAAGTGTGCAAGAGTGTGAGAGAATGAGAGATTGAAAGGAAAACTCCAAATATAAACTGAAAAAAAAGACTGTGAATTGATCCTCAAAAGCCTTTTTATCATTGAGGCTTCTATTTTCTTCATTTTCCTTCATTTTTCCTCTAATTTCCTTAGCATGAAAATTTGTGTCTCTTCACCTTCATTTTCTCCTATTTTCATTTATTTTCACAAATAAATGCCAATTATTACCACTTTTCCTTTGCCACTTTCCATAGCCATAAATAAACGGAAAGTGACAGCCACTAGGCTGTTTTTCCCACCATTCAGCTTGGAATATGTGTCCCATGATCTTATTCCATATTTTTTTTACATGGAAAATCAACTAGGGATTGTTTGAAACACCTCCCCCTTGGCAGAAAAACGTCATCAGTGTTCTATGACACTTATGACCAACAAAGCATTGAAAACAAAACATACTGCTTATGGAGCTTTATAACCCAACTCGTTGCAATATTTACAATGACCTCTATTGAAAATAAAACAACATTTCTCTTACTATAGCTTTATAACACAACTCATTATGATATTTACAATAACAACCACATATAATTATGCACATTTGCTTCGAACATCAAATAATCATATTGTTTATGGAGCTTTACAACCATAGCTCAATGCAGTATTTATAATAACACACACACACACACATATATGCACATTTTCTCTAACTAACAAATAAAAGGATACAGTGCTTGTATCAATCAACAGGGGAATCCAGAGGCTCACACCTTGCAACAACGATGGTGAAAAATCCATGTAATAAAAGTTAATAAAGACAAAATAATAACCAAGGTCATGGGACATGTATTCCAAGTTGAATGTTGAGCAAAAACATCCTAGTGTTGATGTTCATATGGTTTATTATGGCTATGGAAATTGGAAAAGGAAATGGCTAAGGCTTTGGAAAGGAAAAGTGGCATTTATTTATGAAAATAATGGAAAAAGGGAGAAAAGGGAGATGAAAGGTCACAGGTTGCATGCGAGGAGGAAAATGAAGAAAATAGAGGCCTCATTAATAAAAAGGATTTTGAGGATCAGTTGGTAACCTTTTTTCAGTTCAGTTTTGGAGCTCTCATTCTATTCTCTCTCTCTTTCTCATACTATTGGACACTTAGAGTTTCTTGGAGCACTCTTGGAGAGTGTGGCATACTTGGAGTTTTGGAGTAATAAGGCAAAGGAAGAGCAAGAAAGTGCAAGAGGACATCGGGATCAACAACTACAATGGGTTTTGTTTGCAGGTACCGAGTTGCATGTATGTTTTCCTCACTAGTTTTGGCATGCATGGCATATGCATGTGGTTTCTATGTCATGATTTTTCATTAGCATGGAGGATTGCCTGGATTGACCATAGATTTTCCTAGCCTTGCCCTTTCCTGGATAGACATGGTGTTGTGGGTTCATTTCATTTTTTGTTTTTCTAATTGGTTATCATGTGCCTTTGGTTGTGGGTTGAGTTATTAGTTCCGAGAACCCTTGGTTGGACAAACGCTCTAAAATCCATGTAACAACTTGGGTTGAGTTACTAGTCTCAGAAACCTTGGTTGGACAAATGCTCTGGAAGCCCTTAGTGGGTTGAGTTACTAGTCCTGGAACCCCTGGTTGGAAAAAAAATTTGGAAGCCCAATGACAGTTATGGGTCGAGTTACTAGTCCTAGAATCCCTAGTTGGAACAAACGCTTTGGAGCCCTGGACATCTTGGGTAGAAACAAATTTGGTGATAGTTGTGAAGTACGACCGTGAGGAGGAATCATTGGTTTAGGGTTGAGGTGGTTTGGTCTATGGAAGCCCTAGTTTGGTTTTGATTTATGAGTTTTATGAGATCCCAAATTCATACTTGGAATATGGCATGGGGGTGACTGACTAAAGAGATATTTGGCTTAGCCATGTCTATGGTCGGCTGGAACGTGGAAGTCCCAGACTGGTTGCATTTTTCTTTTGTAAATAAGAGCTCTTTTCCTCTTGTATTGATGCGTAAATATGCTTGTTACTATGTGGCTTACATGGTTGTTTTGTGCTTTTCATTTCTATTGTTTATATGTTGTTTATGAATGTGTTTTGTGATAATGATAATATATGGCTCTCATCATGCTTTGAGTTGTAAATGAATGAACAATGTATCTATTACCTAATAGATGATAATGCAATTAATATGATGAGGCAACAATGCTTCTTAGAAATTATTAGATAAGTATGAGACCCCTATGCTCAGATTTGTTGTTTAAACTTGTAGATTACATATTTGTGACATGTTTGACAAAATTCCTGTCATGGATAGTAGGGGTCATGTCAAGTCCTTGTCAAGTGTTTTCTTTTAAATTGTTATTTTGTTGTTATCTTTCCATTCTTAAAGTGTCATGGATTTCTGGGCAGTGACCTGGGTTCTCGGCCTGAAAAAGTGGCACATAAATCAGGATCGCAGGCTTAGAACTACGGGGAGAAGTCCTTAGTTGCATGCGTACCCAAGTTGTGCATGCGATTGGAGGGTTCCAATTGCACTCTTGCCCATGTCAAAGGAGCGACTGGGGGATTGAAGTATGAAAAAGTCAGGTTGGATCAGGGGATAGCCTCTTGGAAGGTTGACATGGCTCCAGGGTGTCATGTAGAATGTGAAGAAGGTTTGTGTTGCTATGTGGTGTCGATTCCACTTCCTTAAGGTGATCAAGGAGGTTGAATTGGATCATAGTAACTTTTTGTCACATGTTTACCCTGGTTGGTTGGTTACATGGGTACATGCGAGAGGAGGGTGTTACAGAGTGGTATCATTGCATGGTTCACCCCTGAAACTGGATGGACAGTGTAGGTCATGCATTCATGTCACATTCATATGTGTTCCTTGTGCTTGTGGTCTATGTGCTTGTTGCATCCGCATGGTGTTGTTCATGGTTACAGTGATGTCGCCATGGGAGAACTAATGGTGTTGTCGTGAACTGTGTTGTCATGAGTGTATTACTAGTTATGTGTTGTTTATACATGTCAATTGCTTACGTATTATCAGTGTACATTGGTATGGTTGTCGTTTTCATGCGTGAATTCATGGTATGTGTAGTTGATATGGTCATGCATTGATGACTAAACTCTAGCTAGAAAGATGTTTATGTGTTATATTTTTATATGATTTTATGATTATGTATATACATTTATTATGTTGATTGGTTGATCTTGTAAATGGGATATCCTCCCCGAATTATGGTAAGGTACGTTAGTTTAGTGTGATTTGGTTTAGCTGGCATGAGATGCCTTACAGGAAGAAATCAAAGATGACTAGAAAGATGGTAGACTACAAAGATTTTCCTTATGAATCATATGAGCAACATGGTGTTTGGAACTCTTCTGACTCAGCAGACACATTGAGAATTTTGAAGGAAGAAATAAGGAGTTGTAAAGTAGATAGTGATAGAATCGTACAGGCACGGGAAAAAAAAACAGAAGTTAATGCAGTAATCCTTTAGAGTTTGTTAGAGTTGCAGCGACAAGGGCCACTTTGGATCAACTGTAGACAAGAGGATGGGACTAGTGGGGCATATGACAGTAGGTCTCATGGTGGTCACAAGTCAGATAGAGATGACACGATCAGAGATGGCAAGTTCTTGGACACTTAGGATAGGAGAGGTGACAGACATAGGTACTATTATAGTTTTTGTTCTGACAGGCACCATGATCGTCATCATTATCATCCTTACAGGAGGAGTGATAGGGGATATTTGTCGGATGAGTTTAAGAAATAAAAACCACCTATATTTGATGGGGAAATAAAAAAATCACAAGATGTAGAGGCATGGTTGCTTGGTATGAGGAATTTCTTCAGGTTGCATGATTACTTAGAAAATATGAAAGCCAAAATAACTATATTCAACCTCAAAGGTAAAGCAGATATTTGGTGGGAAGATGTGAAGAATGTCAGGGATATTTATGAGTAGGAATTGACTTGGACGGAATTCGAGAGACTATTCTGGAAGAATTATCTCTGGGAGAGATACTATGACGATAGGGCAAAGGAATTTTATGAGGATAGGATCTATGCCTGATGAGGAGTACACTAGCAGATTTATGGAGTTGTTGAGGTATGTGCCTCACCTCAAGGAATAGAAGGCCAATATTAAGAGATCCATTAGTGGGTTGTCGATAACATTTAAAGATAGGATTGAGTTTGATGAGCCTAGATCATTGGAGGAGGCCATCTGGAAGCTAAAGCATTGTTATGAGCAATCAAAGCGCAGATCAGAGACTAAGTAGGACTGGAAAGGTAATGATAAAAATAAAGGAAAATGGGACAAGAAGTAAGCAAGACCTAGGGATAAAGGTAACAAAGAGAATGTTGCACCACCTAAGAAGTTCAATACATCTGGCACAGGACATGAAATTCAGTCTGAGGAGCAGAATACATATGAAGTTTGGAAGCCTGTATAGTGTTGGAATTGTGGAAAATATCATTGCAGGAAAGGTTGACCACAATATAAGGGTGGTAGACCGTATATCTACAATGTTAAGGAGGCACAAGAAGTGGGAGATGTTGGATAGAGTATTCCCAAGATCTATGCGGTGCTGGATAACAAGAAAGCGGATCACCATGCGTCTATTATCGAGATGGATGGTAAGCTTTGTGATCAAGTTGTTTCTATTTTGATTGACCCTAGATCTTAATTATAGTTATGTTAATCCTGACCTGGTGGATAAGTATGGTTTGAATAAAGAAGTACATGCAAAGTCTAGGTTTGTGTAGTTGGCTACAGGTACCAAGAAGAGTGTTCATCATTGGGTAAGAGCTTGTGCATTTGACTTGAATGGTATATCTACATCAGCGCATTTGAATGTATTGTTGTTGGGATAATATAACATGTTTTTGGGTATGGACTGGTTGTATCTTCATAGGACCAAGGTGTATTGTTATGACAAGTCTATTGATAGCTCTGAAACTTGATCCTGGGACCTGTGGGTTATGGGCCCACTTCGCTTCCACTGCGCCACTTTGATGTCTGCTTACAAACATACATATATATATTGGAAGCATTTAACAAAAATCATGAACTCCGTAGTCTTCGATCTCTATATGCCTTTGGAACCATAGACCTTTCGGGATGATACTCAACCCTCGGCAATATAATTCTGAATCAACCATTAATAAAACTTCGAATGAAATAACGTTAACCCTCGGAATTAATGTTGCCATTTCAACTCTTTTAATAAAGCTCAGTTGAATCATTTATCGGATCCGAATCTTGTTTCAACCCTCGTGTAACTTGGATGCTACGATAACCATTGATCTGTGATCAGACGGTTGTCGCTTCACAGAAACGTATAACCATTATGAGGTGTAACGTTAGGACCCCACAACTACAATGTTCGTACCTTCCTCAAATCCAACGGCGGTGATCCGTTCCGCATTCCATCCGACGGACATCGCAATCAAATTCTACATGCTGGTTAACATTTCCAATGCCCGTGCAACTTCTGATGCAACTTCACCGTTGGATCTCCATCGATCCGCATCCAACGACAATCGAATTTCTCCGAGCCCAAATATTTAACATCAAAAATATTTGTGACACCGGTAGTTTCAATTCCGTGACATGTTGGCATATTATTTGATCGCATTAGTTTCGATCAAAACCACCATGAGCCAAAGGCTGTGCGAAACCCGTGGTTTTGCTTTCCAAAACCACTTAGATAAAAGCACTATTTAAAAGGCATTCAAAGCACGGAATTTCACTGTTTTCTGATCTATTCTCGCTTGTCTCGGAACCTTACTTCTCCACGACAATCTAGTAACGTGGAGCGATTTATGGAATATCAGTCTCAAGCATGAAAAGGAATGTTTTTCAACTTCCCTCAACATTAACACAGTAAAACAAATTGCACTCATCTCAGTTTTCTATACGTTGCACTGTTCCAATCGCAGATTGAATTTCTCACACACGCTAACTCATTCTATGGAATCCTTGGATAGGATCGCCATCGATCCTTACAGTGATCGATGGTCCATAAATCAACACGACATTTTAACTTATAACTCTAAATCATAAACAAAACATCTTTGAATACACAAAATCTACATAGCAATCCTTTAATTATATATAGAATCATTTACAAACTAAGGCATTTCAGCCTTAGACAGAATCCTCACGCTATTACATTGTGTTCGCTCGCTCCCCTCCTATCACACATTATAGACTCGTTGTTATATAGATTTTTTACAAGAGGTTGTGAATCAGTTAAGATCCATAAATATCTCCTGAAATTTCTCAAACAACCCTTAATCTTCCATTGCGCACACATGGCAGATCATTACACTCAATCAGTTACAGAAAATTTAGAATCGGTTTTAACAAATTTTGCCCCAATTTGCGTGACTGTTCGCATACCCGCCTCTTCAGTTTCAGATTCTGACTTGAGTTCAAGTCTGTTTGGATTCCCCTACATCAGACTCCCGAGGCACAAAAATTGTATTACCTCCTGGTCATATGTCTTCTACAGCTGTTAGCAATTATACCCACATCATTATGGAATTTCTCTTTGTGATCTTCCTGTAACAACATTCTTGAAAAATTCTACCCACATATGTGGAATTGTCCTCTGTGAGCTGCAACAAAAACCTCTGCAATAGCAAGTTCTCCCTGCTACCATATACCTCACCAAGCTTCTCCTTTCAGCTTCGTCTTTCGGCATCTCTCTGGTTCGCTCCTGTGGAACCATTTGAGCACTCCTGCTCTAGGTTGTTGCAATCTTCTCACCTTCCTCTGCTGTTACCTTTACAAATAAAAATCACAAGCTTAACAAAACTTCACAAAATTGTACCTCTTCTTCCTCTGTACGCAAACTCCTTCTCCACAGGAAATCATTTTCCCGCTCTGATACCACTTGATAAAAAGTGGAACCCACTATAGAGTAGGTTCACCTTCATTAATCAATATGAACCTGCAATCTTAAAACATATGTCAAAACTGCAGATTGATAGCTCTGAAACTTGATCCTGGGACCTATGGGTTATGGGCCCACTTCACTTCCACTGCGCCACTTCGATGTCTGCTTACAAACATACATATATATATTGGAAGCATTTAACAAAAATCATGAACTCCATAGTCTTTGATCTCTATATGCCTTTGGAACCATAGACCTTTCAGGATGATACTCAACCCTCAGCAATATAATTCTGAATCAACCATTAATAAAACTTCGAATGAAATAACGTTAACCCTCGGAATTAATGTTGCCACTTCAACTCTTTTAATAAAGCTCAGTTGAATCATTTATCGGGTCCGAATCTTGTTTCAACCCTCGTGTAACTTGGATGCTACAATAACCGTCGATCTATGATCAGACGGTTTTCGCTTCACAGAAACGTATAACCATTATGAGGCATAACGTTAGGACCCCGCAACTACAACGTTCGTACCTTCCTCAAATCCAACGGTGGTGATCTGTTCCGCCTTCCATCCGACGGACATCGCAATCAAATTCTACCCGCTGGTTAACATTTCCAACGCCCGTGCAACTTCTGATGCAACTTCATCGTTGGATCTCCATCGATCCACATCCAACGACAATCGCATTTCTCCGAGCCCAAATATTTAACATAAAAAATATTTGCGACACTAGCGGTTTCAATTCCGTGACATGTCGGCATATTATTTGATCGCATTGGTTTCGATCAAAACCACCATGAGCCAAAGGCTATGTGAAACCCATGGTTTCGCTTTCCAAAACCACTTAGATAAAAGCACTATTTAAAAGGCATTCAAAGCACGGAATTTCATTGTTTTCCGATCTATTATCGCTTGTCTCGAAGCCTTACTTCTCCAGGACAATCTGGTAACGTGGAGCGATTTATGGAATATCAGTCTCAAGCATGAAAATGAATGTTTTTCGACTTCCCTCAACATTAACACAATAAAACAAATTGCACTCATCTCAGGTTTCTATACGTTGCACTGTTCCAATTACAGATTGAATTTCTCACACACGCTAACTCATTCTATTGCATTCTTGGATAGGATCACCATCGATCCTTACAGTGATCGATGGTCGATAAATCAACACGACATTTTAACTTATAACTCTAAATCATAAACAAAACATCTTTGAACACACAAAATATACATAACAATCCTTCAATTATATATAGAATCATTTACAAACAAAGGCATTTCAACGTTAGACAGAAATCCTCACGCTATTACATTGTGTTCACTCGCTCCCCTCCTATCACACATTACAGACTCGTTGTTATATAGATTTTTTACAAGAGGTTGTGAATCGGTTAAGATCCACAAATCTCTCCTGAACTTTCTCAAACAACCCTTAATCTTCCATTGCGCACACATGGCATATCATTACACTCAATCAGTTACAGAAAATTTAGAATCGGTTTTAACAAATTTTGCCCCACTTTGCGTGACTGTTCGCGTACCTACCTCTTCAGTTTCAGATTCCAACTTGAGTTCAAGTCTGTTCGGATGCCCCTGCATCATAACCACTTGACCCATTGTGTTTTTTTATCAGATACAAAGAAACAAAGATATCCTTCCAAAAGTTTGTTCACTATCTCAGTTTTCCCATTAGATTGAGGATGATAATATGATCTATGAGCTAGTTGAGTATCGAGACAAGAACATAATTCCATCCAAAAATTTCCAGTGAAAATGGGATCTCTGTCACTTACAATAATATTTGGGTTTCCATGTAGCTTTTTAATTATTTCCATAAGTGCAGTATCAAATTTACTGGCTTTAAATGGATGAGATAATGCACAAAAGTGTGCATACCTGGTAAGTCTATCAACTACCACCATGATGACACAATTTCCTTCGGACTTGGGTAAACCTATGATAAAAAACATTGAAACCTCCTCCCAATAATGTTGTTAGAGTTGTTGCTATTCTCCCATAATTATTAAAAAACTTGCAATAATACCCTGTTAACCCGAGAAATACTAGCAAATGCTTTATGGTTGTGAGTTTTTTCCATTCCTTAATGGATTTAATTTTGTTAGGGTATACCTTAACACCCTCATGAGATACAATATGACCCTGATATTCCACGTCTTGTACTCCAAAGAAACATTTGGAGGTTTTTTCATATAATTGTTTCTCCTCCAATAGTTTGAGCACCCTATCAATGTGTTGAACATGATCCTTCCAATACTTTAGTAGATTATTATATCATCAAAAAATTCTAACACATATTTTCTAAGGAAGGGTTTGAAAATATAATTCATCAACCCTTGAAATGTAGAAGGTGCATTAGTAAGGAAAAAAGGCATGTCCGAAAAATCATAATGACCCTCATGACTTCTAAATGTTGTTTCGGGATGTCTTTAGTCTTCATTATAATTTGATGATAACCTGAACGAAGATCCAACTTGGTGAAGTAAATTTATCCATGCAATTCATCAATGACATGAATGGTAAATTTATCTTTAATAGTGAGCTTTTTGAGCTCCCTAAAATTCAAACACATGCACCATGATCCATCCTTCTTGTGCACCAATATTACTGGATCAGAGAAATAACTTTGACTAGGTTGAATTATACCATCCTCTACCATTTATGCCATCGTACATTCAATTTCGCTCTTTTGGGCATAGGGATATATGTAAGGCCTAATGTTTGGACGAACACTTCTTGGAATCAAATGAATAGCATGGTCATGATCATGAATAGGTGGGAAGCCTTTGGGGGTCTCAAACACCTTGGAATGATTTTCCAACACTTTTTGGAGATCTGGAGAAATAGAGGACTTCGATGTTTGAACCTATAGGGAGCATAATTGTGAAATTATGCCTCATTGTTATTTCTTCTGAAGATTTTTCATGACATTAGAGCTCATAATCTTTCCCGGTTTCCCTGCGATACCTCATAATTCAACTTCCTTTACTTCCCAAAAAAACTTAAAGAAAATTTCTTGAAAATTAAAGGCTTTAGTCCCCAAATATTGTAACCATTTGACTCCTAGTACAACATTAGCACCACCCATTGTAATAGAAAGCATTGGAATCTTCAATACATATTCCCCCAAGGTTGGCTTGATATTATGGAAGTTTCTAGAGAAATTTATAGTTCCTCCATTTGCAACCATCACTTGAAATTATGGTGTTTGATATAAGAAGCAATTCAATTCCTTGGTTATCTTAAAATGAATAAAATTATGTGTACTACCTGAATGAATCAACATTATTACCTTTTTTTTCTTGATATATCCTTCTATATTGAGAGTTTGAGGAGTGTTAATTCCTACCAAATCATTACAAGATATGGTTGTATTCATTTCTTCCTTCTTTGGGGCTGGTTCCTGGTGTATATCCTCCTCTTTTGATGTTTCTTCATCCTTTTATCTCTCCTCTTCACAATATATGAAAATGATTTCTTCTCGGTGCACTTATGACCTTTAGTGTATTTGCTATCACAACTATAACAAATCACTTTTGCTATTTTTTCCTCCAATTGTCGTGGTGTAAACCTTATAGGTTGTGGAAGGTTAGGAGCATCAACATTTCCATTTTTATAGTTGTGATTGGTATACTTCCTTGTTGCCATAATTTTTCTTTCAACTTTTCTTGCCACTATGAATGCCTTCTCTAATGAATTAGGTTTCCAAAGGAAAACCTCATGTTGGATGTTATCCTTTAAACTCCCTATGAAGACATCAATCATATGCTTCTCTGAAATATCTTGGAAGTCCTCAATGTGCTCTGTCATTGAACCCTTTTGTTTGATATTTATCAATTGGCTAAAGAAGGTTTTGGTCTTTTTATCCTCATAATGTGTTATCATTTCCTTCGTAAAAATTGACCAAGTGATAAGTGATTTACGAGAACACATTAACCGATACCATACAAATTGATTTGGTTCTAAATATAAAGTTGCAATGCGTACCTGTTGTGTGTTTTTGACATTATGGAGATAAAAATATTTCTCCATCTGTAGTATTCATGTTATCAGATCCTTGCCATCAAACTTCCTCATATCGATATTTGGAATATGGTGGGTCTTAAATCTAAATTAGAGTCCATGAAATCATGATTAACATTTATTTTGTTCTCATCGTGAGTTTCATCTACTACCTTTTCACCATTTAGAATCATTTTCTTGTAACAACTCTGTCAAATCTTCCATGTCTGCTTTTCGACCATTCTTCATGTCTTCCATGTTGCCTTTCAGTTTTTCTTCTATACCATTGATCTTAGCTTCCATGCCATCCATCTTAGATTTCACGCCATTCTTCAAACCATCCATCTTAGCTTCCATGCCATTCTTCAAACCATCCATCCTATCTTCCATGCCTTTCTTCAAACCATCCATCTTAGCTTCCATTTACTTTTTGGTTACTTTTTGCGAGAGCGAAATTTGTTTCACTTGGTCTCGTAATTTTGATATATCATGTTGCACTTTTTCCTCTTCATGCGTCATAGTAGAGACTTATAAGGGCTTAATTGGTGTGGAATTATTTTTGGGAGGAATTATAGAATCCAATATGGATATCAATGTTTCACTATTCTATGCCCTTGGAATCACTTCAAACTGATTTTTAAACAAAAGTTATGCAATTTATATATAATGATAAAAAAAACAGCCTTTTATTGCTTTTGAGGAGCTCAATATTGAACCTAATGTATCTTTGTGATTTCGGATCCCCAAGATTTTAACTTCAGTCCTATAGTATTCCTCTGATTCTTCTTTCCAATAACACAGGTCAGACCTAATTTTGATTCTTAAAGACAAAGTTATGTTCGATCTCCCACAATGACCAAATTATGGACTCATTCAGTAGATCTAACTTGTACGACATGCCATGTCTCATTGTTTCTAACTTCATCTCTAAAATCGATACAAAAGAAACTACAATATGTGCAATTTCGACTATTTTTTACAGAATTCAAATCCGATGCGTGAAACGAAAGTTATGATGATTTTCCCTCGGTCCCCTATTTCAGATGAAATTCTAGAGCCTACAAAACCCTAACTTCCACAGATCATATGACTGAAAATATTTCGAACCAAGGTCTGAAATTTTTACATGAAGTTCATAAATATTTCAGCTCTACGTGGTGAAAACTTTAGCTTCTGAAGCCTCGTAGAAAAAAAATTATTGCAAAAAATCCAAGATGACTTGTTTGAAGAAGCGAAACCCTAGAATCCCAAGCTATGATACCAAATGTTATGCATCCAGCTCACAAAATAGAAGAAAATATAGATCAATGACTTAGAAATTAGCCTCTTTGAGGGTGAAACCCCCTTTACATTACATAAATGAACAATTCTTGGATGATTTAAATGAAAAAAACCTACATTATATAGATAGGACTCTAAGGGGTCCCAATATATCTAGAGCCTACATAACAATAATAATGTAAGAGAACAACAATAACAATAGTGGGATTCTATGAGGTACAATAATAACATTATGGGGACTACATGGGAAAAAAAATAAAAATAAGGGGGCTACACTAACAATATCAATAAGGGGCTACACTAGTATTATAGGGACCTAACACATTAGATTTACCAAATTTATCCTAACTCATGAATCATCCCATATATGATTATCCTTTTTCGCCAGTGATTCATTCTAAATTACCATGTGACATATCAAAATTTGATGGTAAGCATGGAGAGGATCTGTTGAATCATGTCATGACCTATCACTTACGTTGTTCTTCAAATTCATTAAATGATGATTCCATTACGTTACGACTTTTCCAACATACTCTAACAGGTCCGACAACAAAATGGTACATTGAGTTACCATGTGCCTCTTTCCACAATTTCAATTCCTTGGCAATGACATTTTTAACGCATTTTTAGTTACCCATTCGATATTGCACTGCTACTGAACTTTTGAATTCATTAAAACAATTTGATTCCACCCATATCTTAGATCAGACACACAATTGGAGACGTAAACATCATTTAGTCAAAGTTTATATTTCAGACCAATTGTTGATTGAATGGTTAACTAAATATTTATTTCATGATATAACGAAAGATGTTACTAAGGGAGGAGTGGCAATGGAAGAGAAGGTTATTTCTCATGCCCACTTAGACCTCATTTATTCACAATCTAACACTTTGTACAAAAAATTTCCAAATTTTCCTCACCCATCCAACAAAACTCAAAAAGTATAAGCTCCTATAGTATCTCACACCACTGATGGTGTAATTGGTTCTCTTATCCAATAGTCAAAAGGTAAAAAATATAAGAGTAATTCTAAAAATACTCCTACCGTAGCTACACAAAATTCACCGGATGAAAACACTACTCCTAATATTACTTCCAAGGTTAACGCAGTAGAATCATTTACTGGTAAGTCTCAACAACCTAGAGGTAAGAAAAAGGGCAAGGGAAAAGAAAAACAAAATTCCCCTAAAAAAGAAAAACAAACGAAAAATAAACCTTATGAAGAGAAAAAATAACCTTGGTATTATTGTTTGATCTGTAATGAAGACCATTATACTAAGGAAATTCTGCATCGTGCTAAGGTTAGAGAATTCCTCAAAGGTTCTTCTACACCTGTTGTCCTGAAAGATCCTTTCCCTTCTCAAGGAAGTAAAACGGTTGCTCATAATTCATCTTCTTCATCCACATTGGCGGATATCACGATGATGCCCTCTAAATTTTTGGTAGCAACAAGATCTAAATATTTTGGATCTAAAGTTTCTGTGAATGGAAATGATACGAGTCAACCTTCCATATTAGTTCCACCTCCTTCTGAACCTTTAAAAATCAAGAAATCAAATTCTGACATAGTAATTTGTCCTCCCCCTAAGGGTGTTATTCGAAAGTCAAATTTTAATCCACATGCCAAAGCCACACAAATATCATGGCCCTCAAACGTTTGGTGAGATCCCACTTGTTGGAAATTATTTTCATTCAGGAGACTATATGTTCTGGATTGAAAGGTTAAGACTATATTCCCCCCCCGTCTAAATAATTGATATTTAATTTTGATTTATTCAAATGGTTTAACAAAACGTCTAATATCAACCTAGAATCCATCTCCTATAAAAAAATATTTATTTCCTAATATTTAGGATCTCAGTGGATTTTCACGTTCATAGTTTAGGATCCACATTTAATTTTGTAAATATCTATGGGTTGTATTTTCACAAAAGAGCATATTGGAAAAACATTCTTTCATTTGATTTCCTCTCATCCCCTCATGTGGTGTTGGAGGAGGATCTAAATTTACCCCTACCCCTTAGATATTTTTAGGGTATTCATCCTAGAAGAGAACCCTTGTAAGGTTTTTTCAATCATATTTTTGAGATTCAACATCTTGTAGACCTAGATTCTCCTAAACTAGTTCCCACTTAGAGGAATGGTTGTAAAGGGAAAGACTATATATCACCAAAATTTTAGTTCACTTATTGATTTGTAAAGACCTATTTGATGGGCCATGGAATTTAAAGTCTTGGGTGGAGTTGGGAGGCATCTCTAATCATCTCCCTATTATTTTTAAAAACGAAACAAATGAGCGAAATCCTCCTCTCCCCTTAAAATTCAACCCTATTTGGTTGTTAAAAGAGGAATATCATAGTATGGTATCCTCTTCTTGGATTCATATTGGTGACTCCTCGAAATACTCTGCGATGAAACAATTTGAAGAAAATATAAGGAGGATAAAGGAGGTCTATATTCCTTCGGTCAAGGTTTATATAAAAAAATAAATTGCAAGCTCTCCTATCATAAAAAGAACAAAATATCAACTCCATAATGGTAGAAAAGTGTTTGTTTCCACTCTCTAAAGACAATGAGATCTCTTTGAAATCCCTCTTGGCCCAAAGGAATGATTTACTAACCAAGGAAGAAATAATTCGGTGTTTAAATAGTGCAACATATGGATTGCAGAATGGGACAATAACACAAAATTCTTTCACAAATTTACTAGTCACATTCAAGGGGAAAAAATTACTTGTCACATAAGAAGCCTAAATACTATTTGGAAAATTAATTCTAGGGATGGCACTTTGGTTTAATCTTTTGAAAGAAAACATAGAAGCAGGAATGAAAATTTTCTATAATTTTTTCACAAAACTTGTTGGAGGTACTATTGGGAGGATTTTGAATATTATAAATCTCTTTCCAAGAGTTTCTCTCTAACAAAATAAATAAGGAATTGTGAAAATAAGTCTTGGAGGAAGAAATTAGCTCTACCCTTTTTTCCATACAGGAAAGAAAAAACCCTAGACTAGATGGGCTCTCTAGGGAATTTTACCAAGGATTTTCTTACCTCATTAAGGAGGACCTTTTGAAGGTGGAAAAAATATCCCATCAATGTTGTAGGATCCTGGTAGCATTTAATTTTACCTACCTAGCCCTTATTCCAAAAAAGAAGGGAGTTATTAGTTTTGAATATTTTCAGTAGATATCATGTTGCAATGTTATTTACAAGCTCATTTCAAAACTTATTGCAAACTGGTTGGAGCCTATGTTGAGTGAATCCATTTCTGAAGAGAAAACTAGATTCCTTTTAAATAGGAAAATTCATGACGCAATTGCTTGGCACACAAGCCCATGAATTTGATAAAAAAAAAGAATATTCCTTTGATGGTCCTCAAGCTTGATTTCTTAATTCATATGATAAGGTCAAGTGGGTCTTCATCCTTCTAGTCCTTATCCAAACAGCTATGTATCTCCCAATGTTCGATAGGATTATGGATTGTATTTCTACAACTTCTTGTGTTATCTTTATCAATCGCTCATGTTCTAATTATTTTTTATTTCTAGAGGTATGAGATAAGGATGTTTCATGTCTTTCTTCCTTTTTATCCTGGTTGCAGAAGGGGTGTTTGGCAGACAAATCTCTCTTGCAAACAAGAGTGATCTCCCTAGGTTTGGAAACCAAACACTACAACAAAACAAAAAAATGCACATAAACATTCCTAGATTCATTACCATTAAATTATAGATGTAAAATTGGGTGAATATTTCATAACTTTTTCTATACACTTGTCCTCGCTACTGTTTGTTATCTCTTTTGATCTCGTTCTCGATGCTCCAAGAAAATATTTGGAAAGACACAAACATAAAAATTGTCAAAGCATGTGATATATAAATGATTTAAAAAAAATCTATACATGTGATCAAGTAATTGCATAAAAATCACCATAACAATGAGTGTGGTAAAAAAAATATGCATTTGTATTAAAATGAAGAAAAGGAGGGACTTACAACCAAGCCTTGATGTTGATAGCTTCCTCCCAATAGTTATTAATTTCAACCTTGCATTCAAAAGCCTCCAATGGATACTTTGGTGGAGTGAAATATAGTTGAATAGTAAAAAATAAAAACCCTTTTCCTTTGGGTGTATTGTATTTATAGGCCAATGATGGAAGTTTGAGATCCACTTAGGTAGGAGTTAGATCCACAATAAAGGAAATGGGATCGAATATGGTAGGAATGGGATCCACTATGGTAGGAATGAGGTCCAATATGGCAGGAATTCGAGCCCATAGCCTCATCGATCGGAAAGATACCTCCACGAGGCTTCCAGAAAGGAAGCTTCCTAACCTTTTTTTAACCCATGTTAAAATATCTCCACACTTTTTATGAAGGTGAGTTGCGACAACGACGCAAGCATTAGAGAAACTTTGTGGTCTAAAATAGGCATCCTAAGAAAAATGTACAACCAAAATAAAATTTATAAGAACCAATAAGATTCAAGATGATGATGTCAACCATGGGGGATGATTCATCATTTTTAGGGTAAAAAGGTAAAAAAGATTAAAAAACAATAAAATAATAAAACTACTTTTTCAACTTGCATTTTAAACTTATCTACCTAAGGTTTTACTCAAATTTCAAGCGAGAGTACTTTTTGGATGCAAAATTTAATTCCTCATCTAAGGCGTACTCATGTTGCATATTTTCAATAGACCCTGCTATAAGAAAATTGAGAAATACATGAAAAATGTGATTGCAATCACGTTTTTCATGAATTTATCATTTTTCTTGTATCGGGGTCCATCGAAAATATGGAACATGGGTACTCCTTGAATGAGGAATCAAATTTTGCATCAAACGAGTGTTCCCACTCGAAATTTGAGTAAACCCATAAGGAGATAAGTTGAAAATACGAGTTGAAAAAGTAGTTTTTTTCTTTTTTTCCCTCTAAATTTTGATGATGTAATCTAATATTATTTTATTATTTCCACTATTATTTTATCATTTCCTTAGGGGGGGCATTTTAGACCTCAAAATTCCCCTAATGATGTTAGCTATGCAAGGTGCGATATCGCAAGTTATAATATTGACACCTGCTACAGTCTCCCAAAATAAGGTTTTTAGGGTATATAATCCAAGATTCTTGGAGAGGTATGTCTTCCATATTTCTTACGGATAGATGAAAATATTTCTCGGCTGGAGAAAGATCCAGATTTGGCATCATTTGCCTAGATGCGACAAAATGATGTGTAACAAGGGGTGAATAAATTGATTAAAAAAAAAAAAAAAACAAACAAACAAACCAGGTCCAATGGGAAATTAAAGGGAGTCAAGGTTCCCTCATCTGAATATATTTCTCACATCTTGTTTGCTGATGGTGTCCTCCTATTTGATGCAAGGGATATTGAAAATTTTCTTGTTTTAAAAATAATCTTGGATCTATATTATTTAACAATAAGTATGGAGTTAAATATGGCCAAATCCAGTCTCTTATATAATTTTCCAAGGGAAGATTTATAACGTTAGTTGTATTTTGTACTTCTCTCATATTGAGGAAACTATGAAGTACCTTGCGTTTTTACTAAAGCCAAATTCTTAACTTTTTGAGGATTGGATTTGGATTTTCAAAAAAGTGGAAGCTTGGATATTATTATGGGTAAATAGGTGGCTATCTAATGGTGGTTGACTGGTCCTTTTATAAGTGATGTTGGAGAGCATCCCATTCTATTAGACATCAACAACAAAGGTCCCTAATTCATACCAAAATTAAAAAGGTGAGCTTTAATTTTCTCAAGTTAAGAGATAGAAAATTAGATGTGACCCCATTGGTCAAATGGTCTAGGATCGCCCTGCCCAAATGGTTGGTAGGATGGGGAATAAAAAACATTTATCTTTTTAGTCGGGCACACGCTACAAAAAAAAAAAAAAATACGAAGGCTCACTTTCAACAGATCTATTTGAGGAATATTAATGGTTTTAAAGTACATGGGTGGTCTATTTGTTGAAGAATGGTTTCAATTCCCTTGGAAATTAGTAAATAATTTATTTATAGTTTGGAAATATTTTGTGGACAATATCCCTTTGATTGGTCTATGGACAATGTGGAGGATAATAAATGGTAAAAAGTATGCCTCAGAGAATATTTGTGGCTAGCGGTGGATGAAAACTTCAAATTATTAAAGAATTTGATTTCTAGACTTCATGAGCAAGGTTTATTTTCATTTTGGGATATAACATCCCCTCAACAGGATTGTAAAACCACTTAGCTTGTAGGCAACTTTCTTGAAATTTTGAGTTTTCTTGGCTTTAGATAATTGGCAACTTTTTGGAAATTTTGGTTCTCCTTAAAACTTTGACATATAACTCTTTTCTTAAATTATATTAATTAATTTTATAATGCAATCAATTTTGTTTTCAATATAAATAATATTACTTATTATTCAAAAAAAAAACAAAAAACAAAAAACCAAAAAAAAAAAACAAATTAATCAATTTTGGAACCATATTTACAATTTCCCTTCTCTCCATCTAATCAATCAAGAACATTTTATCATTCAATAAATATCACAATCTATGTATCCAAGTTTTTCATGAGTTTTTCTAAATGCTTCATCAAAATTTATAAAAGATGTTTACAATTCACCATTTTCATACTTTTTTTTTAATGCGAACAAGATTTACAATTAATCTTTCTTCCCACTTTTATTGGAGAATAATATTCACTAATTGTCACTCTTCCCACTCTTTTCCTTTAAAAATACATAATCTAAATCCAACACTTTAACAGTTGCTTTCAAAGGATAATGCACCACAATAACAAACACCACTTTGTAGCAAATACAATAATATCGTATACGTTGAATATACATCTCACATACAAGAGTCAAAAGCACATACATACATACATACATACATACATATATATAACACTTTTAACCTACAAGTAAGCCTCAAAGCCATGACAACACAATAATTATATTTATAGATCATATATTTAACATGTAGCATATATTCAAGGGCACTTGAATCTATTCCCATGCTTTCTCGTGCTGACATAGCAAGGGAAATATCCTCGTTTCCAAATGTACCAGGAGGAACACAACTGCAACGGACACAACCTTTAATGCAAGCTCTTAAACACATAATATGGTAGGATGCTTTTTGACATATTACTCCACATGTTGTACTCCATCTTCATCTAACGATCTATATAACATCAAAACAAGACATAGACACGTCCAATCAAAATCTGGACAAAAAATATTCAAAAAAAGAAAGGAAACACACCTAAATGGTCATTCCCTTCTTGTTTGTTTCAAGCTGACTACCTATGTAAGACAAACACATTAATAGTTAACTCCATAGTCTTAAGCAAGGGATTTTACAATGAAAAAACTATTTAATAATGGAATGTAGGCATCATATAGATGGAAACAAAATTCCATAATTACGCATTTAAATGAGCTAACTCCAAAGTACAAGTAAAGGCAAAATAAATTGTTTGTCAATCTATGCAAAGCCATCCCAAAATGGATTTCTTGGGATTAGTTGAGATATGAAGTAGAAAAAGTTTTGGGTTTCCAACGAGTGTTCCATTATCACTATGTTGTATGCTCCTTGTGACATGAATTTCAAAGGGATGAGACTACATATAAGTACACGCAATGTTGGGGAGCATATTCCCATTTAGCACATAATAGTATTTTTTATAATTTCCTGGTAGACAAAGCTTATGCAACTATGAGGATTCATGCCTTTAATGAAAAAGAAAACAATTATTCAAGCTTCCTAGGTAATTGGACCCATATCCCTTAGATTGGGGAAGGATCATTCATATAAGGAAGCCTAATAATAGTGTAACGGTAAGTATGAGCACCAAGGGCATCCATTGGAATTGAACTAACACAGGCTATTTTTCGAAAACAAATGACTCAAAACATCAATTCCACTATCATTCCAAAGAAAAACATAGAAAAGAGACAAAAGGAGAGCAAATAGTTTGATTGGAACACCTACATAACTATAAAAAAAAAAAAAAACATATGATATTTACTACATAGTATTCAGTTTAAATATAGGTATGGAGATACCTCTAGCACACTTCATCTTCTCCAAGTTTCTCTCTCAAGCCATCTTGGCTTTTTGGCTATTGCCACGCCCATTCCCATGACCTTTGGCGTCATCTGTGAAGTCCCTCACATTCCTAATATTTTTAGAACTTACAACTCAAATATTTTATAACCTTCTAGAACCACAAACATGATGAATTGATGCCTACTCACTGTTCCATTTTTTTATTTATTTTCCCTTAGTTGAGTAGTAATTACAGCAACAAAACATAGAAGTATGCTTAATGGTACTCTCCAAATGCCCCATTTTCTATAGTTAATTTTGTCCATCATTCTACCCATTTTTATAAAAAAGTGCTTTGTAGTTGTAACAAAGGGTTGGAAGCGAAGCATTCACAAAAAAAAAATTGTATCTATAAGGGCATCTCTGTGAGACTATGAAATCTTGCACGCTTTGTTATTTAAGGATTCTCTTTTAATGGTGAGATGGATCAACCTGGTGTGAGGAAATGTCTATGGGGGAAGTTTATTGGCAAGTGCTCACATGGATGGCCCATGAGATTTACAAATTTTTTTAGTGACTTGACCTCTAGAAAACATTACTAACTCATCCACAATTGTAACCATGAGCTCAATCTCACATCTCATAGTCTACCCTTCTTTGCCTTTTGGCGTCATTAAAATCATATGGCCTAGACAATTATTAAAAAAAATTGTCCAACTAATTATAATATGTCACAAACACTCATTCTTTACTCACAAAGAATACAAAGAAAACACCAAAGTTAATAATAAAGAGTAATATGTACCTACCTATGCCTTCTTAAATTCCATACCTCCATGCATGTTGCTTCATAGAGCTTATAACAAAAAATAATATGTACCTAGCTCACCCTTCTTAAATGATAAGCCATTATGCAAGTTTCTTCATGGAGCTTATTGATCATGGCTAGTCTCTTCAGCATTTTGTTGTCATGTGTTTGTGAACTTAATTTTATTAAATTGATTACATAAATTATCTACTGGAGTTGGTAAAATTTTGAAGTGCAAGTGCAAAATATATGCTAGAAACCCTTTTTATTAAGCTAAATCTTTAATGTGTATGATTGAGTTATTGAGAATTGTCTTTAAAGATGTTCTTCATTCCTATCTTACTTTTTAAAGAAAATGTCAAGTTCCTAAAATGGATAAAATAAAATCAAAAACACTATTTACATTTTCAAAAGAAAATCAAAACAACTCATACTTGCATAATGAAACTTAAAGCACACTAATGATTGCAAAATGAGATTAAAACAAAATCAATCTTTGTCTCTAAAAACAGAGTTATCGAGCTAATGTTCTAAGAATCCTTGAAATGAAAATGACTCTAATCATGAAAATCACTTCATCTATCCATCATCACACATGCTTTGAAATTAAAAGTTTTGGAAAGAAATTGTAATTAAGTTACTCATACTATGAATTTAAACCAAAAATCCTTTGAATAGAAATGCTCTGAATATAAAACTAAAAATAAATCTACGTGCTTGAATCTACAAAGAGAAACAACTTATGCTATGAAATTGAAATTCTTTTTTAAATGAAACTATAAAGAAACTATAAGGAATTCACTTATGCTCCGAGATTTGCAAACTGAAAACAAAACTGCAAAAAAATTATGATCAACACTTCTACTTAATGATTATTAGAATTTTTGCTACTGCTTCTGTAATTCAACACTACAACATGTAATCAAATCTACAATACGTAATCAAAACTACAGTAGGAAATCAACATTACAAAACTATAAATTAAGAGTGGACATACACTACAACACTGCAGCAAACGATGAAAGAAAATAAATGTACGAATGAAAAAACTCACACTATTTGTAGGGGCCTTCCATAAACAGGTGGTTAGAAAGATTTAAACAATCAATCAACCATGCATTTGAACTTCAAGATGTCTTCTTCATTAACAGAGAAAAACAAATATTTTAAATCAATATTGTTGCATATCAAAGTTAACTTCCTCCTTTGCTTCAATGGAGTGTTTATATAGGGGTTACAATGTAACTTCATGGAGATTCATATGGCTAAAGATCAAAACTGAATGGACACCTATTTTCCAGGAATTTGATGAAGCACATTCCATTCTAACCTCTGTTTGCTTGACTCGGCGTTTATTAACACATGGGTACACTGTTTGCTCACGCAACTGCAAAATAGGGCACCAAAGAACTTGAAATATCTCCCAAATGGTAACGAATTCGGGGAAAATTCTATACGAGAACTTAATTGGGCTCGTGCTGAACAAAACCTATGTTTTTTTTTTTTGCGATATTTGCTTTTGTTTGATTAGAAAACACATTTGAAGTTGACAGGTCAAAATTGCTATGTTTTTCCATTGATCTTTGCCTGGAGGTCCACATGTGCGAGCTGGGTGGAATTTGACCAATAACAATCCATATTGGAGCTTCTAGAAACAATTTCCATGTGTCAGATTTCATTCTAGAGTGGTGCTACTACCTCAACCATGGAGGTAGCTTCGGAAACTTGAAAAATTTGTATCAACTTGAAATTGCTAAACTATCATTAGTTAAAACCATGCAAAAAAATTTCTTAATCTACTAAAAATAAAGGAAAACGATGTTAATTAACCACTTAGACATACATAAATATATTTTGAAGAATTATGGTAAAAATGGTGGCAAGTGAGTGAAATGGTGCAATGGATGGTTGGAAATAATGGCTTAATGAATGACAAAGACAAGTGAAAATGATGACAAATCAACGACCCAACATCATGTAAAAATATTTGAGGCGTATGTTCCTATAAACATTTCATACAATAGACCCATGCTAATATCCTAACATTTATTTTTTGATAGATATGAAGACCACCTCACAATTTTAAAATTTTTCCAATTAAAAATATATATGTTTTCATTTCTCTACCCTCTTATATCCAACCATGACTAATAGTATTTTCATATTTCTTGACCAAACAAAAATTGGAATTTCATTTTTTTTTAATTACAAAATATGTTTATTTTATTTACGATATTCCCATAATTATTTATTTGGAAAACATTACAACAGATCATTTAAAAATCTAATAAATTTTAAAATTCAACTAAAAATATATAAAGTGTGGACTGAAATTAAATTTCTATACTCCTTTCTTTAACAAGGACTATGTTCTTACTATAATCTAGATTGTTACATTATCATAAATTATGTATCTCTTTGAGTCTAAGTTGTATCCAATCATTATGGATTTCTTTCTCTTTTCATCAAGTTTCCATGGTTCTTCATTTAGTATGTGTGAATATGCTACATAGTGTAACATACCCCCTATTGACTCTAGCCCCAATTAAGGATTGAACGAGGTATTTATGATGATGACCCAACTCTCATTGTCACGTTATGGAAATGGGGTCTAAACTTTTTGAATTTCTCTAAACGAGAAACAGAAGACATTGTTGCATTCATCTCGTCGAGACCTTTCCAACAACATAAATTTTATTCAATTTGGTTCTTGGACCAAAATATATGGTCAATTAAAGTTTTGGCCAATTAAATTGTGCCATGTCACTAGGCCTGCCACATGGTTTTCAATTACATGCCACATCATTCCAAGTGGCATTTGTCAATGCGCTCATACAAGGTCACATATAACCCCAATTCTATGGTCCCCACAACCAACTATATATATATATATATATATATATATAGAGAGAGAGAGAGAGAGAGAGACGTTTCATGTATGTGGGTGTGGGCCCTCTATGGCCACGTCACCCTGAGACTTAAATCTTAAGCATTCTACCATGTGATCTAACCAAAATATATGGGCACGGGGTCTGAGGTGACATCATTTGTCCTAAATGTTGGGGTGATGTTATAGAAATAATTCAATCCGATCAAGAAATGTACTAAATCAAGATATTGAATCCTTCTACAAATCAATTGCGGAGAATAAACATGATCACTAATCACAACAAGTAAAGAACGAAGCAAATCAAACCACAACACAGATATCTTCCCGGGGAAATCTTGTTGCTCAAAACCCCTCTATCTTCTATCGTATATTCACCAAGGAATCATGAAACAATTACAATGCACTCTTCTCACAAGAGTCTCATGTGCTCTCACAACTATCTCACACTGATACGAACAAAATCGACAAACACTTAGCCAATTTTTAGCCTCTAACTAGCCTGCCTTGCGTGCGAAATTCATGTCGAATGCAATTTGTATTCTTTAGGAAATTCAGCCTTCCAAAACTGCGCAATGCTCATGGGAAATCCGATGGTTGTCCTACTACATGTGAGCAGCCTACTAATGATACAACTAATAGTTAACATCCCTTTAACCTTGTCTCAACTAGGTCTCCACTGGAACTGAAATGCATGCAGCTAATAATAGTAAATCATCAATTGCATGGCAGATCACTGCATGTGAACTATATTTGATTTAATTCACTTGATCTCTCACTAGTGCAACAAAAAGTTACAACTAATTCAACTGACTTTAACTCAATTAATTGAGTTAACTGATTTCTCATGCATTAAACTAATGCACTAACTGCAACTCGAACTCCATAACTATTAGAATCACTTAGCATGCCTTACCCACCACCCTCAACGCGAAATTCATGAGCTAACTAATTTTATCACACTCATCTAACTATTACAAGATATTATGAGATAAGATTACATTTTATTGTCCAATTTAATTAAGGGAGAATTAAATTAGACACACATTTCTTGTGACTTTTCAACACTCCCTCTCAACAAGAAAGGGATTATAATCTACCCCGATCCTACCTCTATGGTATTCAAATTTTATCTTGGCGAGCGCCTTCGTCAGAATATCTTAATCTTGATCTTCCGTGGGAATGTACAAAAGTAACATAATGCGCCTCTAAACACAATCTCGGAGATGGTGGTACCAGAAGTCTATGTGCTTGGACCTATCATGGAATATCGAATTAGCCAAGAGTTTAATGCATCTTTGTTTATCAAAATGTATGATCATCGGATCCATATAAGAACCAAACAAAACAACCAAAATCATCCTCATCCAGATGACCTCACATGTAGCTTGACTTCCTGCCATGTACTCTGCCTCGGCTGAACTGAGTGCCACAGATCGTTGCTTCCTATTGTACCAAGAAACTGTTGTCGATCCTATGCTGAAGATCCCTCATGATGTGCTTTTTTTGTCTGATGGGCTTCCTGCCCAATCTGCATCGGTGAAGCCTTGAAGCTTCACTCCCTCTATCCTTCTGTACCATAATCCATACTTTGTAGTGCCCCTGAGATATCTCAAGACATGCTTCCCCGCCTTCCAAAAGAGGTTGGTCATCTTAACCATAGCTTGACTCAGCTGGTTAACTGCGTAGCAAATGTCTGGTTTGGTGTTCACCAAGTACATCAATGAACCCACAAGCTTCCTATAAATAGTAGCATCCACTACCTCACCTGAAGTAGCATCCTCCTTCCTCTAGTTTCACGGAAGAGGAGTCTCCATACGTTTACAACTCTCCATGTGAAACTTAATTAGAATCTTTAGCATATTTTCCTTGAGAAACAAATAGCTCACCATCTCGCTGCCATATTTCCAAACCAAGGAAATAGTGAAGTAGTCCCATGTCCTTCATTTCGAACTCCCTTGCAAGATCCTCCTTGCAAGAAGTTATCAACTACTCAACACCTATCAAAATCAAATCATCAACATAAAGTATGATAGTCAAGACCTTACCATCAATCATAATCTGCTACAGGTTCACATCCGCTTCACTATTCGTGAATCCCAACACGGTGAAATAGCTGTCAATCCTGGTGTACCAAGCACGAGGTGCTTGCTTCAGCCCATACATTGCTCTCTTGATTCTGCACACATGCGACTCACTGTCAAAGAGCTCAAAACCTTCTAGCTGCTCTATGTACACTTCTTCCTCAATAACTCTATTGAGAAACACAGTTTTCACATCCATCTAATGTATCTGCCACCCCATCTGCCCTGAGAGTGAAAGGATAGATCTAATCGATGATTACCTCCCAACTGGTGTGAAAGCATCCTCATAGTCCATCCCCTCAACTTGTGAGAATTTCCGGGCTACAAATATAGCCTTGTACTTCTCCATACTCCCATCTATTGCATGCTTCACCATATAGATCCATCTAGATCCAACCACTAATTTTTCGACTGGTCTTCAGACAACTTCACATCTAATGTTCTTGACGATGGAGTCATACTCCTCAACCATAGTGTCAAACAAAATTGGTTGTTGCACTGCTTCCTCAAAGGAGGATGGTTTTGTCACAATACACTTGCTCATAAGAGCCATGTATCTAGTAAACATGTCTAGAGTGTGTCTCTGTCTGCGCAGTGAAGTAGGTGCTCCTACATGCTTTGTCACATCAAGTCTCAATCTATCAGCTTCCGTGGTGCGCCTTCTACCATTTCTAGTGAATGGCTCTGCATGAGTGTTTTCTGCCACTCCATGATCCTCTGAATGTGGTTGCTCCACATCATGAGGTTGATTCTTTGGAACCAATAGTTCCTCATCTGCATGCAAATCCAGCTCCCTCTAAAGGGACAATTGCATGGCCTTCTCCTCATCAAATTTTATATCCCGTCTCACAACAGCCATCCTGTTGTTTGGAAAATACACCCGATAGTTGTGGGGAGTATCGGTGTACCCCATAAATATCCCAAACTCAGTTTTTGGTTTGAGCTTCTTCCTGGAATCTTTGGTCACATGGAAATAGACAAATGAGCCAAAAATTTTAAAATATGAAACATCAGGTTTCTTACCAAAAAAAACCTCCTCTGGTGTACTCATGCCAATTATCCGATGAGGACTACGATTTTGCACAAATACAGTTGTGTTGCATGCTTCCACCCAAATATGCAACGGTAGGCCTTGGTAATGTAACATCACTCATGTCGCACCCACAATTATTCTATTCTTTCTTTTTGCGACCCCATTCTGTTGTGGGTTATGAGGCGCAATCACTCCCTCTGAATTCCTTCTTTGTTATAGAAGTTCTTGAATTCATTGGAGATGTACTCACTACCATTGTCGCTCCTAAGAGCCTTCACATGCTTCCAAATATATTTCTCCATCAGTTCTTTGAACTCACAAAATTTTGAGAACGTGATCTTTCTTCTGCATGAAGTAGATCCAACACTTTTTAGAAAAATCATCAACAAAGATCACATGATACCTGTGCTTTGTTGTCTAAGTTTTAGATAATGGTCCACACACGTCTGAATGAACTCTCTTAAGGATTTTCGATGCTTGGTTCTCCTTCTCATGAAAAGTGGCCTTTGCATACTTCCCCATGGTACATCCCTTGCATGTGTCTATGTGTGCAAGAGTACCCTTTGGAAGCCCCCAAAAAATCTGTTGCATGACCTTCAAGGCTCCGTGGTGTAGATGGCCCAATCTCATGTTCCATAACTCACCCTCATCCCGGCTCACCACTTTGTTTTCCTTACCCATCAATGTTGTGCAGCCATCTACATCAAGTTTGTAGAGATTCTTCACACGAATGCCAATCTTCTTGGCTTGTCCTGTGGCTTTGTGTTGAAGGAAAGCTTTTCCTTCACTGAAAACCACATCATAACATCATAACTAAAACTAAATGCTTTTTCAAGCCTGGTACATGCATTACATCTTTTAATAAGAAGGGTTTAACTAACTATCTCTAGAAGGCAATTTTACCAATCCCAGTAGCATTATACCTCCCGTCATCACCCACTTTGATATGCATCTAGAGGTCCTTATCCTCCAAGCTATTGAATAGTTTTTTGTCTCCCTTCATGTGGAAAGATGCACCACTATCCAAGTACCACAATGATCCCATTGCACTTGACATCATGCATGTGATGAGCGAGAATTCCAACTAAAATTGCGAGGCCAAAGCCTCACCAGCTTCAAATCCTGAAGCCTTCTTGTTCTTCTTCTTTTGTGGACAATTAGTGGCCTAATGCACATGCTCATGACAGTGAAAACACTTCACTCTGGACATATCGTGCTTCTCGCCTTCTTTTCCGAACTCATATTTGGAATAGGATTTCTTTCCCTTCCCCTTCTTCACCTTACCAGCCAAGGTGCAATTTTCTTCATCATATGTCTTAGATGAAGATCCATCCGTGGTATTCTGCTTGAATTCTTCTTGCACCAAATCCGCAAAGTCATTCCTAATCTAGCAGCTTCTCCCTCCCATTGACAGAGTCCTGATAACTATGCCAACTCTTGGGAAGGCCTAGAAGAGCTAGGCTCACCAAGTCATCATCCGCGATAGTAATTTCGACACTCCCAAGCTCATCTCGACATTGGAAAAACGTGGTTAAATATTTCGAAATAATGTCGCCTTTATCCATTTTTATTTTCCTAAGCTTGTCTTTCAGTGCCAATTTTATGTGGTCGCTGCTACTCTGAAACAGATTTGTCAAAGCCTTCCACTTTACATATGGAGTCGCTTTTCCATGGAGACTTGAGACAATGTGGTCTCGTACTCCCTCCAGTAATATCCTCCTCGCCTTTGCAACCTTCTTTTTCCAAGCATCAAAAAGAGAGGCATCTGCTTTAGAGTGTTTGGGAATGTCATTATCAATGAATTATTTAAACCTATTTTCCTCCATAACTAGCTCCATCCTGTCTTTCCACACAATATAATTGAAAATGTCCTTGAGTGCATACGCTAATATCAAGCCATTGAAATCCATCTTGATCCTAATCCTCCTGTCACACCAAAGTATGCTTTTGAAAATTCGAATGCTATTCAGTCACAATCTCAATTTCTTCTCCACTATAGTGGTTTGCTGCGCTCTGATGCCATGTAGAAATTATACAAACAATATGTATTCCAATGGATTCAATCCGATCTAGCAATGTACTAAAGCAAGATATTGAATCCTTCTAAAAATCAATAGCAGAAAATAAACATGGCCGCCAATCACAACAAATAAATAAAGAAGCAAATCAAACCACAACACAGATATTTTCTTGGGGAAATATTGTTGCTCAAAACCCCTCTATTTTCTATTGTATATTCACCAAGGAATCATGAAACAATTACAATGCACTCTTCTCAGAAGAGTCTCTTGCACTCTCACAACTATATCACATTGATCCGGACAAAATCACCATCACTTAGTCAATTTTCAGCCTCTAATCATCCTGCCTTTCTTGTGGAATTCATGTGGAATGCAATCCCTATTCTTTAGGAAATTCAGCCTTCCAAAACTGCACAATTCTCATGGGCAATCCTATGGTTGTCTTACTGCATACGGGCAACCTCCTAATGATACAACTGATAATTGACATCCATTTAACCTTTGTCTCAAATTGGTCTCCACTGGAACTCACATGCATGCAGCTAATAATAGTAAATCATCAATTGCATGGCAGATCATTACATATGAACTATATCTGATTTAATTCACTTGATCTCTCACTAGTGCAACAAACAATTACAACTAATTCAACTGACTTTAACTCAATTAATTGAGTTAACTGATTTCTCATGCATTAAACTAATGCACTAACTGCAACTCGAACTCCATAATTATTAGAATCACTCAACATGTCTCACCCACCACCCTCAACTCGAAATTCATGATCTAACTAAGTTTATCACACTCAGTTAACTATTACAAGAGATTATGAGATAAGATTACATTTTATTGTCTAATTTAATTAAGGGAAAATTAAATTAGACACACATTTCTTGTTGACTTTTCAATGCTCCCTCTCAACAAGAAAGGGATTATCATCTACCCCGATCCTACCTCTATGGTATTCGAATTTTCTCCTGACGAGCACCTTCGTTAGAATATCTGAATCGTGATCTTCCGTGGAAATGTACAGAAGTAACATAATGCGCCTCTAAACACAATCTCTGAGATGGTGGTACTGGATGTCTATGTGCTTGGACCTATCATGGAATACCGAATTAACCAAGAGTTTAATGCAACTTTATTTCTCACAATGTACCATCGTAGGATCCAAATAATAACCAAACAAAACAACCAAAATCGTCCTCATCCAGATGGCCTCACATGCAGCCTGACTTCCTACCATGTACTCTCCCTCGGCTGAACTGAGTGCCACAGATTATTGCTTCCTGTTGTACCAAGAAACTGTTGTCGATCCTATGCTGAAGATCCCTCCTGATGTGCTCTTTTTGTCTGATGCACTTCCTGCCCAATCTGCATCGTTCAAGCCTTGAAGATTCACTATCTCTGTCCGTCTATACCATAATCCATATTCTGTAGTGCCCCTGATATATCTCAAGACATGCTTCCCCGCCTTCCAAAAGATCTTGGTCAGCTTAACCATAGCTTTACTCAGCTGGTTAACTGCGTAGCAAATGTTTGGTCTGGTGTTCACCAAGTACATCAGTGAACCCACAAGCTACCTATAAATAGTAATGTCCACTACCTCACTTGAAGTAGCATCCTCCTTCCTCCAGTTTCATGGAAGAGAAGTCTCCATGGGTTTACAGCTCTCCATGTGAAACTTAATTAGAATCTTTGGCATACTTTCCTTGAGAAACAAATAGCTCACCATCTCGCTGCCATATTTCCAAACCAAGGAAATAGTGAATTACTCCCATGTCCTTCATTTCGAACTCCCTTGTAAGATCCTCCTTGCAAGAAGTTATCAGCTACTCATCACCTATTAAAATCAAATCATCAACATAAAGTATGATAATCAAGACCTTACCATCAACCACAATCGGGTACAGGTTCAAATCCGCTTCACTATTAGTGAAGCCCAACCTGGTGAAATAGCTGTCAATCCTGGTGTACCAAGCACGAGGTGCTTGCTTCAACCCATACAATGCTCTCTTGATTCTGCCCACATGCAACTCACTGTCAAAGATCTCAAAACCTTCTATCTGCTCTATGTACACTTCTTCCTCAATAACTCTATTGAGAAACACAGTTTTCACATCCATCTAATGTATCTGCCACCCCATCTTCCCTGAGAGTGCAAGGATAGATCTAATCGATGAGTACCTCCCAACTGGTGTGAAAGTCTCCTCATAGTTAATCCCTTCAACTTGTGAGAATCCTCGGGCTACAAATCTAGCCTTGTACTTCTCCACACTCCCATCTGCTGCATGCTTCACCTTATAGATCCATCTAGATCCAACCACTGATTTTCCGACTGGTCTTCAAACAACTTCACATGCAATGTTCTTGACGATGGAATCATACTCCTCAACCATAGCTTCAAAAAAAATTGGTCGCTACACTGCTTCCTCAAAGGAGGATGGTTTTGTCACAATACACTTGCTCATAAGAGCCATGTATCTAGTAAACATGTCTAGAGTGTGTCTCTGTCTGCGCAGTGAAGTAGGTGCTCCTACATGTTCTGTCGCATCAAGTCTCAATCTATCAGCTTCCGTGGTGCGCCTTCTACCTTTTCTAGTGGATGGTTCTGCATGAGTTTTTTCTGCCACTCCATGATCCTCTGAATGTGGATGCTCCACATCATGAGGTTCATTCTTTGGAACCAATAGCTCCTCATCTACATGCAAATCCAGCTTCCTCTAAAGGGACAATTGCATGGCTTTCTTCTTATCAAATTTTATATCCCGTCTCACAACAATCATCCTGTTGTTTGGAAAATACACCCGATAGTTGTGGGGAGTATCGGTGTACCCCATAAATATCCTAATCTTAGTTGTTGGTTAGAGCTTCTTCCTGGAATATTTGGTCACATGGAAATAGACAATTGAGCCAAAATTTTTAAAATATGAAACATCAGGTTTCTTACCAGAAAAAACCTCCTCTGGTGTACTCATGCCAACTATCTGATAAGGACTACGGTTTTGCACAAATACAGTTGTGTCGCATGCTTCCACCCAAATATGCAACAGTAGGCCTTGATCATGTAACATCGCTCGTGTCGCACCCACAATTATTCTATTCTTTATTTTTGCGACCCCATTCTGTTGTGGGTTATGAGGCGCAATCAACTCTCTCTGAATTCCTTCTTTGTTACAGAAGTTCTTGAATTTATTGGAGATGTACTCACCACCATTTTCACTCCTAAGAGCCTTCACATGCTTCCCCATATCTTTCTCCATCAGTTCTTTGAACTCACAAAATTTTGAGAACGTGATCTTTCTTCTGCATGAAGTAGATCCAACACTTTTTAGAAAAATCAACAACAAAGATCACATGATACTTGTGCTTTGTTGTCTAAGTTTTAGAGAATGGTCCACACATGTCTGAATGAACTCTCTTAAGGATTTTCGATGCTCGGTTCTCCTTCTCGTGAAAAGTGGCCTTTGCATACTTCCCCATGGTACATACCTTGCATGTGTCTATGTGTGCAAGAGTACCCTTTGGAAGCCCCCAAGAAATCTGTTGCATGACCTTCAAGGCTCTGTGGTGTAGATGGCCCAATCTCTTGTGCCATAACTCACCCTCATCCCGGATCACCACTTTGTCTACCTTACCCATCAATGTTGTGCAACCATCTACATCAAGTTTGTAGAGATTCTTCACACGAATCCCAATCTTCTTGGCTTGTCTTGTGGCTTTGTGTCGAAGGAAAGCTTTCCCTTCACTGAAAACCACATCATAACCTCTATCCTCCAACATTGGACTAAAAATAAATTCTTTTTCAAGCCTGGTACATGCATTACATCTTTTAATAAGAAGGGTTTACCTAACTGTCTCTAGAAGGCAACTTACCAATCCCAGTAGCATTATACCTCATGTCATCATCCACTTCGATATGCATCTAGAGGTGCTTATCCTCCAAGCTACTGAATAGTTTTTTGTCTCCCTTCATGTGGAAATATGCACCACTATCCAAGTACCACAATGATCCAATTTCACTTAACATCATGCATGTGATGAGTAAGAATTCCAACTAAAATTGCGAGGCCAAAGCCTCACTAGCTGCAAATCCTGAAGCCTTCTTGTTCTTCTTCTTTTGTGGACAATTAGTGGCATAATGTCCATGCTTGTGACAGTGAAAAAAATTCACTCTGGACATGTCGCGCTTCTCAACTTCTTTGCCGAACTCATATTTGGAATAGGATTTCTTTCCCTTCCTCTTCTTCGCCTTACCAACCAAGGCGCAATTTTCTTCATCATCTATCTTAGATGAAGATCCATCCCTGGTATTCTGCCTGAATTTTTCTTGCACCAAATCCGACCAAATTCATTCCTAATCTAGCAGCTTCTCCCTCCCATTGACAAAATCCTGATACCTATGCCAACCCTTGGGAAGGCCTAGAAGAACTAGGCTCACCAAGTCATCATCCGCGACAGTAATTTCGACGCTCCCAAGCTCATCTCGACATTGGAAAAACGTGGTTAAATATTTCGAAATAATGTCACCTTTATCCATTTTGATTTTCCTGAGCTTGTCTTTCAGTGCCAATTTTATGTGGTCGATACTACTCTAAAACAGATTTTTCAAAGCCTTCCACTTTGCATATGGAGTCGCTTTTCCATGAAGACTTGAGACAATGTGGTCTCGTACTCCCTCCAGTAAGATCTTCCTCGCCTTTGCAACGTTCTTTTTACAAGCATCAAGAAGAGAGGCATTTTCTTCAGCGGGTTTGGGAATGTCATTATCAATGAATTCTTTCAACCCATTGTCCTCCATAACTGCCTCCATCCTGTCATTCCACACAATATAATTGAAACTTCTCTCGAGTGCATACTCTAATATCAAGCCATTGAAATCCATCTTGATCCTAATCCGCTTGTCGCACCAAAGTATACTTTTGAAAATTCGAATGTTATTCAGTCACAAACTCAATTCCTTCTCCACTATAATGATTCATGTGCTCCAATACCATGTGGAAATTATACAAACAATATGTATTCCAATGGATTCAATCTGATCAAGCAATGTACTAAAGCAAGATATTGAATCCTTCTACAAATCAATTGCGGAAAATAAACATGATCGCCAATCACAACAAATAAATAAAGAAGCAAATCAAACCACAACACAGATATTTTCTCGGGGAAATATTGTTGCTCAAAACCCCTCTATATTCTATTGTATATTCACCAAGGAATCATGAAACAATTACAATGCACTCTTTACACAAGAGTCTCTTACACCCTCACAACTATCTCACACTGATCCGAACAAAATCGACCAACACTTAGTCAATTTTCAGCCTCTAATCAGCCTACCTTGCTTGCGCAATTCATGTGGAATGCAATCCCTATTCTTTAGGAAATTCAACCTTCCAAAACTGCACAATTCTCATGGGCAATCCTATGGTTGTCTTACTGCATACGGGAAACCTACTAATGATACAACTGATACTTAACGTCCATTTAACCTTTGTCTCAATTGGTTCTCCACTGGAACTGACATGCATGCATCTATTAATAGTAAATCATCGGTTTCATGGAAGATCACTGTATGTGAATTATATATGATTTAATTCACTTGATCTCTCACTAGTGCAACAAATAGTTACAACTAGTTCAACTGACTTTAACTCAATTAATTGAGTTAACTGATTTCTCGTGCATTAAGCTAATGCACTAACTGCAGCTCGAACTCCATAAATAATAGAATCACTCTGCATGTCTCACCAACCACCCTCAACTCGAAATTCATGAGCTAACTGAGTTTATCACACTCAGTTAACTATTACAAGTGATTATGAGATAAGATTACATTTTATTGTCCAATTTAATGAAGGGAAAATTAAATTATACACACTTTTCTTTTTTACTTTTCAACAGATGTCATCCTGCATCCTACCTTCCACATGGACTAGGTCCCATGTGATATTCGAAATCCTACCATTCATGGCTTTCAAATTATATCTGATTTGGGTATTTTATACTTTGTTAACTTACACACCTACATATAGAACCACCATGACACGTTGTCGCAACATTCTAATCTTGGCGAGGCTTGCCCAGACTTCCACGCCTCTGGGGAAAAGTCTCGGGGTCATCTAACGGTTATGAACACTCATCCACCAATGACCCAAAACTCCCTTTTTTACGTGCTTTGTTGTTGCACCTAGTCACTTGGCTTACCAAGCTTGAGTCTCCTGGCTCCTCTGAGCCCTAATATTCTAGAACCAAAACATAGGTAATATGTGAATTATGTGGGCCTTTCTGCCCTCATAACTCAGTAACGATGGCTCTATTGCACAAGGGCCTATTATGACTTATTGCTCGAGCATTTATATTATTGAGACTTAGCCCCCACTTGATGCATATGCACATAGATATGCATAAGTATTGAACATAGTGGTTTTTGAAAGGGACATAGTCCAAGTCTTGGTTGTGATGGTTCTGGTAACAGCTTGGGGCTTGACTTATACAGATGATTTCATAAGACCCCTCAGCTTGCAGCCTGCAAACACACACACATACGTATACATTATATACAAAGATACAAACAAGTGTCGTCTCTCTCGAGCTTAAAAAACTCTCATCCTGGTCTAGATTTACAAATTTACATATTGGTATAAGCAGGCTTATTAATATAATAATGATAGATCTCAAACATTTCAATGCAAGTAACCAATCATAAACATAAATCACCCATATCTTCAAACTCGGGCAAATGATTTTAATTTTCAGACCCATAAATATTCACAAGGAATGAGTCATTCTAGAAAATATTTACACTAAATAATGACATTCCTTACTCATGCAGCAAGTGTCACTCCTCAACATTAGCATGGTATTCATTTAGTATAGTAAATATAGACATATAATCACAAACACAAGCTTAAGAAAATATTTATCTTATAAGAGATCTGAAAATTGAGAGTGGGACTCTACCTCTCCACCCAACCTTAGACAAACTAAAACAACAATTACTTGTAGTTGTCACCCCTGAGCCAGATTCCAATGCTTGAGGTGGAGTGCTTCAAGTGGAAATTTAACCAACACAACAACTGAAACAAGATGCCACAAGGCCACACTAGCTTCATCCACCAACTGCACAAACCTTCATTAGATTTTTTATACTTACAGACATGTTAACATCCATGCCATGATATTGCAATATAGATATTTATAGATCACTTTCAGAAGAAGAGAGTTCACATCAATGGAAGGTTCATCAGTGGATAAACTAGTGATGGGTAAATATATCACCTCTCTAGGTGGTTCATCAATAATTCAAGCACCAGAGCTTCAGCCCGAAGGCAACTCTTGGCAGTTCATTAGCCCTCGCAAGCACCTAAGTGTCTCTTTCCAATCCAATAGGTCCATCAATCCACAAGATTCTAATGGGCTCTTCAGTCTCCAATCAAGCCACTGATATCTATAATGCTTTCACCCAACAAGCCTGTGTGACGGTTCTTCAGTTAGTTTACTCTCTCAAGAGCTTGATTACTGAAAATTATGATTGTTTCTCTATCTTTGTCTTCACCTTTACCTTTGGAGGAGTTCAAGGGCATATTTTTTCTTGCAGTTCACTTCACAATTTTCTCCCACTATGTATGCGTGAGAGACCGAGAGTTCTTTCAGTGCATTTTTCCTTACTGCCTTTGTGTGAGAGCATGAGAGTATATTATATGCTTATCATCAGCATGAATGTTTTTCCTCCCCCTCCCCACAAACTTAATTTTGCGCTTACCTAACAGACCAATCATCTATCGTTTTCCAAGGTTTCATACAATGAACCATTTCGACAGTGTAGCCCATTCCTTCCTTAATGTTTTTGTTCTTTGTTGCTTATTGTTAGAGTCAACAGACACATGGGCCTATCCTACCTTTTCATTTAAATTTATGGCATTGTCAGCCCATTTAAGCCACTCATCCAACTATGCTAATGTAATTAAATCAACCATTTCCTCAAGCAATATCCCTCCACAAGCAACTGGAATCTATGTCCCTTTCTATAAACTTTTTAAATAATTACAATTATTTAAAATGAGGTAATATTAATGAGGGGATGTCACAATAGCAAAAAAAATCCCAAACTCTTGACACCTAGATTGCTTCCAAGCCATCATTCATGAGGAATCTTCTTAAGCAATATAATGGTAGGAAGTTTGTGTTTGATATATTGATATGTAGATATTCTTTCAACCAAAAAAGACATTTTATAGCCCACTAAGTTTAAGCATGTATCTAGTACTTTGAACAAAAGCCCCATTTTTTCTTTTTGCGACACCATTTTGTTTTGATCAATAGGGAATGTTATACTCTAATTTGATTCATTCATTTGCATAAAAAAAATTAAAATCATTTGAAGTATATTCACCCCATTATCATGACCATCTAAACCATTTCAAAGTTTTCCTCAACCACTTCTTACCAAATACTTTGCATATTTTTAACATTTACATTGCATTTGATTTTATTTTTTTTAGAAAATAAACAAATATTTTCATAGAGAAATCATAATTAAATGTAATAAAATACCTTTCCCATTTGTGTGTCATTGTTTGAAATGGATCACAAATGTATAAACATGTGAGTTTCATTTTCTCATCAACTTTTGTTGCTCCTTGCTTTGGGAAATTGAATCTATGTTATTTATACAAGCAACAACGTTTGCATACTCCCAATACCACTAGCAAGTGTAAATTAAAATATTTTAAGAGATGCTCCACTTTTAATACTTTAAGTGAATGTGTATTTGCATGTCCAAATCTATGATGCCACGAGATTGAATATGATCTTTCATAACTTTTATTGCCAACACCAATTCAGGTACTATTGCACATACTTTATATAGATTATCATCTCTAGTATTGTTGGAAATAAATTTAGGTTCTATTGTTCATACATTATACATATTGCTATCTCTAGTTTCATTAGCAATAGCCATTCTTTTTGTATCCTTTAGAAAGCATGTCTTACTATCAAACTATATTAATGTTCCAACATCAATAATCTTAACAAATAACAAAGGCTTTTCACTAAGATAGAGATATGCTATACATCTTGGATTTGCTTATGTGCACCATCTATCATATTCAATGAGAAATTTCAACTCCTATCATCTCATGCTTTTTTTCATCTTTAAGATTGGTAGTATATCCTTTGGGTACTTCTTTATATGACACAAACCAATGTTTCTCAAAGGTCACATGTTTAGTTCCTCCTAGCTCCAAGTAACAACTCTTTGAAATTCCAAAATTTATTGATGTGGTGACAAAAAAAAAAATGTTCTTCATCATTGTTTGAAGTCATGTTAGCTTCTATTGCCTTCATTTTATTTAACTCATTTGGACACATTAACCATTTTGTGCATTATTCCTTAAAATTCCATGGAACCCCAGAATGAAAATGCGTTCCCTTCTTTTTAATCTCCTTGTGTCTTTAATACTCTTAGAGCATTGTGTTGGGAGGGTATGGATTTGCTTTAATTCTTCTTCTTTTCCTTACCCTCATATTCTACTAAAAACAAAGTTTCAATGGCATTTATCATTAAATCCACATCCTTCCTTTTAATTTTATCTTGAAATATGTATACTACTACTTTTTGTAAGTATATATTAGCTTGATTTCTCAATGCTACTATCAATCCATAATAGTATTCTAGCAAGCTCTCAACAAACATCATAACAATGTATTCTTTTACAATCACTCACCCAAATGCCACTAGTTGGCCATTAAGAGACTTAAATTGGTTTGTGTGGTCACGTATCTTTTTTTTGTGAGCTTCAATATTCTATTAATCACAATGAGTCATCAATTACAACCATAGATTTCTATCTTTCTGACATGGTCTTCCAATTTAGAAACCATACCAACGTCAAAAAAGAAGGATTTTAGACCAAAAAAGAACATTGTCTCTATATTGTTCCATCCATGACATAAGACTACTATAACTAGCATAGTGACCAAAACAATAAGTGTGACTTACAATAACATAAAACCAGCGTTGTTGCCTAAAGAGATACCAAAAACATTGATAAATCTGCCATAAAAAACCCAAGGTGCCACTATAGCCCAAAGAAGATCATGTTGACATAGAAACATCAATTAGAGCTACAAGAGTTCCTTGAGAAGCTAAACCTTTTTCCTTGGAGAAGGATGGTTTCAATGTGGCCAAGTCACATGGCTAAATCTCGGTGTTCCATATACTAATTGTGGTTCTCAAATATGTTATCATTTATTTGCATGGATATCTCTTTGTAAAATTCATGGGTTTTTTCCAATACCTAGCCCAACAAGGCCTTAATGTGCTAGTAAACCTCGATTGTGCAAAGTTATTTAATTTATCTATCACATGTGTGGGTTAGGGATCCCCTCAACAATAGATGCAAGGATCTCAACATCGCTGAAGTCATTGTGCTTATCCATCGATGTAGTAGTGGCTCGGTTTAAATCAGTTTGGATAAGGTCATGGGTAAGAGATCAAAATCTCTTGAATGTAGTAAAAGATTTATAGCAAGCTCGGCCAATTCTTGCACCACAATTCAATGATTCTATGTGGCATTTGTTCTCAAGGCATGTCGATAAGAGGGAACAAAGCTGGAAAATCAATGCTTATGCAATAAAAGAGTAGAGACTACAAGGGGAAGTAACAACAAAAGTACGATGTAGTACCAAGTGATGCAAAGCCAAGGCAGGGAGCTATCTGTAGAAATTAAACAAACAATATGTATATCAATGTATTCAATCCGATCATGCGATATGCTAAAGCAAGATATTGAATCCTTCTACAAATTAATTGCAAAAAATAAACATGATCGGCAATCACAACAAGTAAATAAAGAAGAAAATCAAACCACAACACATATATTTTCCCGAGGAAATCTTGTTGCTCAAAACCCCTCTATCTTATATTGTATATTCACCAAGGAATCATGAAAAAATTGCAATGCACTCTTCTCACAAGAGTCTCCTGCACTCTCACAATTGTCTCACACTGATCCACACAAATTGACCAACACTTAGCCAATTTCCAGCCTCTGCTCAGGCTGCCTTGCTTGCGCAATTCATGTGGAATGAAATCCCTATTCTTTAGGAAATTCAGCCTTCCAAAACTGCGCAATGCTCATGGGAAATCCTGTGGTTGTTTGACTGCATCCGGGCAACCTACTAATAATACAACTGATAGTTAACATCCCTTTAACCTTTGTCTCAACTGGGTCTCCACTGGAACTGACATGCATGCAGCTGTTAATAGTAAATCATCAGTTACATGACAGATCACTGCATGTGAATTAAATTTGATTTAATTCACTTGACCTCTCACTAGTGCAACAAACAGTTACAACTAGTTAAACTGATTTTAACTCCATTAATTGAGTTAACTGATTTCTCATTCATTAAACTAATGCACTAACTGCAACTCGAACTCTAAAATAGATAGAATCAGTATGCATGCCTCACCAACCACCCTCAACTCGAAATTCATGAGCTAACTGAGTTTATCACACTCAGTTAACTATTACAAGTGATTATTTGATAAGATTACATTTTATTGTCCAATTTAATTAAGGGAAAATTAAATTAGACACACATTTCTTGTTGAATTTTCAACACTCCTGAGTCAACAAGAAAGGGATTATCAACTACCTTGATCCTGCATTTATGGTATTCGAATTTTCTCTTCGCGAGCGCCTTCATCAGAATATCTGCATCCTGATCTTTCGTGGGAATTTACTGAAGTAACATAATGTGCCTCTGAACACAATCTCTGAGATGGTGGTACCAGGTGTCTATATTCTTGGACCTATCATTGAATACCGGATTAACCGAGATTTTAATGCAACTCTGGTTATCACAATGTATCACTATTGGATCCATCTGATGACCAAACAAACTAACTAAAATCTTCCTCATCCAGATGGCCTCACATGCAGCCTGACTTGTTGCCATGTACTCTGCCTCGACTAAACTGAGTGCCACAGATCTCTGCTTCCTACTGTACCAAGAAACTATTGTCGATCCTATGCTGAAGACCCCTCCTGATGTGCTCTTTCGATATGATGGACTGCCTGCCCAATCTTCATTGGTGAAGCCTTGAAGCTTCACTCCCGCTGTATGTATGTACCATAATCCATACTCTGTAGTGCCCCTGAGATATCTCAAGACATGCTTCCCTGCCTTCCAAAAGAGTTTGGTCAGCTTAACCATATCTTGACTCAGTTGGTTAATTACGTAGCAAATTTCTATTCTAGTGTTCACCAAGTACATCAGTGAACCCACAAGTTGCCTGTAAACAATAGGGTCCACCACCTCACTTGAAGTAGCATCCTCCTTCATCCAGTTTCCTAGAAAAGTAGTCTCCATGGGTTTACATATCTCCATGTGAAACTTACTCAGAATCTCTTTGGCATACTTGCCTTGAGAAACAAATAGTTCACCATCCCACTGCCATATTTCCAAACCAAGGAAATAGTGAAGAAGTCCCATGTCCTTCATCTCAAACTCTCTTTCAAGATCCTCCTTGCAAGAAGTTATGATTTGCTCATCACCTGTCAAAATTAGATCATCAACATAAAGTACGATAATCAAGAGCTTACCATCAACCACAATCTGGTGTAGGTTCACAACTGCTTCACTCTTCGTGAAGCCCAACCCGGTGAAATAGTTGTCAATCCTGGTGTACCAAGCATGAGGTGCTTGATTCAACCCATATAGTACTCTCTTGAGTCTGCACACATGCAACTCACAGTCAAAGGTATAAAAACCTTATGGCTGCTCTATGTACACTTCTTCCTCAATAACTCCATTGAGAAACACAATCTTCGCATCCATCTAATGTATTTTCCACCCCATCCGCGCTGAGAGTGCATGGATAGATCTAATCGATGAGTACCTCGCAACTGGTGCAAAAGTCTCCTCATAGTCAATCCCCTCAACTTGTGAGAATCCTCGGACTACCAATCTATCCTTGTACTTCTCCACACTCCCATATGCCGCCTACTTCACCTTATAGATCCATCTAGATCCAACCACTAATTTTCCGACTAGTATTGGGACAACTTCCCATGCATTGTTCTTGACGATCGATTCATACTCCTCAACCATGGCGTCAACCCAAATTGGTTATTGCACTGCTTCCTCAAAAGAGGATGGTTCTGTCACAATACACTTGCTCATAAGAGCCATGTATCTAGTAAACCTGTCTGGAGACTGTCTCTATCTGGGTAGTGAAGTAGGTGCTCCTACATGTTCTGCCGCATCAAGTCTCAATCTATCAGCTTCCGTGGTGCGCCTTCTACCATGTCTAGTGGATGGCTCTACATGAGTGTTTTCTACCACTCCATGATCCTCTGCATGTGGTTGCTCCACATCTTGAGGTTCATCCTTTGGAACCAATAGTTTCTCCTATGCATGGAAATCAAGCTCCCTCTCAAGGGACAATCGCATGGCTTTCTCCTCATCAAATTTTATATCTTGTCTCACAACAGTCATCCTGTTGTTTGGAAAATACACCCAACAGTTTTGGGGAGTATCAGTGCACCCCACAAATATCCCAATCTTAGTTTTTGGTTCTAACATCTTCCTGGAAACTTCAGTCACATGGCAATAGACAGATGAGCCAAAAATTTTAAAATATGAAACATAAGGTTTCTTACCATAAAAATCCTCCTCTGGTGTACTCATGCCAAGTATCTGATAAGGCCTATGGTTTTGCACAAATACCGTTGTGTTGCATGCCTCTGCCCACAGATGCAATGGTAGGCCCTGATCATGCAACATCGCTCGTGCCGCACCCACAATTGTTTTGTTATTTCTTTCTGCGACCACATTTTGTTGTGGGTTATGAGGCACAATCAACTCTCTCTGAATTCCTTCATAGCTACAGAAGTTCTTGAATTATTTTGAGATGTAATCACCACCATTATCGCTCCTAAAAGCCTTCACATGATTCCCCGTGTCTTTCTCAACCAGTGCTTTGAACTCAATAAAATTTGAGAACGTGTGATATTTCTTCTGCATGAAGTAGATCCAACACTTTATAGAACAATCATCAACAAATATCACATAATACCTATGCTTTGCTGTCAAAGCTATAGAGAATGGTCCACACACCTCTGAGTGAAATCTCTCAAGGATTTCTGCTGCTTGGTTCTCCTTCTCGTGAAAAGTAGCCTCTGCATACTTCCCCATGGTACATCCCTTACATGTATCTATCTACGCAAGAGTACCCTTTGGAAGCCCCGTAGAAATGTGTTGCATGGCCTTAAAGGCTCCATGGTGTAGATGGCTCAATCTCTTGTGCCATAACTCACCCTCATCCAGGATCACCACTTTATTTGCCTTACCCATCAATGTTGCGTAGCCATCTCCATCAAGTTTGTAGAGATTCTTCACACGAATCCTAATCTTCTTAGCCCTTCCTGTGGCTTTGTGTCGAAGGAAAGCTTTTCCTTCACTGAAAACAACATCATAACCTCTATCCTCCAACATTGCAATTAAAACTAAATTCTTTTTCAAGCTTGGTACATGCATTACATATTTTAATAAGAAGGGTTTACCTGACTGTCTCAAGAAGGTAACTGTACCAATCCCGGTAGCACTATACCTCCCGTCATCACCCATTTCGATATGAATCTAGAGATCCTTCTCCTCCAAGCTACTGAAAAGTTCTTTGTCTCCCTTCAAGTGGAAATATGCACCACTATCCAAGGACCACATTGATCCCATCGCACTTGACACAATGCATGCGATGAGCGAGAATTCCAACTCAAATTGTGAGGCCAAAGCCTCACCAACTACAGATCCTGAAGCCTTCTTGTTCTTCTTCTTTTGTGGACAATTAGTGGCATAATATCCATGCTCATGACAGTGAAAAAATTTCACTCTGGACATGTCATGCTTCTTGCCTTATTTTCCAGTCTCAAATTTGGAATAGGATTTCTTTCCCTTCCCCTTTTTTGCCTTACCAGCCAAGGTGCAATTTTCCTCATCATCTGTCCTAGATGAGGATCCATCTCAAATCCGACCAAATTCACTCCCAATCTGGAAGCTTCTCCCTCTCATTGACATAGTCCTGATAACTATGCCAACTCTTGGGAAGGTCTAGAAAAGATAGGCTCACCAATTCATCATCTGCTATATTAATTCCGACATTCCCAAGCTCATCTCGACATTGGACAAACTTGGTTAAATATTTCGGAATAGTGTCGCCTTTCTCCATTTTTATTTTCCTGAGCTTGTCCTTCAATGCCAATTTTCTGTGGTCACTTCAACTCTGAAACAAATCTATCAAAGCCTTCCACATTACATATGGAGTCGCTTTTCCATGGTGACTTAAGACAATGTGGTCTTGTACTCCCTCCAATAAGATCCTCCTCGCCTTTGCAACCTTCTTTTTCCAAGCATCAATAAGAGCGGCATCTACTGCTACGGGTTTGAGAATGTCATTATCAATTAATTCTTTCAACCCATTGTCCTCCAGAACTGCCTCCATCCTGTCTTTCCACGCAATATAATTGGAACTACCCTTGAGTGAATATTCCAATCTCAAGCCATTGAAATCCATCTTGATCTTGATCCGCCTGTCGCACCAAAGAATATTTTTGCAAATTCGAATGTTATTCAGCACAAACTCAATTTCTTCTCCACTATAGTGATTTCCTGCACTCTGATAGCATGAAGAAATTATACAAACAATATTTATATCAATGGATTCAATCTGATCATGCGATATGCTAAAGCAAGATATTGAATCCTTTTACAAATTAATTGTGGAAAATAAGCATGGTCGCCAATCACAAGTAGTAAAGAAAGAATCAAATCAAACCACAACACAGATATTTTCTCGGGGAAAGCTTGATGCTCAAAACCCCTCTATATTCTATTGTATATTCACCAAGGAATCATGAAACAATTACAATGCACTCTTCTCACAAGAGTCTCTTGCACTCTCACAACTGTCTCACACTGATCCAGAGAAAATCGACCAACACTTAGCCAATTTTCAGCCTCTACTCAGCCTGCCTTGCTTGCACAATTCTTGTGGAATTCAATCCCTATTCTTTAGGAAATTCAGCCTTCCAAAACTGCGCAATTCTCATGGGTAATCGTATGGTTTTTTTATTCCATGCGGGCAACCTACTAATAATACAACTGATAGTTAACATCCCTTTAACCTTTGTCTCAATTTGGTCTCCATTGGAACTGAAATGCATGCAACTATTAATAGTAAATCGACAGTTACATGACAGATCACTGCATGTGAATTAAATCTGATTTAATTCACTTGACCTCTCACTAGTGCAATAAACAGTTACAACTAGTTAAACTGATTTTAACTCAATTAATTGAGTTAGTTGGTTTCTTATGCATTAAACTAATGCACTAACTACAACTTGAACTGTGAAACACATAGAATCACTCTGCATGCCTGACCAACCACCCTCAACTTGAAATTCATGAGCTAAGTGAGTTTATCACACTCAGTTAACTATTACAAGTTATTATGAGATAAGATTACATTTTATTAACCAATTTAATTAAGGGAAAATTAAATTAGACACACATTTCTTGTTTACTTTTCAACACTATCTGCGTGAAGCAAGAGGGAAATCAAGGGAAAGAAGAGAATGCAATGAAGGTAACATAAACGATAGGAATTCCTTGCACTGTGAACCTAAATCAGTCCCATTGTTGCAATATATATCTAGGTAGCCCAAAGATAGCCAGAGAGAAAAGTAAGCTGAGCAAATTTTGAGAAATTGAAATGACTGCCTTTGAGAAAGACATTTTTATGAAACCAGCTCAAAAAATAGAAGAAAATAAAGATTAGCGACTTAGAAATATGCCTCTTCAAGGGGGAAACCTCCTTTACATTACATAAATGAACAATTCTTGGATGATACAAATGAAAAAGCCTCTTTCCTATATATAGGAGTCCATGGGCTCACAATATAATCCTAGTCGACCTAACAATAATAATGTAAGGGTACAAAAATAACAATAATGGTCTTTTATGGGGCATGATTATAACAATATAGGGACTACAGGGGTACAACAATAACAATAAGGGGGCTATACTAACAATAGTAAAAACGGGATACACTAGTATTATAAGGACCAAACATGCCCCTCTCCTTCAAACAAGTGTTGTCTTACACGCTTGATTATTTTTTGATGCTTTTGTATAAAATTCTCATCCTCCCATAAGGAATCTTCAGCGGGTAAGTTCTTCCACTTGCTGAGATACTTTGAGTTCTTGTTTCCGTGACTGCTTCAGGTTCCAATATGATTTTTCCTTCCTCGTCAAGTTCTGGCAATATAGTTAGAACTGGGAGTTTGTCACCTATAACCTCTTTAAGCATGAAACATGGAAAATTGGAAGCACTCGAGAAGATGCAGGCAACTCCAATTTGTATTCCATAATACCAATATATACAACACCTTGTAAGGACCATAGTACTTTAGCGATAATTTATTATACTTCTTAGCTTGCTTGAGGGACATTGGTTTGTATGGTTGTAGCCGTAAAAATACCGAGTCACCTACATCAAAACTAATTTAATTGCAATGTTGATCTGCCCATTGTTTCATTTGATTCTTCACCAAAGTTAGGTTATCCTTTAAGAGTTCGAGAACTTATTATTGATGCTTGATGTGATCTTCCACATCTTGATCATGTATATTAGATTTAATGTCATCCTTCAAACCATCCACCTTAGACTCCATGTCTTCTTTTAAACCATCTATGTCATCTTTGGTTGCTCTTTGTGAGATCGAAATTTGTTGCTCTTGGTACCGTAATTTTGATATATCATGTTGCACTTCTTCCTCTTCATGCGTCATAGTAGAGTTTTCTAATAGATTAATGGGTGTATAATTCTTTTCGGGAGGCATTATAGAACCTAATACTCACTCAGATTAGAGGAAATTTCAGCCTAAAAGTCTCCATGAAATTTTCACATACTTTCTATGTCATAATATGTAAACCAATCAAAATCTTTTAAATTTAAAAAGAGGTACATGTCTTAAATAATTTTAAATTATTTAATTTTGGTATCCGTGAAATATTTTATTATTAATTTAGGTACCGATCAAATATTTTATTATTAATTTGGGTATTCGTGAAATATTTTCTTAATGTTATTTACCTACCTTACCCATATGAATTAGAATATTGAAAAAGTTATTAATGCAATACACATATTGATAGTAGCGAAAAAACATAAATTAAAATATGGGCCCATTTGCATTAATAATCATGGCAAAAAAAACACCAAAAAAAATAGTTAAATATAAAATATATATAAATAGTTAAATATAAAATATAAATATAGACAATTATATAGGATGAGGATGAACCACATTAGATGGTTCGAAACGTTGACCAAATCCTAATGATGTGATTAATCCGAAAGACATTTATCTACATTATGGATCACAAAATTCTTAGATCTAACATAGACAATTATAGTTAAATAATTAAAAATAAAATACAATTATAGTTAAATATAAAATAGTTAAATGATTAAAAAGTAGTTAAATATAAAGTGTAAAATATAAATTTATTAAATCGTTAAAAATAAAATATAGTTAAATAGTTAAAGAACGTATTGAGAAAGGAAAAATTACAAGATTTCGGCCAAAAAAAATAAAATATATAATTAAATATAAGATAGTTAAATATTGTTAAATATAAAATAATTAAAAAAAGTATTCCAAAAATGACAAACTACCAATTGCAGCCAAAAATATAAAATATATAGTTAAATACAAAATAGTTAAATATAATTAAATATAAAATAGTTAAAAAAAACGTATCCATAATATGACAAATTACCAATTCCACCAAAAAAATAAAATATATAGCTAAATATAAAATAGTTAAATAGTTAAATATAACTAAATATAATTTATTTAAAAAAACGTATTCCAAAAAGGGCAAATTACCAGATTCCAACGAAAAATATAAAATATATTTTTAAATATAAAACAGTTAAATAATTAAATATAATTAAATATAAAATAGTTAAATAGAATTTTATATATATATATATATATATATATATATATATATATATATATATATATAATAGTTAAAAAACGTATTTTAGAAAGGAAAAATTACCGGATTCCGACCAAAAAATATATTTTCAGTGAAATTGTGGTTTCAATAGACAATATAGTTAAAAAAACAAAAACATAAAAAAATTGTTAAATATAAACTATATATATACAATTAAATATAAAATATAAATATAGATTGTTCTATTTAAATATAAAATATATATATAAACAGTGATTTTAATAAAAGATCTATATATTTAGGGATTTCGATAAAAGTAAAGAATTAAAAATAATATATTAAAAAAGTTTAATGAATCTTGTGCTAATAGATATTGTGGAACATAGATAAAAGTAAATTAAAATTTTAAAAAAAATGTCTACATGGCATTTTTTATTAATTTCTTGATTTTTCCTTAGGAGTCCACTTTTAGACTAAAATTTTCTGTAATAGTAACAATGCTTTAATATGCCTTTGGAATCACTTCAAACCCATTTTTTAAACAAAGGCTATGCAATTTTTTGTTAAAAAAAACACTTTCTATTTTTTTCTTTTTCTTTTGAGGAGCTTGATATTGAAACTAATGTGTCTATGTGATTTCGAATCCCCAATATTTTAACTTCGGTCTTTTAGTAGCCCTCCGAGTCTTATTTCCAATGCCACGGGTCAGACCTGATTTGGATTCTTCAAGACAAAGTTATGTCCAATCTCCCACAATGACCTAATTATGGACAAGTTCAATAGAGTGAACTTGTATGGCATGCCACGTGTCTCTGTTTTGACCTTCGTCTCTGAAATCCATACACAAGAAACTACAGTTTCTGCAATTTCAGTCACTTTTTACATAATTCCAATCCAATATCTGAAACAAAATTTATGACGATTTTCCCTCGGACGCATGTTTGAGATGAAATTTCGGAGCTTGCAAAAACCCTATTAACCCGAGAAATCCTCGCAACTGCTTTATGGTTGTGGGGACTTTCTATTTTGTGAGTTTGAGGAGTGGTAATTCCTTCCAATGCATTACAGGATATGGTCAGATTCATTTCTTCTTTTTCTATGGTTGGTTCTTGGTGTATATCCTCTTCTTTTGAAGTTTCTTGTTCATTTTCTTCCTCCTCTTCACAATCTGTGTAAAATAGTTTCTTCTCAGCACACTTATGATCTTTAGTGTATTCTCTATCACAATTGTAACAAAGCCCTTTTGCTCTTTTTTCTTCCAATTGTTATGGTGTCAACCTTGTAGGTTGTGGAAGTCTAGGAATCACAACACTTCCATCTTTATATTTGTGAGTGTTAGGCTTCCTTGTCGCCATAATTTTGCATTCAATTTTTCTTGCCAACCTGAATGCCTTCTCCAATGAATCAGGGTCCCAAAGGCGAACCTCATGTTGGATGCTATCTTGTAAAGTCCCTATGAAGACATCAATCTTGTGCTCCTCTGGAATATTAATTACCCTTATATTCAATTTTTGGAAGTCCTTAATCTACACCACCATTAAACCCTTTTGTTTGAGATTTATCAATTGACTAAAGAAGGTGTTGCTCTTTGTATCCTCCTAATGTGCTATCATTTCCTCCGTAAAAATTGACCACATGACAATTCTTTTATGAGGGCAAATTCATCGATACCATAAAAATTTATTATGTTCTAAATATAAAGTTGAAATATGTACCCTTTGTGTGTTTCTCACATTATGGAGATCAAAATATTGCTCCATTTGTAGTACACATGTTACGGGATCCTTGTCATCAAACTTCCTCATATCAATCTTTGGAATATGGGGGGTCTTCAATCCAACATTAAATTTTATGAAATCATGATTAACGTTTATTTTATTCTCACCGTGAGTTACCTCTGCTACACTTTTCCATTAGGAATCATTTCATGTAGCAACTTTGTCAAATCTTTCATGTCTGCTTTTAGTTTTTATTCTATACCATCGATCTTAGCTTTCATACCATTCTTCAAACCATCCATCTTAGCTTCCACGCCATTCATCTTAGCTTCCATGCCATTCTTCAAACCATCCATCTTAGATTCCACAACATTCATCTTAGCTTCCATGTCTTTCTTCAAACCATCCATTTTAGCTTCCATTTCATTTTTTGTTACTTTTTGCGAGAGCAATATTTGTTGCACTTGGTCTCGTAATTTTGATATATCATGTTGCACTTCTTTGTCTTCATGCGTCATAGTAGAAGTTTCGCAGGACTTAATGGGTGTGGAGTTTTTTTTAGGAGAAATTTTAGAACCCAATACTGATATATATGCTTAAATATGCCCTTGTAATCACTTTAAACTAATTTTTCAAACAAACGTTATGCAATTTTAAAAAATGATACACACATTTTTCTTGCTTTTAAGGAGCTCGCTATTGATCATGTTGTATCTTTGTGATTTCAGATCCTTGAGATTTGAAATTCAGGCTTGCAAAAACCCTAACTTCCTCATATCGTATATCTGAAACTATATCACACCAAGATCTGAAAATTTTACGCGAAGTTCCTTCGAATTTTGGCTCAAATAGTTTTTTTTCATACAAGGCCTGATATGATATATTTATTAGAAAAGGGAGGAAAAGGGTCTTCCTCAGTACATGCTCACTCCTCTTAGCTTACAAAATAGGTCTAATTGTTGGAGTGATTGTATGTTGTTACATTGAAACTACTGCTACTTCTTACATGCCTTTCAGCTATAGACACTATCGCATTTAGACTATAGATTCTAACAAACTGATAAAGCACAAATATACATTTGTTTTCATGATAACTATACTAAATCCTACTCAGTAGCGAATTGAGCTACAAGAACCAAAAGGAGGAGGGGATTCACTTATTGACAGTATTTTCACTCTCCCTGTGGCCACTTTCTTGGTCTAGGGAGTTGGAGCCTCTCTCAGAACTTTTAGTGAGGAGATCCTGTAGATAGAGAATGGTTCCTTCCATATGGTTACAACTATTTTTGAAATCCATCAGGTCCTTGCTGTTTGAAGACCATTGTTGGCAAAGGAATGATATTTCTTCTTTGGTATGAATCTTGTTCTGGGTCATTTGATTCTTCATTTTCTCAATGACTAATTTATGGGATTTGTAGAAAGCACAAGGATGGCTCTTCTTATCAGTGGAGTCCATATTCATATGATGAGGGAAGGAGAAGTCTATGTTGACTTTATTCTATAGCGCAGAGGTCACAACTTTGGAGAAACTAGATGGGGTATCAGATGGAAGAAGGTAGGGCCATAGAGATAAAAGAGTTATTGAACGGGAGATGATATTGGAGAATGGTGCGGGAGGTGGATAAGGAGAGGTGGAAGGCGAAGTCTGTTGAAGAAAAAGGTGTAGAGACTATGATGAAATAGATGGGGAGGAGGGCGAAGATCGATTGCCCAAATCGGAGGCAGAGAGTTACAGCTAAGAATGGGTCAGGCAGGAAATACAATAAAGAGAGGGACTCTGCCAAGAGTCAGGGGAGGATTAAGATCAGGGTGCAGGAGATAAGGTCGACCGAATGAAAGAAAAGGCATACAGAGGGACGAATCGAAAAGCGCAAGTGGAGATATAAGAGAGTTGGGGGTGAATATATAAAATGAGGAATGCCCATACATAAAGAGATCACGGGATAAGAATAAAATTATGAGGGAGAAATTGCTAGAAGATGTTGTAGGAGATCCTAAGAGGATTTGATAAGATCCAGTTACGAATTTTGAGGATTTGCATAGAAGTACACTCATTGAATTGAGTCAGACTAGAGAAAAGGAGATTTTGTCCTTTGAGAGAGCGAAAATCGATAATCGAGAGTGGCATGAGTTGAGGCATCACGAGATGGGAATCATTGTGATGTGTCCATCGATGCTTGCTTGTCCAGTGTCTCTGCTAACAACCTTATTTGCCTGAAAGTCTGCCAATTTGTTGTTTTTTCTGAGGATGTGATGATACTCAATCTCCCCAACCTGAGTTGCATATTGATCCACCCTACTAAGAATTTGACGAAGAGCTACATTATTTGGCCTGTTGCCACTTACCATTGCATGGATGATGATGGAAGAGTCCCCAAAAATAATTGGGTTGTGCATGTCTCTATATTTTAATTTTTTTATGCCCAAAAGGAGTCCATATGCTTTTGCTTTATTGTTGGTCATTCTGCCCATGCCCCAATTGGACTAGATGGGACTAGATTTGCCCCTGTGTAATATAACTCCACCATCTCCAAATTTTCCTGGATTTCTTTTGGAAGCCCCGTCGAAGAAAAGGCAAGGCCTGTTGAGAGATTTGATCCAGTTTTGGAAGTATTCTTCCTCTTTTCTAACTTTCCAGTTTGGTTGTTCCTTTGTGGTTTTTGTCATCTTTTGGATAGAAATCTTGTTGAAGGCAAACCTGATCCAGCTTTTTTCTTCAATCTGTAGTTGGTTCATTTCAATGCCAGTGATCCTTTTCGTCAATAAGAACTCAGTTATTTGGCCCCAGAGCTTTAATATAACTTTTTCCACAGTTGAATTTTTGTTTATAAACACCTTTCCATTCATTGCAAGCCAAATCTTCCAGCAGAGGAAGGAGGGAATACTTAACCATAACCTTTGCATAGTGACTTTGCTTTTTATAGAATAGGGGTAACTGCTCTTCTATTTGATTAGGAATTGGTTGAGAGAGGTATTGTAATTCATATTTGCTTCAATTGGGGACACAATTCTCTTCCAACATTCTCTGTAGAAAGAGCAGTCTAAGAAAAGATGTGAATATTTTCTTCCTCTTGCAAGAAAAGAGGACATTGAGAAGGCTTATGGATACCTCTTTTTTTTCTTCTTTTTTTTAGATTCTCAATAGTGAGAGTTTTGCTATGGAGAAGAGTCCATAAAAATATTTTGATCTTTGGGAGAGTTTCCACTTTCGAGGGACATTTCCAGTACTTCCAATCTTGTTGCCTTTGTTGATCTTGAAACGTGACATAACCTGACTTGACTATGTATTCTCCACCTGTAGGAATCCATAAATTAGCATCGTGGATATTTTGAGTTAAGGGGGCAACTCCAATTAGTCATGAGGTCATGGAGTTCCACTGCTCCATGAGATCGGTTGGCAAGTGGGGTCTATCCCACTGACTCCAAGTGCCATCTTCGTCCCATTTGGATATTTCCCCCAGTTTTGTGTAGCCTTCTGCTGTCATCCAGATCTTTAGGCTGTGAATATCTGGGGTGCTGCCCAAGGGAAGATTCCCCATGATGCTATCAGTCCATAAATTTATTTTTTCTCCATTTCCAGGCCTTATGGAGATATTTTTTCTTATTAATGGAATTGCATTGGAAATTATTTTCCAGATTTGGGAACAAGGTCTTATGGGAGGATTCCTTTCCAAGAATTAGATCCTTGGAGCGTTAAGATATTTTGCTTCTAGAGCATTTTTCCACCAGCATATTTCTCCTGTAAGAAACCTCCAAGCAATCTTAGTTCCGAGGGCCAAATTCATAAGCTCTGGGGTTATGATAGATAGTCCTCCATTCTTGTAGTAGCCAGTGACATGTTTCCAATTGACAAGGTTAAATTTTTTGTTTCAGTTTTGCCTCCTTGTCATAAGAAGCCTCTGATAATGATTTCAATTTTCTTATGGATGCTGGATGGAGCTACTATTAGAGAAAACTTATATAGGGGCAGAGCTGAAAGGATTGATTTAATGAGAATGACTCTTCCAACCTAATTTAACCAGATCATCCCCCAATATGGACTTTGCTTTTCATATTTTCCGCATACTTATTGCAAATCTTGGTCTTTAAATTTTTCTTGGTGATGGGTAGCCCGAGATATTGAAATTGAGTCCAATTTGTTTGGAAGGGAACTTCCAGAATTTGAGACATTCTTTGAAGAGTTCTTGGGCGGTGTTACAGCCATATAGACAAATTTTTCCATTGTTTACCAGCCCTCCCGAAACATCCATGAAGTTTTCCAAAATTGATTTAAATCTTCTAGCAACAATACATGATGCTCCCCCCATGAGAAGGGTGTCATCTGCAAACAATGAATGGTTGATGCTTTTGGCTCCCTTGCTTAGAGTTGGGTAGTCAAGGGGGAGTTTCTACGACATTGTTCCATCGTTCTAATTAATGAGTCAGCCATGAGAATTTAGAGGAAAGGAGACATGGGGCAGCCTTTCCTGAGCTCTGAAAATAGTCACATGGTCTTCTATTTACAAGAGGGGAAATCCAGGGGCCATTGGTGCAGGCCTGATCCGGATTTATGCAGGAACGAAACAGAATAAACACATAACCATAAATACAGAGATGCAGCGGAAATAATGCGTCATTTCATTAATAACAGAAATATGCTTACAGACATAATGGAAATAAAATAGCTAGGGCGCTGGTAGCGAATCTCTGAGAAGAGATGTGATGGCTACAGACCTCTGAACTGTGTTACAATGAGGCTCAAGGGCCTATCCGAAACGTCCAAAAACCTAACCATAGGAGATGAGGCGCCAAAACTGTGGGCGCCCGTTTGGGTAAATTGGTGGTTCAACTTCCCGGGGGCGTAACTTTGGTACCCGATCTTCGTTTGATGCGCTCAATAGCTCGTTAGAAAGATCTATCCGAGGACTACAACTTTCAGGACAAATTTGATGATCAAATTCGCTAGTAAAACAATGCCCAAAAAACGTCATTTAGGGCCTCAAAACGGCTCCGGAAGTTCAGGACTCGAAAAACTGCTAAAAATAGTAAGTTTTGTTGCAACTTGAAAACTGAAAGAACTGATGATGGGGGTTCAAATGGAATAGGTGGGTGGCCAAAAATATCCACCTGGATCATTAAGCCCCCAAAACGGCTCCGAGAGTGGAGGACCCGAAAACCTGCTAAAAATAGTAAGTTGTGCTGAATGTGAAAAGCTGCAAGAATTGATGGTGCTGGTCCAAATGGAATAGGTGGGTGGCCACCGATATCCACCTGGATCATTCCTCCCTCCTTAGGAAGCAATGGTCCCCATTGCGTTGAGATCCTCCATGAGATGAGGCAAATTTTGTTGAACTGAGTATTAGATGTATTGAAGATGTCATGGACCTGCGGGTGGACATGTTGGATGCGTTTAGTAAATTTGGTTTCTTTATCAGCCTTAGACAATACATGTTTGGATTCTGTATGTGTAGTTGCAGGATGTATGGCAACATTAGGCGGTGGCGCGTTGGGAGTCAAATCAATGGAGTGCTTGTCCTGACAGTGTAGAGGAACCTTTATGAGTGAGGAGAAATTGTCATCGTATTCCTCCATAACTTTGTCCATCTGCTGCAGCCGTGCAAGGGAGCCCTGTTTCGAGGTTGTGGCCACAATATTCTTCTTTCCCTGTGAGTGAGTCGTAAGGAAAATGAATTTCCTGGTTTGGGAAACAATCTTACTGCGTTGTTTTGCAGTAGTCAAAGAGATGGCAGGAGGCGGTACTACCTCCGGTATCATGTACAAGTTATTTCCCAAAGTAATAATAACAGCACGAGGCCTAGAATCATACACAGCATGTCGCCTCCACAAGTATGGTTGGCCCAATAATACATCAGCTACATCAAGAGGAGCAACATCACACAATACCTCATCCGTGAATGGCTTGATACTGTATGGAAGGTGGCACTGCTGGCGGATGCGGAGATCTCTCCCCGGGTGGAGCCACCCGATGGTATACGGCTGTGGGTGTGCTATGGTCGGTAGGCCGAGCCGCTTCACGACCTCTGCTGAAATGAGGTTCTTTTGGCTTCCGCTATCGACGAGAAATTGCAGCGGAGAACCCTTTACCCACATCTGCGACTGGAAGAGGCGCTCCCCCTCCTCTGGATCCTCTGGACCCTCCTTCTGGATCTTGGTGGTGGCAACAATGGCACTGGGATCCGCATCAATGATCTGCTTCCCTTTGTCATTGCCTTTGTCTGGTTCTAACTCAGGATCAGAAAATGCATCTAATTCAGGTGCCTTTAGTTCGGCCACCAAAGACTGTTTGGCCCGACACTCGTTTGTGTTGTGAGTGGGGTTGTTATGAAAGTCACACCACTTCCCTGTGTCATTCTTTGGATTTGTGGTGTTTTTCTGAGTCACATTGCTTTGGCCTTGCCCCTTGTTTTTCGGTTCGGGGGCACCTTTCAGATTTGCAGATCCAAAGTCTCGCTTCTTCTGCTTAAATTTCTGCTCGATCTTGGCGGCATAGCGATATGCCGTGCCAAGCGATGTAATGTCGAGGAACTCCATTTCCTCCTGAATGTGTTTGTGCAGACAGCCATGGTACTTGAGCACCAAATGTCTCTCCGAATCTTTAATACCCAACTTTGTGCGCAGGGTATGGAACAGATTCGTCAGTTCGTGCACATCTTGATCCTTTTGTTGCCGCAGCGTGGTCCATTGGATGTATTTGTCCTCATAGCTCTCCACGGGGTAATATTGTTCTTCGTACGTCTCGAACGACCGCGGGTGCTGAACAGAGAGGGTTCCCCTTCGCCCTCTTGCTCACCGTAGGCCTCACCGCCTTGACATGGGGGGCACTTTGAGGAGTGCAAAATAATATTTTCTGCCGCAGAAGTCATGACCGAGAAATACCCTTCCACAAATGTAACCATCCCACACGGCCACTGCATCTATTTTTCCTTCAAATATAGGAATGTCAAAGTTTACTCCGTACTTAAAAGGGAGCAGCACTTCCGTAGTGGCTATTGGATGCAGATGCGCCGTAGGTGGGCAGTCGTTGAAGGATCTGAGCAAAGTTATCCATCATCGCGTTCCTTTATTTCTCGAGGGCCTCCTCGAGCAATATTTTGATAGGATCTCCTGCTCCCTTGTCTTTCTTTTCTTCCGCCATGGGAGGTCATCGGGATTTGCGAGGTTGATCTTGTAAGGGTTCGACCAGATCGAGCCCTAACTCCTTATACCTTGACCGTGTTGGGGACATGCAAAGAAAAACAAAGAAAGAGCAGACCCCTCTGATACCACTGATCCGGATTTATGCAGGAACACAACATAATACAAAAATAACCATAAACATAGAGATGCAGCAGAAATAATGCGTCATTTCATTAATATCAAATAACAGAAATATGCTTACAGACATAATGGAAAAAAATAGTTGTGCGCCGGTAGCGAACTTCCGAGAAGAGATTGGATGGCTACAAACCTCTTAACCGTGTTACAATGAGGCTCGAGGGCCTATCCGAAACATCCAAAAACCTAACCCTATGAGATGAAGCGCCAAAACTGTGGGTCATGTTTGGTTAAATTAGTGTTTCAACTTCTCGGGGACATAAATTTGGCATTCGATCTCCGTTTGATGCACTCAATAGCTTGTTAGAAAGATCTATCTGAGGACTACAACTTTCGGACGAATTTGCCCCAAAACGGCTCCGAAGTTCAGACCGAAACTCGCTAAAAATAGTAAGTTTTGTTGCATGCTGAAACCGAAAGAACCGATGATGGGGTTCAAATGAGACAGGTGGGTGGCCACCAATGTCCACCCGGATCATTAAGCCCCCAAAACGGCTCCGAGAGTGGAGGACCCGAAAACCTGCTAAAAATAGTAAGTTGTGCTGAATGTGAAAAGCTGCAAGAATTGATGGTGCTAGTCCAAATGGAATAGGTGGGTGGCCACCGATATCCACCTGGATCAAGGCCTTAATAGTGTCTATAAAATTATCAAAGAAACCAAATATTTTAGGGACAACAAAGAAGTAGGAAAGATTAAATCTATCAAAAGCATTGGCCATGACCATTTTTAATATGAAGCCCTGTTCATTGCGAGAAAATCTTGAGTGGAGGGCCTCTTGGACAAGAATTATATTGTCAACTATTTGTCGATTTGGGATGAAGCCTCCTTGGTTTTCAAAGATGAGAGAGTGAAGGAGAGGTTTCAGTATCCCCTCCAAGATTTTAGAAATGATTTTGTAGGAGGCATTGCATAGGGAAATAAGGTGGAATTTGTTAATGGATGAGGGGCGAGGGTCTTTTGGAATGAGGGCAAGAAAAGTGAAATTTGTGAATTCTCCCATTTTTTTTCTTTTTCATGACATATCTTTTCATTTTTAACAAATCCTTCTTTATTATTTTCCAGAAGTTGCGATAGAAGGAGATGGGGAAGGCATTAGGGCCTGGAGCCTTTTTCGAGTGGAGGCTCCATACTGCTGACATAACCTCTTTTTCAGTCACTTCTTTAGAGGGTTCTTTATCTGCTTCCTTGTCAACTATTTTTGGGATATTCTTTAAAAACTCCTCTCTATTTGCGTGGTTTTCCATAGCTGTTAGAAGAGTTTTGAAATGTCGAAAGACTTCAATTTTGATATCTTCTTGACCCTTTATCTCAAGCCCTCCTTGTCCCGTAATTTTTTCTATATTATTCTTTATGATTCTAGTTTTGGCTAAATTATGGAAGAATGTAGTATTTTTATCTCCTCCCTGGATCCAGAGTTGTCTATACCTTAGCCTCTAGGTTTCCTCCTCTTGCTTATTACTTCTGTGTAATTTCCAATGTATCTCCTTCTCCTTAATCTGGTTTCCTGTTGTATTATCCTTGTTTTCCATTTTCTCTTGATTTTTGCTAGCTCTTGTTGCAGCTCTTCTTTTTTTTCTTTCTTGTGGTTCCTTATAGCTTGTTTTTGCCCAATCTTTCAATCTTGCTCTGATTCTTTTTAGCTTTGTTTCCCATATATAGCTAGGAGATCCATTGATTTTTTGTTTCCGTATTTTTGCAACTTCTTGCTTGACCTCTTCATGGTTTCTCCACAACTGATTATACTTGAAGGAAAGGGGCCCATTGTGGTCTGAAGCTGCTGATGGGATGATCTTGTAAGAGACTTTGCTAAAGTTGGCTACCTGTTACATACTATTTTTTCATCGTCCCTGCATTCCCCATCCTGAATACTGGAGGACTATCAACGTGACCCCTGTGTACTTTCACACATCATGATGGATGTGATTGTATCCCTTAACATGTCAAGAACAATATCTTTGTTGACTATTCCAAAATTTGATCCTTTAAAACATCTACTTTTGGGTCGGTGTGGTTGTTGTAGTTATGACCTCACGTCGATGGCTAGATTAACTCTAGGCCTCGCGTTGTGGTCGATATGTCTCTGAAGAGCACCCGTGCTGAGCTACTTTTGGAAAGTTTTTTAAAATGGAAACGAAGCTTCCATGATGTCACAACTTCGTGGGTGGAGTCGTGGATGTTTGTTCGACTGGATGAGGTCGATTTTCTTCCTTTGGCCTTGTAGTTCCTACAAAAGTGCAACTTCCCAAAGGGATAGACCCTCCCTCCACCATATTTGTATCCCAAAGCTCATCCTCCACTCCTATAAATCCCTCTTCATTCCATTGAATCATAAGCCAGAGATAGTTGGAATAGACTAGGAGCTGATAGCAAAGAATAGTCCATAGTTATGAGAGAGAGTTTGAACCTTTCGCCTCTTCAAGCTGAACTGACGAACGAATGCTTTGAGACGTGCCCGACTGAACCCGTCGAAGGAGGTCTACAACGTTAAGGAGCAGGTTGTAAACTCCCTTCTTTATTTATCAATATGACATGTCTGATTTCTAGTTCCATCTTTGTTGTGTTAATTGTTAGAACCCTATAATTTACAGTATCACAAGGTGATTGTGTACTTTCTCTTTGCAAATTTTTTATACTATACATAGATGTCAATATTCAAAATATTTTCCAAAGAAAGAATCAAAGGAAGCAAAGGCAACAAAGAAGCAGTTAAGGCAGAAAAACAGCAAAGGCAAAGTTGTGAACGTGCCGGGTAGAGTCGCAAATGTGATTGGGTCAAGTCGTGCATTTTTGGGTCGAGTCGTGAACGCTAAGCGGGTCAAGTCGTGAACATTGGAAAAGTAGTGAATGAGTCAAGTATTCTATGAACAACTAAGAAACGAACGAGCATAACTAAAAAAACTAAGTCGGGAAACCACAGCAAAAGATTAGTGAGGACCATTGGATCTGAGCATTGTTCAACAGCAGAGATTAAGTCGCATATCGCATATCGACGAGTTTTACATTTATAAGTTAACAAATCGCAAGTTAAATTGTTTAAGTTGCGATGCGATAAAACACAGAAAATGTAAAATATGAAGTGGGGCCGATGACGTGGCAATATGACAGAGCCTTTTCTGTGTTAAATCGCATCGGAGGAGGAAAACGAGATTACAATGTAAAAACTATGGAACGCAAAGTGCGATGTGTGATTCCAGCTGGGACCCGATCACAATCGCAAATCACAAATCTTAAAATATAAGTTGCAAAGGTAAGTGTTAAAATCTTTGAAGTGCGATGTGCGATGCCAGGTGGGACCCGATCGCAATCACACATCGCAAGCTTTACAAGATAAATGCGAAGGGTTCAATGTTAAAAACATTGAAGTGTGATATGTGATGCAGTGAGGCCCAATCGCAAATCACAAATTGCAAGTTCAAAAGATAAGTGTAAAGGTAAAGTTTAAAAACATCGAAATACGAAGTGCAATGTTGGCGCGGATGTGATGTGGTTCCGAGATGAAATATAAAGGATTTTCAGGTCCGGGCTTATGAGTTTTGTATGCCATTTTATGAATAAATAGGCTAAAACAAGACATAAAGGACTTATAGTGGAATAAGCCCCGACAAGGAGTGAAAACAAAGGAGGTCGATTCGGGCAAAGGAATTTCATGCGTAACTATTATTGTATATCAACAGAAGAGGAAAAGACAGTAAACAAATTAGCACCATCATCAATCAATGAAAAGTGGCAAGCACTACACCAGATTTAATTACCAAGTGCCAGTTTTCTGAAAAGCAGGGCCGAATGTCAGAGCCACCATTGGTTACCTCTTCGTGACCATCACAACCACCTCCAAGCTTATTGTTTGATCTTACGAAAATCCATCGAAGCGTTTGGATCCATGAAGAGCTGCCCAATATTAATTCTACAGGCGGTGTTTTTGTTAGAGATTTGTGATCAGGCCTTGCATGGCCACACTTGTCCATTTTCTGCTAAATTGTAATCAATGAAAGGTTTTCGAGTAAGATAGGGCAACCGACTTAGTCTCTAGATAAATACTGCATACCTTAGGAGTACCAGGGGTTGGAAAATTGGACCCTGCTGAAACTTGCATTGGAACATTGTAACTGTTTGAGCTGGGCATCAATAATAAGAGACCATTCACAGGATTCTTGAGCTATGTTAATGGTGATGTTTTTTCCTCTGTGTTAATGTTTTTCCTCTGCCTTTTCATGTTGTGCATAAATTTATCTGATTTCAAAACAGAAAATTTAGAATAATATTTGCTGAGAGAGCACCTTAATTATGTCTATGTTTGTTATCTTAATGTTTTATTCTGAAGTATCATTAAAGAATTCTTAATTGCTCTTTAGCTATTTCTGAACCCACTACTTTCTCCCATCTCATATTCACACTGCCAGTAAGATCCAGTCTGCATATTTAGCTTTCCCTGTGAATGCCCTTGAAAATTTGATGCATAATTCAGCCTTTAATGACTCCATATCCCATGGATCAAGTCTCACGGCTCTATCTGTCCAACCACCCAATCAATCAAAACAAACAACCCTCAAAATTTATATAACTAGACTAATATCAACATTTATAATTATCAAGATAAATCATAAAAACAGAGAGAGCCCTCTCTGAGTCTAAGAAGGCTAGGTCCTAGACTCCAAAGTGGTTTGATGTTGTCCTCTATCGTTTGTTCTTGCCAATATTACAAATTACGAACTGATAACATTAATGATTAAAGTTTCTGACTCTCCTTGACTATTTGGACAGTTATAAATGAATATATATGTTTGTATGTTGTTAGTGTTTGTTTTATCCTTGTGCAGGTGCGTAGATGTCGCTTCCAAAGGAGTGCAAGGCTTGAAGGACGAGGATTGAGGGATCGCTACAACATACTACATCGAAATCGTTGGATCGAGGTAGGACATCTATCCTAATTCACATTTCATTTATTAACTAGGAATTTAGAAACCAACATTTTCCCTTGTTGCTACACCTACCCTAGGGCTAGAGGGATCGCCTTTGTCCGTAGAGGGGATTTTCCTTCACAATAAGTTGCCGACCATAGTGGTAGTTCAACGACTGTTGTCTCTCATCATTCGTTTTGAATTTTGATTGTTTATCCAACTTTGGTCGTTTGTCACTTCTCTATTGTTTTTTTGCTTGTTTGTTTGCTTCTAGCCACTTAGCCTTCTCCTATAGTGATAACTTTGGTCTTGCTCAGTCATTCCTTTGCTTTTTCCTTCCTTTTCTAGCTCGTTGTTGTTGTTTGTCTGACAGTCGCACCCATCAGTGTGAGTTGTCTTTGACACAGGAGCGATTTTTCCTGTTCAGCGCTGGATACTGCTGAACAGTCACGCCGATTCCTGTAGGGTTGGATTTTCGGCTTTTTATCTGAGTTTCTAGTGTGTCTTATCCTTTAGGCTGATTTTTACCTATTAGGTTGATCCATTTGGCTTTCGTTTATTGACTTGGATGTCTCATTTGTTTTAGTTTGTGTTATCTCTCATTCGAACAGTGCGACTTTTCCATCCTAGGTTTTCTAGGTGTCTCGAATCATTCGTTTGGACGCATGTTCATTGAGTGTCTAATCTGTTTATGAGTCAGTTTTGGTCGTTTATTCTTTCATCCTTTTACGTGGTTGCTAGGTATTTTCAGTTGATTGTCTGCGAAATCGGGTTCTCAAGCTTTCATTCCATGTTCGTTTGATTGTCCCTCCATCGCCCCAAGCATAGATCACATTTCTCGTTGAGTGAACTTAAAAGCCCTTTATTTTGCATAAGGAAATGCATGCCTAGTTTTGAGTGCGTGTTTGCGTTCACTTGGGATTCATCTCCTCATGTTTTGATGATTTCATTCGAATTTTTTCAAAGCTAGTTTTTGTTTTGTCATTTGGTCTAGCATTGCATTGTTGCTTCTCACTCATACAAAAGAACAAAAAATTGCATTCTTCCTTCTCATTTGAAAATGAAAAGTGTTATTTTGCATTAGTAGGTTTCTTCTTCATTGGAAAGTAAACAAAAAAAAAAAAGAGTTTTTGTTTTCTACTTTGGCTATGTTATTAGCATAAAGGAAAATATCATTACTGAATTCGGTTGATTGCTGCTTTGTTGAGAACCTCTATCCTTCACGTAGCTAGCTTTTCATCGAATGGAAATTTCATTCATTCTATCATGTAGTTGTGCATTATATATTTGAGATTACATTCGTTAAGGCCTTAAAACTGAAACATAATTTCAAGATAAACCATAAAATTAACTCAATCAATAGAAGGAAGCATTGGAACTTAACGCTCACACTTAGAGGTCTAGGCTAGTGATGTGTTCCGACATCATTAAACCTAGCCGTTGTCGCTCACAATATTGCATTGGATAGTGCTAGTATGGACTTGTGCTCCACATACCATCACGTATATAAAGGGAGACCCTCATAGGTTGTAATCCTTTATCCATAGGAAGTCGAGTCTACCGCCCTGTAACCGTGATACACCAAACACATCATTCAGGGAGATTTCCTGCACGTACGTTAATTCCCATGTCATTTCTCTTTCATTTGATCACCAAGGTGTATATTGCAGTTCACAGGAGCTTGGTACACCCTTTTGCCTAGAGTTCTTGAGTAGTCATTTTGATCTTTTTGTGACTCTTTAAAATTTGAAAAGATCATTGAGCACTTGTCCTTTCGAGCTTGTCCAAACTGAAAGTGACTAGAGTCACCTTTTGTCCTTTTATCGACTCTTAAAATATGAAAAGGCAAGGTCTTGTTTCAATGTTATAAAATTAATTTCCCATGATTACATGCCCGTTAAGCTATTTTCTTGGCCGGTTCATGAGTAATTCCTTAGTGATTGTTGTTAAAGCCTCGAATTAACCATCTCTTTTCTCTCCTTCTTTTGAGACAAAGTCACTGTGGTGGAACCACCTGTTTCATTGTCCTCTTCATTACCTCGTAGTGAAGAGTCTCCCCCCGGAGTCTCTTTTGAGGCACCTCAGTCTGTTGGGACCCACGACCTTGAAAGTGATATCATCCCAAGCATTCAACCTCTTGCCACCAAGTCTCCCGCTGAGGAGTCGTTTGACATCAACTGGAAGCCACCAGATGCTTTTTATTTTTGAGAAAAGATCCCCTCAATGCTTGGATTCACCTGCGACAACATTGTCCAGTGATTTTCCCTCTACTGCTCACCAGCTTCTCCCTGACAGCATGTCTTCATCCGACATGGATGCCTCGAGTCCTGTAAGTAGTGAAAAGACTTTCGTATATATGGGAGAATATAAATTCCCTCCTGAAAATTTTACTTATGTGACGACTCAACCTTCATCTCTCCCAGCTGGTTATCGTTATTTGGGACAGATAATTTCTAGTGTTGCATCTTTGTACTAGAACCTGTTATGGTCAAGTACTGCAGATCCTTCTACAGGGTCGTTTGTGTCGGGTCCATCTTTTTCGATTCCCATTGTTTCAACAATTGTCACGTCTGTACCAACCCAGCCCATTGTTTGTGTGGCTTCCTCCACACCATCCGATCGTGTGATTCCATCATTGCAGTCATATTCTATTGTTTGTGGTACGCATCCCAATGTTTCTGTGATGTTTGCTGGACCTGTATGAGTGGATCACAACCTCACATATCTGGAGTCCATAAACCTATTGGTAGTACTCCTATCTCTTCTAATCCTATTCTGGGAGGTTTTTCATATGACCAGTGTATGATGGCTATTCAACATCATAACTACCTCTCCCAGGCTTCTCAGCAGATTCTGACTCCAGTAAATCTACCATAGTACTACGATGAGCATGGGAATCATGTCTATTACCATGGGCCTCTTCCGCAAGGTCCATTGTATGTTAAAACAACGCAAGCTCTAGTTCTCCAAAACCAGCTCACGTAGCAACAGGGACAACCCTATGGTCCACAAGGACAACCCTCCCATCCACAGAGACAAGCTTCAGTCCAACAGGGACAACCCTACGGTCCTATTGGTCAACCTTATGTTTAGCAAGGAGCACCTTATGTTCCTCAAGGGAAAACCTATCCACCTCAGGGACAATTTTTTTTGCAACAGAACCAGTCTTACATTCAGCAAGGCCCATCTCTTGTACGACAAGGCCAACCCTCCATCGGTCATTCGAGTCAACCTGGTATTTAGGGATAGCCTGGCTTATCTCAACTAGTAGGTCAACCTGGTTTTCAGGTACAACCTGGTATGCTTCCTTCAGGCCAACCTAGTTTTCATAGACAACCTGTTCAACCTCAGTATCCAGGCCAACTTGCACCCCAAGGACATCTTGTGCAACCTCAAGGCCAACCTTTCATTCCTCAAGCCCAATCGATGGTCTCCCAAGGATAACCTTTGATGGTACAAGGTCCACCTCAAGGCATTGCTTTCATCCCGCAATAGAATCCATATGTTGCTCAAGTTGGACCTCAGTGGTTCACTCATAATCAGTACCCTAGTCCTCAACTGGGATATGGGAAGAATTTCCAAAATTATAACCCCTATGGACAAAATCCTCCAGGACAGAACATGTAGGCTCAAAATTTCTCCCGACCTGGTTGGAACCCCAACATCGGTCTTTATTAAAGACCTGCGATGCCTTTCAATCCACAATTCTTGTTCCTTTCTACATTGGAACTCCCTGATGTGTCAAAGTTAAACAAATGATCCCATTCTTCATAATCCATATTGGCCACCAGTTCCCACCAAGATCCCTGGCGATTGTCCCAAGTTCAAAGGCAAGTCCGGAAAAGACCCCCAGGCGCATGTTATGATGTGCCACCTATGGTGCTCCTCTAACTCTTGGATTGATGATTCTATTCGTTTACATCTTTTCCAAAGGACTCTCACTGGTGCCGCTGCAAATTGGTACATTGAACTCTCTCGTGGAATCTTTCAAGATTTCAAATCTCTTGTAATGGTGTTTCTCAAACACTTTCAGTTACCGATTCGCTATGAAACGGGAACGCACCTGGTCAACCTGGTCTTCAGGGACAGCCTGGCTTATCTCAACCATTAGGTCAACCTGGTTTTTAGGGAAAACCTGGTCTGCTTCCTTCAGGCCAACCTAGTTTCATGAACAGCCTGTTCAACCTCAGTATCCAGGCCAACTTACACCCCAGGGACAGCCTGTGCAGACTCAAGGCCAACCTTTCTTTCCTCAAGCCCAATCGATGGTCTCCCAAGGTCAACCTTTGATGGTACAAGGTCCACCTCAAGGCATTGATTTCCACAAGGACAACCCTCCCATCCATAGGGACAAGCTTCGGTCCAACAGGGACAACCCTACGGTCCTATTGGTCAACCTTATGTTCAGCAAGGAGCGCCTTATGTTCCTTAAGGAAAAACCTATCCACCTCAGGGACAAACTTTTGTGCAACAGAACCAGCCTTACATTCAGCAAGGCCCGTCTCTTGTATGACAAGGCCTACCCTCCATCGGTCGTCCGGGTCAACCTGGTCTTCAGGGACAGCCTGGCTTATCTCAACCATTAGGTCAACCTGGTTTTTAGGGACAACCTGGTCTGCTTCCTTCAGGCCAACCTAGTTTTCATGGACAACCTATTCAACCTCAGTATCCAGACCAACCCGCACCCTAGGGATAGCCTGTGCACCCTCAAGGCTAATCATTCCTCAAGCCCAATTGATGGTCTCCCAAGGTAAACCTTTGATGGTGCAAGGTCCACCTCAAGGCATTTCTTTCATCCCCTGATAGAATCCATATGTTGCTCAAGCTGGACCTCAGTGGTTCACTCAGAATCAGTACCCTGGTCCTCAATCGGGATATGGGCATAATTTCCAAAATTATAACCCCTATTGACAAAATCCTCCAGGACAGAACATATGGGCTCAAAATTTCTCTCGACCTGGTTGGAACCCCAACATCGGTCTTTATCAAAGACTTGCGATGCCTTTCAATCCACAATTTTTGTTCCTTTCTACATTGGAACTCCCTGATGTGTCAAAGTTAATAAATTATCCCATTCTTCATAATCCATATTGGCCCCCAGTTCCCACCAATATCCCTGGCAATTGTCCCAAGTTCGAAGGTAAGTCCGGAAAAGACCCCCAGGTGCATGTTATGATGTACCACCTATGGTGCTCCTCTAACTCTTGGATTGATGATTATATTCGTTTACGTCTTTTCCAAAGGACTCTCACTGGTGTTGCTGCAAAGTGGTACATTGAACTCTCTCGTGGCATCTTTCAAGATTTCAACTCTCTTGTAATGGTGTTTCTCACACACTTTAAGTTACCGGTTCGCTATGAAATGGGAACGCACCTCCTAACATCCCTAAAACAAGATCAGGTCACACTTATATTCGATCATATTCATGAATGGAGATGGCTTCATCGTCTGATCAAGTTTGAAATCCCTGATCAACTTCTGACTGACTAGTTCACTACCTCTTTTATTGGTTTGATAGTTAGGACATCGCTACGGGAGCATGTGTTACCGAGGAGTAGGTCATTTCTTGTGCCCAGTACCTCTATCTAGTGTACTCCCAATCCGACATGCTTTATGAACTCTTTCCCGATGCTCCACGACCTATAACTTCCAAAGCACCGGCGACACCATATTTCGACGGTATCATTGGTTTCATTTCTCAGGCTTCCCATAAGTCTTTTGCTAGTCCTGCGAAGTAGAAATCCATCGCTTCCACCGATACTGATTCTCAACCACCTTCCAATCCTGGAAAAACCACGAAAGTGAATGTCATATAGTCTACCCCGGCGGATAAAACTTCCAAAGGTAAAGGCAAGGCTAAGGCTGATACCCCGAAACAGGATTCTCCTAAAACCAATACTGATGATGGCTCGTAACGTAAACTAAAGTATCCTTATCTGATATCTAACGATGAGCATTACACCACGGACTATCCACAATGGGTTGAGGTGAGTCGACTAATCAAAGCCACCCAAGGAACTCCAACTATTCTTAAGGAACCGTTCCTGTAACATCAAACTCAAATGGTGGAGAAACCTCAGTCCTCCACCCCTTTTGGCTCTCAAGTCTTCATGGTGAACGATGTTGCACCCATATCTATTGCTACCAAATCAAAAGATTATACCGAACCGCGTTAGGTGGTGAGGAAAGAGATTGCAGATGGTCCTCCTCCCCCACCTGATTCTAGCCCTCTTCATATTGAAAGGCCTAGTTTTGAGCTTGTTGTACGACCAACCTCCAAAGGCATGCTCCGTAAGTCCTCCTATAACCCGAATTTCCGTGGCGCTTAGCATTACAGTATTGTTGAGAATTTGGCTCAGGCGTCATCCGCTATGTCCGCGCTAGAAGTGCTTCAGAGTTGTCAGTCACAACGGAAGGCTTTGCTATCCGCTATTGGAGGATTTGACCCTGCCGATTCGAGCCTTATCACTTTTGATCTGGAAAATGTTGTCCCGCGTCTCCCTCACCAACTTGATTTGATTATCCAAGTTGGGATCAATGGTAAGAATATCCATCGAGTTGTCATGGAAGAAGGTGAATCTACTTCCATCATGCCTATTGCATGTTGGAAAGCCATTGGATCTTCAGCCCTTAACCAGTCTCCAAACGCTTTAGAAGCCTTCGACGGAAGGGAATCTCGCCCTCTTAGCGTCCTCACCAGCCTACCTATAATGTTGAAAGGAAAAACACTTATTGTTGAGGTTGAATTCGTTGACGCCAAACTCAACTATAATTTCCTCCTCGGTCGCAATTGGACTCGTGCCAAGCTATGTGTATCGCCCACTCTCTTTCGTATTCTTCGATTTCCACACGAAGGAAAGATCATCATTGTCGATCAGTTACCCTTTTTCACTTCCAATTCTTCCGAGAACAACATTCCATATGTAGACCACATTCCCACACCTTATGAAAGTGTGGGGTTGGGAATTTTCAAAGATCCCACCCTTATGGGTCTCTTTTCTCTTCCTCCACCCAACACTGCTTAGGTCAATATGATCTTCGTGTCTTCTGATTCGTGGATCATCCCTTCGCCTGATCAGGTTGATTCGTTTGGTGACATGATGTCATTAAGCCTGATATAAATTGATTATTGCAAATTTATCTTGGCTTCGGCTCCTCCTTCTGATCATACTTCTTCAAGGATGTCTCTCGACACGTATTCTCAATCCCCTTGGCTCGGTGCTTCGGATTCTCCCGATCCCTTGAACGAGACGTTTCCAACTAATGAATCCATCATGGAAACCATATCTCTTGAGGATCCTCCTTGGGACGATAGTCATCATTGTTCCTCCTTTCTGCCTGGTCTTGGGGCCATGTCTACTTGTCTTGATATTTTTGCTTCCCAATCTCCTTCCCATCTGCTTCAAATGCCTATATTGACGAATGAAGTTTTTGTGGAAGGAAACATGGGGAATATCACTCAGGCGATGCCTATTGACATCTTCGTTAAACTGAGGGTTGTCGAGAACATCCACATTGGGGTGACCTATTTTGCTGATGAGATCGAGGTCTATACTAGTCTCTTCCGGGAATTTTGAGACGTTTTCACTTGGTCCTACGAGGAAGTGCCCGGCATTGATCCGAGTATAGTCGTGCATGAGATCCCTACTTACCCTAATGGGAAACCTTTTCTCCAAAGCCTTCATCTCGTGCACCCAAGAAAGGCAGTTGTCATAAAGGGAGAAGTTGAAAAACTTCTCAAAGCAGGCTTCATTTATCCAATCCCATTGACAGATTGGGTCTCTAACATTGTCCGTGTGGATAAAAAGCAGGGTACTATTCGAGTTTGTGTGGATTACCACGATATCAATCATGCTTGTCCCAAGGATAACTATCCCACTCCCTTCATTGACCAGATCATTGACGAATGTTGTAGGAGTGAGATTTTTTCCCTTATGGATGGGTTCTCTAGTTACAAATAGATCAATATATTATCAGCTAATCAACATAAAACTGCCTTCATCTGTCCATGGGGCACCTTCGTGTACAAGAAGCTCCCTTTTGGCGTTAAGAATGTTGGTGCAACATTCCAACGAGCAATATCGTATGCTTTTCATGATATTAAGCACATTGTTCAACCTTACCTGGATGACCTTTCGGCTCATTCCGCTAAGCAATGGGACTACCCAGAGCACCTTCATCAAATCTTTCTTCATTGTAGATGCTACAAAATTTGGCTTAATCCGCACAAATGTGTCTTCTGCATCGATTCCAACAGAATCCTTAGGTTTTTTGTTTATAAATATGGAATTCGTCTCGACCCTCTTAAGGTCAAAGCTATCATCAATCTCCCCTCCCCTTCCTCATTACACCAGTTGCAGAGTCTACAATGGAAAGATAATTTCCTGCGTCGTTTTATACCAAACTATGCTAAAGTAGCCAAAGGTTTTACGCAATTTCTTAAGCAATGTGTCTCATTCCTATGGGATGAGATTGCCCAAAAATATTTTGATGCATTGAAGACCTTTCTTGTCAATGCTCCTCTTTTGCATCCCCCAAATTATCATCGCGATTATCCACTCTATCTCACTGCCGCTTTTAGCATTTTTGCCATGGTTCTGATGCAGGATGATGACGATGGTGATGAGCATGTCATTTATTATCTTAGCCGCAATATTCTCGACACTGAAACACGTTATGCTCATGTAGAAAAAATGGCGTTGGCATCTGTTCAATTCTTCCAACGTTTTTGAAATTATATTTTACTCTACACTACAACCGTGATTTCTGATTGCAACCCCATGACCTGTATTTTAACTCGACAATTGTTGGGGGGGAAGTATTATAAGTGGATAGTTATCCTCCAAGAGTTTGATTCGGAGTTAACTACTGCCAAATCGAATAATTCATTGGTTTTTTCTTAGTTGATATGCTCTTTACCCTCTACCTCTGCTCCCTATGGTTATGAGGAACGCATTCCAGACCATACTCTTTTTCTGATTAACACCCTCGATCCATGGTACAGTGATATCATCGTTTATTTCTATACTTCTACCTTCTGGTCCGAGTTGACGAAATATGCTCATCGACGTATCCATCATCATTCACAACCTGTTGAGATTGCAACAAGATGATGAGCTTAGTGGAAAGAAGTCGCCTTCACTAAGTGGGCCCGCAGGCTATTTTTGGCACACAGTCTATTTTTAGACTATGTCTATTTTTAGAAATGTCGATCATATTCTATGAGTTGCAGGATGCTATTTGTGGATGGTTGGTCAAGTTGGAAAAATAGATGGACTTATATTTTTAGACATATTTGGCGGAATCTATTTTTAGATTGCCAGTATAAAAATAGATATGTCGAATATTATTAGCCCTTAATAATATTTGGACTATAAACATTATCTTATTCTCTTGGAGCACTTCAGTTAAGTGCACAGATGTGGCACAAGAGCTGACAGAAGGAATTACACTATTCCTGAGGGTTGAGTGGAGCTATTGCATGGAGACTTCAGTTAGAACTCATGTGAGAGAGTTTGGTGGAGTTGATTGGGGAAGTTGATGGAGTTGTGTTCAGTTTAACTGAGTTAAACATAGTTGAGCTAGTTGTATCTAGTCTAACTGATTGATACACTAGTGAGAGTGGTGTGAATTAATTATTAATTAATTCAATAATTATAAACTCATTAATCAACTAAAGAATACATCAGTTAACTTCAGTGCATGGACAGTTTTAGTGGAGACGAGTGGAGAGGTAGGTGAAAGAGCAAGTGTGACTATCAGTTGTGACTATACTGGTGCATGAGTTTGCACCACACATTGATGGAGATGCCAATGAGGATTACGCAGTGCATACCAGGTGGATTCGAACTCAATCAGGGCCAATATTCATCAGGGATTGCGTAGTAGAGGCAGGCTAACAGGTGGCAGAGATTGGAGCATGTGTTTTGCTAGATCTGAGCTTGTGTAGTGTGTAGCAATTGGAGATTGTACTAAGAGCTTGTGAGGAGATTTGTACAGTGATTGTTACATGATCTCTATTACATATAATATACGAGATGTGATAGTTGGGGGTTTTGGCTAGCTTTCCGCAAAATACTATGTTCATATGTGTGATTGTTTATGGTTTTAATGTGCACATGCGATTGTTTTTTATTTGCAACTAATGATCAATGGTAGAAGAGATTTTGTGTGCATGAAGCTAAAATAATGTGTGATCAGGAGAATCTCGGTGAATAATATATCAGTTATTCAAATTTCCACATGGTATCAAAGCGATATTGATCATTGGAGCAATTGCAAAACATTAACGCGGTTGAGTTTTAGGCTAGTGGAATTTGAATTTACGTGATGTTTTCTTGGTGTCGAGATTGAGATGTCTTTCAACGGATTGCGATTGGGAGTATGCCCTTGAGGCAGCTCAAATTACTAAATAGATACGGGATGGAGGTGGTGCTAGATGACAATGGGTTGAAGGAGTTCATAGATGCAGAAGTTCCAAAACCTACTTCTAGTGATGTTGCCATACTTGACGCATGGCAAAAGAAGAAAACAAAGTGTCGAAGGATTCTGTTGGAAGGTGTGAAGGATCACATAGTGTCCAACCTTCATGGTAAGGCTTCTCCATTCTTTATGTGAAAATATTTGACAGATTTATTTCAAAGCAAGAGCTACCAGAGGAAGTTGGCGCTCAAGGATAAACTCAAGAACATAAAAATGGAGAAAGGCGACAGTATGCCCAAGTACCTCACGAAGTTCATCAAATGTAGGGATGTGCTGGGAAGTGTGGGGGTTACTGTTGATGATGAAGACTTAGTGAGCTTGGCTCTCCTTGGGCTTCCGAAGAGTTGGCATTCCTATCAGCACTCTGTCAATGGTCAGGAGAAATTTCCAAGATGGGAGCGAGTTTGGTCGGATCTTGTGCAAGAGGAGATAAGGCGAGGCACCATGGATGGATCTTCATCAAAGAACTTCCGGATGAAGAAAATTGTGCTTTGGGCACAACGAAGCAAGGAAGGAAGAGCAAGAAGATTGCTTCGTGCTTCTCAATCTCAGGTCTCGAAGGCAGACGGGACCATGTCCCGGGTGAAGTGCTTTCACTATCACCAACACGAGACATTCGCCACTAATTGTCCTGAGAAGAAGAAAAATAGTGAGGCTGTTGGATGTTTGTAGCTTGAGAGGCCCTTAGCCTACATGATTTGAGCTGGATTTTTCACTGATCACATGCTTGGTCTCAAGTATGACGGGATCAGTGTGGTTTCTTGACAGTGGTGCATCTTTTCACATGACAGGAGATCGAGATTTGTTTACTGATCTGGATGAGAAAGATCTTGGAGTGAAAATCGAGATGGGCGATGATGGTAGATACAGTGTGACCAGTATCAGTGCCATTTCCTTTGAGAGGGAGTCTGGTAAACCCTTCGTATTGAAGGAAGTGATGCATGTTCTAGGATTGAAGAAGAATCTTATCTCTATGGCGATGTTAGAAGACATGGGATATGATGTTGTCTTTAGCGAGGGAAAGGCTTTCCTGTGAAGTAAGGCAACTAGTGAGACACAGAGGATAGGGGTTCGAGTTAAGAACCTTTATCAATTTCAGGTAGATGGCTACGCAGCAATGGCAGGCAAGGCAGAAGGAGTGGTGAGCCGGGATGATGGCGAGTTGTGGCACCGGAGATTGGGCCACCATCACCATGGAGCTTTGAAAATTTTACGGCGAGATTTCTACCGGGATTCCCAAGGTACACTTGCGTGGTCAGATGGTGGGGATGTACTTTGGGAAAATTTGGAAAACCACCTTTCACGAGAAGGATAGTCGCGCCACGACGATCCTTGAGAGAATTCACAGAGACGTGTGTGGACCTTTCTCGATGGCTTCAACGGCAAAGCATGGGTACTATGTGATATTTGTTGATGATTTTTCTAGGAAGTGTTGGATCTTCTTCATGCGAAGAAAAGCGATACATACTCAAAGTTATGTGAGTTCAAGGCAGCACGGTTGAGAAATAATAGGGAAACGGTGAAGGCTCTTAGGAGGCGACAATGGTGGTGAATTCATCTGCGCGAATTCAAGGAATTTTGCGAGCGCGAAGGGTTGAAGAGAGCTCATAGCACCTCATAACCCACAGCAGAATGGGGTTGCTGAGCGGAAGAACATAACGATCATGGGTGCCACATGGGCGATGTTGCATGATCAGGGCCTACCCATTCACTTGTGGGTGGAGGCATACAATACTGCAGTATATGTGCAAAACCATTGTCCTCACAATATACTTGGCATGAGTACACCCAAGGAGGCGTTTTCTAGTACGAAGCTTGATATTTCCCATTTGAGGATTTTTGGTACACCTGTTTACATTCATGTGATGAAGGATGCCAGGAAGAAGCTGGAGCCGACTGCAGAGGTTTGGATATTTGTGGGGTACACTAATATGCCCCAAAACTATCGTGTGTATTTTCCAGACAGTCGCAAGACTGTTGTGCGACGAGATATCAAATTTCAGGAGGAGAAAGCCATGAAGTGTTCACTTGAGAGGGAGCCACACTGGCATGTAGATGAGGAGTTATTAGTTCCTAAGGATGAGTCTCAAGATGTGTATCAACCACAATATGAGGTTCATGTAGTGGAAGAGACCACTCATGCAGCGCCAACCATCAGAGGGCGGAAGCGCACTACAGAAGCTGAGCAACTGGCTCAAGATGCAGAGAAGGTTGTAGGAGCACCTACATCACAGTGCAGGCAAAGACAGTCACTTGATCGATACACTGGATACATGGCTCTTATGAGCCAGTGTATCATGACAGAGCCATCCTCTTTCGAGGAAGCTGTGGAGGATCCCACATGGGTAGATGTCATGGTGGAAGAGTATGATTCAATTGTCAGAAACAGTGCATGGGAAATTGTCCCAAGGCCAGAAGGGAAATCAGTGGTAAGTTCGAGATGGATCTACAAAGTGAAGCAAGCAGCTGACGGGAGTGTGGAGAAGTACAAGGCAAGATTTGTTGCCCGAGGCTTCTCACAGATAGAGGGGATCGATTATGAGGAAACCTTTGCACCTGTCGCAAGGTATTCTTCCATACCCGACGATTTTTTACTCTCTCAACATGGGGTGTGTTATCTGACAGATGGATGAAGACTCGTTGCTCTCACGTCGTGAGTGATCAGGAGGAGTGCACATAGAGCAGCCCGAAGGTTTCGAGATCTTCAGCAGCGAGTCGCATGTGTGCAGGCTCAAGAGAGCGTTGTATGGGTTGAAACAAGCACCTCGTGCTTGGTACACACGGATAGACAGTTATTTCACCGAACTTGGATTCTCCAAGAGTGAGGTGGATCCTAACCTATACCAGATTGTGGTGGAGGGTAAGTTGTTGATCATTGTACTTTATGTAGATGATTTGATTTTGACAGGTGATGAGCTATTGATACTCTCATGCAAGGCCGATCTTGCAAAGGAGTTTGAGATGAAGGACTTAGGCCTCCTTCATTATTTCCTGGGATTGGAAATTTGGCAGCGTAGTGATGGACTGTTTGTTTCTCAGGGTAAGTATGCCCGGGAGATACTGGAGAAGTTCAACATGCATGGCTGCAAGCTCGTTGGATACCCTCTTCCTTCGGTGGTTGAGGAAGGAAGATGCCGAAGACCAGATGTAGTGGATGCCACCGTGCTGGCTGACGCTATGGGGTCACTTATGAATCGGAAGCATACCTAATTCGACATGCGTTGATATGTTGTTAACCAGCTTTCACAAGCTATGGTTAATCCTACCAAGCTCTTTTGGAAGGCAGGCAAGCATGTATTGAGATATCTCAGAGGCACATCGGAATATGGACTTTGGTACAGACAGTCGGATGAGGTGAAGCTGTGTGGCTTCATGGATGCAGATTGGGTAGGGAGCCCAACGGACAGAACGAGCACATCTGGAGGAATTTTCAATATCGGGTCGACAGCATTTTCTTGGTACAGCAGGAAGCAGAGATCCATGGCACTCAGTTCAGCAGAGGCCGAGTATATGGCAGTGAGTTTGGTTGCATGCGAGCCTATATGGATGAGGAAGATCCTGGTCGGGTTGTTCGATTCACACTTAGATCCTACTGTGATATATTGTGATAATCAGAGTTGCATCAAACTCTCGGTTAATCCAATATTTCGTGATAGATCTAAACACATTGACATCCGGTATCATCATATCAGAGATTGTGAGCAACGGAAGATCATGTTACTTTCATACATTCCTACGGAGGATCAGGATACTGATATCTTGACGAAGGTGTTCACCAGGAGAAAACTAGAATACCACAGAGGCAGGATCGGGGTGGCATATAATCCCTATCTTGTTGAGAGCGAGTGTTGAGATTGCAACAAGATGATGAGCTTAGTGGAAAGAAGTCGCCTTCACTAAGTGGGCCCGCAGGCTATTTTTGGCGCATAGTCTATTTTTAGACATGTCGATCATATTCTATGAGTTGCAGGATGATATTTATGGATGGTTGGTCAAGTTGGAAAAATAGATGGACTTCTATTTTTAGACATATTGGGTGGAATCTATTTTAGATTGCCAGTCTAAAAATAGATATTTCGAATATTATTAGCTCTTAATAATATTTGGACTATAAACATTATCTTATTCTCTTGGAGCACTTCAGTTAAGTGCACAGATGTGGCACAGGAGCTGACAGAAGGAATTACGCTATTCCTGAGGGTTAAGTGGAGCTATTGCATGGAGACTTCAGTTAGAACTCATGTGAGAGAGTTTGGTGGAGTTGATTGAGGAAGTTGATGGAGTTGTGTTCAGTTTAACTGAGTTAAACATAGTTGAGCTAGTTGTATCTAGTCTAACTGATTGATACACTAGTGAGTGTGGTGTGAATTAATTATTAATTAATTCACTAATTATTAACTCATAAATCAACTAAAGAATACATCAGTTAACTTTAGTGCATGGACAGTTTCAGTGGAGACCAGTGGAGAGATAGGTGAAAGAGTAGTGTGACTGTCAGTTGTGACTATACTGGTGCATGAGTTTGCACCACACATTGATGGAGATGCCAATGAGGATTGCGCAGTGCATACCAGGTGGATTCGAGTTCATTCAGAGCCCATATTCAGCAGGGATTGCGCAGTAGAGGCAGGCTAACAGGTGGCAAAGGTTGGAGCATGTGTTTTGCTAGATCGGACCTGATTAGTGTGTAACAATTGGAGATTGTACTGAGAGCTTTGTGAGGAGCTTTGTATGATGATTGTTACATGATCTCTATGACATATAATATACAGATAGTTGGGGGTTTTTAGCTTTAAGCTTTCCCATAAAATATTGTGTTCATATGTGTGATTTTTTATGGTTTTAATGTGCGCATGCGATTGTTTTTTATTTCCGCAATTAATGATCAATGGTAGAAGAGATTATGTATTGTGCATGAAGTTAAAATAGTGTGATCAGGAGAATCTTGGTGTATAACATATCAGTTATCAAATTTCTACACAACCCTATCGCATAGTCGGAGATAATTTATACTGCATCATAGCTGATTTCGTCCTCTGTTGGTGTTTGACCCTCGAGGAAGCTGAAAAATTCCTTAATGACTGCCATTCTGGCGCTTGTGGTGATCACATGTCTGGGTATGCTATTGCTCAAAAAATCATTCGTGTTGGGCATTTCTAGCCTACCATTTTTAAAGATTGTATCCTCACTATCCGTAAATTTCACGAGTGCCATATCTACCAGTGCAAGATGCATGCACCACCTAATCACCTCCACCCTGTCATTACCGTTGGTCCCTTTGTGAAGTGGGGTATCGATTTTATGACGTGTAACCCTCACTTGGTCAAGGGGCATGGTTATATTATCATATTCGTGGACTACTTCACTAAATGGGTCGAAGCAATGCCTACACTCACAGCTAAGGATAAGACGGGTGCCCAATTTCTTTTCAATCATGTGATTACCAGGTTTGGAGTCCCTCAAGCCATTGTCATTGATCATGGCTCCCATTTTCGCCATTATATTATGGCTGAGTTGACTACTAAGTTGGGTTTGCGTCACAACAGCTAAACACCGTACTACCGTCAAGCCAACAGCCACGTCCAAGTTGTGAACAAAGTTTTAGTCACTATGCTTCAGCGTACTATTGGGATGCACAAGTCCAATTGACATCTCATGTTGTTTTAAGCTCTTTGGGCTTACCGAACTTCGGTGAAGGATGCAATCTAATTCACCCCACTTCAGCTTGTTTATGGTCTAGAAGCTACCTTTTCGATTGAATGTGAAATTTCGTCACTCAATATAGTTGTCGAATTACTGCCAAATACCTCGCCAAAGGAAAAACGTCTTTTATATTTAGAGAGGCTTGATGAAACTCGCCGCTTTGTTGCCCTAGTCATAGAAGCACAAAAAAAGTGGGTCAAAGCTCATTTTGATCAGATAGTTTCCCCTCGTACCTTCATAAAAGGAGACTTAGTCCTCTTATATGGCCAAGCCCATGATAAGCTCGAGGCAAGCAAATTCGAACCCATGTGGCATGGGCCCTACATCATCAAACATGTCTTGAAAAATGGGGCCTATGATCTTATTGATTATGAAGGCTACCCCTTGGATCAGCCCCGAAATGGGTTGTATCTAAAAAAATATTATGCATGAGTTTCTCGTTCTTTTCTTTTGTACATAAGTGTGTTTTTCATTTTTGTACATTTTTGGCTAGGCATGCTTTGCGAGTAGTTTTTTCCTGCATATTATGTCTTTGCTTACTGTGCATATGTCTATCACTCCTTATGTCAATTTCACTGACGGTGCCTCTCGCAGTACTCAGAACCTATCCTCTGCGGCTTGGGTGATTTATGATCCTAGCGGTGAGTTGGTAGATTTTCAAGGTATTTGTCTAGGACATGCAACCAACAATGTCGTTGAATACAATGTAGTTATCGAACTTCTAATCGAAGTTATTTCCCTCGACATTCATGAATTTATTGTAAACCTAGACTCTTAGCTTGTCGTTCTCCAGCTCAATGGGTGTTATTCTGTCAGAAACCCTCGGATTTTAAGGATGAATTTGCATGTTCATTTGTTAGAAAGGAATTTTGATTATATCACATATCAACATATTCCCAGAAGAATGAATACGTTAACTGATGCATTAGCTAATATTATATTAGATAGACATTTGTGAAATTTGTAAAAGCAATCATCATCACATAGTAAGATTTAGATAGGAAAATAAGCATATATATATATATATATATATATATATATATCGATTGGTTGCATCTACATGTACATCATATTTCAAAAAATATATGTGTTTTGGTTACATCCTGAGATGCCATGTCTCTCAAAAAATATTTAGAAATTATACCTAGGACTCTAATCTGCATGGTGCTCATGATAGCACGTCACTGCCCGTACGACACGCCTCAGTAGTCGATGGATGCGGTTAAACACTCCTACGATGTACCTCTGATAAGCTAGAGGAATGTCCTTGAATCTCACATAGTCCGGGATCCCACTTGCGAGTCCCTCCAAGTTGCACGTGATTTCTTCCTCATCTCTTCCCTCACCATGAGGGGCCGCTTAAAAATATTGTGGGACCCTCTGAGCTATGGGGGACATCCCTACAGGTATCTCTGGTCCAACATCTGCAACACATGAGTCAATATCAAAACACATATACAAAAAAATCATAAAACTCATAAAAATCCAAAAAATGAGTTTTTACTTAAATCCTCGTCCCAGTCGTCCCCTTTCGGAAGTGGAAGCTCCGGGTCACCCATGAAATCGGTGTCGGTGTACGGCCAGTCCTCCACCACGATGAGTTGTCGGCGTAGCCAGTCAAAGAACTATGTTCTCCATGACATGCGTTGTCCACCTCCTGATCAAGGCATCAACTCCGCCCAACGGAACATTCGTGGCTCTCGTGTTGATGGCATAGGTACAACCACTTCCTCGCGTTGGAATATTGGCAACCGTTCCAGGATGAACGGTATCAAGATGGACCCATATCCGAACTGCTTCAACTTACCATTTTTACATTTGGTTTGCTGACGTTTCAGGTTGATTGTCACTGCTTCCGCCCAATTGAAGATGGTTGGAGCCACACAATCTACGACTAGTTGAAGTTGTGTCTTTGTAGTTTCATGGGGAGCTTGAGATCCGGTAGCACGAGTAATGGTATGTAGCACTACTCTCAATGGAAAAGCAGGCACGATCTGAATGTCCAACTTGCCACTCTTAGATGCTTTCTTTGCCTCCATGACAGACTCTATCTATCAACATACCCATGCTCTCCCTAAGAGCCCAAGTACCTGTCAACAGTGGTCACTCTCCCCTCCACGACAATCCAATTATACATTAGATGTCTGAGACTTCTATCTCCAGTTCTTGGTCATGAATCATCAATCTCTATTGATTAGTGTCCCATACACTAATCGAATACTGTAGTAGCTCTAGTTGAGCTCGTAAACATGGGGTCATAAATAATTTCAGGAGCCTACAGTTTCTCAGGGCCTCCATGCATGCATCATTTTCCATGGCCTGTTCATCCTCTTCCCCATGCTCTCACTCTTTCCATTCTATGACCATTTCAACTGATGATTCTTCCTGCAAAACCAACGTACGAGCTTTCATTATCCATAGGGTCAAGATTTGAATTGTTTGGTCAAACCATTTTTGAAGAAAAACTTGAAAAATTTAGGGGCGGCGTTCGGCGCATTCCCATTCAAAAAATCGGGAGTTGGGCGCGACTCCGTGCCTGGAATCGGCGTCGACCGCCACGACCACGTATTTTAAAAATCCTCCATAAAATGCATCAAACCTTGAAAGCAAGTAAAAAATGGATGAAATTGCAAAATAATTCCAGAGCTCCTACCTGGAAAAAACGGATTCGTCAATGACCTCCTAGATTTCCTATAGTCAGCTCCGCAAATTCACAATGGAAACCGATAAAAATGCTCACAAGAAGGTGAAAAGTTAAAAGTGAATTGTTTTTTACCATTTGAGTTGTTTATAAGCCTTTAATAACCCTAATTAGGTTTATGGACACATTTTTCGATTATTTTATTATTTTTTCTCGAAAAATGAGTTTTACGTTTGTTTCTTGTGTAGCAACAGGTCCTAAAAATGACAACAATGAGGAAACAAGTTGTATTTTATTACTTTTTCGGACTCGGTAAAAACAAGAAAAAGTCACCCCTTGGATTCATCTTTCATCTCTTTTTTGACTCCCAAAAATTAAAAATATTGTCGAGACTCTTGTCATTTTGAACTCGCTAAAGGTTGCAAAACATCATCTGCCCAATATATGCTTACCCCTTTTTTGGGCTGGGACAGATTATTTATGAAAAAGGAATACCTTAGTCGAACATGGCTAAGAGGTTCTCTCAGATATTGTTTTCTACCTTTTCGGATCTGTGAGACGACCTACTAAAAGGGACCTGTTGGAGTTTCCTTTTCCGCTTCTTTTCAAACTCTCTAAACATGAAAAGACATTGAGTTTTCCCTTTGTCAGACTCGTTAAAACTAAATGACACCGGAAACCATCACCATGACGTTGCCGAGTTCCTCCTTTTTAGGGCTCGTAAAATGTACTAGGATGGATTTGTCTGAAGGACAAAATTACATGACAAGCATATGCTATCCCCTTCAAGCTTGTTTCCAAAAATAATTGGGGACTAACCAAAAATGGTGGGGGAAAATGGAACTAGTTTTCAGTTGTGTCGGCAGTATGTCGCTCTTGAACATGAAAATTGTCTGCAGTTTGTGTCAGGTTGGGGACATCCCACATTCATCATTTTGCCTCCATGGGTTTGGGTACCTTAGAGCTTGCATGCCTCAATGGAAAGTTCTTCACATTCGACGACAGGTTCTCATCATTGGCCTTCGATCGGGTGATTTCGCGGATGTTCGACTCGATCTCATTTTTCACATTCCATGGATTGTACTAGCAATACCTTGAGAACCATTGCCATTATTGGTGGTCTCTCTCATGCCTGTTAACAACTTTCATCATTGGCTGGTAAGCAGGCAACTTTCTTGCATGTTCGACTTCATTTCATTCATTCAAATGCCTGAATTTGTACTTTTTCGAGTCGAGATAGAGCACAAGACCTTGGGTTTTGTATGATGAAATCTAGGTCGTGGGACGATTTGGTTTACCATTATTGTATGCATGATTCTTCTGATTAGATGGCTACGACCATGCCTAAGTCTATTTTATGATGCTTCTCACTAGATGATTGCATCCATACCTTGGATCTTATTACATGTTCTCTATTATGAATGGTTGCGCCCATACCAAATATTCATGTATCAGAGATATCAGTTGTACTTGATCTTGCAGGTCCTCTGGCGATGGCGTTTTGGTTTGGTCATGTTCTCATAAATGATTTCACCCCTCCCTCTCTCTCGAACTTCATGCTTTAGGGGGGATTTGTTACACAATATTTTGTCACCATCCCTGCATTCCCCATCCTGAATACTGGAGGACTATCAGCGTGACCCTTGTGTACTGTCACACATCATGATGAATGTCATTGTATCCCTTAACATGTCAGAAGCACATTCTCTGTTGACTATTCCATAAGTTGACCGTTTAAAACATATACTTTTGGGTCGGCGCAATTGTGTAGTTACGACCTAGCGTTGATGGCCAAATTAACACTAGGCCTCGCGTTGTGGTCGCTCTGTCTCTGAAGAGAACCCATGCCAAGCTGCTTTTGGAAAGTTTTTAAAATGGAAACGAAGCTTCCATGATGTAACAAATTCGTGGGCGGAGTCATGGATGTTTGTTTGACTGGATGAGGTCGAGTTTCTCCCTTTGGCCTTCTAGTTCCTACAAAAATGCAACTTCCCAAAGGGATAAACCTTTTTCCCACCATATGTGGATCCCAAAGATCATCCTCCACTCCTATAAATCCCTCTTCATCCCATTGAATCAGCTATCCAGAGATAGCTAGAATAGACCAGGAGCTGATAGCAGAGAATAGTCCATAGTTGTGAGAGAGAGTTTGAACCTTTCGCCTCTTCGAGCTGAACTAACGAACGAATGCTTTGAGATGTGCCCAACTGAACCCGTCGAAGGAGGTCTATAGCGTCAAGGCATAGGTTGTAAACTCCCTTCTTTATTTATCAATATGACATGATTGATTTCTAGTTCCATCTATGTTGTGCTAATGATTAAAGTTTATGACTCTCCTTGACTAATTGGATAGTTATAAATGAATATATATGCTTGTATGATGTTACTATTTGTTTGATCCTTGTGCAGGTGCGTAGATGTCACTTCCAAAGGAGTGCAAGGCTTGAAGGACGAGGATCGAGGGATCGCTACAACATACTACATCAAAAGTGTTGGATCGAGGTAGGACATATATCCTATTTCACATTTCATTTATTAACTAGGAATTTAGAAACCAACATATTCCCTTGTTGCTATACCTACCCTAGGGCTAGAGGGATCACCTCTGTACGCAGAGGGGATTTTCCTTCACAACACTACCATGATGTCCCTAATGAGGATTCTGTCCAGCCTTTCTTGGATGTTGGCCTTACCCAATCTCTTATTTTCCCAATTGAATTTCCCATTTTTGGGAGGGATGTCCAGAAGGTTGTATTACTCTATGATTTATTCAAGAGTTTCCCTGGATGGGTCTGGCTAAAAGAGGCCACCTCTTTTTTCTTCTGCTTTCAGAATTAGATTTAAGTCTCCTCCAAGGATTAGATTTTCTTCTTGATCTGTCATTGTTGTTTCTTTTAAGGTTTTCTAACATATTTCCTTCTCTTTGGAGCATCTTGGGTACTAGATGTTGTATAAGCTGATTTGCTTTTCCAAGGCTGTACTTTTCAAATTTGTTTTAATCCAATGAGCTTCCATTTTTGGATTCTGCATTTTCCACTTTCCTTTATGCCAAAGAGTGCAAATCCCACCGGATGCACCATTGGCTAAAATAACTATTCCTTCATAGTTTTTTATTTTTGTTGTGATACTCTCCATCTCTTGACTGTTGATTTTTGTCTCTTGGATAAGGAGGATGTCTGGTTTTTCCTTGTTGATGAGATCTTTAATGATATTTAGTTTGGAGGGGTGACCTAATCCCCTGCAATTCCAAGATACTATTATCATTATTTATTGGGGATTGAGGATTAGGGACCTTTCCCTCTGTGGATCTGATGGGTTTTTTCTTTGCTATTGTCGCCTTTCTCAAGATAGCTCTCCATTAGTTGTTGTGTTCCTAGGGTGAGGTCCTTCACTGTTGCTTCATCTCTTAGTTCCTTATTTTACTTCCTTCCTGCTTTCTTGGAGTAATCAGCAGATATTAAGGACTCCCTGGATTGACTTCTTGTTAGGATTCAATCAGAAGAGGGAGGCGGGAGGGTTGGAATGGAAAAGACCCATAGGGGGAGGGGAGCTGGGGGAGGAGAGGAGAGGAGAAAGGTATTTTGAGCGATGAGGGAGAGGGAGAGGGAGTGGTTGGGGGGATCTGAAGGAATGGAGAGTGGCTCAAAAGGGTTTGAACCGAGAATGGGGGAGGATTCGGGGAAGGGAGGGGAAGGATGGGTAGTGGATTTGTGAGAAGGGGAGGGAGGGCCAGATGGAGGAGGGGGGGGGGAGTGGGACAAGTTGGGATTTGTTTGTAGTCTTTTCTTTTTTCACTTGTTCCCATTTTGGATCTTGATTTTCTTCAATTTTCCTGTCATTATCATATTTTTTGTTACATCTATTAGAGAAATTCTCGTATTCATGACATAACCTGCACTTGAAAGGTATTTTCTCGTAGTCCAGCTGTTGAATGTGCATCCAGTTGTCGAATTCAAGCTTGATGGCTTCGAGGAGTCCTTCTCCTAGGTCAACTTCAGCATAGATCCTAGCCCATGCCTGCATATTTTCTTTTGGTTTGCTTTTGTCGATATAATTTTTGATGAAATTCCCTATTTCTCTTACAGAATCATCTCCCAAGCAATGCAGGGAAAGATGGGAAAGCCTGACCCAAACCGGAACTGCGTTAGGGACATCCAGTTCCGGATCGAAGTCCGACGTCCATTTGTTCAAATATAAACCTCTGGTATCCATAAATTAAGGATCGCTTTTCAAGATTAAGTCTCGATCATCCTTGTAATCGAAGTGGAAGGTGAAATATCCTCTGCCACATAACCGAATGGAGATCTTACTTTGAGTAACTTGGGCCCAGTTTCGTTCCACCCATTTTTGTACAGTTTTGGGGGAAGGCCATAGGGTAGTAAGCTACCCAACAAGACCTTTTTCAGACAAAGATTGCGCTACTCTGCGTGGCAGATTGGGAGGCAGGTTAATCTCGGGGATTGCGTCGAGTTTTTTGATGAAATTGGAGATTGTCGGACGATTTATCTTAGGACCCATTAAAGTGATAAAGGAGGCAAAAGCAGAAGCGGCCTCATCTAGCTGGGGCTGATGGGAAGAATCAGAGGCGTTGCTGGAAGGAGCCCCACCCGAACCAGGATTTGGGAGAGCCATGGCGACGAAGGAAGGCCCAAGTGTTGTGCAATCAAGGGGCCTATAGGTTTGGCACAATGCGAGTAGCAACTACTCCAAATGTTTTTTTTTTTTTGGCATTTGAAACTTCGTAGAAAAAAAGAAGTTATAGTGAAAATTCCACGATGGCTTATTTGCAGCAGCGAAACCCTAGAATCCAAAGCTCTGATACCAAATGTTATGAAACCAGCTCACAAAATAGAAGAAAATAAAGATCAACGACTTAGAAATCTGTCTCTTTTAGGGGGGCAACCTCCTTTAAATTACATAAATGAACAATTATTGGATGGTACAAATGACAAAACCTCCTTTCTATATATATAGGAGTCCACAGGGTCACAATATAATCCTATCCGACCTAACAATAATAATGTAAAGGTAAAAAAATAACAATAGTGGTCTCTTATGGAGCACGATAATAAAAATATGGGGGCTACATGGGTACAACAATAACAATAAGGGGGTTATGCTAACAATAACAATAAGGGGGCTATACTAAAAATAACAATAATGGGATGCACTAGTATTATAAGGACCTAACAGGCACAAAAGACCAATACCTAATGTTGGACATAATTTAGCTAGCTAAGACATGTGGAGTTGTGTCCAACATAATGTTACATTCATTGAGGAGGCTAGATGTTGGAGCGATCCAGGATGAAGGTAGTTAAGACTATGATGAGTCGTTGCAAGTGTTTCAAAGTCACACCACTGAAAGCTGAGAATGGACAGGACTTGAGGTCAAGGGAGGTCCAAGCTCGTGGCTTAGCCACTATACAGGTGAGATATTTTTAGTTATCAAGGCAGATGAAGGGGAAAGGGGTGGCTTTGTCATGAGGACCAGGATCAACCCCTATCACAAAGGAAAAAACAACAGGTCATCAGTGAAGGTGTTACTTGTAGAGAGGTAGATAGCAATGGTAAGTGCAATGAAGAGTCAAAAACCATCATAGAATGCCAATTAAGACTGTAAGACCATGACATTAAGTGTTCTATCTTGTTATGTATGGGACAACGTTGCCAATGTGTGAGTGTTAACATTTATGGGATAACATGGTGATGGTGCCATCCCATCGCCTTCCCTCATGCATGTGGCCACCTCGATTGGGGAAGAAGTAGCTGTCTAACAGCCTTATTGAGTATAGCCCTGAAGAATTATAGAGTTGCATTCAAAAGCATGGGGGGAAGAGGAGATGTCAAGCCAAGGGGAGGAGAGGAGGAGCTTAGTCTCAGAGTAGCCTAAATTGGCTAGATTATTTGCAATTTTATTCCCGGAGCGATGAATGTGAGGGGGATGAACTATGAGAGAGGGGGAGACGAGGGAGATGATACTGTGGAGAAATTTCTCCAATCTCTAGCTCTTGAAGAGTTTATTGATGGGGTAACCATTCAAGAGTTTCTAGAGAGTGCTAATGACTAGTTGGGAATCACCTTCTACCATTAGCCTCTCGTATCCATGTTGTTGGGCTATTTACAGTCCAATATCCAATGCGAAGAGATCAACGACATTATTGGTGGAGGTAAATATACCACCTATTATTATAAATAAGGGGTTGTCATTGTCATCTCAAAATATACCACCAAAACCAACTGGAATTTGGTTTCCTGTTGGGGTGTTGTCAAATTTATATTTGATGAATCCAGACAGAGTTAGAGACAATGTAGAAGGGGAAGAGGGAGAGGGACGTGAGTGGGAGGAAAAATAAGAGGATGAGGATGCCATGAGGATGGAGAGAGAGGATAGAATTCGAGATTTAGAAGGAGAGGCATCCCATATTGAGGCGGACCAGGGGGTAATGTATGGTGGTTTCTCAAAATTCTTACAAAGCATGGAGTAAATTGAATAAGAGTGAGAAGAATGATTCCTAAAGATCTAGTTATTTCTCTCTTTCCAGAGGGGCCATAAAACAAATCTAAGAAATAAGGACTAGGTCTGGTTATGAATATGACATTGGAAAGGGGAGGATCTGCAAGAGGTAATGATGCCCAATAAATTGGAGGCCCTATGGTTGGATTGCTTGAAGATGAAGGCTAACCTAGTCCATAATTGCTCTGCAAAGACATAATCGATAAGAATATGCTTCGTTGTTCATGGATAGATTTGAAAAGATGGAAAAATGATGGGCCCTTAATACCTATTTTGATGATTACATCGTAGGTTAGAGCCATCTTCCTAGTAAGAAGCCATGGGAGTGTTCATTGTTGGGCCAGGATTTTGATTTCCATATTGGAGACTAGATAAGATCCTCATGAACTTGATTTATAGTAGTTGTTATATGATAAGCTTCCTAGATAATGAAGGTATTTGTTGGGCGATGGCCCCATCGAAGCTTGTCTAGGACCTTAGTATTAGGGATGATCCTATGCGAAAGTTGCTTTTTCAAAAACGTCCATTCTTGGAGGGGGATATCAAAAGGCAAATCTTCTCTAGTTTTCCATTTGTGCCATTGAGTGTTTGTTTCCTACAATGTCCAATATTACTTGATCTCAGTGTATCTGTTATTGGTCAAGAGTCTTAAGGTTAACTAGATCAATTTGCTATCCAAGTTTAGGCATCTGATGCCATGAGTTGTTCCATAACTCTACCAAGTTTCCACTTGTTATCTCCCATAAGCTATGTTGTTGAATGAGGGATTTATTGCCATCTACTAAATTCCATATGGATGAGCCCAATATGGAATTTTGTTGCTTTATTTTTTGGAGAAGAGATTGGTTTGGGTTCTATTTTTCATTCCAAGTGATTTTACATGGGTTTTGACCACCTTGAATCCAACACCATCAAAGTTTAGCTCACATTACATTGTTTATAATTTTTGAATGTTCGAGGCAATACACACCTTACTCCATTCCATTAGATTCCATTTTTTAATCTCTGGTTGCACCCCCAGAGGAAATCTCGGTAAATATTCTTGATGGATTGGAGAACACCTTTTAGGGTAGTGAGGACCAAGATCCTATAAATGGGGAAATCCTAGAGAATATATTTGAGGAGGTTCAAGCGACCAACTATGTTTAGAGCCTGAAAGGTTTAATTGTCTAATTTACGAGGGAGCTTGTCCAAGAGATCTTGCCAGTGGAAAATTTTGAGAGAGTTGTGAGTTAAAGGAGCCCTATGGTAGATAACATGGAGATAGGAGTGTTGGAAGAACGCAAGTCTAGAAATTTGAGCTTGGATTGAGGGGTGGGTGTTAAAGAAAAAAAAATTGGATTTGGAGGGGTTGATTGAGTTTATAGAAGTAAGCATGAGCTAATCCAAGATATGTTTGAAGACTCTAGCCTTTTTGATGGAGGGTTGTCCCATGAGCATGGTGTTATCAACAAACTACTTGTAAGTGTTGGGATCAAGAGAATTGTGAAGGTGGGTGCTTGTTGAGGAGCCATTTTTTAGGGAAACATGAAGGGATCTGCCTAGGCCTTCCATTATGAGAACAAAGAGGAAGGGAGAGAGAGGACCCCTTACTTAATGCCTCTCAAGGTGTTAAAGGTATTAATGGTGGAGCCATTGAGAAGGATGGAAGAAAACAAAGAAGAGAAGAGAGAGTTGATTTAGTATGCCCAATCCTCTTAGAATCCAAAGGCTCTTAGAGTTTAGTAAAAATAGGACCAACTCAATTTGTCAAAGGCTTTAGAAAAGTCAAATTTGATAACCATGTCAGATTTCTTGAGCTTTTTCAAAGAGTGTATTAGCTTGTGAGCCACTATGATTCCATCTAGAATTTAACACCCCTCCACACAACAATATTACTTCTTGGAGATGAGGAGAGGGAGAAGTGGTTTTAACTAGTTTGAAATAAGTTTTGAAATTATCTTATAAATTACGGTATAGAAGGAAATGCGCCTAAGACCACTAGGATCTGTGGATTTATTTGATTTGGTAATAAGGTTTTGGAAGGTGGTATTAAGAGCAATGAGCATGGATCTTGACTTCTTTGATTCTTACACCAACTCTAATATTTTGGGCCCAAAAAACGACCAACATGACTGAAAAAAGTCTAAGGTAAATCCATCAAGTCCACAAGCTTTATTTTTAGGCATGTTCATTACAGTCTTCTCTACCTCCTGGAGAGTGATATATTTCATGAAGGTTGTGTTTGATCAGGGGTAACAAGGCAAGGAATGTGAGATATAATTTTGTTTATGGTTTCAAGTGTATTGGGGGCTAGCTCTCTCATGAGTCTGTTATAAAATATAATAAAATTTGCTTCTAGATTCTTGTGATTTGTGAGTTTTCTGCCATTCCTATCCATATGGGAGAAGATTATATTGTTGTGACAGTGTTGGAGCATTGATTTGTGGAAAAAGTTAGTGTTTCTCTCCCCTTATTTCAGTGATTTATTCTTGATTTTTGTTTCTAGAGCAACTCTTCTTGTTTTCTCCTGTCTTTGAGTTGAACCAAGATGTCCCCCTCCTAATATGTAAGGGTGTTTGTGTGCCCTTCAATGATAATTTGTTGTTGAATGGTTTCCCTTTTTACCTTGAGCTAATTTTTAGCTTGAAGAATGTCTCCAAACTTTTCCTTATTCCATTTTTTTATTTGAGCTTTGAGGGCTTTCATTTTTTTCTGGAACCTATGCGTTAGGGAGGGTTTAGGGAAGCTTAGGTTATACCACCAATCTTTATCCTTTTCTACAAATGAAGGGTCATACAGTAAAAAACTTTCAAAGTGAAGGAGTTAATTGCTAGTACCTCATTTAAGATCCAACTCCGGTTTGATGGGCCGATGATCCAATCCCGCATAGAGGGGAATGTAGGTTTCTATAAAAACATCTTTGGCTATGAAGGATTTAGAAATTAGAAAGTGATCTAAAGAACATTTTATTTGATGCTTACCTCCTCGCTGGGTGTTCCAGGTGTGAATGCCATTGATAGTAGGGATATCCACCATGCACATAGAGATGGCAGTGTCTTTGAATAGGTGGGAGTCTATGTCCAGTGGATGTATATCTCCTTTCTTCTCTTCGAACGATATGATCATTTTTAAGTTGCCTCTAATGGCACATAGTTTGTCCTAGAAAAACTTGTTGAGTTGAGAGAGAGGAATTTAGAAATTAGGCCTTCTCCGTAGGGAGGCGGGGCCCATATACAACACATAAGAAACCTGATTCTTTCAATCCTAGAGGTATGAAGTGGCCAACCAAAATATGATTAGCAACAAACCAATCTGAGAGCTCCACTTCTCCCAGGTTCCAAAGAACTGTTATACTTCCTGCAAATCCAGTGGCATTTAGAGAAATGAATATGCAATGCTCCCAGCATTTTGAAGCTATTTGATCTAGCTTTGGTATGAGCATTTAATTTATTGCAGGATGATAATATTGGCCCTTTTTTTCTTTTTTCTTTTTTTTGAATACTGTCTCTAAGGAGCCTTTGTAATTAAGGTCCCAAATGTTTTAGGATATGATCTGCATTGGGGAAAGGGAAGGGATGGGGAGAAATAAATTGGATATCATGTGGACTTTGCTTGAGTTAACCATGAATTGGATAGCTTATTGGATCAATTCCTTCTTGCTTATTCGGCCATGCTTTTCTCTATAACAACCCTGGGTTAAAGGTTCAAGTAATAAAGGTTAATAAAGGAAAAATAAGACCAAGGTCATGGGACACATATTCCAAGTTGAATGTTGGGAAAACACTATTGGGCATCACTTTTGGTTTATTTATGGCTATGTAAATCGACAAATAAAAAGAGGCAATAATTGACATTTAATTATGAGAAATAAAGGAAAATAGGAGAAAAGGAAGGTGAAGAGACACAAATTTACATGTTAAGGAAAATATAAGAAAAATGAAGAAAAAGGAGACACCAATAATAAAAAGGCATCAGAGAATCCATTCACATCTTTTGCTGGTTTGACTTTTTGTCAATTTTGGCTTGGATAAGTTTTTAGAGGGAGAGAGAGAGAGAGAGCTCCAAGAGGAGAAAGCAAGCAAGCAAGCAAAGGAAGGAAAAGGAAAGCAAAGGAGAGCAAAGGAAAGTAAGGAGAAGATTGGATCAACACCTTCAACATGAATATTTTGTAGGTAATATGTTGCATGTGTGATTTCCTAGCTGAGGTGTGAATGCATGGTACATGCATTTGTTTATTTGGTTCATTTGTTGTCCTTGGCATGGGTTTTGTCAGGTTTGAAAATGGTTTTAGCCTTGCATTGTCATTTTATGGATAGTCATGGTGTGATGGGATTCATTTCTCGGTTGAGCTTTGGATTGTCGGAAGGTTTTGGAATCGGGTGAGGTGGTCTCAGGAAAATTCCCAAGGGTTGGGGGTGGAGATGGTTTTCTCCATAAAACCCTCGACAAGTGGGTGGAGACAGGAAAATTCCTCAAGTTATGATGAATAAATAATGAGGCATCCAAGCTTGGTTTGGTTTGTGATCTCAGGACATATTTAGGTGAGATCACGATAGTTTGAGGGTGGAGGTGGTTTAACATTTGGATTCCCTTCGTTGTTTATGCTTGATTTATCCCACGAGATCCCACATTCATGCTTGGAATATGACACAGGGGTGATTGGATGAAAGAAATATTTGGTTCAACTCAATCTATGGTCAGATGATATGTGGAAGTCCCTGACTTGGTTGACTTTTGCATAAGTTAATATGAGTTATTTTCCTATTGTGATTCACAAGTACTTATTATGATGATGATTTGATGTTTGTTCTACCATGATTAATATTATGTTTATATGTTGGTTATAATCATGATTTATGTTGTTCTCTAGATATGGATTTTGTTACGCTTTGATAGGTTATCGAATGGTTGATGAATGCACGGACTAACTAGTGTTGTTGTAGCTACTCGAGAGAGCATTAATAAACCTTATTAGTGATTTTTAGCTAAAGTACAAATACTTACACTTAGATATGCGTTCATGACCTGCAACTTACATGTTTACCATATGTTTGATGAAATGTCTAGTGTGTTATAGGCAGTCTAGGTCAAGATTCTAATTCAAATTTGAAGGTTTAACATTGTTTTTGTGTCAAATGTGATTCTAGAAAGTTACGAGAAGTTATTGGCAGTGGTATGGAGGCTAGCTTGGAAAAGTGGTTCAGATCTTGAAATCACATGCATTGAACTAAGGAATTTAGGTCATAACTGCATGGAGGCAAGCTTATGTGTGCAGTTAGAGGCCTAACTGCACCGTTGCCTTGATGTGCATATGGTTGGGGTGTTAAGTCTGTGAAAAAGGGGCCCATATCAAGGATTGACTATCTGGGTTGGTTTGCAGCTTCTAAGTGGTATGGGGTCTCTGAGGGGTGTTAACAAAGTTATCAATTTGTTGGCCCCACTTCCATAACTAGAACTTGTAGATCGGTTCATGTCATAGTAGCACTCTGCTTCACATTTACTTGAAGGACTTGTGAAGGTGGGTAAATGTGGGGGGTGGCGTGTTACAGATTGGTATAAAGCTTCCAGGTTCAGACACTTGGAGTGGATGGGAGAGATATGATTTTTATGCATGCATGTCAATCGTATGCATGCATTGTAGTGGTTATAGTTGTAATGTATATAGTCGGTGTTATAGTTTGTGGCATCGTGCTTAGTGATTGAGAGGACGTCGATAGGTTGATATGTTGGTGTCATTATATGTGTGTGTGTGTGTGTGTGTGTGTGTGTGGATTGATTTGTGCAGATGGGATAACCTCCCTCAAACTTCACTAAGGTATGTTTGATTATGTTTATATTTATTTATCTGACATGGTATGTTTGCAGGAAGAAGGAGATCATAGATGACGAGCATAATGGTGGATTACAGTTCATGTGAATCCCCTTATAGATCAGATAAGTAGCAAGTATAATGGAACTCTCCTGAAATAGCAGATACGTTGAGAAGTTTTAAGGAAGGAATCAAGAGCTGCAAGGCAGGTAATGACAAGATAATTCAATCATAAGAAAGGCTTGCCAGAGATCAGGAAAAGCGAGTGGAGGTTAATGCAGTGATCCTTCCGAGTTTATTAGATTTGCAGAGACAAGGACAAACAAGGATCTATTATGGACAAGAGGAAAGGACCAATGGGACATATGGTAGCAGGTATTGATTAGGGCACATGTTAGACAGGGGTGACATGGTCAGAGATGGCAGATGGATGGATACACATGACATGAGAGGTAGTGGTTATGGGTTTTATTCTAGTTTTGGTTCTGATAGACGTCATAGTTATCATCATTATCATCCTTACAAGAGAAGTGAGAGGGGGTACTTTCTAGATGAGTTCAAGAAATCCAAGCCTTCTACATTTGATGGAGACCTGAAGAAACCGAGAGATGCAAAAGAATGGTTGATTGGGATGAATAATTTCTTTGAGTTGCATGATTATACAGAGAATATGAAAGCCAAGATTACTATTTGTAGTCTCAAGGGAAAGGAGAATATTTGGTGGGAATATGTGAATCGTGTGAGAGGCCTGAGGATAGAGGAGTTGAGTTGGCATGAGTTGAAGAGACTCTTCATAAAGAAGTAATTGTCCAAGAGATATTATGATGGAAAGGCGAAGGAGTTCTATGAGTTGAAGATGTGTTACATGACAAATGAAGAGTACGTGACTACATTTCTAGAGTTTTTGAGGTATGTGCCTTACCTCAAGGATGAGAAGACAAAGGTTCAAAGTTTCATCTGTGGACTACCATTAATATTCAAGGATCAGATAGAGTATGATGAGTCTTGATCATTGGAGGAATTAATCGAGAAATTGAAGAACTGTTATGAGCAGTTGACATTTAATACTAAGCCTAAGAGTGACTGGAATGGTAATGACAATACCAAAGGAAAATGATCTCTGAAGTGGGAAAGACTTCAAGATGCGAGTGAGAAAGAAAATGTGGCCCCTTACAAGAAGTTCAGTACAAAATAGAAGGGACATGGACCTCAACCTCGATAACAACATAATAAGGGTAGTGGCAGAGAATCATTGTAGTGTTGGATATGTGGAAAGGATCATCGCAATAAGGATAGTTAATTGTATTAGGGTGGCAGACCCCATATTTAAAGTGTTCAGGAGGCGCAAACAGTTATGGATGTTGGACAAATCATTCCTCAAATTTACGCAACATTTGATAACAAGCAGGCAGATCACCAAGTATCCATTATTGAGATGGATGGTAAGCTTTGTGATCGAGTTGTTTCCAATTTAATTGATTTTGGATCTAACTATTTTTATGTTAATCCTGACCTTGTGGACAAGTGTGGCTTCAGTAAAGAGGTGCAAGCAGAGTCTTGGTTGGTGCAGTTGGATATAAGGACCAAGAAAAGAGTTCATCATTTCATGAGAGATTGTGCATTCGAGCTTAATGGTATGCTTACATCAACACATCTCAGTTTACTTCCATTGGGTTCATATAACATGCTTTTGGGTATGGATTGGTTGTAACTTCACAGGACTAAGGCAAATTGTTATGAGAAGGCTCTTAAGTGCTTGGATGATGATGCGGAGAAGAGAATCTTGTAGGGGAATATGAAGCCTACATTAGTAAGAATGGTTACAACTAAGCAAGCTAAATGTAGTTGTGGGAAAGAGTGTGTATTGTTTGCGATGCATGCTTCTAGAGACAAAGGGAAGGTTGTTGAGGATGATGAAGGCTTTAATAGGTATCCTGTTTTGCATTATTTTCAGGATGTATTTCTAGTAGATATTTTAGAGTTACCGCCTCATAAGGAGGTGGACTATTCTATTGAGTTGGTACTAGGAGCAACACCAACATCAAAGGCGCCTTACAGGATGAGCACTACGGAGTTAATGGAATTGAAGTTGCAGCTTAAGGAGATGCTTGATAAAGGATACACAAGGCCAAGTGTATTGCCTTAGGGTGCACAAATGTTGTTTTTGAAGAAGATGGATGATACATTGAGGTTGTGTATTGATTATAGGCGGTTGAATAAGATGACAATCAAGAACATGTATCCTTTGCCACGGTGTTACACATTATTTTGTCACCATCCCTGCAATCCCTCATCCCGTAGGTTGGAGGACTGTTCCCATGACCTGTGAACAGTAAAATGTCCTGAAACCACCTTCATGACATCCTTGTTGGGTGTGTGTTATATTCTTTCCATGACTAGTTCCATGCACTGTACGTTGCGCCGGGCGCAGTAGGGGAGGCGGCAGCCCCCCTGTCGGTGTCCGGGGCAGCGCCCCAACGAATTTTTTTTGTTGGTGTGCAGTCCCATTCATAGGCGGACCCACCCATGTTTTGTGCATGAGTTTGCACATGGTTTTTTGGGGTACGATGGTTTTCGACCCCTGGTATTTTGTAGATCCGGTCAAGGGAACTACGGTTATGTTCTAATCCAAGGTTAATGGATTGGGGTTTATGTATGCTTTGGCATGTATATATATGTGTTGTAACACTAAAAGGAATATAATGAAAAATCAATTTGGTCGTCCCGATTTGGGATCCAGGGGAAAATCTCTGTGTTTATCCGTTTTGTGTTTTATGCTCTCGCTATTGTTTATTTTCTGTTATAAGATTCGTGTGTAGATAATTTCTGTTCAGGTTTAAAACCTACAATCCTCTTGCATAAGGACAAACATTATCCTGAAGAAATTTTCCTCTAAAAAACCCTAAAAACAGATGTTTTAGCCTTGGTGCGACTAGCCAGTTCATCCCTCGCGCCAATGGGGGAAATCCACACTAGAGGGTGCACCAGTTGGCGCTCTATCCCTGTGTCTCACTTGCGCCAAGCTTAATAAGGGATTTAAAAAAATAAATAAATGGCGGAAGATTGATTCCAACAAACTCCTAAACGAGTCATCAAAAGGAGTTGGGTGGTTTGGCTCCGGATCTCCATGTATAGGAAGTGGTTTTCCACCTATAATGGAAGCTTCCTTAGAGATAGGGCCTATCCCATGATTATAGGGATCCCAACTCCCCTTCCTCCATCTATAAAAGCTTTCCTTCTCCATTAGCAAGCTAGCTGAACTTGTAGGAAGGAAATTATAGCCGGGCAGCTATTGAGAGCCAAGTCGAAGAGAGAGAGCTTCGTCCAGATTCCCAACAGGCTTTGTTGAGACGTGCTCCACTATCAGCCCCGCCGAAGGAAGATCATAGTGTTAGCGCATTGGGTTGTAATCTTTCCTTTGTTATTTATAATATAAGTGACTCTGATTATGGTTCCATTCATGTGTTTATTTCTTTATGCAATGAATTATATCCTCTCCGACTGATGTATGGTTACATGCTTTAGATTTTATGTTGTATGTCGTTGTTTCCTTGCATGTGTACAGGTGTTCGGACGTGTCGAACGGAAGGATCGTGATCTGTCGAGTGAGGGACGGGAAGCATCATCTTTCCTTCAACGACAACTGCGTGGGATTTGAGGTAGGCTACTCATCGCGATCTTTGTCTTTTTGTAACTAGGAACCAACGTCATTGCATGATTTGATTGTTGCTAGACCCGATCTGGGCTAGTGGGATCGCCTCTGTCCGCAGAGGGGATTCACCTCCTCAACAAGTTGGTGACTCCACTGGGGATCAGTGGGAGTTAGTACTTCTTGTGTTTGGGTTGTTTTTGGCTTTTGATTGATTTATTTGCTCTTTTGGTTCACCTTCCTTGGTCTTAGACCCCGATTCAGTGCCAGAGGATCAGATCTGACCTCTGCTTTTCCGAAATTTTCATCTTTTTCATGGTTGGCTTGATTGGCGCAGTTTCCACCTTGACAGTCGTGCCCATTGGCGCAAATTGCCAGTTCATCACCTGCGCCATCCCTTGTCTGGAGCGGATTACAGCCATACAGTCGCGCCATTTCCTGTAAGTGCTAGGGTTTTCCCTTGTTCGGGAGTTTTTTTGGTCAGTAATTTTGCTATTGGGTTATTTTTAGGTTTTGCTTGAAGTGGTGAGTCTGGTCTTGGTTGGGATAAATTCTTTGTTTTTTCATTTTCAGGCATTGGTGCTTGTTGTCAGTTAGAAACCCGCACCAATTGGCCATTGGTGCTAGTTTTCAGTGAGCAAGTCGCGCCAGTTGGCGCTAGTTTCACCCACAAAAGTCGTGCCAATTTCAGGGTGTGTGAAATTGAGATTTTTTCCCTAAATCCTTCACTAGTGTGTCTTTCCCTTCTGGTCTTTTCTTTGTATGAGCATAGATTACATTGCTCATTGTTCAGCCGAAATGTCTTCTTTCCATGTTTGCTTGATGTAAAAGGGAATGAATGCCTTGCTTTGATCTCATGCTTTGGAAGTCCTCTTTGTGTTTGACCTCATATGTCTTGTAGCCTTTTAAGGGATTTCGTTACAAAGTGTTTGAAACAATGATTGCATTCTTATTGTTTCTTTGCATCCCTTTTGCCTTCATCCTTCCATTAAGGAGATTTGCGTTCATTTAGTTTTCATCTCAAAGTTTTCTTTTTGTTAAAATGCATTAGATCACATTGCATTGAAAGGTATTTTTGAGATTTATCATTGAACTTAGATCACATTGTTTAATGATTGAAAGCTAAAAATCGCATTGAGTGCATTCTCTTTCATTAAAAGCATGCATTAAGTAGATTCTCATTTCATCTAAAAATGCATTGAGTGCATTCTTATTCTTTCAAAAAAGGGAAATTGTGCATAGATTACAATTGCATAGTTTTCAAAAAAGAGAATTTTGCATAGATTACATCACATAATTCGCATCGTTGAATGTTTTAGATTACTTTTGGATAGTGAAAGTCATCTAGTTTAGAGGAATTTCGTTTGCAGTTTTGTTGTTTGTTGCATCATTGTTTGAAACTCTTCCCTTAACTAGATAACATTCATCGAATTGAAATATTTCTTTCCTCGTATAGCTACATATAGGAGATTGTCAGATGACATGCGATAGGACTTTGAAATCGAGACATAATTGAAGATCAACTTTAAAATTTACTAAATTAACCTAAGGCAACATTAAAACATTAACGGAATATGTAGAGGTCTAGGCTAGTGACGTGTTCCGACGTCGTTAAACCTAGTAGTTGTCGTTCACCATCTAGCTTTAGACAGCACTAGTACAGACTCTTGCTCCCCGTACCATCATGTATATAAGGGGAGACCCCATTAGGTTGCTATCCTTTATCCGTAGGAAGTCGAGTATGCCACCTTTTACCCGTGATACACCGGACACAACATTCGGGGAGATTACTTTCACGTACGTCGAGTCTTTGGTTGATTTCTCTTTCATTTTTACCAAGGTGTATATGGCAGTTCACGGATATCTAGTACACTCATTTTCCTAGATTACCAGAGCAGTCATTTCGATCTTTATTGACTCATTAAACTTGAAAAGATCATCTAGCGCTTGTCCTTTCACGCTTGTTTCCAAATTGAAAGCGATAGAGTCACCTTTTGCTTGTTTCTCGACTCTTAAAATATGAAACGGTAGAGTCTGGTTTTAGTGTTTTAAAATTAACTACCCACGAAATATTCCTGGTTAAAGTTAGTTTCCTTCGGGTGTTGTTTTGAGTTGTCTCTGATGGCAACTTTTCCGGAGTTCACCAACCAAGGAATCCCCTTCGAAGGGAATCCTGGTCCTTTTCCTCCTTTTGGAAATGTTGGTGCTCCTTATATGGCAACATTGTCCCTTCCTGAGTTAACTGTTGGGTTGCCTATTTGGTTGTTTTCAACCTTTGTGGTCCCCGAATGTCCCAGCTACTGTTCAATCAGTCCCTCCGCCTGAACAACACCATGCTGATTCCAAGGTGGACCTCTCCCCTTCTTCGCCTGTTTCTGCGTCTTCCTCTTGTACTTCGCCTGGTGAAAGTTTGGATTCTGGTACCCAGGTGGCTAAGAAGAAGAAGAAGAAGAAGAAGACAAAGAAGAAGAAGTTAGATAAGCGAGAGGCTAAGGTTACAGCTACTGTTTCTAAAACACCTCCTCTTGATAAACCTTCCAACCCTCCGCGGAAAGTTAAGTTCCCTTGCATGTTGTTCCAAGGAAACCATCTTCTTCGAGATTTCCTTGGTATTCCCAAGGTGCTCGAATTATGGTCCAACGGTCATCCATCGTTGCCTTTGGCTTCCGAGAGTTAGGTTGGGGGCATGTCTTCAGCTAGTACTAGTAAAGCTCCTAAGAAGCAGGGTAAGCTTGCCAATCCTTGTAGGTTGTGTGAAGGGCACCATGCCATTCACCTTTTTCCATATATGGATGAAGCCAAGAGAGTTTTGGACAACTCGACTGTTTCTGCACCTTGCCTTCCGGCTGGTTACAAACAGCTTTCTTTGAGTCCTTCACTAGTTGATTCAACGATCAGTCAAGAGTCACCCTTGGTCGATCCCGCTCCCCCGGAAATTCCAAATCACGAATCCATCGCTAACCAACCATTGGTTGTGGGAACGGTTGAACTAGCCCCATCTATGGTGCACCAGTCTTTGATAAGATCTCGTAAAATCCTAGTCGAGTCTTTCCCTTGATCTCACAATTTGAACCTTCACTCCATCTGTCATTCATATGGATTGAAGCTTGGGGGGGCATGTACCTCGATTTGAGTCACCATGCTGGGGGCATGCTTACTTTTTCAAGCATAGTTTGTTTCCGTTTCAAGCTTGTGTAAAAATGAAACCGGTTTCAAGCATAGTTTATCTTTGTTTCAAGCTTGTGTAAAAATGAAACCAACTTCAAGCATATTTTCCTGATTTCAAGCTTGTGTAAAAATGAAACCATTCCCATTTTACCTCTCGTGATTTCCATTTTATCAGCCTGTTTTTCCATATGAACCTTGGTTCTCTCATTCCATTGTCCCCATCTGCTCGTCCGATCATACGCCTTCACTTGATTGTTTCACCCGTTCCTGAGGAACCGTTGCAATGAGTGGTCTTGTTAGCCAGCCTCTTGAACTTTACTTGTTCTGAGTAGTTCCACCATTACTGGAACCAGTAGCTACCCTTTATACCACTAGTTCCTCTAGGAGGAGTCAACTTTTAGCTCTTTTCTGACTCTCTAAAATTGAAAAGATTGTCAAGTCGCTTGTCATTTTGAGCTCGTTAAATTGGCTGTGAAACGATATCTACCCAGTATACGTTTACCCCTTTTTCGGGTTGGGATAGATTATTTACGAAAAAGGAATACCCTAGCCTATTGCGACTAGGAGGTTCTCTCAGACATAGTTTTCTACCTTTTCGGATCAGTGAGACTACCTACGAAAAGGGACTACTAGAGTTTTCTTTTCTGCCTTCTTTTCAAACTCTCTAAACATGAAAAGACGTTGAGTTCTTCCTTTGTCAGACTCGTTAAAACCTGAAGACATCGGACTCCGTCGTAATGACAATACTCGAGTTCCTCCTTCCTAGGGCTCATTAAATGTACTAGGTTGGATTTGTCCGAAGGAAAAACTTATATCGCAAGCAGAAGCTATCCCCTTCAAGCTTGTTTTCAAAAGTAATTGGGGTACTCGCCAGAATTGGTGGGGGAAAATGGAACCCGTATCATAGTCGTGTCGGCTCTTGAACATGGCACTTGTCTGCATTCGTGTCGAGTTGGGGACATCTCATCTCGTTCTCTACTTGCCTTCGTGGGTTTGGGTAATCTCTTTTGACCGCTCATCTGTTCTTTGCCACGTCATCATGACCTCAGATCCTTTTATGTCAAATACTGCCAAATCCAGTGTCGTGCCGTCAATATGTTCAAGAGAAGTTGGCCTCTGCAGTTTTCAACCTCCCTCTGATTCTCTACTGATCTTGATTCGCAAACATCATATTCCTCTGTCTCGCGTCGATGATGTGGGAAACACTATGGCCCACCTTCGATCAAGGTCACTTCCTGTCGACTTCAGCTCATTATCCAGGAAGCTGATCTAGAGACTCCCTTCTAGTACCTTGGAGCCTGCATGCCTCAACGGCAGGTTCTTCGCATTCAACGCAAGGTTTTCATTATTGGCCTTTGATCAGATGATTCTGCGGGTGTTCGACGCCAACTCACTGTTCACATTCCGTGGATTGTACCTATAGTACCTTGAGGGCCATCCTCATTATTGGTGGTACCTCTCGCGTCTGTTAACAACTTTCATTATTGGCTGGTAATCGGACGATGTTCTTGCATGTTCGACTTCAGCTCACTTATTCACATGCTTGGACTTGTACTCTGTTTGGGTCAAGATGGAGCGCAAGACCCTAGGTTTTGTCTGATGAAATCCAGGCTGCGGGTTTTTTTGGATTATCATGATTAGTTACCTGACTCATTTGATTGGATGGTTGCGACCATACCTGAGTCTACTTGTTGATCCTTCTTACTGGATGGCTGCGTCCATACCTTAGATCCCGGTTACTGTACACTCTATTATGGATGGTTGTGCTCATACCACATATCATGTATCAGAGATATCATTTGTATTTGTATGCAGGTCTTCCGACGATAGTGTTTTCAGTTGGGCGCGTTCTCATAAAGCATTTCACCCCTCCCTCTCTCTCGAACCTCATGCTTTAGGGGGCATCTGTTACATAGTATTTTGTCACTGTCCCTGCAATCCCTCATCCCGTACATTGGAGGACTATTCCCGTGACCTGTGAACAGTAAAATGTCCTGAAATCACCTTCATGACATCCTCTTGCATAAGTACAAACATTCTCCTAAAGAAAGTTTCCTCTGAAAAACCCTAAAAAAAAATGTTGTAGCCTTGGTGCGACTAGCCAGCTCATCCCTCACGCCAATGGGGGAAATCCACACTAGAGGGCACGCCAATTGGCGCTCTGTCGCTGTGTCTCACTCGCGCCAAGCTTAATAGGGGATGTTTAAAAAAAATAAATGGCGGAAGTTTGATTCCAACAAACTCTTGAACGAGTCATCAAAAGGAGTTGGGTGGTTTGGCTCCGGATCGCCATGTATAGGAAGTGGTTTTCCACATATCATGGAAGCTTCCTTAGAGATAGGGCCTATCCCATGATTATAGGGATCCCAACTCCCCTTCCTCCATCTATAAAAAGCTTGCCTTCTTCGTTAGCAAGCTAGCTGAACTTGTAGGAAGGAAACTATAGCCGGGCAGCTATTGAGAGCCAAGCCGAAGAGAGAGAGCTTTGTCCAGATTCCTAACAGGCTTTGTTGAGACGTGCTCCGCTATCAACCCCGCCGAAGGAAGATCATATCATCAGAGCATTGGGTTGTAATCTTTCCTTTGTTATTTATAATATAAGTGACTTTGATTATGGTTCCATTCATGTGTTTATTTCTTTATGCAATGAATTATATCCTCTCTGACTGATGTATGGTTACATGCTTTAGACTTTCCATTGTATGTCGTTGTTTCCTTGCATGTGTACAGGTGTTCGGACATGTCGAATGGAAGGATCGTGATCTGTCGAGCGAGGGACGGGAAGCGTCATCTTTCCTTCAATGACAACTGTGTGGGATTTGAGGTAGGCTACTCATCGCAATCTTTGTCTTTTTGTAACTAGGAACCAACGTCATTGCGTGATTTGATTGTTGCTAGACCCGATCTGGGCTAGTGGGATCGCCTTTGTCCGCAGAGGGGATTTACCGCCTCAACACACAGATTGATGATTTGTTTGATTATTTGAAGGGAGTGGCAATGTTCTCAAAGACCGACTTGAGACCAGGATATCATCAAGTATGTATCAAAGAAGAGGACGTCTACAAGACCACATTTCATACTAGGTGTGGGCATTATGAGTTTGAAATGGTTTAGTTTGGTCTTATTGATGCTCCAACTACTTTCATGTGTTTGATGAATATTATGTTGTGTTCTTATCTGGACAAGTTTGTGATAATGTTCATTGATGACGTATTGATATATTTTAAGAATGAGGAAGAGCATGCAAAGCACCTGACAATAGTGTTGAGATTGTTAAGAAAGCATTGGTTGTATGCCAAGATTATCAATTTCTTTCAAACTGAATTTCATTACTTTGGACATGTCGTTTCCAAGGAAGGTATAATAGTGGAATCAAAAAAGATTAAAGCTATCATGGAGTGGCCAACTCCCAGGAATGTGGACGAGGTCAGGTCATTCATGGGACTAGCAAGTTATTACATGTGGTTCATCAAGAAATTCTCACGGATTGCCTATCCTGTTACATCATTGCAGAGAAAAGGAAAAAGTTTGAATGGACTAGGGAGTGTGTAGCTAGTTTTGAGCAGTTGAAGCATTTGCTTATAAATGCTTCAATCTTGAAGATTGTAGGTCCTGATAAGGAGTTTGTGGTATCTACAAATTCTTGGAAGACAGGGCTCGGTGGAGTCTTGATGCAAGAAGGGCAGGTGGTATGTTATGAGTCAAGGAAGTTGAATGAGCATGACTAGAACTTTGTGACTCACGATCTTGAGTTGGAAACTATCATTTATTCATTGAAGATGTGGAGACATTATCTTGTTGGCAGGAGGTTCGTCTTGATCAGTGATCACAATGGACTGAGGTACTTTTTTGACCAAGCTAATTTGAATGCCAAACGAGCTAGATGGTTAGATACCCTCAATGAGTTTGACTTTGAGATTAGGCACATTGAGGGTAAGGAGAAAATGGTTGAAGATGCTCTTAGTAGGAGAGTGCAGGTGAATCACATTACAATAATGAGTTATTATGGGACAAACTTGTAGGAGTGAATCTTGCAAACAAGACAACATGATGACAATTATCAAGAATTGAGGCATATGTTACTACAACAGGGTGAAGACGATAGGGATGAGGAGTATCATCTAACAACATATGGCTTGGTCAATTTCAAGAAAATATTTTATGTGTCAGATGATAGTTAGCTCAAGAAGCTTATCTTGAGGGATTTTCATGTCATGTTGTATTAAGGTCACCCATGATATCAAAATACATTGACAACAATTAAGAAGTTATATCATTGGCTGAACTTGAAGAAAGAGGTGGTTGAGTTTGTTGTTAGATGTTTGGAATGTCAACGGATAAAGCAAAGTGTAAGCATCCAACTAGTTTATTACATCCTATTCTGATTCCAAAGTGGAAATAGGAGGTCATTTCCATGGACTTCATTGCAGGTTTGTCGAGGACATCAAAGCAGCATGATTCCATCATGGTTGTGGTTGAGAGGTTAAGTAAGGTAGGTCACTTAATTGTAGTTAAATACATGAATTCAACTAGTGAGGTAGCTTAGATTTTCATCAGGGAGATAGTAAGATTTCATGATGTTCCCAAGAATATCATATCAGACAAAGATGTCAAGTTCACTTCCATGTTTTCAAAGGAGTTGTTTGCAACTTTGGGGACATTGTTGGCTTTCAGTACAACTTATCATCCGCAGAAGGATGGACAAGTAGGGAGGGTGAACAAGGTTCTTGAGTACATGTTGAGGATGTATGTCATGTATCAGCAGTGGAAGTGGGAGGAGTATCTTCCACTCGTAGAGTTTTTGTATAATAACGAGTATCAAGAGTCCTTGAAGATAAGTCCATTTGAGGTTCTTTACGAGTGGACTTGTAATACTCCTATCAACTGCAATGATATAGTGAACATGATGTTTATTGGACCATAAATGTTGGCATAGATGAAACATGAAATGCATGTTATTAAGAGGATTTTGAAGGCAACAATGGACATTAAAAAGAGTTATGTATATCAACACAAGGCATTCAAGGACTTTCAGGTTGGGGAAGCATGTCTACTTGCGCATTAAGCCCAAGAGGAGCTCCTTGAGGATTGGGTCATGTGCCATGCTGACACTTCAATATTGCAGGCCTTTTGAGATCCTTGAGAGGATTGGAACAATGGCCTACCGACTTACACTGCCGCCAATAGTGAAAGCCCATGATGTTTTCCATGTTTCATTGCTTAAAATACATGTCCAGGATCTTGATCATGTGATTTATTGGTTTGTATTGTAGTTGGAACTAGAGGGAGAATTCCAGCCAGAACCACAATGCATATTGCAATGGAAACAACTCATGCTCCAAAGTCAAGCAATAAAGCAAGTTAAAGTGCAGTGGAAGAAATTTGGGACCGATGAAGCTACATGAGAGAAGGACAATCAAATGCATGCTTTGTATCCTTTATTATTTGTTGGTTCAAGCAAATGAGTTTTTGGTATATGAATATATATGTATGGTTGTAAACACCACAATGAGATGGGTTCTAGATCTCCAATAAGCGGTATGTTTGTTTTGTTTTCAACATGATGTCATTGTAAATACTGTATTGAGATATGTTATAAAGCTCCATAGGCAATATTTTTTCTTTTCAACGGTTTGTTGGTCATAGGTTTCATAGAACACCGATGATGGTGTTCCCCCAAGGGGATGGGGTTTGTAACAACCCAGGTTAAAAGTTCATGTAATAAAGGTTAATAAAGGAAAAATAAGACCAAGATCATGGGACATGTATTCCAAGATGAATGATGGGAAAACACTATAGTAGGATGGGAAAACACTATAGTAGGCATCAATTTTGATTTATTTATGGCTATGGAAATTTACGAAGGCATTTACAAAGGCAAAGAGGCAATAGTTGGCATTTGATTATGAGAAATAAAGGAAAAAAGGAGAAAAGGAAGGTGAAGAGACATAGATTTGCATGCTAAGGAAATTAGAAGGACAATTAAGGAAAATGAAGAAAAAGGAGACATCAATAATAAAAAGGCATCATAGAATTAGTTCACAACTTTTGCTGGTTTAACTTTTTGTTAGTTTTGGCTTGGATAAATTTTGAGAGAGAGAGAGCTCCAAGAGGAGAAAGCAAGCAATCAAGCAAAGGGAGGAAAAAGAAAGCAAATGAGAGCAAAGGAAAGCAAAGAGAATGTTGGATCATCAACTTCAACAAGAAGATTTTGCAGATAACAGGTTGCATGTGTGATTTCCTAGCCGAGTGTGAATGCATGATACATGATTTTGTTTCTTTGGTTCATTTGATATCATTGGCATGGGTTTTTCTAGGTTTTGAAGTGGTTTCAACCTTTCCCTGCCTTGATGGGATTCATTTATTGGCCGAGCTTTGGATTGCCGTAAGGTTTTAGAACCAGGTGAGGTGGTCTCAGGAAAATTCCTAAGGGTTGGGGTGGAGATGGTTTTCTTTGGGAAGCCCTCGAAAGGTGGGTGGAGACATGCAAATTCCTCAAGGTATGGTGAAGAGGCATCCGAGATTGGTTTGGTTTGTGATCTCGGGACCAGTATAGGTGAGATCATGGTATTTTTAGGGTGGAGGTGCTTTAACCTCTGGATTCCCTTGGTTGTTTATGTCTTGGTTTATCCCATGAGATCCCACATTCATGCTTAGAACATGGCACGAGGGTGATTGGCTTAAAGAAAGGTTTGATTTAAATCAATATATGATCGGGTGGTACATGGAAGTCCATGAATTGGTTGGATCTTGCGTAAGTTAATAAGAACTATTTTCCTATTGTGATTCATGAGTACTTGTAATTGTTATTGTGAGGATTTGATCGTTGTTCTGTCATGGTTGATATTCTAGTTATATGCCAGTTATAAGCATGATTTATGATGTGCTCTAGCTATGGTTCTTGTCATACCTTGATAAGTTATCGAATGGTCGATGAATGCATGGACTAATTAGTGTTGTTGTAGCTACTTGAGAGGCCATTAAACCTTCTCGGTGATTTTTCAGGTAAAGAATAGAGACTTACGCTTAGATATGCATTCATGACCTGTAACTTACATTTTTACCATATGTTTGACGAAATGTCTAGTGTGTTATAGGCAACCTAGGTCAAGTTTCTGATTCAAGTTTGAAGGTTTAGTACTAGTGTTATGTCAAATGTGATTATGGAAAGTTACAAGAAGTTTTAGGCAGTGGTTTGGAGGCTAGGTTAGAAAAGTGGCTTAGTTATGAGGACCGTAGGCACTAAATTAAGGAATTTAGGTCATAACTGCATGGAGGCAAGCCTATGCATTCGGTTGGAGGCCTATAACTGCACCCTTGCCTTGTTGTGCATGCGGTTGTGGTGTTAAGTCAATGAAAAAGGGGTCCAACTCAGGGATTGACCATTTTGGTTGGTTGGTAGCCTTCTGAATGGTCTGGGGTCTATGAGGGGTGCCAGTACAGTTATCGGTTTGTCAGCCCCACTTCCATAACTGGAACTTGGAGGTCAGGTCATGTCATAGTAGCACTCCACTTCACATTTACTTGGAGGGCTTGTAAAGGCAGGTAAATATGGGGGGTGGCGTGTTACATTCTCCTTGTTTGAGTTTAAATGGAGGCCATTGGTGGATTTGAGAACTGTTTGGAAGGTGGCCTTGATTGACTATAGTTGGCAACTTAAGAGAATCCCTGAGCTTTTGGTACGAATGCTAAAATAACTTCAGTTGCGCTTCAAGAATAGTGGTAAGATATCTAGTTTGACATTCATCCAATATTGTTGAAAGTATAATCTCATTTGTGTCCATCTCCTCTGGGTTATCCGTTGTTGCGTCCATTTTCTCCTATGGGCTTCTCTGTTATGGGTTTGGTTGGGAATTCTTCATTTCGAACTCTGGATTTGTGGGATTTTCTTGTTGATTTTCAAGTTTTTTCCTTTTCTTCATAGAGTACTTTGTCTATGTGGAATGTTGGGCATCCACAGTTGTTAGGGGTTGTTCTAAATCTTCAACTTCTTGATTAAGGGTTGCTAGAGCGCTGTAGTGATCACTTGATTGAGGGTTTCCTGTTTTGCTGTTGGTGGGGTTTTTTTATTTCTTCTTGTGGTGGGTGGTCGACGAAAACCATCTGAATCCATGGCTGGGCTTTGCAGAGGTTGAGTTGTTGGCTACTTTAGAGGGAATTTTTTAAATAGATGCACATATTCATGGCATCTTCGACACTTAAACAACACATGCTTGTATTTTAGCTTATGAATGATGACTTCTTATTGAAAGGAGATTTCAATGGACTCTAGAAGTGGCTAGTTATGTTCATGTGAACACAATATTGGGCATAGGCAAAGTACCTACTAGTTTTGGTTACCTCTGAAATCATAACGAAGGAAATTATCATATTTCCCAGGTCTTCCAAGATATCCAGTACTTAAAGGGAAGAGAATGCAGTCTTACCCACACTGGTGCAACTAAGAATTTCTCGTTGTTAGGGTTATATCTTGGTCTCTAGAATATTATGTAAACACTAACATTGTTGAAGAAGTATGGGCCATTTTCAAAGATCCATGTTCAATATTCTAGATTGAAAAAGATGACTGTAAAGAAACCGTTAACACCAAGGTGGACTTCAACATGGCCCCTTGGTAACCATTTATTTTTTATCCTGTTAGAGTCAGCTTTTGCAGCCTTCCTCCAGTGATCAAACATGCTCTTTCAAAGTGATTTTAAAGTGTCAAAGTCAAATTTTGTCATTTCAAAGAGTCTTCAAGCAAAATTTGATCATTAGGCATTAGGTCTAGGGTTGGTTTTCACTCTTTTCAAATTTGTCCAAATGTCAGTCCATGTCACCATTCAGCTGAGTGTACCATCATTCAAAGGGTTGTCATCATCTTTTCAAGCTCCATCGAGTCATTTTACACCTTGTTCATGCTTCAGTTGTGCCTAGGTAAGGTCCATTTCCCTCTCCTAGGGTTTTGGAGGTAATTTCTCTTGGATGGTCAAATCATCGGAAAAACTTGTATCCTGATGTTCTTACACCTTCCCCTATCATTAATTCACCTAATTAAACACTTCCCATCACTGAGATCCCCCAAATTCCTCATTTTTGCACAAACCCTAGTTTCTAGCCAAAACTTGGCAATTTCCTAGGCTAGGCCTGTGTTTTTCCCTTTTGGACCCCTTCCTCTCACTCAATCTCTGTGATTCCACTTCCCCCTGATTCCTAACATCCCTCCCTACTTCCCAAAATTTCCCCAAGAATTTAGAAGCCCCTTACCCCCTTCGTTTCGCTTCATTTCGACAAAATTCCTTGTTTCACACATCGGGGTAAGTTTCACTCAAAAGATGTTTCAGAGAAATCAAAGATGAATTTTGGAAAACTGAGAGAGGTTTTTGTCCACAACATCCCAAGGAAGAAAAACCTCCTTCACGTTTTACACAGGTATCATGGTTTTAGAGAAATGTCAAAAATTCCGTTGCCTCAGGAGAATTGAATGCACCTCTGAAGTGACCTTGGGAAAATCAAGTTTTCTCCTAGCATGTTTGGCCAAATGACTTGCATGATGAGTCAAATGACAACTAGACAGAAATAAATTTCCAATGAGCTATCATGATCTCAATTTGGAGTTGAGGAAGACCTTCAAAAGTTGACTGCAACAGCACTCTGCCTTGAGGCAGCCTCATTCTGATCATTTTGACTAGTGTTGGGAGATTTGATTTTTGACAAGGTAAATGAAATCCAAATTGCCTAATTCCACTTGTTTTGGAAAGTAGACTCCAATATCTTTCCAACGAGCTATCACACGCCCGATTTGGACACCGGGAAGGCCTCCAAAAACTTCCTGCAAAATGCACTATGTGGCAAGGGGCTCGAGCGACCCACCTGGGGCCCGAGCGACCCACGCAGACACAGGGTTTCGAGATTCATTCTGAGCGCCCAGCCTTGCTTGGAATCGATGCAACTGGCCTTCAAACAGGTTTTTATCAATTGATTGATGTTTTTGAATGCATTGGTGGCATCATTGGTGGTTTCAAATGTTCAACGGAGGATTTAAAACCCCACAGTCATAGAATTCTTGTTTTCAGGGTTTTAAAATGAAAATGAATGGTTGAATGAGTTTGTTTGCTATCTCATGGCAGTGATACATCCAGCTTTGCATATAATATCAAAACCATATTGCTCTCATGCCCATTTTGCCATTTTGACCATTGCTATTATTATACCATGTTTAAAACCCTTTGTTCCATGGTGACTGTGGTTGTAATGAGTCTCACTGCCTAATGTAAAAATATTCTCATGACTTTGTTTCAAACTACCCATTGAGACCTTTGTGGTTATTACTCATAGACAAACACATTCTATTGATGCCATGCTCTCCTTTGATAAAATTTGTTCAAAATTTTGAAAGTTACCCGCTCCTTTCGATCAAAGTCTACTCGTACTTAAACACAAAGAGTGATCAAAGTTACTCATTTGTGGTTATTACTCATAGACAAACACATTCTATTGATGCCATGCTCTCCTTTGATAAAATTTGTTCAAAATTTTGAAAGTTACCCGCTCCTTTTGATCAAAGTTCACTTGCATTTAAACACAGAGATTGTGCCTTTTCCAATCCACCTAAAACAGAGCTATTATCATTGTTTGTTTCCTTATGGTGCTTTGACAGTGGGGGATATTTGTTGGGTGTTTGAAACATACATTATAACTTTGCCTTCACTGCATCTATATCAGCATACATATTGCACATATCTTGTTCACAGCCATGTCAGAGATAGAGTCAGAGTATGAGCAGGAGTCGGACAATGACTCAATCGTTGAGGTTGATGTACTGAGATGGAGCATAGCAGTGCGCCAGTAGTGGTAGCATATCAGAGAGGCCACAAAGCTTTGTTTGCAGCATCACGTACGGGTACCATCTCCACATGGCGTGGAGGGGGTCTCGTTGACGCTGATGAAGAACGCGAGTACTATCTCCACACGAAGGCGTGAAGGGGTCTCGCTTTCTTCACTTTGCACATTCACAGATAATGACGATGACACATACTGCTGTCCCATTTTTCATTTTCAACAGGTTGAACATACACATTGCTACATCATGACTGACAACAACATATCATACAACCGAGACAGTGTTTTCATCACAGGAACTGCATGCACCAGGAAAGCACTAAAATGGCGGAAAAGGCCTAATCCACTCCGGATTTTGGCCGAGGCTTCATTTACTGAGCAAGATACATGATGGAGGGTCTTCGCTCCGAATTTGAGCAAATTCGGAGAAAATTTTGTCATTTTCAATTTTTTGGTCTAAAAAACAGGTTTTGTAGCTACGTGGGTCGCGCGCTCATGCGCTCGCTTTTTTTTGAGACATTTGCTGGAGGAGATTTTTACATTTTTGGATTTTTCATGGTTAATTATGCATCCTCTGAAGTCAACTTAGCATTTTAACAAAATCTGGATGGTCAAACAGCTCAAAAACACCATGAAAATCACCTTGCTGCCACCTTTTGCACCAGCAGGAAGTACCTCTGGGAGAATGAGGTTTTGAAGGGTCAAATCAACTCCAAATTCATAAATTCCACTTGGGTTGGAAAGTAGACATCCAGGGCTTTCCAACGAGCTATCATGAGCTCAATTTGGATGTCGGGAGCTACCTCAAAATCAGCCTGGAACATGAGCGACCCACCTAGAGATTTTTTTTGAGTTTTCAGCTGCCAGCTCAGTATTTCGCCTATTTTGGACCAGTTTTGCCTATGGATAGAATTCTTGGGTTTTTATGATGTAAATTCATGTTTGACATGTAACTTTGGCTTGTTTTTATCTCTTCTAGAAGATTCACTCTCAAATGAGTAAAAAATCATGTAATGGATCAGTTTCCACTCTTTTAGAGGCAAGTGGTTAGCTGCCTAGATTGTAGTTCCATGATTAGAATTGGTTGAAACTGATCCCTGAAGAGGGATTTCGACCCCTTGAGGTGGGGAAAGGGGTTAGAGTGATCTATATATTGTAATTTCTGAGGCATTCTACAGGTTGGAGAGGTTGGACTCTTGGAATACTTTTGATACTATTGTACATACTTTTCATATTTTGGCTAAGGAAAGATCAGGGGTTTTGCGGCACTTGTTGGGATCCTTGTGGTGTTCTGTTCTTGATGGTGTTTCTTCTTTGTTTACTGTAAGTTTCTTCATGTTTAATGTATGCCATCCTTTCATTATGCTTTTGAACTAAGTTGAATGAGTGATTAAGGTTGAATCCATTGTTTACAGTGCTTGGCCTTTGAATTCAGTTAGTTCTATATGTTTTCAGCTGTTTGGAGAGGATCCAATTTCATCTTTGCCCTCTTCAGCTCCTCGTCGGTCTAATCTATCCATCTATCCAATTTAAAGCATCAAGATCATCACCTACCTCGCCCCAGCTTGAACTCTGCAAAGGTCTGACCTTATCCCCGGACCCAAAATTTTGTTTTCCCATTACTCCAGCGAAAACCCAAAAAACCAAAAATCAAACATACTTATCTCTTTACTAGCCTAAAATCAGTTCTTATTGTAAGTCATCTCGCATTCTATTGCTTATTTTCTCGAGATTGACGGAGAGAGCCCTCTCCTGTCCTCGTAGGGCTAGCTACGAGGCTGAGCGTGGTTTGATGTAGCCTTGAGTTTTACTTCATTTCAGCCTGAGGTAGATTTGAGTGCTAACAGATCCAAACGATGAGATCCTTCTCGGCTGGCCATACCCCCACAAACTTGCAGATCAGGGCATGATCCTACATATATTGAATAATCCTTGCCACCTTGTTTGATTAGACTTCATATTTAGGGTCATGGACGACCTTCGAAAGACGTCAGGTTTGAGGTCGACTATGCTAGGCTGCTCTCAAAATAGGGTTTCCCATCTAGTGATTGTTTTACTGACTGTCAAAGGCTGATCGTAGTGGGGTGGAGGAAGGACCCCTTTTACCATTCGAGTTGGAATTGTTGGCTATGACATTGCGGTAGGAGGGGCGAGAGAATAACGAGACTTGTGGTGCCAGTGGAAGCCACATGATGTGTTAAAGAACCGTTGACAAAGAGTTTAGGCGAGGGTGAAAGAAATCCTAGTTGTCTTTGAACAAGGAACCCTATTTATGTGGTCATATATCTTATGTGATTCTTGAATATTTAATTGGAAACACTATCTTTATATATATATATATATACTCTTGTACTATTATCATTTAATTAATATAACTCAATAAATTGATCCCAAGCATCTTTCATTGTTGTCTTACTTACATGCAAACACACTTTGTCATTAAAGTTAAAAAATATATAAGAACAAAGTCTACCTTCCTTTACTCCCACTTCCTAATAAGATCTCATCCTAGGATGGCTCATTCTTAATCCCTTCAAATCTATTGTATAGATCCTTATTAAAAAACAACATCTTCATTACGAGCTTCTAGAAATTAAATCCAATGTCATCCATTTGTTCTAATATTCTCCAAAAATCTTCTATAATGAATATAGCCACATATTTATCTTATACCTTCTAGTGTTCCTCTCATTTCTTCCATGATACTAACCAATAAAACTTTGATACCATGAAACTAAAAACTAAACTTTTTTTTCTCATTTCTTCCCTGATACTAACCAATAAAACTTTGATACCATGAAACTAAAAACTAAACCCTTTTTTTAATATAATACAATAATATAGGATATACATTATATATTGTAAAATTAACTTTGGTTTTGAATACATAATTAAACACACTATCCAATGAAAACTTTGGTAACACGAAACTGAAAACTAAACTTAGAAAATAGATTAAAAAATATACATTATAAATTGTAAAACAAACTTTATTTCTTAATACACAACTAAAACAAAAGTATATGCTTTATATAAACACTTGTTACCACCTTTATCTCCACTCATTCCAAAGGTTTTGAACCCAAATTTATACATTAATAAAGTACATGCTTTATTTAAAAACTTAACAAAGGTACATATGCTTTATATAAACGCTTGTTACCACCTTTATCGCCACTCATTCCAAAGGTTTTGAACCCAAATTTACACATTAATAAAATACATGCTTTATATAAACACTTGTTACCACCTTTAGCTCCACTCATTCCAAAGGTTTTGAACCCAAATTTACACACATTAATAAAGTACATGCTTTATATAAAAACTTGTTACCACCTTTATCTCCACTCATTACAAAACCCCTAAATATTTGGCTACAATTAATGTACATTTCACACATATACAACTATACATTGTAAGGGTAAGAAAGACAAAGTCGCACTCCATCGTTATCAGCTTTTCACAAATAAAAGACATAGATGGTCGTTACCAAGGTGGACTCATTACCAGCTGGCAAAGTTCCATTTGGTGACTGTATAGGTATATTAAAACTTCCATGGCAACCACTAGGACTTCTCCGTCGTGACTGATAAAAGACAAAAAGAGGGATTGGATTTTTTTTTTTATAATATAAAATAAAAATCAAGTCACCGATTCAAAATTGCCCCAACCTACCTATCACATGAAATAATAGGCCTGTGGTATTATTTTTTTGCATAAGTATTTGCGAAATACACGCATCTCCGGATTTTAACCTCATTCCACAACAATCGAACGCGTTCCACCAAACCCATAGCCTCGGTCCCCGAGCCCCGGTGAATCTCCCTGTGCGAATCTGAGCCCCCAGCTTCCTTCCCGAACGTCCATCTGAGATCCCGAACCTCCAGGGGGACTGTACCGAGCGTGGGAACCCTGCACTTGAATTGAAAGCATTTGGGTATAATTCATTCAGATAGGAAGAAGCTGGGGGGACGAGGGAGCACTGCTTCTGGTCATGGCGACTACCACATGGACAGCTTCGCAGAAGTGGAACCATGGACATCTTTTATGGCCAAATCCTGCGCACTTGCATTAATGGAATGAAGCGTAACCCATCGGTGAAAACGTTGAGCAATTCGGTGGTGTTTTGCGGATCATGGTGACAGGTTTAGCGTGTCCTTCGGTCGTGTTGCCCAGGATCCCTCTTTTAACCCGTCTGGCAGGATTTAACTTCAGAAAAAATGGTTGGTGCAGGGGCCCCAGAAAATTGTGGACTGGTTCTTCTTCTGGCGGAAAGTCTGAGAAAATGGGGGTCCCGAAGTGTCTGATCCATGGCGTGGGCGGAGGAGGAGGAGGCGGCGGAGGGTTTTGGGAAGGAGCGGATGGTAGTGATAACAACCACTACGCCTTATCCAAGGGCAGTTTCAGAAAAGTATGGATTATTCCGCTTGGCCTTGGCCCTTTTGTTTTAGATTCAATCATATTTACAATTTTCCCGTTACATGAATCCAAGCACTGGTGGCAGTAGGAGTTTTAATGAGTGGAATATATTGATGTTATATGTTGAGTTGGTTATCTGTTTTCTCAAATTTTTTAGTCTCTAAATAAGGTAACCCATCTTATCTCTCTGACAAATTTGCCTGTTTTTCTTTCTTTTGGGATACGATGCTCCCTATTGACACGGTGTTGCAAACTTGCCCGTGTATACAATACTCCAGATAGATGGGATGTATACATCACTCTACAAAGATTCCATCAACCAAGAATTTACTATTTTTCTGCCAAATTCCCTCATGTCTTGCACCTGGTCTCAACCGTTGTACCATTTGCCACTTAGTACATGAAATTGCCCAATTACAGAAGCAAGATGGTCCATGAGGTGAGTTGTGAACCGTGTCTTGGGGGGATTTGAACCTTGGTTGGGTGTATGAAACGCTATCCACTTGACCAAGTAACCATGACCTGTTGTTTACGAGCTCATTTTTTTTAAACGTATGTATTGCAGAGAAATGCTTGTTAAAACATAACCTGCTATTACTAATCCATTGTAAAAAACAGAACAGTTATTACAAATATAAATGGAATGAGTTCAGGCAGCCAGCTGATGTTTCAGAGATTGGTTTTAATCAGGAAATTCAGCCTCTTGAAATGCTGAAAAATAGATGAGGTGATAATTGACCACAGTGTTTTGTACATTTTAATTGTTAATGTGTTGTATACTGTTGAAAAAATAGGGAATTAGTAGATTTGTTTTGGCTTGAGAAAGTTGGTTTGGACAAATAGTAATAGTCAATAGTTGGTTAATTTAATTGGTGGCTTCAGTGTTCATTTTCTTGGAGAAATATTTGCAGTTAGTAGTTATTTGTGATGAACATGCAAACAACTGGGATATGAGACTTATGAAAACCTAAATATAAGCTCTATCATTGTGAACATTGTGCAGAAATCTAGATTGAGGACTAAAGTCTGGAAAATACATGTGCTTAATAAATCTAGACAATAATTTGACAATTAAGAAAACCAGAGAATTATTTAAAGAAGAAATACAATATATAAGTGCACTGTGAATTTTGAATTTCCAAAATTTGCAATATGAATGAATGAATGAAGGGATTTTAATAACGTTGTTAATTTCTGAACATGTTCTATGCCATTTCAAATTAGGGCACAATACTGAAGAAGATAGAACATACTAATAGATCGATAGAAAACAAGCCAAAAACAGAGATGATAGATGGTGGCGTTACGGCGATCAGCAGGATGCTTCTACCAGCAAAGTCTCCAATAGGTCATTCAGCCAAACGTGTCACATATAACCCAGAACAACCCAAACACAGAACCGTTCATATATATCACAGCTCCAATGCTATCTAGAGAGAGAATTCCTCCACAACAATGTGTGTCAAATGAACTCTAAGTCTCTCCAATATATAGGAATCTTTGGGGGTGTGTGACACGTCCTTTAAGACATTTAAGTCTATATTTTATTTCAGGCCGACCTAGCACATAAGTGGAATTAATTCAAAGTACATGTTCTGCTCATCCGATTGAGATGATCTTTAGATCAATCTTACACCTCTCCGAAAGAGGAATCCAATAAAAATATTGTGATCGTCATCTGAGCAGCACAACCCGGAGTTTGGACCTAGTTGTCCAATTTTAACAAACGTCCATGAGACCAAGCGGTCTAAGGGACCTAGGACCCTAACCCATCACAACTTCGAACTTTTCTCTAAGACTACTCTCCTGTCATTAATCTTGACCAAGAAGTTCGCAATGGTGATAAGTCTCGCTTCCTCAAACAACTTGTTCAAACAGTGCACCTTCAGAATGATTTTAAACCGATTAGGAATATCCTCATAAGCCGGACAATCCATGATGTAGTGCCATTCTGTTTCAACCTCTCCTTTCCTACAAAAGATGCAGATTCTTTCTTCCCACTCTTCTTTTGGAGTTGTCCATGTACTTGTTTCACATCTGAGATGATGAGACCCGGTCCTCATCTGTGCTATTAAAATCTAGCCTTTCCTGTGATTTTGGCACCTAAATATATCTTCTCATCATGAGACCATGTCGGGTTGAAATCTTTAACATAGAGATTTTTTTCGACTAATCTGTTTTTTCCAAATGGTAGGCTTGAATTTTTCAAGCACCCATTTTTTAATTTCCTCTTTAGAGTTAGGACACTCTTGCCACTTAACGCCCCACTTGCCCAACCACTTGTCATTTTCTTTCCCCCGAGTTTTCTTCCTCCTCGTTAACTCTTCCGCAACAACTATTTTAGGCCAACGATGCTCTTCCATGCCTTCAACCCTTCTTCTGCCTCGGCCTCCATTGGAAATAAACCAGCCTCAACTAGAAAGATCTCATAAGGAACCGTTGATTTGAGTTTGATTTTTTTTTTTTGGTAAGTTAGTTTAATTTATATTAAATCAAAGAGAAACATTACATAGACAACAGGCTGAATTGGTAAGCTGCGCTTAGCCAATACCAACCTTCATTGCTTTCAGAGTAGCGCAGGTGTGGGGTTGCCACCTAGGAGGAAACCAATCCTATAGTAGCTTCAGACAGTAAAAAATTACAAGGTGTGCCTTGATACATGAAAAAACAAAAGTTCTATAATATGCGCTAAAATAACAGAAAATAGAAAAGAGTCGTGCAACCTCGCAATCATGGTGTTCCAGCATCACCATCGGTAATAGGGTCCTCCTCCTCGATGCGGCATTCGTACTCCTGCACTATGGCTTCCTCCTCAGCAGTTGGCAAGTGTGGGGGCTTTGAGGCGGGTGCGCAGAGAATGGGAGCAATCGGGTACTCAGCATCTGATACACACGTCCAAACGCCCTCCGAGTACATGATCCATACATCGGTGTCTTCCTTCGTGGTTTCTTGTATCGGAAGAGGCTTAGATTTGCGAGGAGTAGGATGTTCCTGGTGCGCTAAGGTGGATTTCTTAGGTCCCTTTCTGCCCCTCCGAGTCTTCTGAGCTGAGTCTTCCTCCTCCTGGGTGCGCGCAAGACACTGTGATGCATCCTTGTCATGGCTACTAGAAGAGGAGCCCTCGAAGGATTCCAAACGGTTGTCTTGACCTCGCTGATAATGTCCCGAGAAGGCACCTCTTTGGCCTCCCCTGATGGTCCTTTGGCGCTGATGCAGAGCCATGGGGGGGAGTGTTGATTTTTGTAGCATTCGGAAGTGTCCCAAGTCTCAAACTTTTTAAGGAGGCTTGAGCCTTGGACAACCGCATTCTAAAGAACCCAAAAATAGTTTGTGGAAATTCCACTCGGTTCAAGAAATATTAAAATAATTAATTATTTTAATGGAGACCCTCAGTCCAAACTTAGGAAAAGGAAATAATTAAAAGGCATTAATAATTCAGAGTGTGAATCTTCTAGAAAACATGGATCAAGTCAAGATTTAATCTTAGCCATTGATTAATATTTTAATTTGGGTCGTTGGTTCTCCAACAGGATTATAAAAGAAGGCTTGAGGGTCACTTGGAAGATAAGCCGGGCACACACTTAGTACCCAAAGGAGATCCATTCTGATGTAGAATTCGATCTCAGCGGGAGAGTTGCAGGGCGGGAAGTTGTAGAAGCAGGAGGAGGTCAGGGGTGATCGAGATCAGGGTCGGAGAGCAGCAATGGGTCACTGAAGGTAGCTTGAGGCTACAACGCAGAGACCCCACGCAATCCAGCTCTGGGATTGCACAGAGAATCACGTAGACTGACGCAGGGGCTTGCATGGGTTGTTCTAGGTGTCAGAAATTTGTCCGAGAGAGCTGGGCACTCAGTCTCAGGTGGTTCAGAATTTATCTTCCGAATATTTCCTTGTAAAGATATCATTTTTTGAAGAATTAATAAAACCCTCATTTGCTGCACCGCTTTTCTCACATTGGGATTTTCCAGGGACATTTGTCCAAAAATAACTGTGTACATGTGATTGATTCTTGTGCTTACGTTCTCTACTGTTTATTTCTCTTCATAGATGATTGTGAATGTTGCAGTAGTATTTATTTCGATATTTGTCGGAAGATTTTTGAATAATAACTTATTGAAATAATAAGTAGGAGAAATAAATCTATCACTGCAATTGGTTGAGAATTTTCACATGGTATCGGAGCCAGAGATGAATAACAGAGAGGGGGCATCTATCAGTGAACAAAGATCTACGTAGTTCTCTAGGGCAACAACGGAGAAGGGTTCACGCAGTCCTCCAGGAGGGGGGGGGGGAAGCACGATAGAACAGATGGATCACGATGTATCTGTATTAGCATCCGGACTAGAGGAAGATTTTGCTTGTGTTTCAAGCATGACGTCCTCAGATGTTTGGTATATTGACAGTGGAGCATCTGCTCACATGACGGGAGTATGGGACTGTTTTTCCGACTACCAAGAAGAGAAGATGAATTTCAAAATAACCATGGGTAATAAAGCAAAGTGTGCTACTGTTGGGAAAGGTACCGTAGTTTTTCAGACCGAGGCAGGGAACAGAATCCGGGCTACTAATGTACTGCATGTGCCGGGTTTGGTGATGAATCTACTCTCAGTGTCACAGCTTCAAAACCGAGGATATGACATCTACTTTATTGGCAATAGAGTCTATGTGAAGCACCCCAGTTGGAAGAAGAAGGCACAAATTGGGGCAAGAAGCAACAAGATGTACAAACTGCAGCTTGATTCCCCAATGGCACTGGTTGGGAGCGCAGATGAAACAGATCTGAATGAACTATGGCATAGGAGAATGGGGCATTTGCATCATGGGGCGTTGAGAACTCTCAAGAAGACTGTCACAGGTGTTCCATAATTGAGCACCAAGCGGGATGATGTCTGCAAGGGGTGCCTATTGGGGAAATATGCCAAGGTAGCATATCAGAGAAGCAACAATAGGTCCAATGGTGTGTTAGATCTAATACACTCAGATATCTGTGGGCCGATGTCCACGAGAGCTCTTAATAGTGCCGAATATTTCGCCACCTTCATTGATGACCATTCCAGGAAAACCTGGATCTACTTCTTAAAGACCAAGGATGAAGTCTTTAGTCGATTTAAAGAGTTCAAAGCTCTGGTGGAGAATCTGACAGGGAAGCGGATCAAGGTATTGCGATCAGATAATGGAGGTGAATACATAGATAAAGAATTCACCGGATTCTGTGCAAGGGAAGGCATCAAAAGAGAATGGACAGCTCCATACAATTCAGAATAGAATGGAGTGGCATAAAGGAATAACCGAACTATTTTTGAAGCAACCAGAGCTATGTTGTATGATCAAGACATGCCCAAATTCCTATGGGCTGAAGCGTGTAATACAATTGTCTACATTTAGAACAAAACTCCTCACACTGCACTGGGAAATATCACGCCAGAAAGTGTCTTCACTGGCAACAAGCCCGAAATGAGTCACTTTAGGATCTTCGGTAGTATAGCTTAGTGTCATATACCAGTGAGAAGAGGAAGGAGTTGGAGATGACTGCTGAAAGGGGGATTTAGTAGGATACAGTGGTGCGAAGAGATGTGAAATTTATGGAGGAGAAAGCCTTTAGAAGATCACGAGAACTGCCTTCTGCTACACAGTCAGAGGAAGAGCCTTTGGTCCAGCAGAAAATTCTGTTGCCTCTCCAAGGCATAGTGATCCAAAGGATGGGTCTCCTGAGGATTTGTAACAAGGAGAGCCGGTAAATCCTCCCACCACCAGTGGAAGAACGAGTAGGGAACATCGATAGATTCTGAAGGATGCAGAAGTTTTTGTCAGAAATCCCAGGAATGAGAAGAGATAGCGTAAGCAGCTTGAGAGGTATCAAGTCTTGGTTGCTCAAGTCGTAGAACCCTCCAGTTTCCGGGAAGCTGCTCAACATCAGGTATGGGTTGATGCAATGGTGGAAGAGTACAGTTCCATCATGGCAAATGATGTCTGGGAAGTAGTACCCAGACTACAGGAGAGATTTGTTGTAGGATCTAGGTGGATCTGCAAGATCAAGCATGCTGTAGATGGCATCATCGAGAAATTTAAAGCCAGGTTCGTGGCTAAGGGGTATGCTTAGAAGGAAGGAATAGACTATGAAAAAACCTTCGCCTCGGTAGCCAGATACACATCTATCAGGTCCGTGATATCCCTTGCTGCGCAGATGGGATGGGAAATTCACTAGATGGATGTGAAGACGACATTCTTGAATGGTGTGATAGAAGAAGTGTATATAGAACAACTGGAGGGCTTTGAGACACATGATCAGAAGACTCATGTGTGCAGATTGAAGAAAGCATGATATGGACTGAAGCAAGCTCCCAGAGCCTGATATGGTCGAATTGACAGCTATCTGCAGAAGATGGGATTCGTCAAGAGTGATGCAGATCCGAATCTCTACTATCTAAGAGTAGGGAGTGAGCCATTGATACTGGTATTGTATGTGGATGATTTGTTCTTGACAGGATCATCAAGGCTCATCACAGATTGCAAGAACAATTTAGTTGAAGAGTTTGACATGAATGATCTGGGACAAATGCACTATTATCTGGGGTTGGAAGTTTGGCAGCAGGATGGGGAGATCTTCCTTGGTCAAGGAAGATACACTACAAAGATTATGAAGAGATTTCAGATGGAGGATTGTAGACCCATGACCACTCCAATGATTACCAACTAGAGGAAAATCGACACGTCCGATGATGATGAAGTTGATCCTACACTGTACAAACAGCTCATAGGGTCATTGATGTATCTGGTAAATACAAGGCCAGACATCTGTTATTTTGTTAATACTAGTGTTACACAGGGTCTCGCCCCCCCACCTAGGGATCTAGATTCCTCGCCCCCTCGCGCTCTGAGGTCTTAGGGACTTCTAGGGGGCGTTTCCCTCATGCCTTCGCACACCCGCTTCACGCCCCCTCACGCCCCCTCACGCCCCTTTTAGTTTATGGTTTCATGTTAAAAGTTGGTGTGCCACTTAGCATGTTTGAGAATCCAAGTGATTCTGATTCAGAGGGTGACATGGTTGATCCTAATATATTCGTGCAACAGCTGGATGCAGAGACTAGTGGGGCATTATCTTGAGCATTTATGCTCATTTATCATTATGATGATATCATTTGATATTCATATGTTATGTTTTATGTTTTATGTTTCAGACATAACTTATTTTCTTTTAAGTTTTATGTTTCAGACTTGAGTTGTAAACTTCAGTTTAAACTTTATTTTGAATCTTGATATAATATGTCATATGATATCTTAAACTTTATATCCATTGTATGTTTTAACTTTAACTTTAAGTTTTAAGTTTTAAATTTGTTTCAGTTATATGATTCATCATTCATCGATTTATAATTTTATCATTTATGATTTATCTTTCATGATGGAAGAGTATGATGACTGTATATACATTCCTTGCAAAAATACAATTACATTATAAATATTAAATTTTATAATTTTTATGACCCCAACGTCCCCCCACGTTTCCTGAAAATTGGTAGGGAGCTTTTGCATATGCCGCTCCCACGCTCCCTCGCCCCCTCGCTCCCACCTCCAGGAGACTTGGTGGAACATTGGTTAATACCCTAAGTCAGTTCATGGTGGAACCAAAGAGGGCACATTGGGCAACAACCAAACATGTTCTCAGGTACCTTCGAGGAACAGTCGAACTTGGATTAAAGTACACCCGTGACAATGATGTCAGGTTGAGTCGTTTTACTGATGCATATTGGGCTGGAAGTTCAGTTGATCGGAAGAGTACCAGTGGGTATTGTTTCAGTCTGGAATGACTTCCTGGTGCAGTAGGAAACAGAAGTCTGTGGCATTGAGCTCAGTAGAGGCAGAGTATATGGCAGCTAGCACAGCTTCGTGCGAAGCCATATGGCTTAGGAAACTGCTAGTAAATTTGCTCAAGGAGAAAATGGAAGCGACCAACATTCTATGCAATAATCAGAGTTGCATAAAGCTCTCTGAAAATCCCGTGTTTCATGATAGGTCGAAACACATTGACATCCGGTGTCACTTTATCAGGGACTGGGTACAATGTGGAGCTGTTCAGCTGTAGTACACTCCAACAGGAGAACAGGTGGCATACATTCTCACGAAGGCTTTGGGAAAGACAAAGTTTGTCTACTTTAGAGAAAAGATGGGGATGATGAAGAATCCCTTCCAGTAGCAGGAATGAAGGATTCAGTATTCAGAGGGATCTGTAGCACAGATGCAACAAGTGACAGTGGCAGTGTCAAAGGCAGCAGTACAAAGGACAATAGCGTAGAGGGTGCTTCAGAATCAGAGCAGCATGCAGCAGACATATTGTTGGAACACTTTCCTCGCTAAGAGGGAGTGTTGATTTTTGTAGCATCCGGAAGTGTTCGAAGTCTCAAACATTGCAGGGAGGCTTGGACAACCGCATTCCAAAGAACCCATAAACAATTTGTGGAAATTCCACTCGGTTCAAGAATTATTAAAATAATTAATTATTTTAATGGAGACCCTAAGTCCAAACTTAGGAAAAGAAAATAATTATAAGGCATCAATAATTCAGAATGTGAATCTTCTAGAAAACACAGATCAAGTCTAGATTTAATTTTAGCCATTGATTAATCTTTTAATTTGGGCCGTTGGTTCTCCAACATGAAGATTATAAAAGAAGGCTTGAGGGTCACTTGGAAGACAAGCCGGGCACACACTCAGTACCCGAAGGAGATCCATTATGATGTAGAATTCGATCTCAGTGGGAGAGTTGCAGGGCAGGAAGCTGCAGAAGCAGGAGGAGGTCACGGGTGATAGAGATCAGGGTCAGAGAGCAGTAGTGGGTCACTGAAGGTAGCTTGAGGCTACAGCGCATAGACCCCACGCAGATTCACGCAGCCCAGCTCTGGGACTGCGCAGAGAATCACGCAGACTGACGCAGGGGCATGCAGGGGCTGTTCTGGGTGGCAGAAATTTGTCCGAGAGAGCTGGGCACTCGGTCTCACGTGGTTCAGAATTTATCTGTCGAATATTTCCTTGTAAAGATATCATTTTATGAAGAAATAATAAAACCCTCATCTGCTGCACCGATTTTCCCACATTGGGTTTTTCAAGGGACATTTGTCCAAAAATAATTGTATACATGTGATTGATTCTTGTGCTTATGTTCTTTATTGTTTATTTCTCTGCATATATGATTGTGGATGCTGCAGTAGTATTTATTTCGATATTCGTCGGAAGATTTCTGAATAATAACTTATTGAAATAATATTGAGAATTTTCACAGGGAGGAGCAGCTAAGGGTTGGGGGTTGGTGTACGCACGGATACTTGTGCTTCAGGGGAGCTCTTAGCAGAGGAGTGGGGAAAGGATGTGCGCGAATGAGCATAAAGCAGCAGGGGGGTGCGCAGATGTGGGGGGGGGGGGAGGGGGTTTGCCACTGAAAGCGCGTAGCTGAAGGGATCTATGAAGACAAGGAAAATCAGGGGGGAGTGCGCAACCTAGGGGGTGCACAACAGGGTATGTGGCTGGTAGCCTGGCGCTAGAATGGAGACGCGCAGGGGGGAAGGCGCACCTCTGGTGAAAAACTCGAAGAGATTGATGCAACAACAAAATAACTAAGTGGGCATAGAGAGCTTTGGAAACCAACATGAGCAGCTTGAGGATAGCACAATGTGTAGGAACCTCGCCTTTTGAAGACCTGTGGCACAAGCGCAAATGCTGTGCATTATTGTGACACGCACGCAGAGGCAGGCTGCGGTAGTTCTCATGGTGTGGCATGTGATTCAGGGTATGGCAGTGGATCAGATGCATCATGGAACTCATGTAAATGATTGCAGAGGGGATGTTCCACATCAAGTAAAGGCTAGCGGTGTAGGTCTTCGTCAGCCCGTGCGTGGGAAGAAACCGTTTCATACTTGCGCGTCCTGTCACTTGCATCCGGGGTTGAGTTAGAAATTATTAGTGATTAGGTGTTTTTGAATTCTTTCTAATTGCTTCCACTTCTAGTATGCCATACTACTCCCCCAAACTTTACATCCATAGAGTACAACCGGTGTAACCAACAACCCAAAAAGAGTTTTCTTGGTCTTGCAGTTCCATAATTCTGCTTTCCTGCATCTGTTTTATAGAAGATAAAAGGCTCTTCATCCCCTTGAATCCTTTTAGCTCTACATGCCTCCCAATTGAGCCCGTTGTGAAAAGTAATTCCTAGATACTTGTATTATTCCACAATCTCCTAGGTTTCCCCTCAAAAATAAAATTAACATGTTGTTTTTTCCTCTTCAAGGAGAAGATCATGATCTTTGTTTTGCTAATGTTTACTTGCATCCCAACCTCCTCACAAAATAACTCTAATGCCTTCAAATGCTCTCTTAGACCATGAGCTGATTTTGCAATTAGGATAAGGTCATCAGCATACAAGAGAAGTCTCACCACATACCCTGCTAACTGAATACGCTCCCCACTGTTATTGTTTAACTATTCTTCCAACTTAGCAATATATAAGTCAAACAACGTGGGGGAAAGAGGACACCCCTGCTTAATCCCAATGTCAGTACCAAAGCATTCAGAAAAACCTTCCTTAGTTTTGATTTTAGCTCTAACTTTCTCGTAGAGCTTATGAACAACCCTATATTCCCTTGGAATTCCGATATCTTCCATCCTGCTCCAAAGCTTGTCTCTAGGGACAGTGTCGAAAGCTTTCTTGAAATCAACAAAGCAACAAGAGGTCTCCTCACCCTGTATGTCCCATACTTTTCTAATGAAAAGAGTGATACAACGATCAATGGTGGAATGTCGCGGCCTAAAACCAGCCTGTCCTTTTGTTCTTTTACCTTCCTTTTCTGCTTAACTGCTAATTCTACATTACACCATGCTTCCAAATAGCTTTCCAAAAAGAGGATTAACTATAATAGTGCAGTAATTGGAGGGGATATTAATGTCTCCATTTTTGTACAAGGGATAGTAACACTAGTTGTCCATTTAATTGCAAAACTACTTTGTGTGATGCTGTTGAAGATGTTTTTAATAATTAGAGCCAAGGTTTCAAACCCCCACTTTAAAAATTCTGTTTGCAATCCATCAATGTCTTGAGCTTTACCATTTGCTAATTTTTTTATACCACACGCTTGACATCTTCTAATGAAAATAACTCAGCGGACATGTTGATTATGGGAGGGTTACTTCTCTCTTGATCTCTCTCGTAAAGAAGCTTCGCGTACTCTAACCATTGAGTAGCCGAGATATTATTATCCATTTGCTTTTTCTTTTGCTGTAATTCCCTCCAAAATCGTTTGGGATTAAGTTTCCCAAGCAAATTAATTCATTCCTTCTTGAAATCACATACTTTTATTTTTTTGTTTTTAGCATATTTTTGTACTTTTTCATGCCTTCACTGTATACTTCCTTCTCTTTCAATGATCTTTTTGCAGCCTTACACTCATTAAACCAGGGATTGGTTGGAAAAGTGTTTTACATTCTCTTCATTGGTCAAGATCTTTTGCACACCTTTAAGGCTTTGTGGATTAAAGGAATCACCATATTTATGCCAATGTTCTCTATTATTGCACTGTCCTCTTCATCTTCTAAGTTGACTTTTGCCACCTGAAATTGATGTTCCAACGCAGCAACAAAGAGCTCTTGATTTTCCTGATTCATAATGAATCTACCATTTGCATGAACTTTCTTCTGTCTATGTTGGTTTTTCTCAAACTGCATCCCACTTGTGTGCATGCCCAACTTAATATAGAGAGGCATATGATCCGATTTCAACTCAATAGGGCAAGCTCCAATATTGAACTCTGACAAATTAGAAATAAAGCTTTGGGAGCAAATCACATAATCCACCACACTTTGACCGTTGTAAGTTTTACACGTAATGTCACCAGATCTAGGCCAAGTTTTCATGGCACTACAATTGGCCATGTCATAGAGGTTACATAAGCCTAACAATTTAGCACCAAAGTGTAAAACACTCCCTTTTCCATCTTGAGAAGACTTTTCCCACGTGTCATTCTCACCCTCATTTAGCCAAAGAGGATCGTTTCCTTATTCTCATCACTACCTAACTGCATAGACTGATTGTTTGTTGTCCTTGCATTAAAGTAACCGACCAAAACTATATCTCCCAAAGTCTTGAAGGCAGAAATGTCTTTTTTTAGAGCAGCGTAAGGGTCTTCACTATCTAAGTTTGCCTTCTTGTAGAACTTCGAATTTTTTGGAGCAAAGTAACAAGCAACCATCCCGATTGTTGCATTGTTCTCTGTTATATTAAGCCATATAAATTGCTTATTTGGGTACTCTTTTTCCACTTTTACAATTCCACTCCAACTTTGTTAATTTTGGACAACTAGGTCCAAACTCCATGTTGTGATGCTTAGATGAAGATACCGATATTTTTATTGGGTTCCTCTTTCGGAGATGTGCAAGATCGATCTAAAGATCATCTTGATTCGATGAGCAGAACATTTATTTTGAATTTATTCAAGATATGTGCAGGTCGGCCTTAAGGTTTTGTGCCCCAGCAGTTGTGTCACACACCCTCACTGATGGATATATATTGGTCAACGTTGGAGGACATTTTCACTCATCTCATCCTCATGCATTTCTCTCTCCTCATTTGATTGGTTCGATGACCTTGGTGGCTCTTCTCTCCACACGTGGGAAAATTCCAGTAGCAACACATTTTTTATTTCGGTCTAGGGTTTCTGCAGCAAACTTTGACCAACGTTGACTTTGGTCAACGCAAGGTCAAAAGGCCCTGAAACTCTCCCAAAAGTTCGATTTTCCTAATCCTCATTTTCTGGCACTATTCTCGAGGCAAGACATTGACTTTGACTTTTTAGCATTGACCGTTGACTGACAACGTTCAATTTTGGGTTGACTTTTGAGTTGACCATTTGGCTGTCCTAGAAGGTTGTGTGACATTGCTAGTTGGCTGACCATATTGAGACTTTGTTGGTTGAAGCATCCTGTTGACTGTCGTAACGCACCAACACACTTATATATTTCTGGCTTGTCTTCTGTCGATCTACTAGTATGTTCTATCAACATTTTTACTTTATTGTTTATATGATTGTTGTTTGATATTGAAGAAAAAGTAAAGTTGCATCAAACATAGAACATCTACAAAAATTTACATGGTATCAGAGCTGAGGTGAAGACAAAGCACTAATTTGTAGCAATCACTGAAGAAGAGGATGGGTTCCTCAAACTACAATGGCTTTAAGGCTGATGACAAATTTACTGGGAAGGATGACTTGCATGCTTGGAAGATGACATTGGATCTTAACTTGGAAGACCAAGATGTCATAGACTATGTGGAGGGTAAAATCCAAGAGCCTCCATCCACTGCAACTGCTGCTGCCAAAACAAAGTATAAGAAGGGGGAGATCAAAGCAAAGCTGATGATCAGGGACTCAATTCACAAGAGTCTGGTTGCCTATATCTTTGAGCTAGGCACATCCAAAAAGATGTATGATAAGTTGGTCCACATGTTCAAGGCCAACAATGCGAATCAAGTCCTATTCTTCAAGAATCAATTGAAGAATCTGAAGAAAGGCAGGGATGAGTTTGTTCAATCATACTTTCCGAAGCTGACCAAGATCAGGAACAATTTGTTGGCTATTGGGGAGACAATAGCTGATCGAGAGATGGTTCTCACTGCACTTGGAGAGCTCTCATCCAAATGGCATGTGTTCAACACTACCATTCTCAATAACAATGTGATACCTGACTTTGACGAAGTACTATCGAGATCCGTACAAGAAGAGACAAGAATGGAGGAGTATGAAAATGAAGGAAATGCTGCCTATGCTGCTCATTCTAGAAAGAAGAACTTTGGTGGTCCAAAGAACAAAGGAAGAGTAGGGGCCTAAGGAAAGAAGGGCAAGTGTTACACTTGTCATAGGCCAGGTCACTATGCTAGAGAATGCCCTTTCAAGAAGGATTCTCCCGATGATGATGACAACCACAGCAACTGGAGGAATGGTAATCAAAGGAACAACAGGTTCAAGGGGAAGAGGAAGGCTCCCTCCGGCGGAAATGGTCAACCTTTCAAAAGGTCGAGAAATTCCAAGTATGAGGAATTAAATGTTGTTGATAAAAGAAATAAATTCATTCTTGTATCTGCCCTTTCTGCTGCATCTCCACCCGACACTATGGATGTCTGGTTGATAGATAGTGGTGCCTTAAGGCACATCACTGGGTTTAAGGAAGCACTTTCTGATATGGTTGAGAAGGATAATAATCTAGAAATTATCCTTGGAGATAATGCCACATATCCCGTGAAAGGGACAGGGATTGTGACCCTCCACTTGCCTCAAGGTCAAGTCCTCCGCTTGCAGGATGTACTCTATGTACCTAATTTGAAGAAGAACCTTGTGTCTATATCGGCCATGGAAGACAAAGGTTTCAATGTGGAATTCATTGATGGGAAGGTGCACATCTGGAAGAAGAGCTTCAAGGAAGCTATCACGATTGGGTTTAGAGTTGATACACTCTACCAGGTTGGAAGAAGTCCACTGGGAGCAATGACGTGCGATACTATTCGACAGACAGAACTATGGCATTGAAGGTTTGGACACCTTCACTACAAGGTTCTTCCCGAAGCTGGGAAGGTGGTGACAGGGATACCCGAGTTTTCAAATAATCATGAAGGTGTATGTCAGGGTTGTGCCGAAGGAAAACATACAAGGGGACGTTTCCCCTCAAGTGTCACAAAGACATCTAATGTCTTGCAATTGATACATTCTGATCTGTCTGGGATGTTGCCCGTGACATCCTTGGGAGGATGTTCTTATTATATGACATTCATAGATGACTTCTCTCGCAAAACCTGGATATACTTCTTGAAGAAGAAGGATGAGGCTTTCATGTGGTTCTGTACCTTCAAAGCCTTGGTGGAAAATCTAACAGGGAAGAAGATCAAGATATTGAGGACCGATAATGGCACTGAATATGAGACGAACGAGTTCAAGAACTTTTGCAGAGAAGCTGGCATCAAGAGGGAGACCACAACTGTCTATACTCCTGAGCAGAATGGCGTTGCTGAACGAAAGAATAGGACCATTCTGGAAGCTGCCCATGCCATGCTATGTGACCAGGGTCTACCGAAGTTTCTGTGGGTAGAGGCTACGAACACTGTTGTGTACATACAAAACCAATGCCCACATTCTGCTCTGGACTCCAAAACTCCCGAAGAGGTTTTCTCGGATAAGAAACCTGACGTCTCACATTTTATAGTTTTTGGATGTCCTGTTTATTTTCATGTGCCGAAGGAGAAGAGGAGCAAGTTGGATGCTTCTGGGAAGAAGGGAATGTTTGTGGGCTACAGCGAAACTTCGAAGGCCTATAGAGTCTATGTGCCTGGTCAAAGGGAAGTGGAGATATGCCACGATGTTACCTTTGACAAAGATGCTTCCTTGAGGAAAGTAGTCAATCTTCCGAGATTTGAGGAAGATCATGAAGCAAGGCCTAAAAATCAAGAAGAATTGAAGGATGAGACGATGCCCGATGCTGAAGGACCAATGGACCCGATTGATCCACCTCCTTCACTGGGGAAGAGACCATCATGGCTCAGGCACACTCTCGAGGATGCCGAGGGACATATGGCCCCAAGGGGGACATTCCGTGAAAGCAAGAAGCCGAATAGATACCAAGGGTATCTAACAGCCATGAGTACTATTGTACAATATGAGCCTAGATCCTTTGAGGAAGCCATAAAGCATCAAGTCTGGAAGGATGCTATGCACGAAGAGTATGAGTCCATATTGAAGAATGATGTCTGGGATGTGGTTCCAATACCGGAGGACAAAGCAGTTGTCACCTTGAAATGGCTCTACAAGATCAAGCACGGATCTGATGGAAGTGCTGAAAAGTTCAAGGCAAGATTCGTTGCCCGTGGCTTCTCTCAAAAGGAAGGCATAGTGTTAAAATTGGACAACTAGGTCCAAACTCCATGTTGTGATGCTCAGATGAAGATACCAACATTTTTATTGGGTTCCTCTTTCAGAGAGGTGTAAGATCGATCTAAAATTAATCTTAATCCAATGAGCAGAACATTTATTTTGAGTTTATTTTTAATAATTTCAAATATGTGCAGGTCGGCCTAAGGTTTTACACCCCCAACAGATGTGTCACACACCTCAGTGATTGATATAAATAGAGTCAACGTTGGAAGACTTTTTCACTCATCTCATCTCACACATCATCTCCTCTTTTGATTTAGTACGAGCTCCTTGGAAGCAGTTTCGGTTCACACGTGGGAAGAAGGACGAATTTACCGCAGCTAGGGTTTCCACGCAAGTTTGACCAACGTTGACTTTGGTCAACGCATGGTCCAAAGAGGCTGAAAATTGGTGGAGACTTCGATTTTGGAAGGCCGTACATATTGGCACAAGAACCGAGGTCAAAAGGTTGACCGAAGACCGAGCTGCGTTGACTTTCTTGCTACTGTCCTATGTTGACTTTTCTGGGGTTGACTTTAAGTTGACCGTGTGGCTGTTTTGAGGGCTGTTGTGACACATGCTGGGTTGGCTGACCTAGGAGACTTTGCTGGTTGAAGCATCCTGTTGACCGCCGTAACGCACCACCACATTTTTCTGTTTTTGGTTTGTCTTCTGTAGATCCTCTAGCATGTTCTATCAACATTTTACTTGATCGTTTATGTGATTGCTGTAGTGAAAAGTAAAGTTGCATCAAGCATAGAACATCTACATAAATTTACATGGTATCAGAGGTGAGGTGAAGATAAGCCCTATTTGTAGCAATCATCAAAGAGGATAATGGGTTCCACAAACTATGGCTTCAAGGAGGATGACAAATTGACTAGGAAGGATGACTTCCATGCTTGGAAGATGATATTGGATCTCAAATTGGAAGACCAAGATGTCAGGGACTATGTGTAGGGTAAAATCCAAGAACCTCCATCCACTGCTACTGCTGTTGTCAAAACAAAGTACAAGAAGGGGGAGATCAAAGGAAAGTTGATGATCAGGTAATCCATTCATAAAAACTTGGTGGCCTACATTTCTGAGTTGGGCACATCCAAAGAGATGTATGATAAATTGATCCTCATGTTCAAGGCCAACAATGCGAATCAAGTACTATTCTTCAAGAATCAATTGAAGAATCTGAAGAAAGGCAGGGATGAGTTTGTCCAATCATACTTTCTGAAGCTGATTGAAATCAGGAACAATTTGCTAGGTATTGGGTAGACAATAGCTGATCGAGAGATGGTACTCACCGCACTTGGAGGGCTCTCATCTGAATGGCATGTGTTCAACACTACCATTCTAAATAATAATGTGATACCTGACTTTGACGAAGTACTGTCAAGATGCGTTCAAGAAGAATCAAGAATGAAGGAGTATGGAAATGAAGGAAATGTTGCATACGCTGCTCATTCTAGAAGGAAGAACTCTGGTGGCCCAAAGAACAAGGGAAAAGCAGGGGCCCAAGGACAGAAGGGCAAGCGTTTCACTTGTCATAGGCCTGGTCATTATGCTAGAGAATGTTTTTTCAAGAAGGATTCTCCCGATGGTGATGATAACAACAACAACCGGAGGAATGGCAATCAAAGGAACACCAGGTCCAAGGGAAAGAGGAAGGCTCCCTCCGGCGGAAATGATCAACCTTTCCAAAGGTCAAGAAACTCCAGATATGAGGAATCGCATGTTGTTGATAAAAGAAATAAATACATTCTTGTATTTGCCCTCTCTGTTGCATCCCCACTCGACACTATGGATGTCTGGTTGATAGATAGTGGTGCCTCAAGGCACATCACTGGGTTCAAGGAAGCACTCTCTGATATGGTTGAGAAGGATACTAATCCAAGGAAATTCTTGGAGATAATGCCACATATCCCGTGAAAGGAACAGGGACTGTGACCCTCCACTTGTCTCAAGGTCAAGTCCTCCACTTGCAAGATGTACTCTATGTACCAAATTTGAAGAAGAACCTTGTGTCTATATCGGCCATGGAAGACAAAGGTTTCAATGTGGCATTCACTAATGGAAAGGTGCCCATGTGGAAGAAGAGCTTCAAGGAAGCTATCTCGATTGGGTTTAGAGTTGATACACTCTACCAGGTTGGAGGAAGTCCGTTGGGAGCAATGACATGTGATACTATTTGACAGACTGAACTATGGCACCGAAGGTTTGGACACCTTCACTACAAAGCCCTTCCCGAAGCAAGGAAGGTGGTGACAGGGATGCCCGAGTTTCCAAATAATCATGAAGGTGTATGTAAGGGTTGTGCCGAAGGAAAGCATACAAGGGGACCTTTCCCCTCTAGTGTCACAAAGACATTTGATGTCTTGCAATTGATCCATTCTGATCTATCTGGTATGCTGCCCGTGACATCCTTGGGAGGATGTTCATATTATATGACGTTCATAGATGACTTCTCTCGCAAAACCTGGATATACTTCTTAAAGAAGAAGGATGAGGCTTTCATGTGGTTCTGTACCTTCAAAGCCTTGGTGGAAAATATGACAGGGAAGAAGATCAAGATTTTGAGAACTGATAATGGCACTGAATATGAGACAAACGAGTTCAAGGACTTTTGTAGAGAAGCTGGCATTAAGAGGGAGACCACAACTGCCTATACTCTCGAGCAAAATGGTGTTGCTGAACGAAAGAACAGGACCATTGTGGAAGCTGCCCGTGCCATGCTATGTGACCAAGGTCTGCCGAAGTTTCTGTGGGGAGAAGCTGCGAACACTATTGTGTACATACAAAACCGATGCCCGCATTCCGCTCTAGAATCCAAAACTCCCGAAGAGGTTTTCTCTGGTAAGAAACCTGACGTCTCACATTTTAGAGTTTTTGGATGCTCTGTTTACTTTCTTGTGCCGAAAGAAAAGAGGAGCAAGTTGGATGCTTCTGGGAAGAAAGGAATGTTTGTGGGCTATAGTGAAACTTTGAAGGCCTATAGAGTCTATGTGCCTGGTCAAAAGGAAGTGGAGATATGCCACGATGTCACCTTTGATGAAGATACTTCCCTGAGGAAAGTAGTCAATCTTCTGAGATCTGAGGAAGATCATGAAGCAAGGCCTGGAAATCAAGAGGAACCTAAGGATGAAACGATGCCTGATGTTGAAGGACCAATGGACCTGATTGATCCACCTCCTTCACTGGGAAAGAGACCATCATGGCTCCGGGACACTCTCGAGGATGCTTAGGGACTTGCGGCCCCAAGGGGGACATTCCGTGAAAGTAAGAAGCTGAGTGGATACCAAGGGTATCTAGCAGCCATGAGTACTATTGTACAATCCGAGCTTGGATCTTTTGAGGAAGCCGTAAAGCATCAAGTCTGGAAGGATGCTATGCACGAAGAGTATGATACCATAATGAAGAATGATGTCTGGGATGTGGTTCCAAGACCGAAGGACAAAGCTTTTGTCACCTCGAAATGGCTCTACAAGATCAAGGATGGATCTGATGGAAGTGCTGAAAAGTTCAAGGCAAAATTTGTTGCCTGTGGCTTCTCTCAAAAGAAAGGCATAGATTATGATGACATATTTGCACTTGTGGCCCGATATACCACCATTCGATCTATTATAGCCCTTGTTGCTACGCAAGGATGGAGTCTTCATCAGATGGATGTGAAGATCGCATTTCTGCATGGTGCGATAAAGGAAGAGGTATATGTGGAACAACCTCTGGGGTTCGAAGTCCAGGATCGTGACACCCATGTCTGTAGGTTGAAGAAAGCCCTCTATGGGCTGAAGCAAGCACCCAGAGCTTGGTACGAGAGGATAGATAGCTATTTGATAAAGCTGGACTTCAGTCGAAGTAACGCTGATCCAAACCTTTACTTCAAGGTTGTCAAGGGAAAGCCTCTCATTCTGGTGCTGGTGGATGACCTGTTCCTGACAGGTGCTGACTCTCTCATTCATCAGTGCAAGAGGGAGCTCGCTGCTAAGTTCGAGATGAAGGACCTAGGACTAATGCACTACTTCCTAGGCTTGGAGGTCTGGCAGAGACTTGGCGAGATTTTCCTTTCTCAAGGAAAATACATTGTGAAGCTTCTGGAAAGATTTGGTATGGTGGACTGCAAGTCTGTGTTGACACCAATGGAGCTCAACTTCAAGAAGTTGAGTGGTAGCGCTGCTAGGCCCGTATTGTCTAATCCTACTGAGTATCGTCAACTAGTAGGGGCCCTGATGTTCTTAGTGAACACCCGTCTAGATATATGTTTTGTAGTGAACACTTTGAGTCAACAAATGGTTGAGCCTCATCACTTTCACTGGGTTGGTGCCAAGAATCTTCTGAGATATCTTCGGGGCACGATAAACCATGGTTTGAGATACACTGCCGGGAGCGTGACACTCCTTGGATATACTGATGTCGATTGGGCTGGCAGTGTGGTGGATCGTAAGAGCATATCGGGGTGCTACTTCGATCTCATGGATGACAGGAAGTAGAAGTCGGTGGCTTTGAGCACCGCAAAGGCCGAATACTTTGCAGCGAGTATGGCCTGTTGTGAAGAAGTTTGGTTGCGAAAGCTCTTTAGTGAGCTGTTCGGACATGTGCTAGATACCACCGTGATACTCTGTGATAACCAAAGTGGGATTCGCTTTTCTGAGAATCCAGTGTTCCACGATCGATCCAAACATATTGATATCAGGTACCACTTTATTTGGGATACAGTACAGCGAGGCGTCGTAAGGCTCGATCATATAGGAACTGATGAGCAGGTCGCGGATATTCTCACAAAGCCCCTGGGGAAGGTCAAGTTCCTAACCTTCCGTGAGAGTCTTGGTATCGTGGAACAACCCTATGATGTGGGTCTTGTTCGACGATGAGCTTTGGGAGCTCTGGGGATAGCTTCTCGGAGCTATAAGCAACCACAGGGCTAGGCTTGCGGAACCTTGTTGGTGTGCTTGGGACCCACCGTGATTATTGAGTTGGTTCACCTCTCATTATCTGTGCCCTGTATGCGTCCTACCCTTTGAGTTCAGGGCTCATGGGAAGTACCTCTGATTTGGCCAATGAGGTGAGAAAAGCTAGAGACTAGTAGCAAAGATTGATGGATGCATCAGAGATTGCCGTACTCTCTATCTAGGATGGCACAGTCCAACCACTTGATCTGGGATCAAGTATAGTGAGGTTTCAAACCTCCAACTGACTTCGGCTCAGGTAACCCCCAGCAGATGTGTCACACACCTCAGTGATTGATATAAATAGAGTCAACGTTGGAAGACTTTTTCACTCATCCCATCTCACATATCATCTCCTCTTCTGATTTAGTATGAGCTCCTTGGAAGCAGTTTCGGTTCACACGTGGGAAGAAGGACGAATTTACTGCAGCTAGGGTTTGGACGAAATTACTGCAGCTAGGGTTTCCACGCAAGTTTGACTAACATTGGCTTTGGTCAACGCATGGTCCAAAGAGGTTGAAAATCGGTGGAGACTTTGATTTTGGACGGCCGTACACATTGGCACAAGAACCGAGGTCAAAAGGTTGACCGAAGACCAAACTGCATTGACTTTCTTGCTGCTGTCCTACATTGACTTTTCTGGACATCGTTGACTTTTCTGGGGTTGACTTTAAGTTGACTGTGTGGCTGTTGTGACACATGCTGGGTTGGCTGACCTAGGAGACTTTGCTGGTTGAAGCATCCTGTTGACTGCTGTAACGCACCACCACATTTTTCTGTTTCTGGTTTGTCTTCTGTAGATCCTCTGGTATGTTCTATCAGCATTTTACTTGATTGTTTATGTGATTGCTGTAGTGAAAAGTAAAGTTGCATCAAGCATAGAACATCTACATAAATTTACACATACTATGATGACATATTTGTACCTGTGGCCCGATATACCACAATCCGATCTATCATAGCCCTTGCTACTATGCAAGGATGGAGTCTTCATTAGATGGATGTGAAGATCGCATTTTTGCATGGTGCGATAGGGGAAGAGGTGTATTTGGAGCAACCTCTAGGGTTTGACGTTCAGGATCGGGACACTCATGTCTGCAGGTTGAAGAAAGCCCTCTATGGGTTGAAGCAAGCACCCAGAGCTTGGTATGAGAGGATAGATAACTACCTGATGAAGCTAGGCTTCACTCGTAGTAATGCTAATTCAAACCTTTACTTCAAGGTTGATAGAGAGAAGCCTCTTATTCTGGTGCTGTATGTGGACGACCTCTTCGTGACAGGTGCCGACCCTCTCATTCATCAGTGCAAGAGGGAGCTCGCTACTGAGTTCGAGATGAAGGACCTAGGACTGATGCATAACTTCCTAGGCCTGGAGGTCTGGCAGAAACCTAGCGAGATCTTCCTTTCTCAAGGAAAATACATTGTGAAGCTTCTGGAAAGATTTTGTATGGTGGACTATAAGTCTGTGTCGACACCAATGGAGCTCAACTTTAAGAAGTTGAGTGGCAGCGTTGCTGGGCCAGTGTTAGCAAATCCTACTGAGTATCATCAACTCGTAGGGGCCTTGATGTTCTTAGTGAACACCCGTCCGAACGTATGTTTTGCAGTGAACACTTTGAGTCAACATATGGGTTAGTCTCTTCACACTCACTAGGTTGGTGCCAAGAATCTTCTAAGATATCTTCGTGGCACGATAAACCATGGGTTGAGGTACACTGTCGGGAGCGTGACACTCCTTGGATATGCTGATGCCGATTGGGCTAGCAGTGTGGTGGATCGTAAAAGCACATCGGGATGCTGCTTCACACTTGGATCTGCTTCAATATCATGGATGAGCAGGAAGCAGAAGTTGGTGGCTTTGAGCATCGCGGAGGCCGAATACATTGCAGCATGGCTTGTTGTGAAGCAATTTGGTTGTGAAATCTCTTCAGTGAGCTGTTCGGGCATGTGCTAGATACCACCGTGATACTCTGTGATAACCAAAGTGGGATTCGATTGTCCGAGAATCCCATGTTCCACGATCGATCCAAGCATATTGATATTAGGTACCACTTTATCTGGGATATGGTATAGCGAGGCATCGTAAGGCTCGATCATGTAGGAACTGATGAGCAGGTTGCGAATATTCTCACAAAGCCCCTGGGGAAGGTCAAGTTTTCAACCTTTCGTGAGAGTCTTGGTATCGTGGAACGACCCTATGTAGAGGGTCCTGTTGGACGATGAGTTCTGGGAGCTCTGGGGGGCTTTGGGGATAGCCTCTCAGAGCTATAAGCAACCACAGGGCTAGGCTTGTCGAACCTTGTTGGTGTGCTTCTACCCTACCATTGTGATGATTGAGTTCACCTCTCATTATCTGTGCCCCGTATGCATCCTACCCATTGAGTTCAGGGCTCATGGGAAGTACCTTTCATTTGGCCAGTGAGGTGGGAAAAGTTAGAGACTAGTAGCAAAGACTGATGGACGCATCAAAGATTGCCGTACTCTCTATCTAGGATGGCACGGTCCAACCACTTGATCTAGGATCAAGTATAGTGAGGTTTCAGACATCCAACTGACTTTGGGTCAGGGAAACCAACTTCGGGTTGGTATGAGACTCTTTGTGAGTCCTATAGAGGTTTCGGACCTCTGGGCTGAATTTGTCAGCCGGGAATGATGTCTTTGTGACTGACCCACGTCTGTTCTGAAATAAAGAAGCCATCAAAGCAAGTTACGACAGGATGACACACGATGTTTGGATTGCACAGGTGGATGGAGTTCTCCCTAGTTGGGAGGGAGCGTTAATTTTGGACAACTAGGTCCAAACCCCATGTTGTGATGCTCGGATGAAGATACCAATATTTTTATTGGATTCCTCTTTCCGAGAGGTGCAAGATCGATCTAAAGATCATCTTGATCCAATGAGCAGAACATTTATTTTGAATTTATTCAAGATATGTGTAGGTCGACCTTAAGGTTTTGTGCCCTAGCAGTTGTGTCACACACCCTCACTGATGGATATATATTGGTCAACATTGGATGACATTTTTACTCATCTCATCCTCACACATTTCTCTCTCCTCATCTGATTGGTTCGATGACCTTGGTGGCTCTTCTCTCCACACGTGGGAAAATTCCAGCAGCGGCACATTTTTGATTCCGGTCTAGGGTTTTTGCAGCAAACTTTGACCAGCGTTGACTTTGGTCAACGCAAGGTCAAAAGGACCCAAAACTCTCCCAAAAGTTCGATTTTCCTAATCCGCATTTTCTGGCACTATTCCCGAGGCAATACGTTGACTTTGACTTTTCAACATTGACCTAGTTGCTGCTGTTGTTTGCATTGACCGTTGACTGACATCGTTGACTTTTGAGTTGACCGTTTGGCTGTCCTAGAGGGTTGTGTGACATTTTTGGTTGGCTGACCATATTGAGACTTTGTTGGTTGAAGCATCTTGTTGACCGCCGTAACGCACCAACACACTTATATATTTCTGGCTTGTTTTCTGTCGATCTACTGGTTTGTTTTATCAACATTTTACTTTATTGTTTTTTTGATTGTTGTCTGATATTGAAGAAAAAGTAAAGTTGCATCAAGCATAGAACATCTACAAAAATTTACAAATTTTCTCTTATAAGAATTTGATCCCTCGATGCCCTTTACCTGTTCCAATCTCTTTATTCCATACTGAAATTTTATCGCATCCCTCAAATTCTGGAACCCTGCAACCTTAATGCTAATGAGTTTCCATAAGAAAAATGATGTCTTTCCCTTCTGTTGTGGGCCCCAAACTCGGTCCTCTCCTCCAAGGGTAAGCTCTACAATTCCAACTTACCATGCTTAGAAACTCCCGGGGGGGTCCTAATCCCTATTTCCGATTTTCTAAATACTCATTGATTTGAGCTTTCCCATTTTTTAGCCATGCCCGTTTTCTCGCCTCCCTTGCTGATTTCACTTTCTCCCGTTCATTCCTTCACTTTTCATGTTGTTCAAATGTCAAATCACCATCCAAGTAAAAATGAGTACCTCTAAGCATCCCCCTATTTTTTAGAATTGCCATCTTATCATCTTTAGTTCTCAAAATAACTCTCACATGTCTGCGACTTCCTGCCAATCCTGTTTGCCTGTTGAATATAGCCTGTCCAGTTCAGCTCTTCCTTGAGAAAGTCCCTGACTAACATATTTGTCTTCTCTTTCTCTCCAAAGTCCTTCAGACCTTTGATAATTACATTTGTAGCCTTGTCTTGCCTGCCTTTTTCTTCCCTTGCTCGCCTCTTGATTTGCTTCTCCATGATTTCCTTTTGCTCAGTTGATGGTTCTTTTACCACTTGTGCCCATGATTTAGCCTCTTCCATTTGTTGTCTTAGTTTGTTTTCTCTCAACTCCATGCTTGTCAAAGCTGGTTGAAACCCTTGTATATGTTTTGTGCTGCCAATGTTCCCTGCCTCCGAGCCTTTTTCTTCAACTACCTTGGTTTGTTCTAGTTCCCATTTCAAAACGATCAACTGTTGTTGTCCTCTTTCCATATTGGTTTGCAAATTTATTATCTGCTCTTTCAGAACTTTGTTTTCTCTTTCAAGTTTCTGACTGACTACTAATATTTCTTTCATCTTTGAATCTTCATGTTGTCCCCTTTTATAGACTACTTTTACCACTTTGAAAACTTCTTTGAATCTTTGAGAACTTCATGTTGTCTTCTTTGAATCTTTGAGAACTTTGTTTTCTCTTATAAGTTTCTGACTGACTACTAACATTTCTTGTCATCTTTGAATCTTCATGAATCTTCATGTTGTCCCCTTTGAAATTATAGACTACTTTTATCCATTTCCGCAGATCTAGTTTTCCCAATGCTCTTTGTTCCTTACATATAGGATTCTTACAGCATGCAAGAGTTTCAGTAGATTAGTTTTGGCTAGAGAAAGTGGATTTGGACAAACAGTAATAGTCAATAGTTGGTTCATATAATTGGTGGCTTCAGTGTTCATTTTCTTGGAGAAATATTTGCAGTTAGCAGTCATTTGGGATGAACATGCTAACAAATGGGATATTAGACTTATGAAAACCTCAATATAAGCTTTATCATTGTGAACATTGTGCAGAAATCTAGATTGAAGACTAAAGCTGGGAAAATGCACACTCTTAATAAATGCAGACAATAATTTGACAATTAATAAAACCAGAGAATTATTTAAAGAAGGAATACAATATATAAGCGCACTGTGAATGAGTGTGTAGTAATTTTGAATTCACAAATGCCTTGAAAATGGCAAATTATGTAGTCTGAAAGTATAGACTACTTTTATCCATTTTTCCACAGATCTAGTTTTCACAAAGCTCATTGTTTCTTACATATATGATTCTTATAGCTGCAAAAAATGGCAGCTGAATTTCTGTCTATAAAAATTCAGTAAGTTGGGACTTCTATTGAGTTGAATACCAAAATTTGTGACCATAACAAAACCACAAGTGAAGTGGAAAATAAAAGAAGACCGTGGCCATGGAGTCAATGTTAGAAAATACTGATGTTTAGGGCATATAAGCATGAAAATTGAAGATTGGAGGGCTGTGGAGGTCAAACAGGAATGAAAATAAACACATGGACAGTTTAGTTATGAGGTACGATTGCTTCGTTTGAAAATGAAAACTAGAATGATCGTCACAGCCCATTGTTTCCATCAAATGCAGTATTGGTTTAACAACATATTCTAAAGCTGAAAAGTATTTATAGAACAAAAAATTGACTATTTTTTTAAAGAAAAATATCAACTAGCTACAAATATATGCTCATACATTTTTACATTATAGGCTGCTCATCATTAACCTATTGTGCAATCTCCTCTACTTGCATGCTTAAACACCCTGGGTTTTCTATTCTTGCATGTGAATTTTTGCATTGCTCTTGGTGCTCATATCAATTGGTATCAGAGTCTTTAGATTAGGACCACTTTAGCATTCCACAATTTCGACCTCCTTGAAGTTTTTCTTGCCCAAAATTCTATTCACGCTTGAAACTGCAAGTGATTTGAGCAATTTGTAGCTGTATCAACACCACTAATTCTTCTCTTTAGGCCATCAAGATGCAGGGAATATATTTTTGCTTGGGCTACCCTCTCCATTTTGCTTTGCTGCAATCTATTTTCATAAACTTTTGCAGTTGCAGTTTTTGTTCATGACTGCCAGTGTTGTTGGCCCTTTTTAGTCTGTCGTGCAGTTTTTTCTGTTGTCCATTCTGCCGATTAAACCTGCACAACAGTCTTGCAATTGCGATTTTTTTGCTTGGGCCCATTTTGCGCTTGTAAACTTTTAATTATTATTTATGTCTTGAAACGACATAAAATTTTCATACAGACCTGCACTATACTCTGCACAATTCTTCCATAGAGTTTGTTGGCTTCCAGGTTTCTTGCATCACTCAACACCTGGTAGATCAATAGTGGTGGAATCATCTCTTCATGGAAGCCCTAGCACAACAATAGCAAGAGTTTCAGTCCAAAACGATGGAAGAATGGATGGCCATATTCCAGACCCTGTTAAGCTGTTTACACCCCTTTTGAGTCTTGAAATTTTCTGCCCTCCCTCTTGCAGCAGTGTCCACACCTCACCATCATACTTTAGCATCTTCCATCTATCTGTTAGCTCCCTGTAATTAGCAAGATTGACAAAGTCCAACTGCAGAGAGAACACTATTTCAACCACTTTGGGATTCTAGGATCTAGCCCTCCTGAATCTGGAGAGAGATCTCTCCAATAAGTGCAAAGATGGATTTATCTTTAAAGACTTTTGGGTAATGATATTAGGCTAGTTATGAAGTCCGAGGGTTTTTGTTTGTTTTGGATGGTTGAGCATGATTATTATTTGAGTGGAAAGTTCTAAAATGGCAAGAGTTTCAAAGGTGTGAAGTTGCAAGCAATCAGAACAAGCTTTGGCTAAAAAGATAGATGTAACGCTGGTTTTTAGTCCATTGGGCTATGGATTCATAATAGGGTTTAATTGAAACAACAAGGTTCAAGAGTGGTCCATGGGGCAAGTCATCTATGTCTAAGGATCTTTTTAAAGTTGATTTTATGGAATGAAATGATACAATAAGAAAGGGAATAAAACAAATGAAGAACAAAGAGCAGCCTAAGATCAGGTAAGTACTTTGAAACTATCGTGCTTTTGGCATACACTTAAGAAAGACATAAAAGTAATCTAAGATCTGGTAAGTACTTCGAAACTAGCTAGCGTTTGATGTACTTTCAATAGAAAAAACATTTTAAACACAAAGGGAAACACATATGATAACGAAGAAATGTCTAAGATCAGGTAAGGACTTTGAACCTAGCCTGCTTTTAACACATTGTTAGGGAAACTTTCAGACAGTCTTTGGGGATAAAACTAAATGACAAGGCTCACCATAACTTCCTTAGTTCATCTCTACTTAACATAAACTGAAAATAACATTCAAGAACAATATTTAGCTTGGACAGTAGGACGAGGGAACGCCAACATTCCTAACTGCTCAAACTGAATTAAATCATTCCTAAACAACACAAATTGTAAGAAAACATGTAGATAAAGCTCATCAGTCAGAGAAGGGTACTGATATACAGTAAATCCTAACTCTATGCTTGCTGTTCTTTATCAGAGAAGATGGACAAAGTGAAAACAGAGATAAAATAACGATTTACAATAAGAAATAACATCACTGTTGACATAGACCAGGATCCCATAAATCAGCTTGTATTGATGCTTCAAACCAGTTACAACCTTCAAGTCCAATGTTTCAGTTCAGCAATCATCTTCACTTCTCAACCTAACTATTCTACCACAAACAGAGCTTCAAGAGCCTTTGAACACTATTTACAATTAGAAGTTTCGAGCACAAGTATATTTTGAAGTTCTGCAATCAACATTTTCTCATCTTCTACAGGTTTATTTATAGAAGAAAAGAGGAGGTGGGATCTTATAAAAGATCTCCTGGGTCAATTAATACAGACTTGAATACTTCTCGGCCTTTGATGGGCTCGATGGAGAAGTTTACAGATGTTCTGTCTGTATTAATTGTTTTACATTTAAGAATTAAGCTCGATGAGCGCTTTTGTTGACTTTAAGGCTCTGTTTTATGTTGTAATAACTCTGTTGATATTTTTGCATTTCCTTTGTCAGAATTAACCATTCGGCTGCGCTGAGGCAAATATCTTCTTTTCTGATCATAACTCGGCCTTTGTTGAATGCTTTGAGGCTACAGGTGGCAATGGTAGTTGAGAGGAATCAATTAGCCTCTGATGTGGCGATGGAGGCTCTTTCTGACTGATAAAATTTTGATTTTTCTTTAATTGTATTTTAATTTGGAGGATTAGGCTTTTGATTTTTGATCTTAGCCTTAATCCTCTAAAACTGTGAAATCAGTCTTCAATCCTTCAGTTTTGCTGTGTTCAAGTCTTCAACACTGATACTCTTTTGTTTTGATTTAATTTATTGTTTCTTGTTGATGTGCAGGGTTATAAAAGGTCCATATGGCATCAATGCCCATGAAGCATTGACGAAACGTGAAGTTTGAACCCTATGTAATGATCTTTCTTTATGCACAAAGGCGTGGGGGATCGTCATTCCCAACCTTTGGTTTTCCTTTGATATAATGGAAAAACTATTTAAACCTGCAAAATACACACAAATGTTATGAAATCCTGCGTTTTTTGGTAAAACTGCTTCAGAGGTTGTGGGGAGGAGCGTGGCCGTTGGATGGCAGCATCCAACGGTGGAGATTTGCGCGTAGAAGTCAAAAGGAGAGCGGTTGATGAAATGGTGCAGAGGATTAAGTTCGGGCCGTTGATCTTGCAGAGATCAACGGTCGAAATAAGTTGGGAGGAAATAAAGCGAAGGGGTCACTTTATAGAGAAATGGCGGAAATATAAAGAAATGAGGCTTAAAAACCTTTGTCGGAGGAAATCTGTTAAGAATTGAAATTGGGGTTTTGGGATGATCGTGGGTCGTCGGATGAGACCAGGCCACGAGATCAACGGGGGAGATTACACGTTAAAAACCCTTTGGAAGAGGTGGAGGGTGATCGTGTATGGCCAGATTTAGATTTGAGCCGTTGATCTGCAGAGATCAACGGCGAGGGAGCACGCGCGATAACACAATGCAAATGGGAAAAGTGGTTTCGGAGGAGAAAACCACGGGTTTCGCGCGGCGAAAGGGCGGGGAGGCGGTATTAGCTTTTGGGACGTGATATGCGTCAGAGGTCGACACGTGGCCTAAAAAAACAACTTATATCGCGTGATTTTGGGAGATTAACGCTCGTGCTGAAAGTTACGCGAAACTACGCGTCAGCCGTCAGATTTGGGCCCTCAAATTGAGAGGTGGAGAGCGAGCGCGATACTGGATAGATGCGCGGGTAGAAGTGGGAAGGGCGGTTTCAATCTGAGTCGTTGGATCTAAGATGGACGGCTGAGATCAAATCTTGAAGAAAGCAGGACCCACAAGGGTTGGACTTGTTGGGGTTAATACGAGCCGTTGGATGTGCAGGATCAACGACGGAGATTGCATCTCGGGTTGAATGAAAATAATACAAAGGCGGAGAAATGGTTTAATAAGGACCGTTGATCTATAGAGACCAACGGCTGTGATTGGCCGAGAAACATTATGAGCGGGGCTGCATGAATTTAAACCAAAGTCGGGAGATGCAATCTGGACCATCCGATCTGGACACGTGGACGGTTCAGATGCAATTGGAGGCATGCGATCGGCGGGGGAAGAACTTTGAATGGCGCTGATGCGATTTAGCGCTGGCCGTCGATCTGAGGATCAGATCGACGGTGGGAAATGAGTCGGAGGAGTGACCAATCGGAGGGGAAACAAAATGAGCCCGATAAAACTTGCGGTGCGATATTGCGCCGACCGTTGATTGGTCCGGGATCAACGGTGGAGATTTCTTCAAATAATGAACCGGCGGAAACCCTTTATAACACATGAAAACCAAAAATTTAATAAGATACAAAGGTTTTGGCTTCGGGGGCGGGTGATATATATGAAATGGCGCTCGGCTGCAGGGCCGTTGGTCTATATGGAAAATAATAGGCCCAGGGCTTATACATAGAAAGGGCCAATCGGGATCAGGCCTTCGGGCTTTTCAATCTACCCATTTGAATTTCTCCGATGCGATTAGCGCTTCGGGACTTTAACTCTTGGTCCCGGGCGTAGGTTTATATGGAGAGAAGTGGAAGGCGGGGGTTTATACAACGAGGCTCAATCGCATCGGAACTTCGGTGTGGGTCTTTCAATCTACCCATTTAAAATCTCCGATGCGAGATTATAAGGATCGTTGATCGAGAAACAAAATCAACGGTCTTTCTTCATTAAATAACATTGCACCGATGGGTTTAGACCAAAAATTAGGATAAAAGGGTTTTATGAATTTACAAAGGAAAATAGCAATCGGGAATGGGTTTATACAATGTTTAAGCGCCGGATGCGGGCCCAAGGGTCATATGAAGCGGTGATTAGATCGGGGTTATGTAATAAGGGGCCAATTGCATCGGAGGTCTCAATAAAGCAAAAAGACTTGTGCGCTGTGTTTTGTTCCGATGCGATAAGCGCTTGGGACCATTAGTGCTCGGTTCCAGCACCAAGGCATATGGTGGGGAAGTGGTTAGGACTTAGCCCAAAGGGGCTTAAGCCTTAATACAAAAAAGTGTATTTTTATGATTTTTTCAAGGTTTTCTGATGGATTTGGGGGTTTCGGCAAAGTTTAAAAGTGAGTTTTAAACTTTGTAAAGAGGATCTTATGAAGGGGAAATGGGAAAAATGGAAAATAGAGGAATTTTTATGAGGAAGAGAGAAGGAAAATGAAGGTTAGTTTTGAAGTGGAATGAAGGAAAAATGGTGTTTTTCAGCACTCTTTTCTCTATGAAATCAGCAGAATTTCTGAGTTTTAAAGGGAAACAACAGTGAAGATTAAACAAAGGACATGATGTCTTCAGGAGTCTTCAAGAGATAACACTTTTAACAATAAAACCTGTTTCTTGAAGGCTCCAAAAATGATTTAGCCACCATTTGATATAACAAATTTGATAGGTGGCTAACACTATCCAACTATAATCTTGCAGACACTAGCTTGCATGAAGAGTATGGTAAGCCAACATGACCTATGTTGCAGTGTGTTCCCATGCCTACTATTTGTCAGGACATACTTCATTGCCAGTTTTTCAAGTTACCCAAACAACTGAGATTTCTTCTTGCATATGATATGTGCACAAAACAAAAATCCAAATACTTACTTACAATAAATGGAAAACCCAAGAGAGGAACTGAGAATGCAAGTAGAAAGGAGATTGCCACAATATACATGTCAATTGTACACTCATTTGTGTTATCTATATATAGGATTACAAGTTGTGGGATAGTGATCAAGTGTGACAACGTCTCCAATAATATAGGCGACTAGTCAATTTAAACCAAGTCACCTTGATCCAGATTGGATCATTATATTGTTTGTCATCCATCTCGATACTTTTAGAGTGGAAAAAGTGGAGGAATCAATGGACCATTTTTACTGGCGGGACCCAGTTTGACAAATTGGTGTTTGAAACATTTATAGAACGTTTTGAGGCATCAAATGACTTTTTTTGGGGGTAAAACTTTGCCGCTTAACCACAAGACATTTTTTTCATATTCTACACACTGAGACCTTTCCAACGGTGCAAGAATCACATGAATCGGAGTTCGTATGTGAAAGTTATGCCACTCAGAAGTTTACCTTCCTGTTTTCACCACCATAATCGAGAGGATCCCATGTCAGCCCCCATTATTCATGGAAAATGGTCTAGCCACGTGATTACGATGAAGAGCACTCTAGAAGAGTTTATATTGTAACTATGGTTAAGAGTTGGGACAATCAAACCTAACCACTAGTAGGCTATCGGGCTGTGTTAGAATCGTGCCACTAGGAGGAAAAGGGTTTCCATTCCTTTGAGTGCATTTGTTCCATCACTGAGCAAAAATAGCTGAGAGGGATAGGAGATAGAGCACACAGAGAGGAATTGTGCACTATAGTACCCCACAGGCCACAAACCATACTTCTATTCAGAAAATATAGCAGAGCGACCTCACCTTCTAGCTGGGTTTTTCTCCCAAAAAGGGTTTCCCAGGTCTCATCTTGTGTCAAATGTGTGTGTGAGCTTTTATTTCACTGTTCTCTATTTTTTGCATAATTTTAATTTGCATGCATGCACTATTAACAATATTCTATAGATCTAGAACTCTAAAAAGAAAGAAAATTGCAATAGTGTAGAATTTCAGATTTTAAATATAATTTTATCGGATTTGTTGTGACGAATTGTCCAATGGAATATCCATGGTAGCTTACGAATCACACCCAAAAGTATGAATGGTAAGTATGAAAGTACAAAATAGATAATGTACAAGTGTACCAAGGTACAACTATTAGATAGGTTCACTAGACTAAGTCTCATCAGGGACATAGGTTTTGTGCTGCATGTGGTTGATTGTTGGATTGATGTCTCATCAAACACATAGGCCCTTCGATGGTATTGTGATAGACAATGAAACTACATTATGCCCCAACATATATCAACTCTATTCATAAATATATTTTTATTTGACTGTTAGGTCCTTATAATATTAGTGTAACCCCCATATTTTTATTGTTGTGTCCCATGTAGCCCCCATATTGTTATTGTTGTGCCCCATAGAAGCCTGCTATTGTTGTTGTGCCCTTACATTGTTATTGTTATGTAGGCCCTAGTTATATTGTGACCCTTTAGGCTACTATATATACAAAGGAGGTCTTGTCATTTGTATCATCCAAGAATCATTCGTTGTTGATCTATCTTTTCTTCTGTTTTCTGATTTGGTTACATTACATTTGGTATCAGAGCTTTGGATCCTAGGGTTTCGCTACTTCAAATAGGTCATCTTGGAATTTTCGCTATAATTTTTTCTTTGTGAAGCTGAAATTTCAACCACGTGGAGTTGAAATCTTGCTGAACCTTGTAAAAATTTTAGATCTTTGTTTGCTATAGTTTTGGAGATATGGTCCAAAGAAGTTAGGATTTTTGCACGCTCCAGTTTTTTGTCTAAAACAGGTGTTTCAAGAAAAAATGTTATAACTTTCTCTTCGTGCATCAAATCTAAATTTCATAAAAAGTGACTAAAAGTGAGCGGACTATAGTTTCTCTTATATCAATTTCAGGGCTAAAGGTTGAAACAATGACACATGGTTGTCCTGAACAAGTTAACCAGCCCATAATTAGGTCATCATGGGAGATTTGACATAACTTTACCTAGAAGAATCCAATCTAAGTATGATTTGTGGCATTAAAAAGAAGACTGAGAGGGATACCACAGGACAAAATTTCAGACCTTGGAAGGTCAAAATTACAGAGATAAAACAGTTTCAAGATCAAGCTCCAAAAAGCAAGAAAAAAGGTGTTTTTTTTTTTTAAAATTTGTGTAACTTTTGTTTGAAAAATTAGTCTGAAGTAATTCAAAGGGCATAGTAAAGCTTATATATCATTATTTGGTTCCAATATGCTTCACAACAAGAAAATGGATACTACCGGTAAGCAACCAGAAAACTCTACTATGACACAAGAAGAAGAGGAAGAAATGTAACATGATATATCAAAATTACGAGACCAAGTGCAACAGATCTCGTTCTTACAAAGAGTATCCAAAAATGAATTGGAAGCGATGATCAATGTTAAGATGGATGGTTTAAAAGGGAGCATGATGGTTTAGAATTAAAATAAAAAGGGGCATGGAGTGTTTGAAAGATGGTTTAGAAACAAAAATGGAAGGTTTGAAGGGTGGTTTAAAAGCAGGAATGGAAGGTTTGACAAAGTTACTACAAGAATGCTTACTAATGGCGACAAAGTATTCCAAGAAACTCATGATGAGAACAAAAATAATGTGAATCATGATTTTAGAGACTCTAACTTTGGGTTGAAGACCAACCACATTCCAAAGATCGATATGAAAAAGTTTGATGGCAAGGATCTAGTAACATGGAAACTACAAAATAGAGCAATTATTTGATCTACATGATGTGCAACACACACAAAAGGTACACATTGCATTTTTATATCTAGAACCCATTCAATTTGTGTGGTATTGATGGCTTTGCTCTTGTAAATCTCTTGTAACTTGGTCAATTTTTACGAAGGAATTGATAACACATTATGAGGATACAAAGAGCAACACCTTTAGCCAATCGATAAATCTCAAACAAAAGGGTTTAATGGTGGAGCACATTGAGGACTTCCAAAGATTGTATATCAAGGTAATTGATATTCCTGAGGAGCATATGATTGATGTCTTCATAGAGACTTTAAAGGATAATATCTAACATGAGGTTTGCCTTTGGGAACCTAAGTCATTGGAGAATGCATTTATGGTGGCAAGAAAATTTGAAAGCAAATTTATGACAACAAGGATGTCTTCCACTCACAACTATAAAGATGGAAGTGTTGCCGCTCCTAGCCTTCCACAACCTACAAGGTTGACACGACAACAACTGGAAAAAAAAGAGGCAAAGGGGCTTTGTTATAGTTGTTATAACAAATACACTAAGGTGTTGAGAAGAAGTTATTTTACATAGATTGTGCAGATGAGGAAGAAAAGGAACAAGAAATATCAAAAGAAAAAGATATACACCAAGAACCAACACCAGGGGCTGAAAAGAAGAAATGAATTCGACCATATCCTGTAATGCATTGGTGGGAATTACCACCCCTCCAACTCTCAAGATAGAAGGATATATCAAAAAGAAAAAGGTAATAGTATTGATTGATTCAGGTAGCACCAATAATTTTATTCATTGTAAGATAGCCAAGGATTTGAATTGCTTTCTATACCCAGCACCAGAGTGTCAAGTGATGGTTGTAGATGGAGGAACTATAAATTGCTCAGGGAAATGCCATAATATCAATCTAACCAAGGGGGAATATGTATTGATAGTCCAATGATTTCCATTCCAATGGGTGGTGCTGATGTTGTATTAGGAGTCCAATGGTTACAATCTTTGGGGACAATAGCTTTTAATTTTCAAGAACTTTTTTTGAATTTTTTCTGCAAAGGAAAGGAAATTGAATTAAGGGGTATTGTTGGGAAACCTGGTAAGATTCTAAGCTCTAATGGCATGACAAAGCTTTTAAAGAAGCAACAACGAGGGCCAAATTCCACTTTTGGCAGGTCTTTAAAGAATATAAATATGGCATTGAATTCCTCTTTTTGAGAGGACCAAATCGACCTAAATATCATCAAATTTGGATAAGGAGAAATTGGTTTTTGAATTTATGCCCACTCATATGCAAATTATCAAGGTCGGCCTCGCCTCCACATAAGCCCAAACGTCATGTCTCTTAACCCTCAACAATTTGTATATATAGAGGTGTCTTCGAACCTCATTTGTGACATCAAAAGAACAAATCACTTCTAGATATCTACCTCTGAAATGACGCAGGACTAAGGCAGATTAGAAATACGAGTTCGGGGAGGATTGTCTTGATGGTTTTGGTGCAGATCCCTTGGAGGAGTAGGGACGAGATTTATGAGGCAAGTGTGGGCAATTCTGTTCTTGTATAAGTGTTATTTTTCTTTTGTTCTGGGCCACAGAGCTTGGTGTAGCTACAACAAGGTTGAAGTCACTTGTTGTTGGAGGGCCGAGAGACCTAGTGTTGTGTCTTCTCTCGAAACGGCAGGCACAAGGAGTACACTATAGCCTGGGAAAAGGGTGTAACCTTGGAATAATGGTCATAACTCTTTGTTGTAGCAGATCGATGAGTTGTGGTGTGGCCCAGGAGGGTATACAGGGTGTCTTGATTTTGTATTTTGCTACAAGTTGATTCAGAGATTAAGGGAGGAAGGCCATAGCCTTTTAGAAGACTGTTGCTTCAAGATGAGCCACAAGACTGAAGTTAATTTGGTTATATTTTAGCCCTAAGGGCTGATGAAGGGTAGCACCTTTCTTGTCAAGAAAAGTCGCAGTTAAGAGGAGTAGTTTTGATGCAGTTAGAAGGGACATCAGTGATTCACAAGCAACCCTAACCAGATCAACCCTCTTCAGTAGTATGTCTCTAGTTCATGCCAGGATTGCAGTGTTTGTGTGTGCCATCAATTTGTCTAAAGGCTGTGATGTTAGATCAAATTGGCAAGTCTGTTTTGACTTTAAATTATTGTACTTTTATCTCTCTCTCTCTGTTGAACATTTGATAAATTGAAAATAAGAAGATTGATTAAGGGTTTTGCCCATATTGGGGTTTTTCTCTAGCTTGAGCCAATTTCATGTGTTCTCGTCTTGATTTGTCTCCTGCATTTATCTCCTATCTTCTTTCTTCAGTTACTGTCGATGTAATAATGTCTTATGTGATTGCTAATGGAAATGAATTGAATTGAAATTGGGCTACATGGATCGTTGAAGTAATTGTCCTAAGCAAAGAACATGTTAATCTAAATTTAACATGGTATTAGAGCCCAGGTGAGGACAAGCCCCAGCAAGAGTGAAAGAGAAAGCATCATGAAGAGAAGTTTGTTAATCAACAACAAAAGGATGGATTCCTTTGTTTTGTATCTGGTGTGAATAAGAAATCAAAGAAATCTTGTACAAGACTGAGTCACCACAAGATTTGATTTGGAGCTTCTTTTCTTGAAGAATATATATGGAAATAACCACAGTTGAAGTAGTAGATCTATGGTTTCTTAGAGTTTCAGAGAGGAGAAGGTCAGTTTCACCGTAGCATACTTAGAACCAAGTTCCTATTACAAGTCAAGATCCAAGTGCATTATTTCTGAGCATTCTTATCAAAGTGAATGGTCTAAGAGAGAGATTTCGATTCTCTCTAAATATTTGCAGTCCTGGGGGTCTAATGCACAACAAAAGTTTTCTTTTGTTTTTCCTTCTAGATCAAGGAGCTGTATATTCTACAACCTTATACTTTGCTGAGGTGTATTCCTTTCTCTTGCTGGTAAAGAACTGAAGTATTTTGAGGATATCCTCCTGTATATTCCAAGACTAGAGAAGATCAAACAATCCAATGGGTTATGGTCATCGTTGAAGTAGAAGAAAGAAGTGTCATTGACAAGCCCTGATTAGGGCATCAATTTCGGAACACCGAAGTTTTATATATTTATTTTATAGACCTAATTCATGATATAATTCTCTTGATTATGGGCAACTATTCTGCAAGATGAAGATCGAAGTTTGTCACAAATCTCCATAGTTCCACCAAGTTTCTGGGACGTGGGGACGGGGGAGCGGGGAAACGCAAGAGCGGTTTATGCAAAATCTCCCCACCAATTTCTAGGAAACGTGGGGGGACGTCGGGGTCTTTAACACAAGGGAACCCGAAAAAAATAGTAAAATAGTAAAAAATTATAAATACATCATTGAACTTTTATAATTTAATTGTATTTATCATCATATAATACTTACATCATGAAGGATAAATTGATGAATCATATAACTGAAACGAATATAAGACGAAAAGCATGATATAATCATAAATGTAACTGTAACATTATACAATGAAAATAAAAGTTTAAACCATATTGAAGTTCCAACTGGGAATACTGAATATTGAATTAAAACTCAAGTCTGATACATCAAGATTCAAATTTTTATAGAGTCAAGTCTTATATATCATATATTAATATTCAAAACAAACTAAAGTCTACAACTGAAGTCTGAAACATGAAGGAAGAAAACATAAAAACATATCAAATGACAAATGAGCATAATTGCTTAAGGTAATGCACCGTTAGTCTCTGCATCCAGCTGCTGCATGAATAAATCAGGATCAACCATGTCACCATCTGAATCAGAATCACTCGCATTCTCAAACATGCTAAGTGGCACACCAACCAACCCCATCTGTGACTCATCAAGTGCCTCTCCATATCTATTGGTGCATCATCCGCTGGATCAACATCCCATCGTGTTGCTGGTGCCTTCGAATATGAAATAACCAAAAAACCCTTCCCCCCATCGATTCATAGTATATTTATAATATTTTATAAATTTTTTTAGGGATTTGACCTTTTTTTTTAATGATTTGAACTCATTTTTTTTTGGAAACGTAGGAAAAAAGAGGAAACGTCCCCCCTTCGAGTTTCCTCGTGTTTCCATTTTTGGGGAGATGGGGAAACGTCCCCAAACGTCCCCATGTCCTTAGAGTGCAAGGAAGCGCGGGGGCGCGTTTCCCAAGTGGGGGACGGGTCCCCTTGGAACACTCCTAATCTCTGTGGGTTTGGATCTGAGAATATACTACAGGTCTTGCATGATCATTACAGGTCTCTTGATTTAACTCAACTTCTGAAGGTTCAACACAAGACTATCTATGACATCATTCTTATGTAGTTGTGAAGGATCTGTTGGCACCTTTTGGGTACCCTTAGAAGTGTAGCAGCTGGGAAAGGAAGTGCATGGCTATTTGGAGCAGTTCCTTTTATCAACCCTGATGAGCTAGAAATGAAAGGTGCCTTAGACCCTGTTCTTGGCGTCTTAGAAAAATGATCTTATAGATATAGATGCCTGAATCATGAATCGGGTAATTTAATTCATTGCTCACAATCATCTAGCAAAGGAGGATAATGCAACTATTTCTTCATTCTGGTTGATGAAGGACTATGATGATTCTTCAAAGTTTTCTCTCTATTCCGAGGCAAGCTTCCTAGAAGATTGCTGTTGCAGGTGCCTTATGGAAAGTCTCTCACATGAGAAGCTCATCACCTGAAGCAATACTTCAGAGGAAGCCATAAAATACCGAGCAGTATGTCTTGATGACTCTTCCTGCTCGATGTTTGTTGACAAAGTCATGCAAACAGATTATGATAGATGAATTTGACACATGGACCTAAGGAAAAGGGAGAGGTTACCAATGGCTCAATGATTATGTTTTGGCATGGTCACTTTCCCTATATTCAGAGGGAGTTATGGACAATCCATGTTGATTGGATTGTAAAGATGCAACTATTGATGATGTCGGAGTGATGACCCTCTCGTTTATCAATGTAAGAGCGAGTTGACTTTAAAGTCAAGATGAAAGACCTTCCCTTGATGCAATAATCTCTGCACTTAAAGGTCTGATGAGATGGAGAAGTTGTTGGACTGCATATGTATTTCTTGTGGGATCCCTGGTGTTCTTGATAAACACCCGATCAGTCATATGCCTTGCTACGAAGACTCTAAATCGACCTATGGATGAGCCTCATATATTGGATAACTGCTTATTGAAATATCTCTGTGATTCTATTATTTATAATTTGAGGTACACTGATGGAATCTAAGATTCCATGAATATTCTGATGCTGGCTCGGTTCACAATATGATGAATGGAAAGAGCACATCTAGTGCTATATCTCTTGATTTACTTACTCTGGAAGCACTATTGAGGCTATATGTATATAACAACAAGTATGGCTTATGAAGACAGAAAACTCTTCAGTGAGTCATTTTGATATAGTACATTAGAGAGATACAAAGTTTCACCATTATTGATTGGATGAGCAGATTACTATTATCCTTACATAGCCTCTTGGTAAGATCTTCCTTTAGGAAGACGCTGGAAGTCATGGATAGACCCTATTAAGAGGGTCCCGGTTGAACATTGAGCTCTGGGAGCTCTTGGGGGCCCGGGGTACTTCTTGATGCTATGAGCAACCATAGGGTGAGTGGTTCACCTTCCCCTAAAGGTATGCTAGGTACAAGGGGAGTGGTTCACCTTCCCCTGTGATGATATATGACACATAGGGTGAGTGGTTCAACTTCCCCTATGGAGGTTGTCATGTATGTAGGGTGAGTGGTTAATCTTCCCCTACGATTTATGAGACATGCATAGGATGAGTGGTTCACCATCTCGTATGGCATATTGACATGATGAGTGGTTCACCTTCTCCCGCAGATACCCCTAATGAGAGATGCATATAGGCATTTGCTTGTCGTCACATGTGAACATGTCAGTGGGACGTGGTTCATCCTTTCCCCACATGTAGGATGCTCATTCCCTATAGTCATTGGTTGACATGTCGGTGGGACGTAGTTCATCCTTCCCCACTTGTAGGATCCTTCCTATGATTGTTGGTTGGCATGTATGTAGGACGCGGTTCATCATTTCCCTACTCTCGGTGGTTTGCATGCGCGTAGGATGTGGTTTATCCTTTCCCTACGATGGTTGTGACATGTGATTGTAGGATGTGGTTCATCCTTTCCCTACATGTGGTTGTGAGCAAGATTATTGATTTATTCTTTCCCTGCTGTTTCCCCAACATCATCCTACTCCTGTAGTTCGGGACACATGGGAAGTACCTCTCATCTGGCCAATGAGTTGGAAAAAGTGTTTAGGGACCATAACACTATCGATGGACGCATCGTGTACTACTATACGCCCTATGTCTAGGATGCATGATGTTCAATCAACTTGATCACTTGGGATCAAGTCCGATTGGGGTTCGACCCCTAGTTATGTGGACTGACTTTTGTCAGTGAAGAGTGGCAAGGTCTTGTGACTCACTCTCGATTGATTCTTCTTCATTATCTATATTAGTGTTCAACAGAGTTGAGACGAGATAAAAATATGGTTCATGATGATTGATGGATTGGCAGGTGGAATTCTCCCTAGTTGAGAGGGAGTATTAAAATTGGAAACTAGGGCCAAATTCCACTTTCGACAGGTCTTTTGAAAAAGATAAGTATGACATTGAATGCCTATTTTCGAGAGGACCAAAATTGACCTAAAGATCATCAAATTTGGAAAAGGAGAAATGGGTTTTTGAATTAATGCCCACTCATATGAAAATTATCAAGGTTGGCCTCACCTCCACATAAGCACAAACGTCGTGTCTCTTACCAATAAAAATCTTCACTAGAGTGTGATTTCTGATATCATGCATTGCTTGTTCAACAACAGAACAATCCAAAATGACAACAGGGTTGGGGACTTTGGGCACAAATTTCGGGGCCCACTTGCTCAATGGAGCCATTTTGATCAATTAGTTCTAATTATGTGATATCAGTGTTATCACATGCTGTATGATTTTCCTTTGGGCCTAGCACTTAAAACTTAAAATAGCTTTGTAATCTCTAAAGGGTTGGGTTTTGAGCTGGTTTTCAGTACAAAGAATATGAGTAAATGCAGATCGTGTCGGGAAAATGCAAATTGACATATATGCTTAATTTTATTGAACGCCAAAACCCTTCCCACTCTTCATCCTTCGATTGGATGTATTTCTATCTTCAAGGGTGTTCATCCACAATTTTTATTCAGGTGCATTTCATGGTGCAATAAGAAGCATGCAACCATCTCTTTGTCAGCAAGGGAAGTAAAACATAAAACTGCCAAAACTCTAGAATGTGAAGCTCTTTGTTGATACTTTTTTTTGGAAGATATGGAGTAGCATCAGAACTAGCCTACACATATATTTTGTGATACCCAAAGTTACATCTAAAGAAACTAGTCTTTAATGCTAGAATGAGGCACATCGAAGCACACTACCACTTTGCTCCTGAGAAGAATAAAGTGGAAAAGTTGAAATTATGCAATGTAATAATGTTTTTTTAACCAAAAAAGAATTTATGGAGAATCTATAACTTCGAAGGATCGACTACCACTATTACACTAGATACAACTATTTCATAAATGCCACAAATGGGCCAGTGACAGCATGTCTCTGGAGGCTTGAATCCAGGCAGCTAGGGAAACAAATTGTTCACCAAACCACTTGAGCTAAGATCCTATGACTATGCATTGTAATAACAATAATTGTGCTGATATATTTACCAAAGATCGTGGTAAGGAAAAAAATTAAGGTGTGGGGTGTGAGAATGTAGTGTTTATTTTGTTTGTATGTCTAGGCGGCAGAAGATGTTGCTGAAAATTACTTATTATAAATATTCTTTCTATTGCAATATTAGTTAAGTGATTGTAGACAGAGCATAAACCATATAAACCATATGCACAATAGAAGACAACCAAGATTACGATGAGACACAAAGAATTTAGGTCCAATGACCAAGGAAAAACCCACAAGGGGAAAATCCAACCAGATTCTTCTTTTATTAGAATCAATTGTACAACATAGAAACAAAATACAATGGGATATCAAGAGAATTAGTAAGTTCACCCAAATTTGAACTAGCTATAGCAAGAAGATCTCTGATAGCAACAACTGATGCAAACACTGAATTAATTTGGCTCACCAAGTTTTGCTCTTACTCTCCAAGTCTCTCACCCTATCTCCCTCTCTCTCTCACAATCCTTGTCTAGTCTCTTCAACTCTCTTTTTCACAAGTTTGAATTCTCCTTTCACAATGCACAAGTAAGTAATGAAGATGAGAGGCATATATATATAGAGGAGCAAGGAGTTCGAGCCATGAATGAGGAGTAACTCGCATGCCTTGAGGGAGAGTTACATATGCCATTTAGGGAGGTACTCATGCCTTTGTAAGTTGTAACTCATGCCATTAAGAAGGTATGCTTGCCTTTGTAACTCATGCCATAAAGAAGAATATGCATGCCTTGAAGGAGAGAGTGTAACATATGCATTGAAGAGTGTGTAAGAGGAATCTTTTATGACGATTCTTTAATGCCCGTAAGAGAGTGTAAGAGTGCAATGAATCCATTAAGAGAGAGAGAGAGAGAGAGGGTAACACATCATTAAGGGAGAGAGAGGGTAACACATCATTAAGTGTGAGAGAGGGGTACGAGTGCCATCAAGGAGAGAGAGAGGGGTAAGTGGCATGATTGACAGCCAAGTAGGAAAGGTGACATGTATTTCCTTTTTAATAATAATATTATAGTATCATAAGGATAATAATTATAATATTAATGATTAAGTATAATTTGAGCACTTAAGATTGATTAAGGATAAGTCAAGTGATTTTCCATCATCTTTACTTGATTACCAATTGAAGTAGGGTGATTTACTATTTTTGGAAAGTCATGCTTGAAATGATAGACATGACTTTCTATTTTTAGAAATTCACTTTAGAATAGTCGGAAATGAGATTTTATTTAAGGAAATTCATCCCTTAGTTGCCAATTTTCAACACTCCCTCTCAGTTAGGGAGCAATTTCTTTCTAAAACAAGGGTCTTTGCTTTGGAACAATGATGTTACAATCTAATAAAGAACAATCATCGTAGGGTAGATTCATCCATCACCCTATATTAACTTGGGGGGGTTACCACTTGCCAACACATGACAAGGATCTCACACAACCAAATCTCTGCTTGGGGGGATTACCACTTGTTAAGGATCACACACAACCAAGTCTCTGCTTGGGGGCATTACCACTTGACAAGGATCACGCACAACCAAGTCTCATTTCTGCTTGGGGGATTACCACTTGTCACAAATCACACACAACCAAGTCTCTTTTTGGGGGGATTACCACTTGACAAGGATCATGCACAACCAAGTCTCATCTCTACTTGGGGGGATTACCACGTATCAAGGATTACTCACAACTAAGTCTTTGCTTGGGGGGATTGCCACTTGACAAGGATCACGCACAACTAAGTCTCATCTTTGTCATCCATGACCGACCCCTCTAGGAAGTGGTCACATTCGTCAGTCCAAGCTACTCTCTGAAAACCAAGAACTTCCCTTTCGACAAAGGCTTGGTAAGTATGTCAACTATTTGATCATCAGTCACAATATGATGGGGTCTCACTGCTCCTCCCTGCACCATATCCTAGATATAGTGATACTTGATCTCAATGTGCTTCGATTTGTCATGGAACATAGGATTTTTAGCAAGTCGAATCCCACTCTTATTGTCACCGTAAATTACTGCCATATCCAATACACACTCAAACAACTCTCCGAAGAGCTTCCTTAACCATACTGCCTCACAACTAGCAATGCTAGCAGTAATGTACTCAGTTTCAACTGTGCTAAGGGCTACAAACTTTTCCTTTTTGCTCATCCAAGATATCATGGTAGATCCTAAGCTGAAGCAACGCCCAAATGTGCTTTTTTGTTAGTAGAGTTACCAACCTAATCAACATCTGAGTACCCATGTAGTCTTACATCTCTAACAGTATATCTCAATCCAAGATTGATGGTCCCATGTAGGTATCTCAACACATGCTTCACAACAATCCAATGTGCATGTGATGGCTTAATCATATATTGTCTTAGAGTTTTGACTGCAAAACATATGTTCGACCTAGTGTTCACTAAGAATATTCGTGCCCCAATCAATTGTCGATATTTAGAAGGATTAGCCAAATGAGGTCTTGCAGCTTCACCACGTAACTTCTTAAAATTCATCTCCATTGGAGTATTCATGGACTTACATTATGTCATGCCAAATCTTTCTGGTAGTATGATAACATATTTTCCTTGAGAAAGGAAAATCTCACTAGCTTTTTGCCATACTTCTAGACCCAAAAAGTAGTGCATCAAATGAAGATCTTTCATTTCAAATTCAAAAGCTAACTCCCTCTTACATTGGAGGATAAGAGGTTCACCATCAGGTGTTCAAATCATTTAATTCATAATACCAAAAATCAAAGGCACAAATTTTGATTTTTGAAGTAAATATTTGACCTTCCAATATTGCTTCAGTAAAAACCCATGAAAATATCTCAATCTTACACTTATGCAGTTCATCGTTAGATGAAGATCCGGTTATGATGTTTCATTTACCTGAAGCTATTAATCGAATAAATTCGTATTAACATCGGCTAAAACACAATGACTTTCACACTAATCCGCATTCACTAAACCGTCCTGGTCGAAGCTGTCGAGGGTTTTATTATTAAGAATTTTCCGAATACATCAAATCAGTTCCGTATCCTAGAAAAACCCGATGGCGTAGACAAATTAGGATTCTATAAACTCAACGTCGTTCTCGAAGCCAAAATAATGACGATCCGTCAATTCTTTTAAACGAGATTTTGTCAGTGACCTTACCAAAATTGTGGCCTTAAAACCCCGGCCGAAGCCCCTCGCGTCGACCGAAGCCTCGTCCCTCGCTATAGCCTTCCGAAAAGGGTCGCTGTTACCCCGGGACCGGGTGACGGAAGTCCCCACACCCCCCTTAGGGGCCCCTCAACCCCCAGGGCTCACCGAATCGACACCGTCTCCGGAGGGATTACGCAACACCGTGACAAGTACGCTGTCGCTCTTCGCCGCCGTTTCTCTCGCTGGCCTGCGCCGCCTCTCTTTGAGTCAACCACTCGCTTCTTGTCGTATTCTTCTCTAGACCCTGGGATCAGATCATCCCCTTGGCCTAAATTCCCCTCTCTGTAGCTGAAACACTTCTGAGAATTCTTAGCAAACCCACCCTAGAATCTTAGCTTAGCTTCAATGCTCTGCCTCTGTGTATCTTTACAAATGATCCCAAGCCTTTCCTTTATACTTTTCTCGTTGGAAAACCAATGACCATGATCAGATCTTGAATCAATGGCTAAGATTAAAAGAAAGCTTGATCCGTGTGACTTAAGACAATTTCATCACATGTTTAATTTAATTAACTTTAATTATTTCATTTTTCTATGTTTAGACTTAGGAAATACATTAAAATAATTAATTAATTAAATGTCTCCCAAACCAGATGAAATTTCCCAAATCCCTTTTTGGGTCTTGTAGATCAAGTTTACTCTAGCACCTCCACAAAATTTGGGAGCTAGAGCACAACTGATGCTACCCCAAATACACAAAATCTCAACAAAACCAAACTTCATCAAGAAGTTATCAATATGAGCATACCAAGCTCTTGGAGCTTGATTCAAACCATAGAGGACTTTCTTCAGTCTACATACATGAGTTTTCTTGTCATGTACTTCCAAACCTTGTGGTTGCTCCACAAATACTTCTTCCTTGAGGAAGCCATGCAAAGAAACAATTTTTACATCCATTCGGTGAAGAGTGCATCCTTGCCTAACAGCTTCAACCACAATAGATCGAATGGTGGTGTATTAGGGAACAGGTGCAAAAATCTCATCATAATCTATTCCCTCTTTCTGAGAGAAACCTCTGGCCACAAATCTAGCTTTATATTTTTCAGTACTGCAGTCAACACCATGCTTAATTTATACAACCATTTAGAAGACATAACAAACTTACCTTGGGGTCTAGGAACTACTTCCCATACATCATTATGAAAGGTGGACTCATATTCTTCAACCATTGCATCTTTCCACACTTGATCTTTCACAACTTCTTCAAAAGTACATGGTTCAACTTGAATAATGTTGCTCATCGCTACAACATATTCCTGGAATCAACATGGTTTCTTGCTTTCTCTGAAGGTTCCTCTGGGGGTAGCATCTTTATCAACATCTTGTAGAGTGTCATGAAGCCATAAAGGTCTTTTCTAGCAGGAGGATCACATGGAGGAGGATCCAATGGGTCAATGGGCTCCATGGGTTCATCAACAAGATCAGTTTCAGCCTCAGGATCTTCTAGTATTTCAAATACATCTTGTCTATCAACATTATCGGGAGGAAGTGGAGTGTCTCTTGCCTTTCCAAGAGCTGTATCTTCATCAAATGTTACATCCCTACTAAACACTATATTTCTTTGATCAGGTACGTATTTCTTTAAGCTTTAGAATTCTCACAATAACCAACAAATGTACCTTTCTTAGCTAAAGCTTCTAGCTTGTTCCTCTTTTCTTTTGGCACATGGAAGTAGACATGATAGCCAAAGATCCTCATGTGCCCCACCTCGAGCTTTTCACTAGAGAGGACTTCTTCAGGAGTCTTGTTGTTTAGGGCACGGTGAGGGGATCTATTTTGGACATAGACAACTGTGTTAGCAACTTTGGTAATTTTTGATCATGCAACATAACTTTCACTGCTTCCATGATAATTCTATTCTTTCTTACGACCACACCATTTTGTTCTGGGTTATATGGTACGATGGGCTCTTTCCTAATTCCAGCTTCTTTGTAAAAGTCAATGAAATCATTGGAAGTGAACTCTCCTCCATTGTCATATCTGAAGATTTTGATCTTCTTTCCATTCTTTTGTTTTTTGTTTTATTAGAGCTTTGTAATATTTAAACATGTTAAATGCTCGACTTTTATTTTTCAAAAATGTATCCATGTCTTGTGAGAAAAGTCATCCACAAAGATTATATAATACAAGTAGACCAAGAAAAGTTATAGGCATGGGTCCACATAAATCAGAATGTACAAATGAAGTACCTGAATGGTTCTGCTTTTGCTATGAGGAAATGGTCCTTTGACTTGCTTTTCGCTATCGCATCCTTGACAAACTCCATCATGATCTGCTCTAATCTCCGACATTCCATAAACCATCTTTCTCACATGAGGTAATGCTTTATAGTGCAAACGAGCGAACCTTCGGTGCCAAAGTTCATTTTGATGGTTGCTTTCATGGATCAACGCATGAATTGGTCTTCCATTGACTTTGTACAAACCTACACATCTTGATCCTATAGTGAAGGCATCTCTCATGCTAGATCTCATTGACCAAGTGAGAACTTTACCATTTATGAAAGCAACTTTCATTCCCTTATTTTCTAAAGAAGATCTGGATACAAGATTCTTTTTCAAACTAAGTACATACAAAATTTCGTGAAGTGAAATAGTTTTACCTTGATCCAGATGGAAAGTAACAAAATCAGACCCCTTTATAGGATATGTAGATTTGTCTCCAAGAATGATTTTCATATCTCTCCCTCTCAACCAGATTTGAGAGCACTTCTTTAGAACTAGTAAAGTGCCTTGAGGCACTACTATCAACCAAGCAACTATCACAAGAATCTGCAGGAGAGTAGAAAGAGCAGAAACAAGAAAGTATTCTGATTATGTTTCAACTGCATTGTCATCATTCTTTGGGTTTCTTGAAGAACGATAGCTTTCTTTATTAGAAAAAGGAGCTTCTCTCTATAATCATATTTGTTGGTACGATTGTTGTAGTTGGATCTCAGTGCTCTTCTACTTTCTGGACATTCATGGGCATAATGTCCATGCTTATGGCAAGTGTAGCATTAGAATTTTGATAAGTCTCTGTTCCATTTAAAGGAGTTGTTGGATTTGGGAGCAAGCTTTCTCGAACAGTGATGGCCTCTTCTTCCTTTCTGCTTTTTGCCTTGGACAAAAAAGATAATAGGTTCTCCCTCGTCATGCTTGGGAATTCTTCCTCTGGAAATCATTTTGACCTCTTCTTGACTACACTTTCCCAAGAGCTCATCAAATGTAGGAAAATTGTCATTGTTGCTGATGGTGGTAATAAAAGTTTCTCAAGATGGAGAAAGACCTCCAAATGTAATCAACACAAGCTTCTTATCAGATACAATTTCACCAACTGTAGACCATTGATCTTTAATTTTAGAGATCCCCATGAAGTATGCTTGAATGGGCTCTCCTCTGTTCATCTTAATATCTTTGAGCTGATTCTTCAAAGCAAGAATTTGGCTCAAGTTATTTACTCGATACATCCCAATCAACTTATCATACATTTCTTTGGATTTCTTCAAGTTGGAGACATAGGTGATGATATGGTATCCAAGAGAATCAAGGATAATTCTTTTAGCCCTCCTTTCTTATATTTGGCCTTGATACAATATTAGAAATTTTTGCTGGTTCTGCGACCTCTCCTTCAACATACTCAAGTACATCATGTTCCTCAAGAGTAATATCCAATTTGACTTTCCAAGGGAAGAAATTCAAAACATTGACCAACTTCTCTTCATCTTAAAGTAAGAGGAAAACATCTTGATCTGCTCAAACAAATTTCAGCAGCAAATAGAAGGGACAACAAGAAATATTTCAGCAGAAAATGAGCAGCAAATAGAAGGGACAACAAGAGATATTTCAATAGTAAAGAGAGGGGACAACAAGAGATATTGCAGCAGCATCAAGTAATATTTCAACAACAAATAGGAAGAGATATTTGAACAGAAAATGAGATATTTCAGCAGAAAAGTTCACCCAAATTGGAACTAGTTGTAGCAAGAAGATCTCTGGTAGCAACAACTGGTGCAAACACTGAATCACTTTGGCTCACCAAGTTCTGCTCTTTCTCTCTCAATCCTTCTCTAGTCTCTTCAACTCTCTCTTTCACAAGTTCAAATTCACCTTTTACAATGCAAAAGTAAGTAGTGAAGATGAGAGACACATATAGGAGGAGTAACTCGCATGCCTTGAGGGAGAGTTACATATGCCATTTAGGGAGGTGCGCATGCCTTTGTAACTCATGCCATTTAGGGAGGTACGCATGCCTTTGTAACTCACGCCATAAAGAGGGATGTGCATGCCTTGAAGGAGAGAGTGTAGCATATGCATTGAAGAATGCGTAAGAGGAATCTTTTATGACGAGTCTTTAATGTACGTAAGAGAGTGTAAGAGGAGTGCAACAGATCCATCAAGAGAGAGAGAGAGGGTAACACATCATTATGTGAGAGAGAGGGGTATCAGTGCCATCAAGGAGTGAGAGAGGTGCGAAGTGGCATGATTGAGAGCCAAGTAGGAAAGATGACACGTATTTCCTTTTTAATAATAATATTAAAGTATCATAAGGATAATATTAATAATATTGATGATTAAGTATAAATTGAGCAATTAAGATTGATTAAGGATAAGTTAAGTAATTTTCCATCATTATACTTGTTACCAATTGAAGCAGAGTGATTAACTATTTTTGAAATGTCATGCTTGAAATGATAGACATGACTTTCTATTTTTAGAAAGTCACTCTAGAATAGTCAGAAATGAAATTTATTTAAGGAAATTTATCTGTTAGCTGCCAATTTTCAACAGTTGCCACATGTGATGATGAGAGGAGTGTTGACAAGTCAGAGGTTAGTAGGATGATGCTATCATAATTTCAGTATGATTCCATTAATTATGTTAAAGATTATGTCATCAAATACTAGAACCTTCTATGAGAGGAAAGTTAGTTGTAAAAGAATCAACTTGTGGATTTGGGCTACTTCTTGTTGGAATTTCAAGCTCTAGGTGTTGAATATCCTTGTGATCTCAATCAAAGAAGTAGATTGGTGAATTTAAATGCTGAAATTAAATGTCAGACTATCAGATCAATCAGACAGCTAGATATTAAACAGCGGAAGCATAAAAATTAATTTCTCACACATACATAATTACTCCTTCAAGTTAGCTTTTCATTCCTTTGAAAAAACTTACAAGGAAACCTTCACACACTGGCCAAAACAACCAGCATGTGCAGATACCAAAAGTGCCCGGAACTGAGTTTGTACAGGTCGCTGAAAGAAGAGCAGAAAACTGCTATACGAGTTGCAGGACAGGCTGTATGGTATGCCTGTACGACTGTATGGACCCGCACAGACATATCCATATGACTGTATGGGCTTACATACAACTGTACGGAACTGTACTGATGGCTGTCTTGTACTGCGTGCTACCCAAGAATGCCTCTTCTCTTGCTTCCTTCTCTCTCTCTGCTGCTCAACCGCTCAAGTGTGTATAAAAGCCTCTACCTTGCCCTGTCTTTATAGTTTTAGTGGAAAATATATTTTTAAGATTACTCCTAGTCTAAGTACAATTTTAGAATCAACTGTTGAAAATAAGTCTTTAACTTTTTTACTAAAATCAAATACAAAATTAAATTAGATTTTTCAAAAATAGAATATGACTTGAACTACTTCTCACATGTTCACTCTGAACATATGTGGAAGTTCCTGTCCGAGCTATATTTCTCAACACTTGTATCTAGTGTTTTCTATGTTAGGAATCCTGCTTATCTGAGAGATGCCTTCAAAAGTGTATGTAGAGCAAGGATCAACATGTATTCTGCTATTACATATTGAATTAAATTCTGAGATGCTCATTTATGTTTATTTTTTCCTACCCCTGTATTGGATACAATGCTTCACCTTATCATACTGATAATTCTTAGCAACAAATCCTTCATGTGAAGATCCATATAATTTCCATCTGTTAGTGGAAGAACCCACTTCTGATTTAATTTAAGTTTTATCCTTGTTCAGTCCCTATTGTAAGTAGTGCTGTGTAAGAATATTAAATCCAGAAGAGAAAATTCCTGGTAACATGTGGCAAAACAAACAGAATTGAGGACATTGTTGTACTATAAACTAAATTCATTTTGAGCATATAGTTTAACGCCAATCATTTAAGATCCAGAAGAGTGGAAAGATTGCAAGGATAGTTAGAAGGGAACTAGCAATCTACTTTTGTTGAACTGATAATTTGCAAACTTCATCGAAGGTGTAGACCAGTATAGCTTAAAATAGTATTTATGATGGCCAAGATTGATATAGGAAAGGATGCAAAATTAAATGAATGAAAATTAAAGACATAGTACTGACTTACTATGCTATAATCTAAGGCTTTCATGGTGTCCTGATGTTAATTATTTTCTGTTCAGGAGGATTCGGTGCTTTTGAGCTTGATACAGGAGATAGAGCCATTGGATGTGAGCCTTATACAAAAAGATGTATCTGCTGATACATTGGATGCAATGAAGAGGACAATATCTGGAATGCTTGGATTGCTGCCATCAGATCAGTTTCATGTCTTAATTGAAGCTTTCTGGGAGCCTCTTTCAAGACTCCTGGTTTCTTCCATGATGACTGGGTAATTCACATCTTATGTTTCACTTTGAACTAAATTGATATTAATGAGTATTATATAGTCACTTGTCCATGTCTCTTCTGGTGATATTTTTGACTCGTTTGTTCTGATCACAACATTGGAAGGAGATGTTAAATATTGTTATCTCTATCCAGTTGTGTGTTGTTTGTAAAGGGGTACTGTTGGTAAGTTGTATTTGTAAATGTTCAATTTTGCCTTGTTACTCAGTAGCTGGTTCTCCTTCTGTATGATACAGCATTTCCAGCAGTGGCCACTTCAATTTCTGTGCAGTCAGTATGAGGGTGCAGCAGATCAGTATGATGGCATGACACTAGTGTTCTTGGGAGGAGAGCTGGAGTTATTTAGGGGAGAGAGAGTGAGGGTGCATGCATGTCTCTAGTATGCATGTGCTAACCTATTCCAGTTCGTATTTTAGACTCTTAATCCACTTCAGTGAGCTTTGCTATTATGAAGTTTGTTTCTGCATGTGTTATCTACTGTTAGAGTACGACACAGATCCCTAGGACAGCTAGAGTGCTTGCTGGAGGAGTTGAGGGCAGAGACTCCAATGAGTGCATGCATGAATGCCATGATGATCCTCCAATTGGGTTGCAGTATCTCTGGCACTTCTATCCATGCAGTGGGGTACACTAGCAGAGTAGATTGGGATTAGGGTTTGACTGAGTCATCTTGAGCACTTAATGCATTTGACCAGATACATGGTATCTTTTCTGTGTCTTGTTCTATAAAAAAACTATATTGTTCTTTGCTTTGATAATTGCATTGCATCATAAACACATTAAATTCACCCCACAATATTGTAACATTATTACATCATGTGCAATTATGTAGAAAGAACGACTTCATCAGTGATGCAACGGAACAGTGAAAGGAACATCAGAAGAAAAACATGCACACAAAGAGACACCATGATTGGTCGGAGACCAGCGAAAAACCCCAAAAGGGGAAAACCCGCAATCAATTCTTCTTCTTCCATTAGATTTCATCAATTGTTCAGCTGAGATACAGAGTAATCCAGAGAGATACATCATTACATCAGACCACCTAAGGCCAACTCGAGTCAGTTCACAATTTCATTTGTGAACTGAACAAAAACAAGTCCAGGAGAGCTGCTATCATATCACAATTATGCAGTTATAAATACACTGATACTAAAACCCACTGCCATGTCAAAGATGCTATAATAAGGACATTGACAAGATCACTGTCATCACAAAAGTAGAGTCTCTGTCATATATTTCACTGTCGATATAATATCATGGTCACTGTTGTCACGGTCATGTCTCATAATAAGGTTTAATGACATAACTGAAAATTATATATATCCCTGTCACCATGTGTCAACACTATCATTAGCACAAAATAGCTGCCATCGTGTATCTTAGCACCCAAGAGAGCAAGGTTATCGTCATGGGACATATATCTGAAACACTTGATAGGGTTTCAGCGAAATAACTATCACTGTCATATACCATAAGAGTGTTTGCCATGTCTTCAAAATGTATGACATGTTATAGGAATGTCTGCCATGTTATATGGATGTCTGCCATGACATAGGAATGTCTGCCATGTCATATGACTGCAATGAACTGAGTGTGTGTAACGCATAGAACCTAACCCACATACATATGTCAAGATCAACCATACTACTGTGCTGAGACTAACTACAACACAAAGATGCCACATATATATTCAAGAAATGTAATTCGATTAATGCCCAATCGAGATGCACAATTGCTGCAGCAGCCCTCTTTTCATGAATGCCATCAGAGCCCACTGCAACATCAATATCCCTCTCTGGAATTCAGCCGATTGTTGGTGAGAACCAGTCTCCTATCGAATAAGGTGTTCAGAACGAGGTATCTGCTACAGCGGCGGTGTTTGGTTTTTGCTTGGTTTTTGTTCTAGTGGCATATGCCGTTATGGACAATTTAGATACCCTCGGAATGCTCCAGAGATTTCCGCAAGTGGCAATTGTAAGTAATGGCAATTTCTCTCAAGAGACAGTTTGAGAGAGAGGTTCTTCAGAGCACCAGAAAAGCAGCACATAGGACAGTAGTGGACAGTGGGGAGAGCAGCACAGAGGACAGGGACAGTGGGCAGAGCAGCAAGGGCAGAGCAGCGAGGACAAAGCAGCAAGTTTTCAGTGGTCAGACCAACAGATATTGAAGAGTTAAGCATAAAACAAAGGGTCAGTTTTGGGCAGAGATTTTGATTTCCCTTAATATCATCATGAAAATGGGACAAGAAACTTTAGAACCCGTGGAAACAAATGATATAGGGCAAGTGAAAATTGCCTCATCAACGAAAACTGGGAAGTGGGTTTGGGTCAATGCCAAACAATATCAGGGCATTTTAAAAAGGAGACTAGCTCGTCTAAAATGGGAGCAGACAAGGAAAAAAAGGTCTCAAAGGGAGTGTATTGTTCGCAAGAAACAACATTCAAACAAGTCTTCTTCGCAAACATGTGGCAACAAGTCCAAAGGAAAAGAAAAAGTTAGTGATGATTATGCTTTATATAGTCCCACATCCACACCTCTCACTTGGTCATCTGATCTTTATGTGAAAGAACTTTTAAATGTAAAAGAAAGGTTGGAAGTAGTAGAAGCTAAAGAGCTGGAAAAAGATTGTACAATCCATATAATAACAGCTGAAAATCAGGCTTTAGCAGAAAGCAACAAAGTTCTGAAGGAACAAGTGTCATTACTGCAGGAAGCTCTCCGAATAGGGAAAACAGAATGGCAACACATGAAAGCGGAGGTGCAAAACATGAAGAAATTTGCAATGGAGAATACAGAGGTGATGAATGCGAAGCCATCTCAGGATAAGGGGAAAGCAGTTGCTCAAATAGACAACAATGAAGAAACATCAACAGAAGGGAGGAAAGGAGATCCCACAAAACTTTCCAAAACTTGGGCTCAAGTTATTAGCAATTCTGCTAAGAGGGAACGAGAAACAAACATTCAGGGTAACAACATGCAAGATAGAGAAAGCAAGGAAAGACTGGATAGAGCAACAAACATAATTATTAAAGGGGTGAAGGAGTATGGGAAAAATGAATGTACTCTTGACCTTGCAAGAGACTTCTTGAAAGACAAGCTCCAATGGCAAGGACAAATATGTCAAGCATGGAGAGTAGGTAAGCTCAACGGTGAGAGAGCCAGGCCCATAAAAGTCATCATGCCCAACTTGCGTGATAAAGATATCATTCTAAGCAAGAAGCAACTCTTAAGGGGTTCTCGGTTTTTTCTAGAAGAAGATGTAACTGTAAGACAACAAGAGGAAATGAAGGATGAAATGACAAAAGTTAGGGCAGCAAGAGATGAGGGAAAAAGAGCATGGATTTATAAAGGTAAAGCCGTGATTGCGCAATTTGGACCTCCTTCCAAAACAAGGCAGCAAAATGATAACAAAGAAGAGGCAGCAAACTCTTTAGCAAGAAATGAGGAAGCAAAGTCATTATGGGCAAACAGGGACAAAGACTCCACTGTGAGTCTTGCATGTCAAAACAAATAGTAATCAAGTCTTACCCAGGTTTCCTTAAGATTAGTTTGTTGGAACTGCAGGGGTTACCCATGGAGACGAGGACCTGGGTTAGGGCCTATTGCGGAAGGTAGAGACATAATTTGCCTCATAGAAACACATGAGCATGAAAGGTGTAAGACACCTTTGTTTGAAGGGTATTGGAAGATAGCAGTGTGGAACAAGGCAGCAGGGAATGGCAAAGGGCACGGGGGTATCATGGTATTAGTAAGAGAAAAAGAAGGTCATTTCATTCAGCTAGAAAAAGAAGACCCAAATAAGCAATTTGTTTGGCTTAAAATATCAGAAAATGGAAATCACATTAGAATTGCAGCATGCTATTTTGCGCCGCAAGTTTAAAAAATCTACAAAAGTAGAGGGCTTGACCACAAAGATCCCTTTGCAGCCCTAAAAACGGATATTGCAATATATTCTCAGCTAGGTGAAGTCCTTATAGTGGGGGATTTCAATGCTAGAACCGCAAGTGAACAAGCTAGCATTCTTTGTTGTAAAGAAGACAGTGACCCTATCTGGCTTGCAGAAGAGAGTAATCATCAGTGGAAACGAATTTCAAAGGATAAAGGCTGCAATATCTTTGGAGAACAACTGCTTATGCTATGTGGGGCTTTCGATTTAGTCATTTGTAATGGGTTGACTAAATGGGAAAAGTCTGGTAATTTCACTTGCAATACTTACAATGGAGCAAGTGTAGTAGATTATGTAATTTTCTCGCATAGTTTGTGTGAGAAAATGGAGGAAGTGGTGATTGGAGATCAAATTTGGGACTTAAAATCAGATCACAAGCCAATCTATTTAAGTTTCTCTTGGACCGAAAAGAAGCAATTAGGGTCAAAAAATCAGTGTGTTCAACAAAATCCCCCAAATGGCAGAATTCTTTTGAATCCAGAGAATTGTAATACCTTCAAAATAATGCTAGAGAAGCTCTTCAAGAAGGAGGAAATCCCATCTCATGGCCTTCATAGTCACAAATTAACACATTTAATTCAAAGCGCACTTGCGGAGTGCAAAAGAGCAAAAATTAAGAAGTCTGAAACAAATTGCTTTCCGGTTAATGCTTGGTTTGACGAGGAATGCAAAAAGGCAAGGAGAAGGTGGAAGGAATCAGACACGGATAACATAAAGCTCAAAGCTTACAAGTAGTTAGTAAAAAAGAAAAATGTTGATTTTATGGTTTCAAGGAGAGAAGAACTAATCTTCCTCGAGAAAAATAACCCCAAATTATTTTGGAAGGAGCTCCAATCGAAAAAGGTGCAAACTGAAAACAACATTACAGCTGCTAAATGGTTTGACTATGCAAGACAACTTTATGAGCAGGATCCCAAGGTCGACCCTCCTCCCTTGGTCAACACAGACACAAAACTCTTCACGGTGCAAGAGGTAGAGATGGGTATCAAGAAGTTGGGCGCTGGAAAAGCAAAAGACTTAGATGAACTCCAAGCAGAGTATCTAAAGTGGGGCTTAAAAATTCTTTCACCTCACATCACAAAATTTTTCAACAACATCTTACAGCAGGGGTTCCCCACAGATTGGACAACTAGTATGGCAATACCTCTTTTCAAGAGTGGTGACGTCAATAATCCCTCCAATTATAGAACCATACTGATAAACCCCTTGTTTGCAAAGTTATTTGGAAGCATAAGAAAAGAACAAGAAGTAAGGTAGCAGGGAAAGACAAATGCGTGCTAAAGGGCGTTGGTGTTTTAGACCCAAACACTTGCCGCCTGACTGTAATTTCAAGGCACACCATTGGAAAAAGTCAGAAAAAAAGGAACAGTTTTCTCGTTGCTTTGCTGACCTCGCAAAAGCCTTGACGCCTGCCTCCCTAGGGATAAGCTTGGGGCGTAATGGAGAACCCTAGTTCCCGTTAACTTGAGAGCACTGCCTGTGATAATATGAAGAGGTGAAAGTCAAAATCAGAACTTCAGCTGGCATTTCTGAAAGTTTTAGAAGCGATATCGGGGTCAACCAAGGTTGCCCATTATCTCCTACCCTTTTTGGGTTATATATTGACAAGCTTGAAGAGTGGCTAAATTCGCAAGGGGTGACGGTATCCATTTGGGCAAGTTCGTTATCAGGCTTCTTTTGTACGCATATGACCTTATATTGATTGCTAAATCGGCTCTTGGTTTGCAAGAGCATTTACGTTCCCTTGAGCATTTTTGTAGAAGGGTTGGGATGCAAGTCAATATTAGCAAAACGAAAGTAGTGGTTTTATCTAACAAAAGAAAGCATAACCAACATAAGTTCTATTTTGAAGGCAGCATTCTGGAAGAAGTTGTAGACTACAAATACCTCGGAATTGACTTCAACAAAAATTTAAGTTGGGATGGTTGTAGAAAGAAAAGAACTTTAGGGGGTTGGAAAGCATTTTATGCTCTTCAAAACAGGTGTAGAGAGGCAGAGCTGTGGGACTGGAAAACCACCCTAACTCTTTTTGGGCTTCTAGTGATTCCAGTGATTCTTTACGGTTGTGAACTATGGGCCAGCAGCACAACCAAGATGCAGTGGAAACAAATTGAGAAAATTCAGAAACGTTTGATTACAAACAAATTCAAAATTAAAAGTGCAGTTCCTTATGCTATCCTGTTAAGTGAAACAGGGGCTGCTCCTATTGAAGCAATTGCCATGGTGCGAGTCATAAGGTATCTGAAAAAAATTGAGCAAATGGAAGAGGATAGATGGCCTAAGGTTGTGTTTAGTGACAGATTGTGTAAAAGACAGAAGACTTGGATGCGGCAAAATAAAAAATGGTTTAGTAAATGGGGTATTTGCTTGAGCATGTGTCCTACAAACAGTAAAGAGATAAAAACTTTTGTTATGGATAAATTCCACAAACATACTTGGATGAAAGAGCTAGAGAGAAAGAAGAAGTACTACATGGAAGAGTTTAACCCCACGCATAACCATCAACAAAAGGCGTACATAGGGGCTAATATTTCTTGGAGATCTAAAATTCTTATTGCTCAATTAAGGACTAATTCTCATCAACTCCGTTGTGAAACAGGGCGCTGGAAAAGGCCAAAAGAAATGTGGGAAGAAAGAGTATATATTTTTTGCTCCTCCGGAAAAGTGGAAACAGAAAAACATTTCATTCTAGAATGTGAGGCCTTCAAAGACACCAGGGAAAACTATGCAGGTATTTTGGCAGCCAATTCTTGGGATAAGCTATTCAGCGAAGAGTTTGTCGATAAGTTGGGAGTGGTCACTGTAAAACTTCACAGGAAAAGAGCCGAATACAAGAGTCGGATAGAGAAGCAATCTGTCCCATAGGCTATTTTTAGCCTCGTGGACATTAAAAATTCTTTCTTTCTATAAGAGTGAGAGAAGTCACACATAATTCAGAGAAACTGCGTGATTCCATAAAATAACCGTGATGCCATGATTGAATTACAATGCCATATATGGAGAGAGGGAAAATTTTAGGGATGGAAATTTATCTTAAAGTTTAGAAACCTTGGCGAATCTTACGAGTCCCTAATATGCAGATTGTAAAATTTTTGGTGATATTTTTTTAAAGATATCCAAATTTCTAATGACTATATAGTCTCTATAAATTTTTGGCGATTTTTAGGATAACATAATTTTATACTGTAAAATTTGGGCGAATCACTTTTATCAAAAAATGGAAATTGGCAAATCTTTTTTTTGGAAAAACCATGGAAAATTAACCCACCTACGAATATTAGCCCCTAAAATTTTCCATGGCTCAGAGACCATACCAACTGGGCCATGCTGTTGTGGGCCATTCGAGCCATATAAACCAAGTACCATGAATGATCGTGGTGTGGGCCATTGAGTCAACAAGTCTGTGTACATCAATTAAATATGTCCTGTAATGCCATTACCATATGCGAGATCAGTCATGCCAAATGATAGCGATGTTATGTGTCATACAGTTAGATGGACATCATGACAGTAACCTTGTTACTTTTGTGAGAGATGTGAGGGAGATCCTTTAGGATGCAAATATAGCCATGCGTGATAGGTCTTTTAGACAAATGCGAGTGTCCTAAAGAGTGTGCGAGAGATTTGTAGGTAGCGTAAGACCTGTGCCATGATAAAGTAAAAGAGAAAAACCTCATACTAATCCTCAACCATTCGAAAATGCTTAGGGTTAATGTACCTCTTCGAAGAACTACCTTGTGAAAAGGTGACTCTTGGAGGCAAGCTGACTTGTCCCATTAAATTTGAATTGTAGTCAACCCATAAAATAGGAGGGAAAATTTCGAATTTCAAATTTTAATTAATGAATCTGACTTTTCTTCTTTGGAGAGTTTCCCTTTTTGAAATGGATGCTAAAAAATGATCGTCTAATGGCTTAGGGTTTCTAAGATAAATTTCTCCCTTAGCTGCCCCTAAATTTCAACACTCCCTCAGCTAAGGAGGAATTTCTATCTACATCATAGACCTCATCTCATCATGACGTATCTCGAGAGCACATACAGAAGACAAACATAAGAATCATCAATAAGACCCATCTCATATTGTCTCATGAAAGAAGAGGAATCCATGAGATCAATCCTCCAAACCCTAGGTCAAATCAAAAAAATATTCATCGATCACATCTCGTATCAATTTCCTTTGATCATCAACTGGACAATCTTGATTTAAAGAAGAAGAAGAATCTGACATCATATGGGAGCCCAACTCAACCCACAACAACATAAGAGAGCTAAGTTCAATCCGGAACAACATCAGGGAGCCCTCCTCAACCTAGAACCACATCAAGAAGCCCAGCTCAGCCCAAAACATCTACGAGCAGGGAGCCTAATGCTACTACTCAGGAACCTTGTCATCGGGGAGCCAATGCTACCACCCGGAAACCACACACAATAGGAGGGATGCCACACAAGGATCACTCCTATCCTATTGTATTTGCTGATCTTCTCATCTCAAATATCTCGTTATCATCTCTGCTCATCTTGAGCTGAACATATTTGAACCCAAAGAAAAAGAATCACCACAAGGGAGCCCTTTGCTTCCACCCTATATCCAAAGACAATGGGCGAGATTAGACCTACCCCAATGCATAGGGATCACACTCTATCCCAAAGTCCCTGACAATAGGTGAGATTAATTTACCAAAGGTAAGGATCACGCTCTACCTTATTGTCCCCGATCTTCTAATTTGACCTTTCAGAGTCAGATGGTAGAACACTTGCATCCACCAACTTGGGCGAGATCCACCTACTGCAAGCGGTAGGGATCACACTCTATCCCAAGTGAGTCAGATGGTAGACCGTAGAACACCTGCATCCACCAACTTGTGCGAGATCCACCTACTGCAAGGGGTAGGGATCACACTCTATCCCAAGTCCCTCATCCCATTGGCTAGATGGGGAGGTTATCCCACATAGTGGGCAGGATGCCAATTGGGGCATACTCTAAGGGAGATCCCAGATCTCTACAAACCCTATCGGTAAGAGGCCTCTCATCCCCAGGAGCCCACCAGCTGCTCCATTCCCCACCGTGGGAGCTCAACCAAAGGGGAAGAACAATGCTTAATATTCTCGATCAGCTCATACCCTTACCTAGGAGGGTCCCCATCCACTAGTCCATGCTGCTCTCTGAAGATCAGAAACATACCAAAGTGCTCGTATCCAGTATCGGCTCAAACAATTCACTGAAGAGTTCAATCACATAGGCTCATGCATTACTGGGAGCAACAATTTTCTGTTATCCTGTTCATATATGACATCAACTGTCAAAGCAAATATATAACATAAAGAAAAAGAATACCGTATTCATCTTTACTCCCTCTCATGCAGGGAGGCAATAACCACAAGCTTAAGCTTGTCTCTTATATCAACATTATGTCTATGTCCCAGCTATGTCAAGACACTGTCTAATTCAGAGTGCATACAAGGATCCATCAATAACAATATGCCATAAAAATACTTCTATATGAGAGGTGGATCCAGTCCTGTCATCAAAGAATTGTTAGCTCATTAATAAGCAAGGACATATCATTCACAATTTCGGATGTTCATTAATTCATGTCCAAAGGACATTTTTCATTCTGTAATCATAGGACTTCTAATCATCAATCGTAGGAGTTGGGATCTCATCAAGGATCTCTCCTTCTGAATGGGAAGCTTCTTCAATCATTAATCACGACATCAATCTATTCCTCATATTAATGTCATGCTGCATGCATCAACAAAATTGTCAAATCACAGAGTCAAATTATATTAGGCAAGGTTGCAAACATCGCGATTTTTTCAACTCAACGATTTTATCGGCGATTTTTTCCCGATTTTTTGAAAAAATCGCCGATCGCCAAAAAATCGCGATTTTTTTGGTAAAAATCGTGGGCCCATCAAACAGCAACCCTATAAGTTCAAAAATCGATTTTTTTTTTGTCATTTTTGCAGCCCTCTCATTTTCCTGACACACCCTGTTGGCAGTTAATGGTAATGTTAAATTCTTAAAGTAAAAGTGATATTTCCTTTATTTTTCATTTTCATCCTTTTACTTAAATTTTTAACATTACCATGAAATGACTTAGGATGTTTAAGAGTGGTTTCGACCTCATTGGATTTCATATGGAGAAACTAGAATTTTAGATTTCACTCAAAATTCAGCAGACTTAATGGTTTTCAGGGTTTCATGGTCTGGGGATTTGCATTGTTTCCATTTGATTCTATTATGTGTAAGGGTATGAGATTGGCATTTGATCAAGAGTATGAAGTCCTTTAAGAACCTTGATGTTGGTGGCATTGATTGTTGAACTTTGTTGATGTTGGTGGTATTGATTGTTGAACTCCCCTACTGTGGCTTTAACAAGAATGTACCCTTCACTCAAAGGAAAACAACTGGTTAGGCATGTTAATCTTTTTCTACCGCATTTTAAGGTTGAGGAGATGAACCCTTCACTCAAACCAAAATCATTGGTTAGGCATGTTAAACTTTTTCAATTTCCATCATGTTATAAGGTTGAGCAATCCAAGTCTGAAGACTTTGAGCTAGATGATGTTTATGTATCTCTTGTTGATGATCCCATTTCTAGTAGCGATGAATCAATGATGAGTTTCATGAGGAGGAGGAGGAGGAGCAACAACAGGAGGAGGAGGTGACACCACCCACCCTTGCTACCGGTAGAGGACGTGGTCTGCCTACTTTAGCTCCTGGTGCTTCAGGATCTGGAGCACAACAAAGTCCATTGTGAGCCCCGCCAGCTTCTTCGTCTAGAGGGAAAGCTGTTACATTTTCTCGCAAGAGGGGCAGAGGAAATCAGTAGTATAGGTTATTTGGTGCATTCCTTTGTATATAACATTATGACTCATGATATGAGATACATTATTATATTTTTTGCTGATATTTTGAGGTTGAGTTGAGACTCAGGACTTAGTATTCAAGACATGATTCACTATTATGTGTGATGTAGCACTAGACATGATATTACACATCTTATATATTAGTTTTTTTTTTTCATATTTATGTGTCAATGCATTTATTTTATGTTGTGGGTGCTTTAGATATTAAAAAAATCGAAAAAAAATGAATATTTTTGTATGTGCCGATTTTTTCCCGATTTTTACCGATTTTTTCCCGATTTTTACGATTTTTTCCGATTTTTTCCCCTCGCCGATTTAATCTCGATCGCGATGTTTGTAGCCTTGATATTAGGTTCTCATACATATATACATCATGGTCATGACAAGTCATCATCATCAACTGCTTCATTGTCACATATGAACATGACCTTAAACATCCATCTTCTTTATCACATTATAGAAATATTTTATCAAAGTCCCATCATTAAGTCAGGGTATCCATTTGTCGCATAGTTAGTAAATCCTGATTATCAATCTTACAATCACACTAATGCCATTAGGGTTACCGCACTTATTACAAGCATTGTCAACAATATCAAGTTACGGTATATCAAAGTCACTGTTTCTTTATCTTAGACAACAATCAAGATATCCATCAAGGTCGTAGGTATTGACTGGTTACATCAAAGAGTTCATGTTAGTTGTGACTATAAAATGCAGTGGCATATCATATTTTCTAGTGATCAAACTCTCTCTCATATGTATGTAACTGGCATGCATGCATTAAGTCATCTATGAAGGAGATGTTCTTATCATACCTCTAGGCTTAACTTTCCATCCAACATCATAGTTAAATGGAAACAATATACTGACATACCTTGGAATATTTAGATGCCTTTATCAACATATATGCTTTAACATTGGCAGTAGTAGAGCTTTGCATATCGCGTTAGCTTCCTCTTTCCTGTACTAGCCTTCATCCTGTTCCTGCACTAACTTATTCTTCCTGCATCAGCTAGCATTCAAATGATCCTTGCGAAGGATTAACGAATTACATCTTCATTTAGAATTATTAAAATAATCAAATATGTAGGAAGGCTAAGCAATGATCAAAATGATAAATTTAAAACCAGAGCAGTGTCATTAAGAAATAAGTCTATAAGGTTCTTATCTTAAACGAGGGTTGATGGAAGATTTCAACTCCCTCTTGATCTTGTCATCAAGGGTTTGTAGAAGAAATGCAATCATTCGTAGAATCATTGTTGCAGGTCCTTTCTTAATTATAAGGTGCCATAGGTCATCAACATATGTTAGCAGAAGAAGAGATGCCTTAACTATCAACAACCTATCCAAACATACTGTCTCTTGGAGTGAATCTATTGTCAGTAGGGTTTCAAGACTTCAGGCCTTAGACATTTCCAAGCCATACTTCAGGGTTTCTTCCAAACTCTAATCTTATGCTATCCACCAAACCCTAAACAAGGGTGCCTAGGGTTTCATTCAAACCCTAGCATTCTTTTAAGTCTCTGCTATCTTTACTTGCTTCTATCAACGGTGTCTTCACAGGGGTGATAACCATGACTTTTCTTCAACCCAACTCTGCTACCATGTTAATTTTTATAAGGGCTATATTGTTCCTTGCTTTGATAATTGCATTACATCATAAACACATTAAATTCACCCCACAACATTGTAACATTATTACATTATGTGCAATTATGTAGAAAGAACAACTTCACAGTAATGCAATGGAGGAGTGAAAGGAACATAAGAAGAAAAACATGCACAGAAAGAGACACCAGGATTGGTTGGAAACTAGGAAAAAACCCCAAAGGGGGAAAATCCACAATCAATTCTTCTTCTTTTATTAGATTTCATCAATTGTTCAGCTGAGATACAAAGTACTCCAGAGAGATACATCATTACATTAGGCCACCTAAGGCCAACTCGAGTCAGTGCACAATTTCATTTGTGAACTGAACAAAAACAAGTCCAGGAGAGCTACTATCATATCTGTTAAAATTGGACAACTAGGTCCAAACTCCATGTTGTGATGCTCAGTTGAAGATACTGATATTTTTATTGGATTCCTCTTTCAGAGGTGTAAGATCCATATAAAATTTATCTTAATCCGATGAGCAGAACATTTATTTTGAATTTATTATTTATAATAAATTATATGTGCAGGTTGGCCTTAAGGTTTTACACCCCCAGCAAATGTGTCACACACCTCAATGATGTATATAAATACAGTCAACTTTGGAGAGCATTTCACACTCACTCATCACATCATCTTCTTCTCTTCTGATCTAGTACGAGCTACTTGGAGGACAATTTCGATCCACACGTGTGAAGAAGGACGAATTACTACAGCCAAGGAGAAGGACGAAATCGCTGCAGTTAGGGTTTCCACGAAGGTTTGACCAGCGTTGACTTTGGTCAACGCATGGTCCAAAGAGGCTGAAATTTATTGGAGACTTCGATTTTGGGAGGCCGTACACATTGGCACAAGAACCGAGGTCAAAAGGTTGACCGAAGTTGGAGCTGCATTGACTTTTATGTTGCTGCCCTGCGTTGACTTTTCTGGACAGCGTTGAATTTTCTGGAGTTGACTTGTGTTGACTTGGTGACTAATTTGAGGATTGTTGTGACACATTCTGGGTTGGCTGATCAAGGAGACTTTGTTGGTTGAAGCATCCTGTTGACCGTCGTAACGCACCATCACATTCTTCTGTTTCTGGTTTGTCTTCTATAGATCCATTGGTATGTTCTATCAGCATTTTACTTAACTGTTTGGGTGATTGTTGTAATAAAAGTAAAGTTGCATCAAGCATAGAACATCTACAAAAATTTACATGGTATCAGAGCTGAGGTGAAGACAAGCCCTAACTTATAGCAATCACCATATAAGAAAAATGGGTTCCACAAGTTATGACTTCAAGGAGAATGACAAGCTGACTGGAAGGGATGACTTCCATGCCTGGAAGATGATATTAGATCTCAAATTGGAAGACCATGATCTCATGGACCATGTACTGGGTAAGATACAAGACCCTCCATCCAATGCTACTGCTGCTGCTAAAACCAAGTATAAGAAGGGGGAGATCAAAGCAAAGCTGATGATCAGGGAATCCATTCATAAAAGCCTGGTGGCCTACATCTCTGAGTTGGGTACATCTAAAGAGATGTATGATAAATTGATCCTAATGTTCAAGGTAAACAATGTAAACCAAGTGTTATTCTTCAAGAATCAATTGAAGAATCTAAAGAAAGGCAGGGATGAGTCTGTCCAAACATACTTTCTGAAATTGACCGAGATTAGGAACAATCTGCTAGCTATTGGGGAGACAATAGCCGATCGTGAGATGGTACTCACCGCACTTGGAGGACTCCCATATGAATGGCAAGTATTCAATACTACCATTCTCAATAATAGTACAATTCCTAACTTTGACGAGCTATTGTCCAGATGCATGCAAAAAGAGACAAGAATGAAGGAATATGAAAATGACAGAAATGCTGCCTATGCTGCTCACTCTAGAAAGAAGAACTCTGGTGGTTCTAAGAACAAAGGAAGAGCAAGGGCCCAAGGAAAGAAGGGCAAGTGTTTCACTTGTCATAGGCCTGGTCACTATGCTAGAGAATGTCCTTTCAAAAAGGATTCTCCCGATAGTGATGACAACAACAATAACCGGAGGAATGGAAATCAAAGAAATAACAGGTCCAAAGGGAAGAGGAAGGCTCCCTCTGATGGAAACAATCAACCTTTCAAAAGGTCTAGAAACTCCAGGTATGAAGAGTCAAATGTTGTTGATAAAAGAAATGAATACATTCTTGTATCTGCTCTCTCTGCTGCATCCCCGCCCGACACTATGGATATCTGGCTGATAGATAGTGGTGCCTCAAGACACATCACTGGGTTCAAGGAAGCACTCTCTGACATGGTTGAGAAGGATACTAATCTGGAAATTATCCTTGGAGATAATGCCACATATCTCGTAAAAGGGACAGGGACTGTGACCCTCCACTTGTCTCAAGGACAAGTCCTACATTTGCAAGATGTACTCTATGTACCAAAATTGAAGAAGAACCTTGTGTCTATATCAGCGATTGAAGACAAAGGCTTCAATGTGGCATTCATTGATGGAAAAGTGCGCATGTGGAAGAAGAATCTCAAGGAAGCTATCGTGATTGGTTTTAGAGTTGGAACACTCTACCAAGTTGAAGGAAGTCCTCTAGGAGCTATGACATGTGATACTATCCGACAAACTGAACTATGGCATCGAAGGTTTGGACACCTTCATTACAAGGCCCTTCCCGAAGCAAGGAAGGTGGTGACAGGGATGCCCGACTTTGGAAATAATCATGAAGGTGTATGTAAGGGTTGTGCCGAAGGAAAGCATACAAGGGGACCTTTCCCCTCAAGTGTCACAAAGACATATGATATTTTGCAACTGGTCCATTCTGATCTATCTGGTATGCTGCCCGTGACATCCCTGGGAGGATGTTCTTACTACATGACATTCACTGATGACTTCTCCCGCAAAACCTGGATATACTTCTTGAAGAAGAAGGATGAGGCTTTCATGTGGTTTCGTACCTTCAAAGCCTTGGTGGAAAATATGACAAGGAAGAAGATCAAGATTTTGAGGACAGACAATGGCACTGAATATGAGTCAAATGAGTTCAAGGACTTTTGCAGAGAAGCTGGCATTAAGAGGGAGACTACTACTGCCTATACTCCTGAGCAGAATGGCGTTGCTGAACGAAAGAACAGGACCATTGTGGAAGCTGCCCGTGCCATGCTATGTGACCAAGGTTTACCGAACTTTCTGTGGGGAGAAGCTGCGAATACTACTGTATACATTCAAAACCGATCCCCTCATTCCGCCCTGGACTCCAAAACTCTCGAAGAGGTTTTCACTGGTAAGAAACCTGATGTCTCACATTTTAGAATTTTTGGATGTCCTGTTTATTTTCATGTACCAAAAGAAAAGAGAAGTAAGCTGGATGCTTCTGGGAAGAAAGGAATGTTTGTGGGCTACAGCGAAACTTCTAAGGCCTATAGAGTCTATGTACTTGGTCAAAGGGAAGTAGAGATATGCCATGATGTCACTTTTGACGAAGATGCTTCCCTGAAGAAAGTAGTAGATCTTCCAAGATCTAAGGAAAATCATGAAGCAAGGCCTGGAAATCAAGAAGAACCGCAGGATGAGACAATGCCTGATGTTGAAGGACCAATGGACCCTATTGATCCATCTCCTTCACTGGGAAAGAGACCATCATGGCTCAGGGACACCCTCGAAGATGCTGAGGGACACACTGCCCCAAGGGGGACATTCCGAGAAAGCAAGAAGCCGTGTAGATACCAAGGGTATCTGGCTGCCATGAGTACCATTGTACAAAATGAACCCGGATCTTTTGAGGAAGCCGTAAAGCATCAAGTCTGGAAGGATGCTATGCACGAAGAATATGAGTCCATAATGAAGAATGATGTCTGGGATGTGGTTCCAAGATCGAAGGACAAATCAGTTGTCACAACAAAATGGCTCTACAAGATCAAGCATGGTTTTGATGGAAGTGCTGAAAAGTTCAAGGCAAGATTTGCTGCCCGTGGCTTCTCTCAAAAGGAAGGAGTAGATTATGATGACATATTTGCACCTGTGGCACGATATACCACCATTCGATCAATCATAGCCCTTGCTGCTACGCAAGGATGGAGTCTTCATTAGATGGATGTCAAGACCGCCTTTCTGCATGGTACAATAAAAGAAGAGGTGTATGTAGAACAACCTCCGGGATTTGAAGTTCAGGATCGAGACACTCATGTCTGCAGGTTGAAGAAAGCCCTCTATGGGTTAAAGCAAGCACCCAGAGCTTGGTACGAGAGGATGGATAGTTACTTGATGAAGCCGGGCTTCACTCGAAGTAATGCTGATCCGAACCTTTACTTCAAGGTTGTGCAGGGGAAGCCTCTCATTCTAGTGCTGTATGTGGACGACCTCTTCCTGACAGGTGCTGACCCTCTCATTCATCAATGTAAGAGGGAGCTCGCTGCTGAGTTCGAGATGAAGGACCTAGCACTGATGCACTACTTCCTAGGCCTGGAGGTCTGGCAGAGACCTGGAGAGATTTTCCTTTCTCAAGGAAAATACATTGTGAAACTTCTAGAAAGATTTGGTATGGTGGACTGCAAGACCGTGTCAACACCAATGGAACTCAACTTCAAGAAGTTGAGTGGCAGCGCTGCTGGGCCCGTATTGGCAAATCCTACTGAGTATCGTCAACTCGTAGGGGCTCTGATGTTCTTAGTGAACACTCGTCCAGATATATGTTTTGCAGTGAACACTTTGAGTCAACAGATGGTTGAGCCTCATCACTTTCACTGGGTTGGTGCCAAGAATCTTCTGAGATATCTTCGGGGCACGATAAACCATGATCTGAGATACACTGCCGGGAGTGTGACACTCCGTGGATATACTGATGCCGATTGGGCTGGCAGTGTGGTGGATCGTAAGAGCACATTGGGGTGCTGCTTCAATCTTGGTTCTGCTTCGATTTCATGGATGAGCAGGAAGCAGAAGTCGGTGGCTTTGAGCACCGCTGAGCCGAATACATTGCAGCAAGTATGGCCTGTTGTGAAGCAGTTTGGTTGCGAAAGCTCTTTAGTGAGCTGTTTGGACATGTGCTAGATACCACTGTGATACTCTGTGATAACCAGAGTGGGATTCGTATGACTGAGAATCCTGTGTTCCACGACCGATCCAAGCATATTGATATCAGGTACCACTTTATCCGGGATATGGTACAGCGAGGCGCCGTAAGGCTCGATCATATAGGAACTGATGAGCAGGTCGCGGATATTCTCACTAAGCCCCTGGGGAAGGTCAAGTTCCTAACCTTCCATGAGAATCTTGGTATCGTGGAACGACCCTATGATGTGGGTCCCGTTGGACGATGAGCTCTGGGAGCTCTGGGGGGCTTTGGGGACAACTTCTCGGAGCTATGAGCAACCACAAGGCTAGGCTTGCCAAACCTTGTTGGTGTGCTTGGACCCCACCGTTGTGATTTTGAGTTGGTTCACCTCTCATTTTCTGTGCCCCGTATGCATCCTACCCATTGAGTTCAGGGCTCATGGGAAGTACCTCTCATTTGGCCAATGAGGTGGGAAAAGCTAGAGACTATTAGCAAAGACTGATGGACGCATCAGAGATTGCCGTACTCTCTATCTAGGATGGCACGGCCCAACCACTTGATCTGGGATCAAGTTTAGTGAGGTCTGGGACCTTTGCCTGACTTCGGGTCAGATGAACCAACTTTGGGTTGGTTGGATACTCTTCATGAGTTTGATAGAGGTTTTGAACCTCTGGACTGATTATGTCAGTCGGGGGATGATGTCTTTATGACTGACCCACTTCTGTTCTGAAATAAAGAGGCCAGCAAAGCAAGTTACGGCGGGATGACGCACGATGTTTGATTGCACTGATGGATGGAGTTCTCCCTAGTTGAGAGGGAGTGTTAAAATTGAACAACTAGGTCCAAACTCCATGTTGTGATGCTCAGATTAAGATACTGATATTTTTGTTGGATTCCTCTTTCGGAGAGGTGTAAGATCCATATATAATTTATCCTAATCCGATGAGCAGAACATGTATTTTGAATTTATTATTTATAATAAATTATATGTGCAGGTCGGCCTTAAGGTTTTACACCCCCAGCAGATGTGTCACACACCTCAATGATGTATATAAATACAGTCAAAGTTGGAGAGCATTTCACACTCACTCATCACATCATCTTCTTCTCTTCTGATCTAGTACGAGCTACTTGGAGGACAATTTCGATCCACACGTGGGAAGAAGGACGAATTACTACAGCCAAGGAGAAGGACGAAATTGCTGCAGCTAGGGTTTCCACGAAGGTTTGACCAGCGTTGACTTTGGTCAACGCATGGTCCAAAGAGGCTGAAATTTGTTGGAGACTTCGATTTTGGGAGGCCGTACACATTGGCACAAGAACCGAGGTCAAAAGGTTGACCGAAGTTGGCGCTGCGTTGACTTTGATGTTGTTGCCCTGCGTTGACTTTTCTGGACAGCGTTGACTTGAGTTGACTGGGTGACTGATTTGAGGATTGTTGTGACACATTCTGGGTTGGCTGATCAAGGAGACTTTGCTGGTTGAAGCATCCTGTTGACCGCCGTAACGCACCTTCACATTCTCCTGTTTCTGGTTTGTCTTCTATAGATCCACTGGTATGTTCTATCAGCATTTTACTTAACTGTTTGGGTGATTGTTGTAATAAAAGTAAAGTTGCATCAAGCATAGAACATCTACAAAAATTTACAATATCACAATTATGCAGTTATAAATACACTGATACTAAAACCCACTGCCATGTCAAACATGCTGTAATAAGGACATTGACAAGATCACTTTCATCACAAAAGCACAGTCTCTATCATATATTTCACTGTTGATATAATAGCATGGTCACTGTAGTCATGATCATGTCTCATAGTAAGGTTTCATGACATAACTGAAAATTATATATATCCCTGTCATCATGTGTCAACACTATCATACGCACAAATAAGTTGGCATCGTGTTTCTTTGTACCCAAGAGAGCAAGGTTATCGTCATGGGACATATGGTCATCTTATATTATAATCACTACATTGTTATATCTGAAACACTTGATAGGGTTTCAGTGAAATAAAGATCACTGTCGTATACCATAAGAGTGTCTGCCATCTCTTAAAGATGTCTGCCATGTTATAGGAATGTCTACCATGTCATAGGGATGTTGGCCATGTCATATGGATGTCTGCCATGACATAGGAATGTTTGTCATGTCATATGACTGCAATGAACTGAGTGTTTGTAACGCATAGAAGCAAACCCACATACATATGCCAAGATCAACCATACTACTGTGCTGAGAGCCTGAGACCAACTACGATACAAATCTGCCGCATATATATTCAAGAAATGTAAATTGATTGATGCCCAATCGTGATGCGAGATCATGTATACTTACTGTATGAATATAAGAGTGAGAGAAGTCATACATAATTCAGAGAAACTGTGTAATGCCATAAAATAATTGTGATGCCAGGATTGAATTACAATGCCATATACAGAGAGAGACCATACCAACCGGGCCATACTGATGTGGGCAATCCGAGCCATATAAACCAAGTACTGTGAACGATCTTGGTGTGGGACATTGAGTCAACAAGTTTGTGTACGTCAATTAAATTTGAGACCAAGGAGGAAAATAAATGCGAGCCTGGATTATGAATGTATTATCAATGTGAGATGAGGACTATCAATCGGATATACAAATCGCAGAGTATATAAGTATTACCGTGACCCTGTCGATGTAACATAATTCTTGTAAGGAGTTGTTTATGGAGGTGGAGGAATTGCCTGGACGGCCAAAAGTGGTTGGAATCCGGGCAAAAAAAATTTAAGAAATTTCACAGTAGCAGTGTTTGAATCATGTTTTTGATGGTGGAAATGGATTCAGCACCATCAAAAACCTCATGGGCACCCAAAATCTTGCCAGAATTTCCATAATTTTCAAGGTAAAAAAGCAGGTTGGTTAGACTACGGCGTTCTTGTAATGCCATTACCATGTGTGAGATCAGTCATGCCAAATGATAGCGATGTTATGGATCATACAGTCAGACGGACATCATGACAGTAACCTTGTAACTTCTGTGAGAGATGCGAGAGAGATCCTGTGGGATGTGAATATAGCCATGCGAGATAAGTCCTGTAGACAAATGCGAGTGTCCTGAAGAGTCTGCGAGAGATCTGTAGCCAGCGGAAGACCTATGTCATGATAAAGTAAAAGAGAAAAACCTCAGACTAATCCTCAGCCATCCGAAAATGCTCAGGACTAATGTACCTCAATGAATAACTACCCTGGAGGGTATTATATTTGATTGCCAATGTGAAAAGGTACCTCTTGGAGGCAAGCCGACTTGTCCCATTAAATTTGAATTGTAGTTGACCCATAGAATAGGAGGGAAAATTTCGAATTTCAAATTTTAATTAATGAATCTGACTTTTCTTCTTTGGAGAGTTTCCCTTTTTGAAATGGATGCTCAAAAGTGATCTTCTTATGGCTTAGGGTTTCTAACAGAAATGTCTCCCTTAGCTGCCCCTAAATTTCAGCATGCACCACTGTGTTTGTTGGCGAGTTCTAGTTTTGAGCTATAGCAGTATAATTTTTCTTTTAGTAAATAGTAGATGCAGTAGAGTGTTTCAGATCATGTGTATTGCTGTTTGTAATTTGTAGCAGTGCATTTGTAGATTAACGTATTCAGTATTTGCTGTTTGGAAGGGGGCTTTCAAACTTAAGCTACCTAGGTTTGGGATAATTTATCTGAGAGCAGAATCTGCTTACCATGGTCCGAAATTTAACATGGTATCATAGCACATTTACTTAAATCCTCTAGATGCATGTATGGAATGGGCTTCTCCCTGTTTTGAAGGTTTTAGTGGGTGTGATGCCTGCGCTTAAGTTAGTGAAGCAGATCTAGGCCTATGATAGGTTGTTGGGTGAGATGCATAGGATCTTCTAGCGATTGGAAGGTTATTATTGGCCCAAGGTGGGTGATCTGCATTTGGACTAGGCTGATATATTATTTCTTTTGAGTTTGATCAGTTTGTACGAGTGTGCTTTTAGAGGTTTCTGTGATGGCCAGTTTTGGTCTCTGAGAATGTCACATGACGGTGGGCACTTACAACTTTGTACTGTAGAAGTGCAGGGTACCTAGTCTCGTGGAGGAAGTTGAATTGTGGTATTTTATAGATATGGAGGTTGCACCTTGCACTGATCCCAATTACTTGGCATTTCACATACTCGGAAGCTTTCCTTGGTCATCAAAGCACTACATGCAAAATTCTTACGTTAATTAGCCAACTGTTGGGCTATATTTGAAACTCTAATGTCAGTACCATTTTAAATTTATATGTGCAATGTAGTAGTGAACTAAGAAATGCACATTTCAAGTTCACACATTGCCCATTAAATTCAAGGCAGCACACATCATATTGCAAATAGAAAACATCATTCCAAACAGAGATAGATATGAATAAATCTATAAATGAATGCAAGCCCTCCAAACTGGTCACTAAGAAGTGATTTTCCATCTAGCCATAGAAACAGGCTGTGGATTCCACCCCCAAGACATACCATAATTCTACCAAGGCAAAGGAAACTGGCTAAGGACTCTCCGGTCACTCACTCAACCCAGTTGCTCGCAGGCTTAGAAAAATTATTCTCCACATAACTCTCTAGGCAACCATTCAACCATCTGCAGCCTTGGCACTTTCTTCCACTGCCTCACATGACACAAGGAAGATATTTCCCTTCTCTAGTCAGCACCCTTAGGAATTTTCTTCCTCCAATGCTGGAAGAAACTTGAAGGCAGAAGATGAGGAATATGTGTGAGGAGAATCACAGAAGAATGTTAATAGAGAATGCAAACTAGAATATAAAAAGAGAGAAAAATATGCTCGATACATGTTCAATATGGTGTGTGGATATCAATACGCACAAGGGACATAATATCTTGTTACCGCTCATGTTAGCAGAGATTGTTGAAGATCTGCACAATCTTGTTTGGCTGGCCGCTGGCACACACAAGACAATGACCCACTGTCACATAGGCTTAGGTCCCCATTCTTTAAACCTAACTCATACCAAAAGGCTATAGGAGGCTTCCCATGGATGACTCCATCCAACCAATAAAAGACTGGTGCCTTGTAATGAGATCAAATGGTGAAAATGGAGGAGTTTTTTATGCTGTCCTGCTGTTTTACTATGAAAAACCTGCATAAATTATACTAAAAGTTAAAACAACAAGAAATACACCAAATATTAACAAAACATCACAGGCATCAAATTTGTTGTACAAAAAATATCATAACCAAATATATAATTATTTCTATGAACAAATGCTTCATTAGAGGGGTTGCTGTATAAAACAACTTGCTGCCTTGTTTTTATAGGTTTGTTATTTTTGCTGAAAATGCAGAAATCAGCAATCCAACCCCTTGATATTTCACCCAAAAATGCTTAAACACTTATAGATCTTGGATCTAGCGTTGGGGATGCTATAAGGTAGAAGATTGGTCAATTTAGATCCCTTCTAAGCCTTCAGACCTGTAATAAAATGGATTTCTACCACGCTGAAAATTCATCTTATGTGGTCTTGGGGTCAAAACGCCCCAGGTACACAATCCATAAATTTATTTCAGTTAAAAATAAGACTTTCAAAAGGCTGAAATATTTAAATGTGAGGTTTGGATTTAAGATATGAACTATTAAAATGAATTTGAGCTTAAAACAAGGTGAAATTTGTTACTCACTTGGAAGAAAAGCACCTTGTTGAGTGAAAATCTGCAAATAAAAATCTGCTACAACTATATTCTGATGCATATTTGCACACATAAGCTTGATTTATTGGTGTAAAATACATAAAATATGCTCAAGAAAACACGTATATATCTTGCCTTGGTTTAAATCTTGCAATATGCTCACTTACTCCAAGGATTTACTGGCTAGTATGATAAAGCAAGCAAGTAGTAAATATAAAAAAAGGATTTATTTTTAGAATTTTAAATATGATATGGTTGAAGATTGAGGCTTACCTTTGTCTTTTTACCTTACCAATTTGTGGAATTATGATCACAACCCTTTCTTTGTCAGTTTTACCTTTTGAGGCTAGAGTGGAATGAGGAGATGAGGGTGAAACTATCTCACACTCTTAGCCTTGGACTTATTGTAGGAAGATCTACTCATTTGAGATTCCTTGTTCAAAATAACAACAATAATGCTAATAGCGCACAATTTTGGATGGAGATTCTCCCTACTGTGCTTGTCTGCAATTCAAAAAGTGTAGTATTGGACACTGTCTAGGGGTGAGGTTAAAGTTTGGGCTTTGATCTCTCCTTCCATGTGATCGTCTGTCCCTCAATGGATCGCTATCTTGACCTTGTGATGAAACAAATACACCTACAAAATAATCCTATAAAGCACAATGATTGAGGTGAAAACTAAGGAGGAAAAGAATAGAAGAATCAGCTAAACACGAAGTATTTTCTTGCAAATTGGTTTCTTTGTATTATGGCATCAAATGATTTCACGGTGAACAACCTTTACTAAAGGGAAGGTTAGCCTTTTATAAAAAATTTAACGGGTAGATAATTTCTAGTTTGACTCCCTCCAGAAAATATTTTTTAATAGTCATCCAGATGTTGGAGGCTTAATAATTTTTTTATAAAATGTTACATGAAATTCATGAATTTATCCACCAAGGGGCAAATTGCTTCACAAGTCCCAAAGTAATTGAACTCTCCACTTGCTAAGGGTCTTGAAAGTCAAGAAATTAAGAATAGTAGCACTTGGAAGCTCAATATTTCTCTCAACAACTAGATAGTAACTTGAATTGGTCTCCTTATCTTCATCGAAACTCAATTTGGTTGGAAAAATAATATCTTTTGACTTGCAACAGTTAGAAGCTTCTCCACTTTCTAATCCTCTTAGCCCAAGATGCTTCAACATTCACTTTGACTCTTTAACAATGACCTTATCTATTCCAATGTCTAATTTCCTTGACTTTTCCATGAATAGTAACTTTATTTCACCACTTTTTTCTAGCTGTCTAACACCTAGTTGATTTGGCTAAGTGTTCCACCTCATTTGAGTGCTATTTTCCTAGTCATAACTTGACATATGCCTTGGTAGCTCCATGTGTCCAATTTTTTGCCACTTCACCTTGATCAAACCCCCATAATCATGGTCAAACTGACGATCTTTAATGCCCTTGAGGAAATGCAAAAACCAAGACATGGGTTTCGTTCCTCTCAATGAGTACACCACTTTGGACTCAATGCATGGCAAAAACACCTCAATGCTCCACTTGTTTTGTCCCTGGAAACCTGTGCCACCTATTTGACCAAACATATTTTAAGCATGCCACCTGAGTCACTTGACATGGGGACACGAGACACGAGGATTTGAGTGTTGGACACAAACACGTTAACCACCCGGAACATGATACATTATATATTATTTTGTTATATATATATTAAAAATTAGATATTTTTTACACAAATTCTCATTCGTGATACAAATTCATCGATTCAAACATAGATTTTCATCTAGATGTAAGTTTTACAAAGATACAAAGTAACATTATGCATACAAATATAATTATGACATATTTCATCAATGGTCCAATAGGAGAAAAACAAGATACTGTAGTTTTATCATTAAGTCGTCAAAATCAAAATGAAAACAACTGCAAGCCTAAAGGTAGTAGGTAGCTCATGAGTCATCAATCCTCTTCATCAAAATCAACATCACTGTACTCATCATCATGGTCACCACTGCTCTCCTTTGCTGCATCCTTCTCCTCTGTATCCAATGTCATCTCTACATTTGCTGGTGTGGAGGATGACCCCTCTACAGTATCACCATCATCAAAAGTGACAGGCTCTAACACTGGCTCATTAAGATCCAAGTTGGCCAATGCCAACTCAACACTACTGTCCAAACCCATATCATCAGGAAAGACATCCCACATTTTTCTCTTTCCCTTCAACCACTCATCCCACTGCTTGTAAATAAGACGAAGGTTGTTGTGCACATACACCATTGTCTTTGCCCTAGACTGCTCAAGACTTCTCTTCTTGACACTATACAAATTCCCATATGTGCTCCAATTCCTCTCACAACAAGAGGATGAAGTCACCTGAGAGAGGAGCCTCATGGCTAACTGCTTTACAGGAGGGCTTGTTACCCCATGAGTTGCCCACAAAGAATAGGGCTTCTTATCCCCTGTCTCTAATCACATCATATCTTGCAAATCGACTAGTGCCAGTGAAAAACCCTGCAAAGGCATCCTCCACCTCATCAAGGGATTCTCTATCCTGAAAATCCCGCCTGAATGCATCTTTCCTCCCCTGTGAAATTTCACCATCCGTGTGAGGAGGGAATCTGCGGGAAGGTCCACCATTCAGCCACTCATGGCTGTAGTATTTTCGGTTCAACGAGTGAGCCAAACAATGTAAAGGTGTGCAATTCTTGTCCCATTTGCTGACAAGAATATCCTGTACGGTGGTGAAGAAGGCCTCTGATGATGTCTCATACTCGGGGCACTCACTTTGTAAAACAATGCTCCTCACAAACTCAATCATGGAATCCCATCCCTCATATACCTCTCCTAGGATGGGTTGGTCTGTATCTACAAATCAAAGCAAATAAATGATAGGGTCCATGATCTGAATAAGTAGATCTACCCTCTCACAGCAAGCATCATTTAACACTATGTCCTTCACTTTTTTTTGAGGCTGCTTGATCTGTCTTTCTCCAAAAAGACCAAAACCCTGACATCACCATGGCCCCAAGAGTGGTCTTGACCTTCCTCAACCTCTTCAACATGATGAATGAAGAGGCAAACTGTGTACCTACAATCTTCAACAATGATAGATTGGTGTACTCCTTGTAGATAGTGATGGCATTTGTATAATTTGGTACAAAGTTGCGAATATGCCGCGCCTCCTCAATAATGCTTCCAATCCAAAGCACATAAGAAGCTATAGATTTAAGTGCTAAATTCAATGAATGGACAATGCAAGGTGTCCAAAATACTTGTGGATATTTAGCTTCCACAATCATGCCAACAACCTTGCAAACAAGTGCATTATTTGTAATGATTTGCACATAAGAATCAACACCTACATCTTCAATAACTTTAATAAACAATTCACCCATATATTGTGCATCCATTGATTTGAAGAAAAATGGACCATTCAAGGAAGACACCATGAAGTTGATGAGTGGGTGCCGTGCTCGATTTGTCCATCCATCAAAAACAATGCTAACCCCAAATGTTGGCCATGCTGATTTAATAGGTTCAAGCATTTTGTCCACCTCTTTCTTTGCCTTCGTCAACAATGTGGTTCTAAGCTTCTATGACCTAGGAGGCACATACCGTGATGGAGCCCCTTGAGTTAGAGCTTGACACATCTCAATAAATAAAGGTGAGCGTGCTACATTAAAGGATATGAAGTTTTGATAGAAAAAAATGCAATGGTGAGATCAAGCTCTTCTCATTTCTCTTTCTGAAAAATATTGTCGATTGGACCAGGTGCCATTGCCTTTCTTTTTGATGCTTGTCCCTCACCAGAACTCTCAAATGGAAATTTGTTGTTGTTTTTCCTCGAGAATGGAAAGGGATCATCATTCTTGTTTTTTAAGATTTTGCAGCCACATTTGCCATACCAACATTGGCCTCTTTTTCCATTTCTTTCCTCTTTGCTAAAGACACTCGTGTACATGTTGCAATTCCACAACTTGGTAAAGCCAACAAATGAGCTTTCACACGGTAATATGTGCTCATGAAATGATTGTTGCAATAGCTGCATTTCCAAGCAAAATGCCTCCTCACTTTGTCTTACTGCCTGGCCCTTGCTCTCTTGTGACATATTTCCACAAGGGATATTTGTTATCTTGAGGCTGTGGTCTTCCTTCAACATTTGAAGTTGCTGTTGCAACCCCACTTCCAATAGAGGGAACACTTGCAGACCCTGATGAAATTGAAACATGAGGGGCATCTCCAATGGGGACATTCTTCCCCTTCCTTTGCCCCTTCCCTGTTGCCCTTGATTGAGCCATGAATGTTGTAAAAAAATAAACAAAAAATGCACAATTTTGTAAAAGAAATGCATATGCAAATTGCTGTAATAAAAATGAAAAAAAAAATAGAGACAAAATGCCCTTACCTGTTGCTTGAATTGCCTCGAAAATGCTCCCACACCCTTTTCTCTTCGCTCTCACACACCCAGAACAAACCCATAGTAAGAGAATAAACTAATTCTGAAGTGAGAATGGCCAAATCGGCCTTTAAACGTAGTGCGAGAGTCCCTTTTTCAGGATTCATGTCCTAGAATCGGGACACGATCCTGTCCGATCGGGACATGATCTGGACATGATCGTGTCCTAATTAGACATGATCAAAAGGACATGAATCCAATCGAATCGTGTCCTATTTGCCCGATTCGGGACACGAGAGGGCTAGGGAATGAATCCGGTTTCTTAGCATGCCACCTATGAGTGGAAAAATTCCACGTGGCATGTCATCCTCTCATCAAGCTTTGCAATTTGAGACCTTGTTGACTTTTTGACTTTCAGGGCCACTTTGCATTTAGAAACGTGCACTGCCTTGGGAAGCACAAAATGTCGCTCATTGTGACACTGCCATGCATGAGAAAGATTTGAGGAGTACTACACCAATGCCAAGGCCACCTACATTTTCTATAGACTCATAACCATGTGGAGAGACATAGGTGCACCTAACATGAGTTAGACTGGCCCTTACACTGGTGATCACCCCTACAAAAGCAAGTCTCCTATACAACCATGAGTCTTGAAGTAAGCCCATCAAAGGTCCTTAAATCATGTCTAGGACAAATTGAAGAAAGTTGAACTCGAAGTGTTTGGCCATAGTTTGATCCAGGGGTCTAGGATACATGACACATGGCCTCACATGGTTGTTACAAGGCTCTAACTTGTGATCTTGGGGTTGCAATGGTGTGAAAAATGTTGCAACGATATATAGGTACCCTTGCTAGTTAAGCTCTTAACCTAATTTGATACAACTATATTTATGACATGTGACATAAGTCACTTAATTACTAATCTATCGTACGTTATGTCTTTATTATATAACCATTATTATATGCTAACTCTAACACCCTTGCTTACTGGTCATATGGAGAACACATGTTGATCTCGGAATACAAACCTGGTTGGACTAAACATGTCACTATATGTACTTCAAAAGATAAATTTTCAAGTCGTCATTGTCACCAAATGAGTAGAAATGCCAGCTGCATGATATGTAACTGGCATGATTGATGCAGTGTATAACTAACTCCTGACAAACCACTTGGTGAGAGTCAATACTGTTTGAAAGTTTCAATCCATCTATCATAGACGTTGAAGTTGATTTCAACTTCAAGAAGTTGTCCTCTTCCACACCTGGCTACCAAAATGTTATAAAAAACATGAGCCGGGTTTCTAAGCATGTGATACTATGTAATGAGTCTCATCCACAACTTGCAACTATTGTGGTTGATCTACAACCATCCGTGTTTGATTGTGTGGCCTCTTTTCACTGTTGTTTTGATGTCATTAGGACTAATCTGGGTACATCCAGCTTCTCTGGCTTTCCACCTTTCTTTATGTCTCCAAGTCTTCCACCTTCACCTCCATCACTGGACTATGGGAACTTTTATTTCATCGCATCTTCAAGCCTTCCACTTTCTTCTGTCACTGGAGCTATGCTTTCATTACATCTTCAAGCCTTCTACCTCCTCCATCAATGGATTGTGCTAGTGCTACCTACACAACATTATATGGTTACTACTCAAACTCCTGCACTTTTAACTTCTTTGCCGGTTTGTCGATATGTCAGCCTTAAATCAGTCATAATCATTTTAAGTCAAATCAGAATTTCCATTGATTCTAACATCCTTCCTCGTAACGACTTCGTTATTGCAAGTATCCACAAACCTATATGCTTTCCTTTCATCAACATATTCAGCAAATAACAATTTTCTATGCGTGGTGACATCATAAGCAACTGAATCAAACATCTTAAAATGTTTTGCTTTTGGTTTCATACAAGTCCAAGCCTCCTCTTGCATGGTTTCTATCATTGTTTTGTTGGGACTCTTATTCAACATATATATTGCTGCATTCATAGCTTCAGCTCAATAGAATATTCATGTGGAATTGACTTATGTGCAACATTTCTTCATCATGTCTACAATTCTATTACTCTTTCCACATCGCCTTTGTGACTCTGCACTCCTTATTTCTTACAAAATAAGCAAACATAACATACTGATCTCGACTTTAGAATTGGAAAACACTTTTTGTCCTTTCAGATTTTTTTTCTCCACCCTTGCCTAATTTTATAATAACATTTCATGCATCTATTTCTTTAATAACAAAGAAAACCCATGATTTTTGTGAAAAATCATCAACAAGAAGGATAAAGTATCTTGCACCTTATAATGATGGTGTTCTTGTTCGACCCCAGAATTCAACATGTATAATCTCTAACCCTTTGCCCGCCCCCATGTGGGTAGCTTCTTTGGCTGCCTCCCATATGACCATGTCGTAGATCTCCCTTCTATTTTCTTAATATTAGGTAGACCATCAACCATCTCAAACCTAATAAAAATTGAAAGATAAAAAACATAGATGTCCATACCTTCAATGCCAAAGTACGTTGACATTGGACTTTCGGCTGTCAACCATTTTCTATAAATATAAATTTTACCTCCGACTGTTCCTCAACTTTACTTGCCTATCTCATCAATCAATTTATTAACATTATTTTGTACTGAAAAATCTTTCTATTCCCAAAGAAACCTCTTTTTTGACAAACTTTCATATCAAATCTCTCTTGTGTTTTTCTTCTAAAAAATTTCTAATAAGGAAAACAAACTTAAAGATTTACAATTTTATCTCAACTTTTCACCAATTCAAACTTGGCTCCCATTGATGTATGTGTACTCAACTATAGGTTGGCTTGATCATTTGCCCCATTTCATCTGTTAAGGTTGGACTAGACTAATTTTGCCTCAATCCCATCACTCTTTTATGTTGGCGGCCTTTTTCCTTTTTTTTAGCTTTGATATTGTTACAACAAAATTTAGCACCCCCAAAGTGTGAAGTCCTAAACACAACATACTATCTTTGTGTAATTTAGGAAGACTACCCATTGTGACCTTAGTATCTCTTTCTATCTATTTTGGTTGGCTCTTCTCCAACTAAAGGTGGGCTTTTGCTAAGATAGGATTATTATGGCTATAGAGTTGGGGGCTCAAGATGAAGTTTGAAGAGTAAGATTTAATAAAACAAAGTGGTTATAGTATAGTTTGTGGAAGTGCAAGTGGAAGTAGAAACAGGAAAGGGGGCATGGAAAGGTGTTAATTTTGGGCAACTAGGTCCAAACTCCATGTTGCACTGCTCATATGATGATGATTATATTTGTATGATTCCTCTTTCGGAGAGGTGCAAGATTGATCTAAAGATCATCTTGTTTGGATGAGCATAACATATATTTTGATTTTATTTTCCACACATGTGCAAGGTCAGCCAGATTTGTAATGTAGGCTCACAAGCCTAATAGATGTGTCACACATCCTCACTGATGGATATAAATTGGAGAGACTTGGAGGTCATTTGCTCATCAACTCATCACACATTCTCTCATTGTTATCTGATTGGTTCGATAGCCTTTGGAGGCCTCTTTCCTTCACACGTGCATAGCTGAAGCTGGTTTTGCTGAGCGTTGACCAGTGTTGACCATGGTCAACCCTAGACTGTTTGACCTCCAAACTTTGCTGAAAATCCGAGTTTTGGAGGCTGTACAACTAGGCACAAAAATCAAGGAAAAAGGAGCAGTTTGACCAAAGCCCTAAATCTGCAGGGTTGACTTTCTGTTGACTTTTCTGCATTGACTTTTGGTTGACCAGCATTGACTTTTGATGAAATGTCTTTGAGGGCTGTGCGTGTGACACTTGGAGGGTTGGCTGATTTAAGAAAGACTTCGCTGGTTGATGCATCCTGTTGACTGCCGTAACTCACACCATCCTATATCTTTGCTGGACAAGAAGAATTGTAAAATCTGATTATATTATTGGCTTGTCTTCTGTTGATCTATTATTGTGTTCTATCAGCGTTTTACTTTCATGTTTATGTGATTGCTAAATTGAATCGGGCCTAAGAAAGATTGAAGTAAATTTGAATTAAGCATAGAACACTCCATGTCTATCTAAATTTAACAGAGGAAAGGAAGGGAAGATGAGGGGAACAAGGAAATTGGATGATGGGAGACTAGCACCCATCGATCTATTGGGCTAATGGAATTTTGAAAACATTGCATAATGAAAAGGCCTAGTTGACTCATTCACAACTACTACATAGAAAGGCATGACAATGGAGGAAAATGCTAGTTTGTTGTATTCAACCTTCTGGATGAAAGAACTGGTTTGTTACATTCATCATTCTATTAAATACTTAAGGAAAATGGATCAGTGTGACATATACAACTTTAGAGTGATTGCTGGAAACTATTATGGAACTTATTTTGGAGGGCTAGAGGTGCCACTCATCAATGTTAACATGGAGGTGCTGTTTTATTATGCTGAATTATCAATCAAATCAGCAACTAACTTGTTAGGTGAAAGACAACAATGTAGAAATAAAACAGAAAGGAAGTCAAGAGGGAAAAATTTCGTCATGTTGACTTACTCCCAAAAGAAGCAGGTTTTCATATTAACATGATACTAGAAGGTTTCAACAGTCCATTTACAACATTGGAAGAACAAAAAATATATTTCACAACAAAGAAGATGCAGTACTCCATTTCTTCATTAAGTCTACAAAGTAGATGCAGTACTCGATTTCTTCATTAAGTCTTCAATGGTTGACTCACAATAGAGCCCATTGATCATCTCCAAGCTTTGACCTTCAATCTCTTCTCAATCTCTCACAATCCTCCAATTTTTGATTACGCCATTGAATGGAGAGGAAGTTCCTCTTTATAGAGGGAGTTTCTTCTATCCTATAATATGATATTTCCTAATTCATAACAAGTCAAAGAAATAAAACAAATTTAGCTACATAATATTATGTTGTAAAAGAGAAGAAACTCCTTCCATAATGACGAGTTTTCTCTGTTGATTTTATATAGCTTCGAAAGGTCTTTTGCCCGGGCTTGTTGTCTTGGACTCTCATTCATCAAGCCTAAGACCATCATACCACATCCAGACACTATATCATCATAATATTGAAATATAACATGTCCACCCATGATGCGTCAGTAGTAAACCATTGAAATTTTGATATGATCCAGGGATACAAACAACAAGTGTTTTTAGCAACATAATTTCCTATAGACATCACACACTTGTAGGCTATCGTGGTTAGACAAGTCATAAGGGAAGTGCTAAAAGACAAGAAGTGTTCTTAGCAACATAGTTTACTATAGAGATCATAAACAAGTTTTCTTAGCAACACACTTTCTTGTAAACACTGCAAATCTTCCCAAAATTTTCATTTGGATGGTGACATTATTCAAATCTGAAATAGAAAGAGTAGATATGAAATTTGGTAATACATATTCTTCATACCTTAGACCAATAATGTGGAGTCATCAAGGTGAACCTTAAAATTGCCTTCAAATTTCTTAGATGACCTCACCTCTACAAGCAACAAAATCATCAATGATTTTCAAGGAACAAAGGGCTTCATTTCTTCATGGAGTTGCTAGGTGAGAAAGAGATCTTCAAATATGAAATTTTCACCAAATCAAATGTAGCATGACTACATATTTACCGAAAATGAACTTATCCTTGGCAATGGTGCCAAAACGTTAACCCTTAAACCTGCACTTGAAGTGGTAAAGTCCTAAAAACACAAAGTGCATCTCACTGGAACTTAAGAGTGCTGCCCACTATCACCACAACAATGTTTCCCCCCAATTTAGGGCAACTCTCCCTCGACAGAAGGGGGGCTTCTCTAAGTTGGGATTACTAAAGCCATGAAAAAATGCCAAATGTGAATATGAAGAGTTAGTATTAGCAAAAAAATACATTGTAGTATAGTAGAATAAAATGAAGTGATGGAGGACTAAGAATAGTGTTGTAAATAATGCAGAAATGTTCTTGGAGGGGCCTAATGTGTCGCTCTCAAACGATGTTGTGATGTTGTGTCCTACAATGAAGTATTAAATTAGCAACAACTGTTTGATAGAAACAAGCTAATACATTCAACCATAAAACAACAAATTGAAGAAGAGGGAAAATTCCTCACATAAATTCCTTCAAGTGTGATAAATATACTCTTGGTCTCTCAAGCTTGTTCTTTGAAAGTAATTCCTAGCGTACATCAACAAAAATTGGAAATAATAACACGGGCTTCACATGTTATGAATGATGATAAACCATCATTTAACTTTCCATTAAGCCTCCCACAAGATATACAACAAATTTCTAAGAAGAGAAATTATCCCCACCATACAACACAAATGGAGGGAACTACTCTTTAAATTTAGTTGAGTTCCATCGCCTTATAATAAATAGTAATCTATTTCTCTAGATCTACTATTCTCTCCAATAATAAATAATAAAATATGCTTGGAGTTATCTAGATCCATACTTTTCCCCAAGTACAACAATACATTAATGCTAGCTCATAACTAGTTAATGTGACAAATCAATTAACTATAAAATAATGAGTGGTTATGTCATTTGTCTCCTTCAAAGCTGTTGATCATATCAACAAGCTCCAAAATCCTATCTAGATGCATAATATGTATACAATGGGGATTCAAGGAGTGGGATGTGGGGTGTTGACCATATCGTGCCATCCTACAAATGATTAAATAATGCCTCCAATGGTGCATCCTCCAATAATAGAATAAATGGTCCTTGAAGTGGTGTGCCCCATGAAATGATAGCCTAGGAACACATCCACAATGTCACTGTAGTTGTTAGTCTCATCACGGAGTGGAACGACCTCAATATGTGTGCACAAGGTACTTAGGGTGCTACCTCCAAGGTTCAACATACTTGCCATAAAGAGTAATTAATAGAAGCATATGTAATAAATCCACATCAGTGAGTGCACCACTAGGAGAGTGGGCAAGCCAACATGCAACCACGTCCAAATAATATAAAATAATCAAGTGCATATGTGCTCCTTTGAGAAATGATAAAATAATCTTTGAAGATGTGTGCCTTAGGGGTATGTGCTAACATAACTTTCCAATATAATAATAATTCTTGCCAGGTGAAAGAGATAAGGGTGCTCTTCAAGAAAGGCTCTCCTCCACCACCAGATAATATAAATAATCCAAGAGAGAGGTGCACCCTAGGAAGATGTGCAAAGTGGTTGTAACCTCCCCTCCATAAATAATATTGTAAACCTCGAATAGAGTGTGCCCTAGAGAAGTGTGCCAAAGTGGTTAGAGGCCACATTGCCTAAGTAATAACAAAAATAAAATATTCTTCCAAGATATATGTGCCCTTGAAGAATGTGCAATGGGATATATCCAAGGAAGAGGGAGTCAACAACTAGATCAGGGTCCTCAATCCACATGCAAATGCTAACTCACTCCTTAGAGAGGTACAATCTCATCACTCAAGCAATGTTAATAAGATAATGTGTGAACGGCCTCAACGCTTGTGCCAGTGAGGGGTGTGCTCCACCTAGAGATGAAATAAATGTATTAATATCAGACTCAACCTTGGTGAAAACTTTAGGGTGCACCATGCACCACAACCATGAGAATTGTACATCAAATGTACATCAAAAGACTTAGAAAGGCTAGATTACCATAGGAATTCATGAAGTAACCACATGGAATATCTTGTATCCCTCAAACATGTGAAGAAATATAGATCAAAGGGAGTATTCAACATCATCAAATAAATAACCCCCAAGGTGATGTTCTAGTATAATTATAATGCTAATGTCACCTAGGGAGTTGCCCTTGAAGGAAACATGTGTCAGCATAGGAACCAAGTACATAGGAGAAACTCTCAACCAAGAATGATAGTCCATAATACTAAAGGTGCAATTCACATGTGAAATACATTGCCATGTGCTAGGGCACTCATCCACCAATCCTAAATACCATCATACCTCATTAAGACATGATATATCACCATAATACTGAAATATAAAAATATAACATGTCCACCCATGATACTTCAATAGTAAACCATTGAAAATGTGGATGTGCACTAAGGGTACAAACAAAAAAGTGTTCTTAGCAACATACTTTTCTCCAAACATTGCACATCCACAGTTGGCTGTGGTTGGACAAGCCATAAGTGAAGTGCTAGTGGAAGTATGTGCATCCTTAATAACACCCTTGTATTTGTCAAGTACTCCATGGTGTTATCGTGTCAATCATGCCTTGTGATGAAAAATAAAAAATATCGTGATAAAAATTGTAAGGGACAATGGGCCTTATTTGTGGAATTTCTTGTCCAAATTTAATGGGTGAATGTGCTCATTGCATTGCAAATGATTTTGAAATGTTGCTAAATGTTATCGCTTTTCAAAGTTACCATTGGAATTTCAAGTTGTCTTTGAGAATAACTCGTGTTTTGATATATCATGTTGAACTTCTTGTCTTAATATGATGGGCTTAGGGTGTGACTGGTATGTTTTCTCTTTTCAAGTAGTAAGAACAAAAAATTTAAAACCAAGAAAGAAGGCTTCAAAGTATTCTATCATGTTGAAAATATGATCAAAATATAAACTTGTATTATGCTACATAATGTTTTCTTGCTATGTTACCATATCTGTCATGCTCGGGGGTTGGATCTGCTGATCCTTGGATTGGATATGGATTTGGATCCGGATTTGTGGGGATTTTCCCAGGATTCGTCTGTGACATGATGTTCCTGACCCACCAATTTACGTTGACTCACGAAACCAAAAGCTCTACGGCCCTTTTCAAAATTCATATTTGTGATGGCTTTTGATTATCATTCCATGAAAATGCAACTATGGAGTTTTTTCCAAGTGCCCTTTATGTTCCGTATTCCGAATAGGTGGCAAGTTTTACTGAAAGTTCTAGCAATCACAGAGACAATGACATATATAGGATGGAGTTTGGATTTCTCTCTCTAGTCATTTTGATGGATTTTAGATGAGGAGTGCTTCAACACATCTTTGTTTGTGCCTGTATTCTTTCTGTAAGAAATACATATTCATATAATATATTTGTCACTAGTCTTTTAGTATGCCGGAGATAAGGGGTAAATAATTTCTTTTTGGGGAAAACATGGGTATATGATTCTAGATTAAGCTATATATTATAATTATTATATATTGTAAATTAAGTTATATAAATTATTTAATATATGTAAGAGTTATGTATTATTATATATTATTAATTATGTATTACTAATTATAACATACATATATATATATATATTCTTTATTTTTATGCATTTTTTAAAAATATACGAATATTCTTGGTTCAAATCCCCCTCTCTACGACTTGGTTTACAGAGAGGGCAAGCCGTAGACGCCCAAAGGTTTACTTGTAGTTACGTGTCAGGCGGGCTGCTGGGTTCCTCTAGGATATATATATAGTTTGTACTTGTGTTAATTTTAGATGACAATGGTATGTTCTATGCTTGCAACAATTACTTCAGTGTCCTTTTATTAGGCCAATGATAATTTCCACTTTAATTTCCAATAGCAATCACATTAACCATTCACATTGACAATTGTCAATAAATATAGATGGAACATGAACACTAAAATGCAGAAGACAAGCCAAGACAAGAGAACACAAGAATTTGGCTCAAGACAGGGAAAAACCCCAAGATGGTGAAAACCCTTGATCAGTCATTATTATCAAATATCAAATGCTCAGCAGAGAGAGAGAATATCCAATAGAGTGCAATGCTACAAAGTCAAAATTGACTTGTCAATTTGATGATACAATACCACTGTCGAAACAGCCCAGTCAAATCTGCAATTCTGCCCTCAGTCAACAGCAGTCAAATTTGCCCTAACCAGAAAGTCAACAACAATAAAAGTCTGGTCAAACTCTTCCAAAACAACGTTACAACTCGGTCAAAGGATAGAGGAACTCGACCTCTCTTGACAGTCACACATCATCAAAAATAGTCAACTTCAAAGCGGTCAAACTTGGACAAACAAAAGGTCAGCCCTGTGTTCAACCTGCCCAGATTTTCTCGATTTATGTGCCAATAAATTTAGCCTGGTCAAACAGAATTATTCCTCCAAAAGTCACAGTCAAAACAGGTCAAAGGAGCCTCAGTCAACGCTGGTCAAATCTGGCTGAAACAGAAAGTCAATGCCCAGTCAAACTGTCCTCCAAAAATTCGCATGTGTGGAGAAAGAAGGCTGCCCTGCAATCTGTACGACCCAATCAATGAAGGAGAGAGAATAATATGTTGTGTGATGAATGTGTCAAATGAGGATGGAGGTCTCTTCTATTTGTATGTGTTGGAGGAGGGTCAATTTGTCCAACTTGACCCCAATCCGACCTTGACAAATTGCACGTGTGGACTTGACTTCAAAAACATATTTCTCCTTGTCCAAATTTAGTGATCCTTAGGTCAATTTTGGTCCTCTAGAAAAGAGGAATTCAATCCAATAATCATCTTCTTCAAATGAGCTGCCCAAGGTGGAATTTGGCCGTAGTTGCACGTTTTATCAACTTGCCATTTACTTGCCGTATCTGGAACCTGGCTTTTTAAAAAAACTGGCAGATCCATATCCATAGCTGAATCCTGGTAACTTAGGTTTCTTGAGACCATACATTGGAGAAAATCCTCGAATATCTCGAGTATTAGGGCAAACATTAATGTCTAGGATTTATTTATGATAGTTTGGTCAAAATTATATGAAAAGACCATTAACTTTCTATAACTCTTAATGTTGTTGATTTTCAAAGAACCCCTAGATGTCTTTAAATTCAGTTAAAACGTTTTAACTTGTTATTGACTCATTATGAAAACAAGAATCCTTTAGATATTAATTGTACATCAAAAAAATGGGCCAAGAAACATGACAAATGCTTATACTAATCTAATGTTGCTTCTATTTTAAAATGGTAAAAGGGAATTATTTGGACTAGAGTTAGAACTTAGCAGCTGTCACATAAAATCTCACATAAAACTGCGTGTTTTTTTTCCCAAGGAAAACCTCATGTTTGTCATATTCGTGAATGATATTTTTAATAAACTTGTCAGTGGAGACTAGTATGCCGAACAGAGGGGGTTTCGAACTGGGCACCTACTGGCATGGAACTAGCCAGATGCTCAAGAACATTGGTAACCACCAGTTGAGCTAACTCCTTGGGCTACTGAGAAATACCTATTAGCTGTTCAAACTTGATGTTTATTAATGGCTAATAGTTATGTAAATACAAAGTTTAAACAGTGTTACTTTGGTGAATTGATGAAATCTAATCAAATATGAACATTTTGATGTTATGCATTTCGTTAATGTTGTCGGAATATTTTCACTGAATTTTCTGTTTCAATGTTATGATAGGTCATATGCATGCTTATCTGTTTTTAATTTGTTGTCCTCTTCATATAGGTACACACTACAAAATGCAGAGTATCGGCTTTGCCTCCAGAAAAGCCTTTACATGTCTGAAGATTCTTCTTTGGCCAGGCAAAAGGAAGAAACTTTTGATATTGACAATCCAGAGGCTTTGGATGATGGCGTTCACAATGAGTCAGACTTGTCCCAGGGTATGCAAAAGACATCTAAAATGGAGGTTGTCTCTGAAGAGGATGCAGGCCTTAAGGACTTGGACATACCTGAAGGCCTTGGTGAATTATCTCCTGAAGCTCAGGACTATATTCGTGACTTGCAGTCTCAGTTATCCCGATTTTCAAATGTGTGTATTAGATGCCAGTTTTCTATGACTTTTGTTTGACTGTTATATTTTTTGACCTATTCAAAGCAGCTATATGTTTTGGAGGGGAAAGATTAGGCTGGTTTTATTCTTTTGGGCATGGGAAGGGAGGGGATGCCTTTGTGGAGGTGTAATATTTATATTTTTTTATGTTTACTTTATGAGACCGAAGAACTAGGAACTAGTTGAATTGAGCAATGGGTGATTTCAGGACACTTTATGTTTCAAAACAAGAATTGTAAGGTCCATTGCATTCTGCTGCAACCAAAGATAATTTATTATATTTTGTCAGCAAGTCAATTAGTTTTATTAGCAGGTTGCTAAGCAAGATAAAGGAACTTGTAATCTGTTAAAATAGGTCTGAACACTATAGAGGTGAAGTATTAAATAATGCAATCTGCATATTACATGACTTCAAAGAATGGGCATTGAAAGTTAGATAGTGATGGTAAAGACTCCACATGGATGGGGACAAGGAATATTGTTACCTTTGAAGAAGTCCTGGACAGGTTTGGCATTTGTGCCTTAAGCTTAAGATGGATGTCTATCATTTTCATATACTCTACTTAACCTTATTCCAGTGATTAGGGTTCTATGTTGACTTTAAAAAGGTCCATATTGTATTTTCATTTGGCATTGTAAGTACATTGCCTTATTTTGGTTTTTGTGTTTTTTAATCCCTAGAGAGTGTTTCTCTTTGCCTATGTTAATTGTTTATTTACTGTTTCTTTAAACCTATTTTTATTTTCCTTCCATTGCTATACGTGTATACTTGTTTCTCCCTTTTCTTTTATCCTCCTACCTCTCTCTCCCCCCCCTCCCCCCCGTAATTTTATATTTTTCCTTTCCCATGGCAAATCTCTAACGAATGACCTGCCATTTGTCTACAGGAACTGCAAGAGAGCCAACTGAAAAATGCAGCACTGCAGATGCAAAATTTAGCTGGGGAGGAAAAGAATGACTTATTGGATTACTTGAGATCTTTGGAGCCAGAAAAGGTCTACCTTTGTCCCTGCTTTCTGCTTTCTGCTTTCTTAACAGGAACTATTTTCAGGTCTGCTGTTGAAGTAATATGGTTAACAAACATCAAAGGTTCAAAAGAACACTGTTAGCTGGCACTATTCCTTGCAAATTACTAGGAACTAGTAGCTTGTATTCACTGCATGTTTCAATAATTTTATAATACTAATATTCATCTCGCAGGGAGCTTCTTTTGGGAATAAAATGGTTATTTGTTGTAATTTGACCTATATATTGGCAGAGATGATTATTTGGCTGCTTTCCAAAACTCTCAGGCTCCATTCAAACAACTTGACCTTAAGTTTTAGATAAGAAAGTCTTAGTAGGCAAGATGAGAATATCATTACCAGTAAGTAAACTGTATTCTGCCTATTTTTTAAACAATTGTGTGATGGTTAGCATATTTCTTGATGAGAACCTAAGTTTTTTTGTGAAGGGTGCATTCTACAGCTCAGTATGAGTGAGATATGTAAGGTTTGTTTTCTTTTTTTAAATGGAGAAACGGAAACCTATACTAGGAAGGTCCCATGGAAGAAATTTTCCTAACTAGAAAATCATTTAAAATTGCAATTATGAATTGAAACATATATAGTGATTTCAGTGGGGTAGAATAAAATTCTTACAAGATAAACTATTTGATTGGACTATAAAGGATGATAAAGTTAAACCTATCATCAGAATGGGAATGTCTGATATGCAACTACATCATTCGGACTTGGCTAAAAGTTTCAAAGAAATTTGGGATGAATTAAATCAGCTATTTGGGTCAAAAGCACGGAATGCCGAGTTTATGTTAAAGAAACATTTTTCCAGCTTCAAGATTGACAGCTAGTGGATAAAACATGTCTGTTCATATAATTACCTTGAAATCATGAATGCCACGACAAGAATGGGCATCAAGGTTGAGGAAGGTGATGCCAAAGAAATATTATTGAATAGTTGGCACACAAATTGTAACAACATAGTGTCCACTCTCACTTGCATCCCTCAGTCCTTGGGAGCCATGATGTCAATCCTCGTGGCTGAAGAAAAATATGTAGCTGGCGAAGAAGCTGAAGAAATACTCTCTTTAAATAAAATTATCAGCACTAAAACGGTAGCAAAGGTGAAGGCAACAATGCATAGAAAGGGAAAAAATGATTCCACATAGGGAATTAAGGCCATAACCTTCAGGTTGTAAACTACAAGCAATTGATATATGAAAAAATAGTCACCAAAATGAAAGAAAATTGCCATATGGATCAAGTTTCAGGTGATGAAGACTTTGATGCAGACGATGATGATGAATTTGACAAAGATTTCCTGTTTTGATCAGCAACTTAGCATCTCAACCTTGAGACAATGGATATTCAAGGTGAGATTCTCAGTTGATTGATTTTCTAGGGGAGTCCATCTAAACTACATCTTCAAGGAAAGACGATGATGACAATTTCATAGAGGTGAGAGATTTTTTTCTGGTATTTGGTGGAGTTCAACCTTTATAATGAGGGTGATGTTGGTCAGATGTAGCATTGAGAAAAGTTGTTTAATTAGAGTGATGCTGCTTTGTTAAGGGAAAACAAGAACATTATACACATTTTGTTGGTGAATCTAGTTGTTTGGAAGTGTTGTTATAAATTTTGTATTCGTGGGTTGTAAAACTAAAAGGTGCTGCTTCATCTTATGTGGAGGTGATAGGATGGTAACACAATAAAATGTTGTTAGGAGTCCTAGTGTTAGAGGGTAACAATAAATCATAATGACCTAACATTGAATATAATTTATTTGAGGAGGTAGTTGATAACATACAACTTTGATATATAATAGAGGTGTATGTGATGTATTCAATCGACTCCATTCATAAAAATACATTCTCTGTATATTTGTTTCTTTCTTAGTGTTTCTTTCTTTTTCTGTATTTTGTTTCTTTATTTTCTGTATATTTGTTTTTTTCTTAGTGTGTATATGATTCCATTAGGCTAGTTCCTGGTATGTTTGCATTGGCTTTGGGTTGAAACAGACCACCATATTCCAAGATACAGGATGATCTACTAGGTCTATCACTTAGAGAACACTGAGACAGAGGATCATGCTATCTTTCTATGCTTAGTTTACTATGAGATCAAGGGGAGGTTCCATTGCTTCTACAAAGAGTAAAGGGGACCGCTAACCACTTTCTTCAAGTACTTGGATTGGAGGTGTATAGCTTGTTCTTAAGGGAGGTTTTAGATCTCTTTGTCTCAGGAGCCACATCCTACATCAGGGTCCACCTAGGTAAAGAATCCCATGTAGTGTCACTAGCAATGTTACCAAACTCGAAATCGACAATTAATTGGCGAGGCAAAAGAGCTAAGGGTTTTAACCGGATTGAGAAAAAATCGGGAAAAAATCGGTGAATTCAATAAATAAAGATATACACATATTGAATTAATTTTTTTTTTAATGATATTCAATAAAGCCATGTCCAAACAATGCATAATATCAATAGATGTCTGAAATATGATGAATAAATAAGTATCTCATATATGTTGTGAGTCCAAATATGATCCAAAGTATTGAGTCTTGACCCCTAACCAGTGACTACATAGAACCAGAAGCATTTGCTTCTAAAAGTTTATAAAATACTGCATACTAATAAGTGAAAAAGCAGTAACTGAAATCTCTTTATTGTTGCTGAAATGATACGATAATGGTTTGCTACTGAAATCTCTGACAAAGCACATGTTAGAGCACACTGCACACTACGCCTCTATTATGTGGAGTAAAATGAAACTGAAACCATGCCTCTATTAACTTATTGGCGTATGAGTTGTGGGCCTGAGCAATGAGAAGTGAGTGATGGAGCAACGTTTAATTTTTAACCTAACTAAACCACATGGCATCAAATGATAGGTTTTTTTTTGAAACATTAATAGATGCAATTCCTACTTAAACAACATTAACATATAGGTGAAATTATGCTATAAAATTTGGATTTAACCAAACCCTAACCCTAGTTTACCATAAAATAACAAAAAATAGAAAATTTATGATGATCAAGACACAGTGACTAGTGCCTTCATTCAAGTAGATAATGGAATCATTAGGATGAGGTCAAGATAAGAGGACCTTAGATAGAGAGGGAGGAGAGAGAATTTGCTTCACCTCCAAACCCTAGCAACTTTTTTCTTTAGGAGATTTAAGGTCAAAGGATGCAATCTTGTTACTTTGATGAATACTTGATGGCATTTTTGCATAATAAGAAACATGAGTTCATAAATGATTTTGCAATTTTTAATATGGCACAAGGTAAACCCTAATTTTATTAATTCATGCAAAATGGAAGAAAAAATAGCATTAAACTTACACCATTCCAACAAGCATCACTTCATGAATCTGTATAAATTCTCTCCATGCAAGACATATCATCCCTAAGACAATTTACATACCTTATTTAGCCATTGCTTTTAAGTGAAAGAAAGAGAACTAGTACACACTCTTTGCAAGAGAGAATCGAGTGTGTATGATAATCCTCCAAAACCATTAAACTGTCCTCTATTTATATGAGGGCAAGCAAGTCAAATTGATCTTAATTCACACTAAAAGCCCTAAAAAAATGACTTTAAGTGTTCAACAAGTCCAATAGGTCACAAGTTGACCTAAAGCTAGCTTTACATAATGATAAAGCATAACAAATGACTCTCTCTTCTTCTCATGCATGGTAAAAGTAGCTCTCCAACATGACGTCGTCCTCATAAGATGAGCATCTCTATCAAGCAAGGTGCCAAGAAGGGTCCAAGAGTGCTCCTCACTCCAAGGCATCTCATGAGTGTGAAAGGGTGCATCCCCAAGCCACAACTCCTCATCCAAGATGCCATCATCAAGAAGCCATATGTCATCATCCTAGAGTTTGCATGGGTGACATTGCAACCCCAGAGCCTGACTTCTGTTGAAAGTTGTAACTAGTCTCGGTCTCATAATTGAACTATGACTTGATGTAATTATTATTTTACTTATCAAAAGAAAGAATTTTTTTTTTTTTGTATAAGTAAAATTATTTTAAAATGGATTTCTTGTCCATCGGTCTCTTGTCTTAGGTCAAAGTACCCATTGAGTGCTCTGGGGTTTTATGTAAGAGTCAAAGTCAAGGTCATAATGTAAAGTCCCTTGGAGGGCTCATGCATCAAAGCAAAGAAATGTATTTGATGTAATAAGAGTCTAGGAACCACCTAAAGGGTTAGGTTGGCCAATCCATGATGTTGGCCTAGAATTGGCATGTGCAACACTCAAAAAACTATATAAAGGGAGGAGTTCGACCTCCATTAGATACATAATCTTGGCATACATTTTTCTCTGATCTGAGGCAAGCAAAAAGACGCAAAGGAACTAGAAGAAGGCAACGAAGATGGATAGAAGATCAAATCTCTGTTTTGGGTATGCTTTCCTCACACGTGCAAGTTTTATGTGGAATACTAGGGTTTCCACAGGTTCGAATTTTGCAGAGACGAACAAATTCATGAAGTAGATCTATGGGTGGTTGGCCTGACCTTTTGGTGCATAGTCTTGTGTCTTGGTCTTGGAAGTCTTCATTGAAATAAATTCTATAAGAAGAGAGTTCTCTTGGTTTTCTCCTGTTGTGGGGTTTTGCCTTGGCTTCGAGCTTATCTTTGGTGTCTCTATTGTTGCATTTGTGATCTTCTTGTTTGGCATTTGTGGCATTTGTCTTAATGATAAGCAAAATACAATAATAATGATGATGAACTAATTTAATAATCACAAGCACTTTTCAAAGCTAAAGAGAAATCATTTGTAAAAACCCTAAACAGTTTGCCCTAAATTTCTCAACATGGTATCAAAGCAAGGGCTTTGAAAGAGGGCAGAAAAGAAGATCTAATTGGATCCATTTTATCTCAAGAAGGGCATTTACCTTGGACCGAATTTCTAAAGGAGATAAGAGCGAAATTCTGGGCACATCTATTAGCCCTAATCATAGTGTCTAGGCCGCAGGCTTGTGCAAAGAAGAGCGAAGGCATAAAGGACGTTAATTTGAAGCATCGAGAGGCTAACTATCTAGCCTATAGAAGACTGAGCTACTTAGAAGAAAAAGCGAAATTCTGGGCATAAAGAAGAAGGTCTGAAACCACTATTGCTTAGGCCAAATTCACTGTGTTGTTCCTCCATTCAAATATCAGAGTTCTGAACACGTTCATGGGTGACCGAAATTTTGTTTTAAGAATCACTTGTTGGCTTGGATCAGTCCTCATAGCCGGCAGTCAAGTCCGAGTTGGTTAGAGGCCTTATAGGCCTAGTCAAAAGTCTCAACAAAGGGAGCCGAGACCTCCTCTTGAAGCCACTAGCACATTCACATAGAAGCCAAATTCCTGTGCATAAAGGGAACCCAAGTCCGAGCTATTTGAAGAGGCATTAGATCTATCAAGCTTTAGTCATCTCGAAGGATAAATAGTGAGAAATATGAACCAATCCGTGAAGTCTACTCAGTGGTCACTATACCTAAAAGGAAAAATCACAGAAAAGTCACATAAGAAAGGTTGATGTTTGGAAATTGTCTCTCTCTCTCTCTCTATATTAACTCTTGAAGTCTAGACAATGTGACAAGAAACCTCCTTGTTTGTCAAGGGCATACATTGCTTTTTGAAAGACTCCTCATTTTGAGCAAGAACATACCTTGGTTTGGCGTATATCAGTGATTTTAAGGAGAACCCTAACCAAAGGGTTATCCCAAAGTCCTCATAGAAACAACATTTGAGGTGTATATCTCTTGGAAAGTATATATTTCATTTAAAAGAAGTTGACTAGACCTAAGGTTTAGTCTACAAACAAAAGATCCTCTTGCATTGATATTCATATAGCAGTAAGGGTAAGGAGAGCCAATCTTTGAAGTTTGAACACTTGGAATCTTCCATGGATAAATTTTTTGAAGTCTTCACATTTAAGAGCAACAAAAATAATCATGACATCATACTTGTTCCTTCATAGAAACCCTATTTCCTGATTCATAGGGCTTGTGTGTAGTTTAGGATATATGATAAACCCTAGTATGGATGGATGATTTCGTAAGCTAAGATTTGAAAACCCTAGGAGTCCATCCTCTTAGATTCCGTGGAAACCCTACAATGACTGATGGGTGTCATGCTTTTATTATTACATATATTTGCTTGGTTGTGTTTGTTAATAAGTATTGCAGGAACATCATGAAGAAAGCAAAGGAAGATGGCTTAGGACTCAGGATAACAAGCCCTGTGATTTGGTGAGCATGATATAAGGAAGGAAATGGAAGGACCCTGAGAATGGTAACTTGGTAAACAAGTTGGATCCTTGGGCACTCTGATGTGTATAGTAAGATTCATATAAAGAAAGGTCGCATGGATACCTGATTGAGAAGATCATCATTATGAGCTGATTGATGAAAAGAAAGATTTGACATAGCATACTAAGAAAATCCACTCTACTTATATAGCAAAAGTTCATGCAGAAATTGGTTGGTGATAGTCATTCAAGGATCCTCCATTAGATGAATTCATGGGAAGATTTCTTCGTCTAGTAGAAGAAAGACCATGATGATATTACATACATTTTCTACTCTCTTAGATTTGAGGCAAGCTTCCTAAAAGTTTGCTAATACAATTGCAGCATGATGAAGTCCCATCTTCAGGATGGGGAGCAGTTTGAAGAAATCTAGATGACCAGCTAAAGTAAGAGGTATGAATGTTTTTTTGAATTTCTTCTTTAATTTAGTTAACTTATGTTATCAGTGTGTAGGAAGAGCAGGATACAAAAATATGCTTGGTTGCATTTAACATGTGAATTTGTTTGGAATCTTCCGGTTAAAGACATGTTGGTAGTAATCAACATCCGATATGATAAATTTAGAGGAAGCTACAAAATCCCTGACAAAATGACCTGATGTGAGGATGTCTCTTCGTGATAATTGCATAAGGATATTGATAAAGACAAGGCATGACATAAAGAAGCTATTATAATCCGATGACTATGATGGTTCGATATAGTTATGCTACCGAAAGAAGATGCTTTGTAGGAAGATTTAGTGATAAACATATATTATATGATTGAGATTCAATTGCAGAAATTAAGTAAATGACTTTGGTAGTCTAGACTCTAAAGTCAAAAGGATATATATCACTGACACTGGACAGGTTAGGAAGTAGGTTGCCAATGGTTCATGTCTTGGTAGATCACTTTCCCGATGCTCAGAAGGAGCTATGTTCAAACTCCATAGTGACTGGTTCATGAGTATGCAACAAATAAAGATTGATGATATGGAAAGTGATGGTTTGCCCCTATGAGAAGTTGTGAAAGTAAATGGCTCCATGAGGTGCATAGAAGTTGATGATGCAAAAGGAGGCCTACAAGTAGCTAATAGTACCTCGATTTCCACGAAAGAATAAACAACTGATATTGGAAGCAAGCCCCTAGTTGAGAGGGAGCTTGGATATATACCTTTCATGCGTAAAGGTGTTGAAGGCTCGAAAAATTGGGTCTACAACAAGGGGGATAACCACCCGGTCCGGACCTTAAAGCAGCTCCTTTTCCGTTTGGAATAGTGGTTTCGACTGGGGATGATGGGACCAGTTTCCCAATCTATTTATGATGGATGTACTAACGGGATGATGTTTTTTTGTTCTTTTAAGATTTTAATGGGGTGAATGCTTGTTCTAAATCTAATCTATCTTTTAACCATCAAATGCAATCTATTGGAATTAAAGAAAACATCTAAATCTAATTGTCCCGGGAATAGCTTTTACTTATGCGATCTAAAATAATTTCTAACAGCAATTGATAATAAAGATCATTCAATTACTATGAGACATGAATCCATTAAAGATGATTGTTTCATATAAAAAGTTAGCCGAAACAATTATGAGAAATATATCACATAAGAGTTATTCATATATTCAGCATAAAATAAGTTATCACCATAAAGAAGTGCAAATAATGACAACTAAACATTCATACTTTCATATATCAATAACTGTAAATAATTTATCACTTGACAAATAAGTAAAAAGTATTAAGAGATAGAAATACCATTGATAATACGTTCTACTCATGAGTTGCAACGATATAGATTTATCTCCAAATCACTCAACATCCACTAAGAGTACAAAAGTGCATTTCAGTAGCAGATATCAAACTCATATAAAGAAAAATCTCGTTCCATATATTTCATCAAAACTTCCTCTAGGAGAAGAAGAAGTGCATGTTTTGAAGAATTGTTTTTGATAAAATTCTGGACCCCTCTCTAAATGCATGAGAGGGGTTTAAATACTACTCTATGAAATCTAAAAATAAATATTACAAAAATAGATGAGGAGGTTTAAACCACCTGCCTCATTTAAGCAAAAATAAACTAAAATAAAGCTAAACTGTATCTATGATAAATTCAGCATCTGATCCTTTAGGTCGCAAATATCCAACATCGGTTTCAAGAGCGTCGGTTGGCTGACTTCTTTTAACTGTTCTGTAAATACGGCATTTGCAAGAGCTGGCACCATTTTTTCGGCAGCGATTATGAGGCAACTCAGGGTAATGCATTGACTGTGTGGCTTTACTAGGCACCGCCAGTATGTGTCCCAGTTTAACCTGTTTATTTGTTTAATTATTTCTGCTTTTTCCTCTACCGTTTGTTTCCATTCTGTTTGAAGCTGTTGTGCCTTTGGAAGGAAGCTTGGGGTAGTCTCTGTTATCAAATTGGCTGTGTACAAATTTTCATTTATACACTCAATGACTCTGTTCGTTGCTTCTGCTGCCTCTCCAATCGCCTGTTCTGCTTCTTTAAGCTGGAAATCCCATCTCGCAAATAACATCTCTTTATGCGATTCATCAATTCTGGGCAATTCTGCTCTTTTCCCTTCTTCTGATTTCTGCCAGTCTAAGAAGTCTGAAACTTTCTTAAGAATTGAATCATAATCAAGTCGTAAATCTATGACTTGATTTGTAATCTTATTGCTCATTTCACAATAGGAATTCCATTGCGAGATCTTCTGGCAGAATAATTCTTGCTGTTCTAAGAGCTGAGAATTGAGAGCGAGTGTTTCTGTGATAAATTCCCCAATTTTGGGGTCATCCTTATGCATTTCCATCATGGTTTGTATCTGTTCTTCTTTATTGGCTAAACTGGTATGATGATCTAATTGCATCTGATGGAAGTCTTGCTGGAGTTTTGCTAACTGTGTCTCTGCTTCTTTATTGATGCTGACTTGTTGCAGTTGCTGTTCCAAAAATAAAATCCTGTCCTCTTTATCTCTAATTAGTAACTGAACCTCTGCTGCTTTATCAATTGTTGTAGAAGCATATGCTCCTGTGATTTGAGAGAGCCTAGTTAGATTTTCTGATGGGTTTGTATTAGGATCTTTCCAAAGAACATCTAGAGGTTCAGTTTCTGGAGCGAGCACAGTCTCTAGTTTTCTTTTCTTTCGTTGCCTTCTGATGACAACTTTATGTTGAGGGCTATAAAATACATCTAGAGGAGGAATTTCTTCTATCCTTAGTACAATTTCTGATGACGAAGCAACGGGAATATGCTCTATTTCCTGAGTATTGATAGTCCCTTCAACTTCCATTCCTGTAGCTGACCTGTTGCAGTTTGTTAGCGGCTCTGTGCTTTGTTCTTCAGGGTTGATTACTCTATTAAAATTATCCCATTCTCCCTCTAATTCCACTACAATTGGCTTAGTAAAATGAGTGGGAGTTTCAGTTTGTTTAGGGGACAAAACCTGCTGGCCAGGCTTCTCTTTAGATTGGGCTATATCTTTAACTGATCCATCACTTCTGCTGTGTTCACTCTTGGATTGATCACTGGATTCAGATTTCTGTTTTGAATTTCCACTTATGCTAACACTGGGAGTAATTTCCTTTGGAGATTCAATGAACAATTGGTCCAACGGGACCTTTGATAACCTCTGTTTTCTATAAATGTCAAACTTTTGGAGTCCTTCTTGGTCAAACCGAATTCGTGCCATATGTAGAACCTCTTTGAAAGTGTTCTTCTGCAGAAAGACATCATCAAAGGGATCTTCTTCATTGGAAAACACTTTTATTTTAACATTTGCAGTAAAGTTACTTACAACACCAAAGGGATCATATTGCCTCCCTGGGAACTTTGGTAGTTACAAGCATAACATATTATCAACTTCTTTAAAGGCATGACCTAAGTCAAATAGTGCAAAAGCTCCGCATGCTGCAGGAAATTGGGGCCAGATGGCCTTCTTGGATTCTTTCAGTGTCTTGGTCATTCCCCCCATACGACAGGTCTGATAGGCTATTTCCCTGCCCATTAGTTTGTTGGGGACGTAAAAAGGTAGCACATGGGGTGAAGCAATGCTGCCAAGCACTCTGATATAAGTGAACGATTCTTCCCCAAACCACCTTCCCACAGGGAGAATGTCTACTTCAGCTTTTGGGGAAAACCTTGGGATAGCTTGATTATAGATCATTTTATAAATATGGAGCATAACTCCATGACAAATCTTAAAGAAATGTGGGATGAAATTGGATTCCCACAATACTTTGTGATAAATCTGAATGGGAAGTGGGTTTTGTACTGTCCATTTCCATCCCATAATAGGAAAATCGGAAACAAAACAAATAGCGTCCATGATATAAGCACTCAAAAAGAAAGGAGGATAAATCCTTAAAGTAAAGCTTCTTTTACTTCTGTATGCTACAATTACAGAGGCTAAATTATCCGATAAAATCTGGGCCCAATTCATTATGGTGGCATTAATAGCCGCATCTAGCAAAGGTAACCATTATGATGAAAACTTGTCGATGTTTGGTTTCCCAAACAATCTACATAATATTGCAGTGGCAAAACAGTAAGGAGACGAAAGAGAACCAGTAGAATACATACCATTTTTATCCTTTTTCAACCTTTCTTCATTGTTTGACCAGTGCCTTGTGAATTCTTCTAAGTCTTCGTTTTCTTAGGCGAAATTTTCTACAAATTGCTTGTTGTAGATAGTCTGGGGTTCTGGCAAATGGTACATACGTCTCAAATTGTTTGGGGTAAATGACCCCATGACTTGCTGACTGTCCGTCTTGAACTCTCTATCAGATATATCCGCTTGATCTATAACCCATTTCACCATATCAGTGTAGGGGAGTATCTTTGGCCTTGCAGCAATGTAGTGTATAAACGAGCATGCAAGCTCGATTAAGGATGCTTCAGAAGCGCTGTGTTCATCGGTTGTAGCTGTAACTTCCATAATCCTCGGTTTCTCGTTTTCTAACAATTGATACATAGCTTCCCAGGTAGATATCCCCGCGTCTCTATTACATGTGGTGTCTGTGAATAATGGGGTCATTTCTGGCTTTTCAGACACGGGGGCCTTGCCTTTCTTCACCATTTCTTCGTAGTTTAAGTTCTGGATATTCTCCCTGAAAGTTGTAAGCAAAGAACAGAGATGATAGTAAACACATGTAATAATGAAAATAGAAAGACAACAATAAGGTGACGAGAAAGCCTTTAATTCTAAATCATATCAAATAATATCAACTTGCGTCGGATGTCCTTTTACCTTGATCCGTATCGTTTTAAAATAAATGAGCACTAATGGACTGTTGAGCTAAACTTTAATGCTCATAACTTTGCATCGAACACTGGAAAAATACTATCCTAGAATTGTGAGCCCTTTGATCTACGATAAAAGCGATTTTGTGATTTGCTTCGCAATGTCGCAGATCGCAATATCGCAAAACTTACAATTGTTTAGAATCATCATTATGTTGGGCTGCCGCGATAAGCGATTTGCGAGAGGCTATGAAATGATATGCTTTGTGATCTCTCATTTTCGTGGATCGCACTTTCCAAGAGTGCTTTCTATAAAGGATGCCCGCTATAACCTTTTTTGCGATGCGATAAAAACAGTTTTATTAAAGCTTCCCTTAATGATCGAGACTTTCTAATATAAAGTTTTTCTTAAGTTTAATGTTCATGTAGCGCTTTTTCTTATAAAGGAACTCGTAATTTGTGATGTTCTATGCGCTTAGAATATGGGAAGGTAAATTTACATGTTTTAGCAAGTTCTGTTTTGATATTTTATTTAAAAAGTAAACTTAAATATTAATATTTGATTTTTATGGAAGGGTCCCCATTTATTAGTGTTATTGCTAATACTAAAAAAAGGGTGTTGTTGATGGCTACAACAAAAGGAACGAGTAGATCCTCCCTGGTTGAGAGGGAGAGATAGAAACATCATTCTTGTCTTCACATAAATGAAGAAAGAATGGAGGATTGGGTAGCATCTGAGACCTATACTTCTTGAGGATAGATGTAGTCTTGGGAATTGATACTCTTTGAGGATGAGGTAGGGCATCCAAAAGCAAGAGAACTTTTCAATGGAAGTACTATTCTTGTATCTGTGGTCAATTATGAATACCTCCCTAGTTAAGAGGGAGTGTTGAAAGTTGTAACGTGTCTCGGTCTTCATAATTGAACTATGACTTGATGTAATAATTATTGTACTTATCAAAAGAAATACAAACAAAAATATATTTTGTGAAAGTAAAATTATTTTAAATCGGGTTTCCTCCCCATTGGTCTCTTGTCGTAGGTCAAAGCACCCATTGAGTTGTCTAGTGTTTTGTATAAGAGTCAAAGTCAGGGTCATAATGTAAAATCCTTGGAGGGCTTATGTATCAAAGTAAAGAAATGTATTTTATGTAATAAAAGTGTCTAGGAACCACCAAAAGGGCCAGGTCGGCCAACCCATGATGTCGACCTAGAAGAGGCATGTGCACCACTCAAAAAACTATATAAAGGAAGGAGTTCGACCTCCATTAGATACACAATCTTGGCATACATTTTTCTCTGGTCAGAGGCAAGCAAAAAGATGTGAAGGAACTAGAAGAGCAATGAAGATGGGATGGAAAATCAGATCTTTGTTTTAGGTTTGCTTTCCTCACACGTGCGAGTTCTTTGTGGAAGACTAGGTTTTCCACACGTCCGAATTTTGTAGAGACAGTAACAAATTCACGAAGCAGATCTATGAGTGGTTGGCTTGGCCTTTTGGTGCATAATCTTGTGTCTTGGTCTTGGAAGTCTTCATTGAAAGAAATTCTATAAGAAGAGAGGTCTCTGGGTTTTCCCCTGTTGAGGGGTTTTTCCCTGGATTGGAGCCTATCTCTAGTGTCTCTATTGTTGCATTTGTGATCTTCTTATTTGAAATTTGTGTTGATGATAAACAAAATACAATAATAATGATGATGAACTAATTTAATAATCACAAGCACTTGTCAAAGCTAAAGTGAAATCAATTGTAAAAACCCTAAACAATTTGTCGTAGATTTCTCAACAACTTCATCATAAAAAAGGTGTGTGCCAGCCCTCCCAAAGTATCTCAAGTCATCATCATCCTCCTCTGGGCTTTGGAACAAGGCAATGCCCATCAAGAAGGTGCAAGGCCAACCTAGGGGCGTGTTGGATCCTTTGGGGCACGCCATCAATCTTGTCGATGTCATGTCTTCTTTGCCCAACATGTTAGCATTTGAAGGTGTAGAAGGTGTCATGCATCCATGTGAGGGCTCCTTAAGGCCCAATGCTCATCTTTGTGTGGTCAACATTGTGGTTGCAAGGTCATAAGTGCTCTCTTGACTAGGCTAGATTCTTTAAGGTACTGTAGAAGTGTGGAGCCATCCCTCAAGGGATATCCAATGCATCTGGGAGAAACCACCTGAGAGACACCATCATGATCAAGTGAGATAAACATCGTTAGGTAAAGAAACCATAAAACTATCACAGTGGACCATATTTAATGATAGGGGCATCAAAATACTTCACACAAGTCTTTCCTTCAAATGGCTTTCTAGCTGATGATTTAAGCAATTTACCCCACCTATGTTTGGGATGGTTATTCAATATTAGGTGCTTCCATCCCCAAGGCAAAGGACAATTCCTTGGAAGACACATTAATCCAGAAGTGGATGTGATAAGGGCAGACATGGAATGGGAAAGATTTCAAGGAAAATGCCATTACCATGGTACCAGCTGAATGAGGTCCAACATCAAGAGTGTGATGATGCGAAGAGTGATCAATTGTGGGGACTTGAGTTACCCCTTTCCTCGGCCTATTTTTACCATCCCTTTGGTGTGCCTTTTACTTTAATTCTTTTCTCTCCTTTTTTTTTCTTGCATAGCTTGGGTATTCAACTTGCTTGATGCTTTTCAATATTTCTTAAAGATGTAGTTGTTTATTGCTCATTAGAGTTGGAACATTCATAAGTTTCTTTTATTTATATAGAGCATAATATGCTAGGAACTTGGTGATGGCTAATGAGGGGGGTAGAGCTTAGGCTGGGATATTGTAGTTGTACACATATTTTTAATTGTCAAAAACACCTTTTGCATTTTACTCTCTATTTCATTTCTTGCTATATTTGCTTCTATATTTCTTTCAATTGCAACAACCTCTTAAGGGAAAAGTTTCTGGGCCCTTACTCAAAGATGATGATTAAAAAAAAATTCTCCAATGTTGCTTTTTGTTAGGTTTCCTGCAAACCTAGCACCCAATATTTAATTCCTAGCATAAAATTTAATGAATAAACACACAAGTAGGTTCCTAACAAATTCAACGGAAGCAAATTTAAATAATCGATCTACTGTAACATTGACACAAACTGATTTTTGCCCAATAAGTTTTTCATTTAAAACCAAAATTATTTGGGCCCCTATCCTGGGATAATGGCCCACTTGAGAAAATACTGAATAAAATAACCTGGACATGATCCAACAAATCTGCCCTAGATCGATGCTTGATCTCTCTTGCAGATCTAGATCTCCAACATCTCTGCACTCCCTCGGACCCAACACATCGTTCACTGAGATGCCTCTCAATCTTGTGCTGCTGTAGTGTGTCTTTCTCCTCTCCTCAACCTTTCTTTTATAACTTTACATTGAACTTAATCCCTTACCCTAACCCTAATCTCAAAGTGATTAACGACCGATAATAGATCTCATTTCATTTGAGATCAATGGCTAAGATGAAAACTTACTAAAGTAAGTTATTACTTTTCCTAAGTTTCTATTAGCTCAATAAGCCAACATATTAATATGTGCTTTTTCCTAAGTTAGACATAGGCTAAGTTACATTAGCAACTTGCTCACACTAAAGCAAGTGTTCTAACGAAAATGCGGGCAACTTCTGCACACATAGACACAAGGTCTATAGAGAAGTACCTTCCCAAGCTACAAAAATCAACACTACTATACATGCAAGTTCCCCAAAATCTGAACATAAGGGTGGCTGGAAAATTTCTATATGTTTGTCATCATAAAACATTTCCAAATGATGGAAAAGATATGCATTATACCCAAAAGAACATGGTTGTAAATTAACATGAGAAGGATGCAATAGATCAACCGTAGGTTGTTGAAATAAATCTGTAAAACTATCCTTATGCTGCCTGAAATCTACATCATCAGTTTATACATAATATTCTTGCATCATAAAAGAACTTTCACATTCCTTCAACATGTTTGGCTGTCGACAAGACAAAATTCACAATTTTTATCTTAGAACCATCATCATCTATGTCATAAATAGGATTCCCATTAAAATCAAACCAACTTCTATCCTATCACGCCTTTCAATACAAAAAAGATCATCAATTCAATACTTTCAATCTCATGGCTATAATATTTTCATCAAATAAGGGTTTTCTTAGCAAGATTCTCCTTCTTCAAATCATCAAAGAATGTATCACAAAAATTAAAAAACTTGGAAACGAGTACAACTTGTTGATTTTGCAGCTTTGGAAGTTCTGCATAGGCTAGTGTCTTGCATGATGGAGAAGAATTCCTCTTTAGGTGGTTGTTTGAGAGGATCAACTATATGATTTCTTTCCTAAAGTCTAACTTAGGAAAGACACATTAACTAATTTGATTAAGTGATGTAGATCTAATCTTAGTCTTTGATCTAAGTGGGTTAGAATTTAATCCTAGCCGTCTATTACTTTCGAGATTGAGGGTTAGGGATTTTGCTCAATTTCAAAATTATAAAAGGAGCCCAAGGAAGAGGATGAAGATAAAAGGAAGAGGATGAAGATACTTTCATTTGGAGAGATTCTAGCAGACTTGTGAGAGCTAATTGCAGGTTTGAGATGCTGAAGACACGAGAAAAGAGCTATAGAAATTTACCAAAGAACAGGGATAATGATCAACCACATGTGGGAGGCCGATTAAGGTGTTTTGGCTCATGTGAGAGGAGATTTCTGCTGCTGGGAATTTTCTGAATATTTCCAGGCTTATTTCTGCTGTAATTTATGTATTTCTGAGGGTCAATTTCCTTGGTAAGGGAGCCCCTAGTTTTGAAAAATTTAATGGAGAATTTATTTGGGGCAATTTTGTTGTGCTTTTGTGGTTGTTTATTTGTGATTGATCTTTTGCAAAATTCCGTTGCTAATTTTTACAGTTAAAAGTACTAGAGTATTTAGGTTTTACAGTTTTCATATTTTATTTTATAGCAGAAGATTTATTTGCTGAGTTAAAGTAATTTATGGAGATAAAATAGCTGTAGGAAACTTCAATCTGAACTTGGTACTTAGAAATTAACACAACTAAGTAAACCACCATCTTCATGTGGAGAAGAAATGGAAGCTTGGATGCTGTCATAATAAAAATTTCCTCTTTATTGGACTCACAAGGTGCCTCTTGCTCTTGTTCATCCATGTGTTTTTCATGTGCTCGATTTTTAATGGAAGTCTTGAGGGGAGTGATTTTCAAAATATTCTTTGATGGAAACAGGAGGTGGCTCTTGCTCTATCATGTAAACATGAAGAGTTTCTTCATCCATATGTGCATGTGTTTGATTCTTCATAGGATCATGAAGTGCTTCTTCATCCTTATATATGGCTGCATTAAATACTTCAAAAATTCCAAAAATTCCTTCGTCACTTTCCTCTTCTTCAAAGGAAGTCCCAATGCTAGAGGAAGATTTGGAACAAAGCCGCAAAAGAAGATATTTTCTTTGGTCTACAACAGTGGTTGATCCAAGTCTTTGGATCTCCTTCCAAGGAACATACAAGTAATCTTCTCATGACTTCTTTATGTATTACGATGAGCTTTGTAAATTTCAAGAAAGATGTGATATGTTGAGCAACAAAAGGAGCATCGGTGCAAAACTTTGGAATATACTTCTCCCTTTGTGGAGGGGGCTTATTTGTGTACCTCAAAATTTTTTCAATACCAATAGTAGGATACAATTCATGAAATTCCCATGGTGCAATATTTCTTCAGTTGAACATATGTAAGTGGATACATTATTTTAAAATAAGATAAAACCTCATACCAAGCATGTGTGGAGTCACTAAAGTGAATCTTTAATGCCTTAACAATGTTGCTTGGTTTATCCTTCAAGCAAAGGGCCTTTGAAAATCTGTAAAGACAAATGTCTTCGTTCTTCCAATGGAGTTGCCAATATGAGAATATGAACATCAAATAAACACCCTCATCAAAGTGTAGCTGATCTACAAATATCTTTTGGGAAATGGACTTTATCCTTGGCATTGATGCCAAAATGTTATTACATAAACCCTCACTTCTTGAGATAAAGACCTAAAGATCGAGCAAGGCCTTGGTGTAACTAAGAGTGGGGCCACTCTCACCTCACCAACCCTCTTTTGCACTTTAGGTCTACTCTTCTTTGGCTCAAGGGGGGTTTCCCTATAATAGGATTACCAGAATTGACACAATTATGTCCAAGGTAAACTGAAGAGAAAGTTTAGCCAAACAATTTTTTAAGGATTGGATAAATAAAGTGGTTGGAAGGATTGGAGGCTAGAATCTTTCAATTGGGCAATGGGGTTGAATCAAAGTTGAATGAAAGATTTTCCTTTGAAAATATAATAATGTGGCTGTAAACACATACAATATTATCTCTTTCCTTGTTGTCCCAAAGGAAGGCCACTAATATAGTTAGATTCTCATGGCTATGAACTTACAAGTGCATACAACATAATATAGTGAAACATGCATCGATATAGAACATTCCAATGATAAATACAATAGAGAGGAATTATCTTACTCCAGATGAGGTAGCATAAATATTTAGAAGAATCTCATTTCCATTAAGTAATTTGCCTATCCTCCAAATATATCCAATAGATATTCGATTAAGCTCCAAGGGATTCATTCTCCGATCCAACTATGAGAAATAATGAAGAGAGAAAATTCTTATATGGGTTTAAGCTCCATTCTCATTTACATTAAAATATGTATTTGTTTTCTAGATTCATTAATTTCTCCAAGAAATACAATATAGTAACATATCCAATAACCTCATTACTAAAAGTAGAAATAATTTGTTGAGATCCACTTTCTTCTCGAAGAAGAATCAATAAAATATGCTAGGAAAACAATACAATAATTCTCTCATGTAACCAACTCCATAATACAAGTCAGTAGTAATAAAATAAAGTAGTCGTGTATGCAACAACCTCTACAAATTCCTCCAAGGTGAAGTGTCCTATTGATAGTGCATAAATGTTTACGATGTGGCCTCATGAGCTAGGGTTCTCCCTCCATGGGCATACACAAATGACGGTCTCCCAAAATAACCGAAGCACTTAAGTAGTATAGGTGGGGTGCTCCTAAAATGTGTGGTCAAAATGCGGTGATATTGTTTTAGCAACAAACTTTGAAAACACAAAAACTATGTCAATTTTTATTGGAATTTCTATTATGACCACATTTTGGAAATCTTGCAGTGACAATGTATCTAATGTCATTGATATGATGAAAAATTGGGCACTCTATTAAAAGATAACTACTCTTGAAGGTAGGTCGCACTCAAAATATGCAATGAGACCTAATATAGCACGTGTGGGAGAAACAATAGTGCATGATAGCCACTCCTTCGGTCTCCTCCAATACAAGTCACTTCGCTTTAAAAATCCAACTCAACATGGTATGTGTGGACTAGGTAGGTGGCACATCCTTCTAAAAATAACATGCAATAGTAAGAAATGCGGTCTCCAATGTGTAATAACCATCAAATCATGTGCAAATAGTTAGGTCCTCTAGTGTGACGGGTCAAACCACCAAATAACTCTTCAATCCATGCTCAAGATACTAAAAAACACCTTGGAAAAAGGAGATAGCCCCTCTCTAGCAAAAAACAATGATATAAATAATGAGATGTCATACATGTGTGCCAAAGTAAGGATAATTGGAGCACTCCTCAATGGTGGACATCCACATGTTAGTAATCTACTTCAACTCCCAATGCAATTTCATAACCCTCAATGCCATATGACAACTCTCAAGGCATGTTACAATGCTTAGTGTAATGCTACTTTGCCCAAGGCAATGACACAACTCTCAATGCATTGTCATAACTTCTAGTGCAATGTCACAATGCCAAAGGAAAAAAGGCTTCTCAAAAGCTACAACATGTATGGGTCGACCTCTGAATGTGTGCCATGGATTAAAAAATCAGAGAGTGGTTCACCAAAAATGACAATAAGCCCCATGTCAAGTCGATTCAAGTGCCAAACAATCACCAAACAAGTAAGGATGCCCAAGTAGAAGACGTCCATCAAGATGAATCATGCCAAGTCATCCTTAACACTAGGACACTCCATCACAAGCTCAAATAAGTCAAATTGAGTTAACTAGCCATTGTGAGGTTTAGGTTTACATCAAAACTTGTGTGCAAGATGAACACTTTACTAGGAGTGATATTCCATGTTAAGAGTGCCATCGCAATGTCATAACATGCCAAATGAGCCAAACACTCTAGCAATAGAATGACATTTGGAGCCATGAGTAGGTCAACATATCATCATTAGAAACTTTGCAATAAAGAGAGCGCTCTATGAAAATCTCTCTAGTATGTCAAGTATCATTACGTGATCATCATGGACATCTCAAGTGTTAGGGTGCTCTCACCCTTATCTGTTAACCAAGAATGACATTATGATGCTGTGTGCTAAACACTTATTATACGATAATGCATGAGGGACATCCATTGTGTAAAGGGTGATTATCATCTAGCAAAACAATAATGTCAAAGATCATCTCATAATCATCAACCAAAACAAGGGCAACCATGAAGAGAGAACCATAGCATGATCATCAATCAAGGAAAAAAGGAATCTCCTATACCAGGCCAACATCCATTAGTAATAACTTATACCAAAATTACCAAGCCAACATTGTTGAAATTGGTTAGCATCAGGGAGTACTCTCACATGCCCTTGGTGCTAGGCTTGTGAGAGAGAAACACACACAAAAATGTGATGTGTGGGATTTGCACCCACGTTCGGGGTTTTGGACCCAAAGTTAGTGGGCTTTGAACCAAAGGAAATTCTAATTTAATGTTGAGGTTGTGTTGGAGGTTTCTTGAAGGACAAAGGGGGCTTCCTAAGGGACCTAAGGACAAGTATAAGTAAGAAATCAATGGATAGGTTTGGAGGACAAGGAACATGAAGGATCATTCTTCTTGTAAGGTGAAAGAGGCTAGAAGTGACCTAGCCGCAGGCAACAAAGGAATCATAGGAGAAAGTTTGAGGACAATTGCTTGAGGACGGGGTCCGTGGACAAGACTGAGTTTGTCGTTGGAAGGAGGTTGAGTAGGACTTGTTTTGAGGGCTGAGAAGGCCGCAAGTCTAGCTAAAGGAGGCTGCAACTAGGGAGGAAGGCAACAATCCCTGTGGAAGTCTATGTAGGAGGGTTGAGGGCTTGAGGAGCAAGTCACAGTGGAGGAAAGGGCTAGACCGAGCCTTGGTTCCACAACAAAAGGGAAAACCCAATAGTGAAGGCTTGTAGAGGCTGGTCACAAGATTGATAATAGCCTCAACAAAGTAGGGAAGATAGGCTGAGGGTTGAAGGACTTGGACAAAAGCCTGTCCAGGCTGGCTGTGGATAAAGGAGCAGTCTGAGGGCTAGAAAATGGGAGCCACAGGCCTAAGGGAGCAAGTCTAGGCTTGACAAAGCTACAACAAGGTGGTTGAGGGCTTGAGGAGCAAGTCACAGTGGAGGAAAGGGCTAGACCGAGCCTTGGTTCCACAACAAAAGGGAAAACCCAATAGTGAAGGCTTGTAGAGGCTGGTCACAAGATTGATAATAGCCTCAACAAAGTAGGGAAGATAGGCTGAGGGTTGAAGGACTTGGACAAAAGCCTGTCCAGGCTGGCTGTGGATAAAGGAGCAGTCTGAGGGCTAGAAAATGGGAGCCACAGGCCTAAGGGAGCAAGTCGAGGCTTGACAAAGCTACAACAAGGTGGTTGAGGGCTAAAGGAGCAGGGAAAGGCAAGCTACTTGCTGTTGGAGATTGTGCTAAGTCTGCCAGGTGGGCGACAAGGTTGAAAATTGTTGGAAACATCTACAAGGGTTGCTAGGCGAGTAGCTAGACTCGTGAAGACTGGCTGTAGGTTCCAGTGTAAAGCCATTGATTAAGGGTAGATGAGAGCTAAAAGGACTCAACCCAGGTATCTTGTACATGTATATTGTGTTTTTTCTTGTATATTTTGGCATGGTACACGGATTGTAAAGGGTCACTTTCCTTGGTATGGGAGTCCTGAGGATTTTCTTATTAATAAAATTTTGTAAGGAATCATATTTGGGCATTAAACATTATGTATTGTACATTGATCTGATTGCTGGTGTAATTTCTGCTGTGTGAAAGTTTAACGTTAGGCATTTTCTGTGTGTATATGTTTTCAAGCTAAAGCATAGACCAGGCCTAGGGTGAATGGAATTCTAGCAAACATCCACTAGAAACAACTTCTACCAAAATTCCAACCTTTAGAAGGCTAGAATCAACCATGCTACCTTGAAAATTTATGAGTCGTGATGAAAATCACATGTGCAATACAAAATGGGGGATAATAAGCATGAAGCTCCACATGCTTCACATTTTCGTGTGCAACATGATTCTCAACGATTAGTATTGCTCTTTGTTGTCACAATATACCACAATTGATGTCTCAAATGGAAAACCAAATTCACCCTTGAGATGTTGAATCCATATGTGTTTTGTGCTAGCATGTACTGCATCGCGGTATTCAACTTATATGGTCAAAAGTATGGGTTTATAACTAAGACAAAATACAACCAAATCTAGACTTTCTATCATCACCATTTCCAACTCAATATGAAGCAATGTAGCTTGTCATTTGGTTCACTTTGTCACTATACTACTTTATACTAAGTTGGGAAGTGTCCTAGATATAAGGAACGATTCTCTTTTTGGCCTTCAGGTGGCTATCTTTCAAATTTTGCATAAATCGAGATATAACACTAACAACAAGGAAATATTAGGTTGATTGTGAATTACATAGATAATGCTACCAATAAGTTGTGGATAAAGTGTAGTATGAACTTTCGAAGAGTCACACTCCTTGGTTAGCTCCACTCCCCATTGATAAGGTATAGTGATGGTTTATAGTTTTCCATTTTAAACTTCTGTAAGAAGTTAAAAACATTTAGGTGGAGAAATAAAGATGCCATCATTTATTTGCAGGAATTGGATGTTGAGAAATAAATGCAGTAGACTAAGGTTATTCATCTTAAATGCATCTGCTAACTATTTATTCAAACTCAAAATTAAATCAGCATTGTTTCCAATAAGGACCAAGTCATCCACTCACAATGCAACAATTAATGTTTCACCATTAACATCTAAATTCTAATACATCAATATTTTTATTTGATTATTAGTGTTTGAAACCAAAACTGAAAAAAATGATCAATCTTCTCCTATACAATGACCTATTTCAAACCATACAATGATTTCTTTAGTTGACAGACTGTTGAAATTTTAACTAGGTTTGGTCTTCATAATTGTCATTGTACTTATATGTATTTCATGTGAAAACAAAAAGAAGAAAAAAATTATTTTTATTATTTTATTGTCAACCATGTTCTTAATTCTTTGTTTTGGTCAAAAGAAAATATAAGAAGGCAATATAAGAAGGCATGTTCTTCATGACCCTTGAAAAAGAAGAAAAAATCGAATTTTTGTAAGTGTCATCTGTCTCTCCAAATTGCCAAGTCAACCCTCTAGGAACACAAGTCGATGTGCCCAAAGGACACGTCTTTTCATATGGAGGAACAACTATATATTGGCATATGAACTCCTTCAATTGGCAAGAAATTCGATGCTATGTTATAAACAAGAAATTCGGGTATCCGAGGCAGCTTGTGTGTAACATTTGAGGCAATTCTAAGGGACTTTTGCATGGCACTTTTGAGGAAACTTTGAACCAGTTCGCATCACCCGAGGAGAGGAATTTTAGAGCATGTCCGAGGTAGAATGAGAAGGATCTTTGAGGCAATTTGTATACATTTTTCTAAGACAGTTCATATGGTACTATTGAATGGTGTTGTCATTGATGCTAACGCTAGTGATTGAACACTCTTAATATTCATCATCAATTGGGAGCTGCATTGGTCAAAGCCCCTGGAAAACCCCAGAAGCCCCTCACTTGTTGAAGCATTTGGGGATGAATATTAGGGATCTTGGGCTCAGGACCTCTATCATTAGATTCTTCTCGTCATGCCGATTCCAATAGTATGTGGCTCGTCACGAGATCCATTTATGTTTCAGTGCAATTTGTTGTCGCCCAAATTGTATAGGTGAATGTGACAACGACTCAAGGCAGGGGCTATCACTCTGATCCCGCTCTCACCGTTCTAGCTGTCTCCCTAGTGTAGATTATGGCGGGTAGCCCCAATGTAATGTGAGGATGAAAGACTTGTCAGGAAATCGACAGGTTCGGGAGACACAACGGAATAGCCTAGCTACTTGGTTAGTGATGATTGACAAGTTTAATTATTAGCACGATTTAATTAGATTATTGAGAGACTAGTGCCTTATGGTGTCAATTTACTTGCACAATACGGATTAATTCCCAAGTTACTGGATGAACAATTGCTGCTAGGGTGAAAACTATCCTATTTGAGATGCGACACCTAGAACTAAGTGAAATGCAAACTCTTGGTTATTTTTAGATTAAATGCCTACTCTAAGTGAGTCCTCTCTCTCAACTTTTTTGAAGTTAGTCTGAAGTGTAGGTTGTGGAGAGAAACTTAGGGGAAGACAATAATGGCTATATTAATGATATCTCCCCTGGAGTTCTAACCACCCGAATGCCTCCGGCACTGTAGGGACTGTGGCCTTGACGACTACATCACCGTGTTAATCACATGTGAGGGTCTAAATCTGCAAGCTGGGTGAGAAAGGTGGACCTATCTTTCTATCAACCAAGCTTATGCTCAAAGGTAAATTTTAATATTGCACTGCTAATCCTAAAATGTAATGCAAATATGAGTGATTAGTTTTAGGTGAAATTGTTTGAATGATTTGAGTACTTTGAGACAAATTATCCAAATAATGATATTCTAGGAAAGTACTAAACAATTGCACATACAATCTTCACCAAAACCAGTGCTCAATGAACCCTTTACTTACAAATTAGATTATCAAATGACAAGTGAAGTGCATTGCAATTCAAGATTACAGTTCTCACAATGGACAATTGCTTATCAAATAACAATAAACATAAAGCGCACAAGTCCGATGTTTCTCTTAACAATGTTAATGTGCCAATTAGACAAAATGCCAATCCTTCAACAAGATATCAACACAATTAGCAATTCTTGAGATTACTTAGATGATTTCAAGATTACTCTTATCACAATATCAATATGGTGATCAATTAAGTACTTCAAAAATGAGTTAACTTCAATGTTGCAAGATTATGATTCTTAGATGTGATGCTCACTTGCAAAACAATATGTTAGTGCACTTATTACAAAAAGTAAACTCACAAGAAATATTTATAATGCTAACTATGACAATACCAATGGAAGCAATTTAAACTTCAAATGACAAGCATATATACCAATTTATTTGGTTAATAGCAATGGCAAGCAAAAGTACGCAAATTTCATGATGCTAGCAATCCTTTAGGAGATATTCAAAGACAATGAAAGGAAGAGAGCAAGCTACAAAACATTCGCTAATTCGATAACCAATGATATGTTGAAATGCTTGCAATTAGAACTACTAGGCAACTTAGAGAATGATGTGTTGAAAAATGTGTAATTAGGTTCGGTCTTCATAAATATGAAATGTACTTTTGATTCTTGTATATTGTAAAATGAAAGAAAATTATTATTATTATTTTTGGAGCATGGGTTTCATGCTTGGGGTCTTTTATTTTTATAGGTCAAGCACCCATTGAGTGCTTCTAGGGTTTGTCCTAGGTCAAGAAGTCAAAAGAGTCATTGTCATAAGTTGAAGACCCCACCAAGCACATTGTAACTTTTAAAGAAAATTATTTTTGTCCTTAAAAGTGTCAAAATACCCTTCAAGACCAAGTCGGCTTGGCAACTGGCAAGTTAGCCTAATTTGAGGAGCCACATCCACCCTTGAGAAGCTTATATAAAGAAGGAAACAAGACCTCCTTAAAGGACATTCATCTCTCACTCATCCAAGTGAAGGAGGAAGAAGAGGAAGGCAACGAAGAAGGAAGAGGACAAGGAAGACTCGGTTTTGGGCTATTCCTCTCTCACAGGTGCGAAGGAAGGCTTGGGTTTTTGCAACAGATCTAGGGTTTTCTTCTACAAGTTTGATCTTGAAGAAAGGAAGGAAAGAAGGTTAAGCGAAGGTCACAAGAAGCCATCCACAAGCTCCAGAAGGAAGAGAAAGCCAAGTGAAGGTTAGAGGAAGCCTTGGAAGGCTAAACGAAACTCACACGTGTGGCAACAACAACTGCAGGAGGGCCGAAAATTTTAGGTCCGCAGTGGAGGTTGAAATTCTGCAGCTGGGGGTCAAAGTTGTGCTACTAGAAGAGATTTGACTTGGTTTGACTTGGACAAGAAAGCACATCATTCGGGAAGGTTGGACTTGGTCTTGGAATTCGTCAATTGAAGAATCTATAAGGAAGACGAGATTTATGGGTTTTCCTCTCAAGTGGAGAGGTTTTGGCCTTGGCTTGCAACCTGTATTTTGTGTTCTTGTTCTTCTTGTTTTTGGTAGTTGTTTGATGATATACAAACATAATAATAAGTGAAGAAGCTAATAAGTAAGAAAAAGTAAAAATATGTCAGAAGCAGTTATCAAAGAAAGAGAAATCACTCTAATCACTGCCTTGTAGATTTCTCTACATTGTATCAGAGCTAATGTTGGCAAAGGGCGTTATGAAGATCTCTACTACATTGAAGAAGTTTCTAAAGAAGTGTTCAAAGGTGGCAAGTCATCTCAAGAAGGGTATCAAAGAAATATGGAATCTCCTATTTACTCCAAAGAAGGAAATAACCAAGACAAAGGACCAAGGACTCTTCTCAACACTCACTGGCACATTTCAAGATGAAAGTATTTGGGTGATTGATAGTGGAGCATCTAGACACATGACTGGTCATCACAAGAAACTAAAAACTTGTCAAAAGGAAAGTCTTCTTACTCCATAGAACTTGGTGATAATAAGAGCTATTTCATGAGAGGAATTGGATCAACTTCGTTAGAATTGAAGAATGGAGGCAATATTCATCTCAACAACATCCTATTTGTTCTAGGTTTGTCTAAGAACTTACTTTCCATTTCAAGTCTAGAAGATAAAGGTGATAAAGTGGCCTTCATTGATGAAAATTTGTAGTATGGGGTAAAAGCTCAAATATAGAAAATGCTAGAGTGATTGGGATTCATGAAGGAAGACTTCACAGGTTGCTATCTCCCCTTGCTCAAGCTCTAGTTCACATTGAAATCAACCCATGTAAACTTTGGCATAGAGGATTCAGTCATCTCCATTTCAAAATCATTCCAACCCTAAATTCGATAGTAGATGGAATCCCAGAACTGAAGGAAGATCACGAAGGAGTATGCAAGGGATTTGCATTGGGTAAAAACACCAAGAGACCATTTGGAAGTAGTGCTTCACGATCAAAAGAAATCTTGGATCTTATTCATTCCAATGTCTGTGGTCCTATGACTCCTAAATCTCTTGGAGGTCATCTATATTATGTCACATTTATAGATGACCATTCAAGGAAAACTTGGGTTTACATAATGAAATCCATGGTTGAAGTATTTACCAAATTTCGAGAATTCAAAGCTGAAGTAGAGAACCTTACAGAAAGAAGAATCAAGATATTAAGATCCGATAATGGAGGAGAATACACATTTAAGGAAATCATCGCTTTCTGTAAGGAGTTTGGGATTAAGAGGGCACTGATAGTCTCATATAGTCCTGAACAAAATGGAGTTGCAGAACGAAAGAATCGATCCATTGAAAAAAGTTTAAAAGAAATGTTACATGATCAAGATTTACCAAAATCTCTGGGGGGTGAAGCTACAAAGACAATTGTATACACATACAAAATTGAAGTCCCCACAGGTCACTGGATAACAAAATTCTTGAAGAAGTGTTCACTGGGAAGAAACCAACCATGGATCATCTTCGAATTTTTGGTTGTCCTGTCTATATTCATATACCTAAGGACAAGAGAAAGAAGTTGGATCCACTAGGCATGAAGGGAACATTTGTTGGCTACAACAACTCTTCTAAACCTTATAGGATCTACATAAAGGAAGGACACTGGATATAAGTCAACCGAGATGTGATATTTGACGAAAGGATTTAAAGGATTTCCCTATGGACTATGATGATGAAGAACTCCTTGAATTTGAAGAAGTTACCAAGGAAGAAGAAGAATCAAACCATGAAGATGAAGGTCCCTGGGAACCTATACAACTTGTGGCTATCCTCGAATCTAGTAAAAGGCCTAACTGTTTGAAGTCTACACTTCTAGACGCAGAAGGTCATGGAGCAACTCAAGGTACATTCAGGGAAAGCAAGAAGTGCAAACGATATTTTGGGCATGCAACCCACATGACAAAACTAATATAAGCAGAGCCATCCACTTTTGAAGAAGCTGTCAATCACCAAGAATGGAAGGATTCCATGAATGAAGAATACCAATCTATAATGAAGAATGGAGTTTGGGAGATCGTCCCTAGGCCTGAAGACAAATCTGTGGTAACTTCTAGGTGGCTCTACAAGATCAAGCATGAAACATATGGAAGTATTGATAAATATAAGGCAAGATTTATGGCTAGGGGTTTCTCTCAACAAGGCATCGACTATGAAGAGACTTTTGCTCTGACAACAAGGTATACAACTATCCGTTCATTGGTCTCTTTGGAAGCATCAACAAGATATAACATCCGCCAAATGGATGTCAAGACTGCATTCTTGAATGGCACAATTGATGAGGAAGTCTATATAGAACAACCCTTGGGATTTGAAGTTAAAGATAGAAAACATATGTTTGCAGATTGAAGAAGGCATTATATGGCCTCAAGCAAGCACCAAGGGCATGATATGCTAGGATGGATGCATCCCTACAGAGATTAGGCTTCAAAAAGAGTTCTACTGATCCGAACCTTAATATTAAGGTTGTGAAGGGAGAGGCGATAAAGATTCTTCTGTATGTGGATGATCTTCTCTTGACAGGTGTGGAAGGTGGAATTGAAGAATGTAAGAGGCAACTAGCCACAGAATTTGACATGAAGGATCTAGGGTTGATGCACTACTATTTGGGACTGGAAGTCTGGCAAGGGTCTGATGAGATCTATCTAGGTCAAGGGAAGTATGTGATCAAGATGTTAAAGAAGTTTGACATGATGGATTGCAAACCAATGACAACCCCGATGATCACAAAGTTGAAGAGACTAAGGAGTTCTGAATCTAGCCCAGTGGATCTTACCAGGCATAGACAATTGATTGGCTCACTGATGTACTTGGTGAATACTCGACCATATATATGTTTTGTAGTAAATGCTCTCAGTCAATTCCAAGTGGAGCCAAAGCATGATCATTGGATAGCAACAAAACATATACTGAGATATCTGCAAGGAAGTATCCACTATTGCCTGAAATATGATAGGAGGATTGATGTCCACTTGATTGGATATACAAATTCCGACTAGGGAGGTAGTGAGCAGGATGGAAGGAGCACTACAGGAGGATGTTTCAATTTGGGATCTTCTATGATCTCATGTATGAACATAAAGCAACATCAGTTGCTTTGAGTAGTGCACGCTGAGTATATTGCAATTTGTGAAGTAAGCAAAGAAGCTGTCTGGTTGAGGAAGCTGCTATCCAACCTATTTCAAGGACCAATGGACCCTACAATGATACATTGTGATAACACCAGTTGTATACGATTGCCTGAAGACCTAGTGTTTCATGGAAAGACAAAGCATATCAACAACAAGTACACTACATTCGGAAGCTAGTACAAGATGGTGTGCTACACCTACAATATATCTCCACCGATGAGTAGGTAGTTGACATATTGAAAAAATATCTTCCTAATAAGAAGCTTGTGTATTATTTGAGAGACAAGCTTGGTTTGGTTGATATATCCTCCCTGGTTGAGAGGGAGAGATAGGCACATCATTCTTGTCTTCACGTGGGAAGACAAAATGGAGGATTGGGTAAGCATCTGACATCTAATACTCTTTGAGGATGAGGTAGGGCATCCAAGATAAGGGTAGTTGTGGACCGATATTCTTTGAGGACTAGCTATCCAAGATAAGAATAGTCCAAGGAAAGTCCTACTTTGTGAACACCCGGGTGGGGTATGTGCCTTGAGAGAAGATGATGATTGTGTTTATAAATCATTGTTCTTGCCAGCATAGTGCTCTAACCTTGTGGAGAGATAGAGCTGTAAGTTAGGGCCTTGCTATATGACAATGCTTGTTGATATGATGCTAAACATATGGGTTACCAATCTGACTCTTCGTATGAAATCTCTTCAGATTGGGAATATCCATGTACCATTTATGAATACCTCCCTAGTTAAGAGGGAGTGTTGAAAAATGTATAACTAGGTTTGGTCTTCATAAATATGAAATGTACTTTTCATTCTTGTATATTGTAAAATGAAAGAAAATTATTATTATTATTTTTGGAGCATGGGTTTCATGCTCAAGGTCTTTTATTTTTATAGGTCAAGCACCCATTGAGTGCTTCTAGGGTTTGTACTAGGTCAAGAAGTCAAAAGAGTCATTGTCATAAGTTGAAGACACCATCGGGCACATTGTAACTTGTAAAGAAAATTATTTGTCCTTAAAAGTGTCAAAATACCCTTCAAGACCATGTCGGCCTGGCAGCTGGCAAGTCGGCCTAATTTGAGGAGCCACGTCCACCCTTGAGAAGCCTATATAAAGGAGGAAACTCGACCTCCTTGAAGGACATTCATCTCTCACTCATCAAAGCGAAGGAGGAAGAAGGAGGCAACGAAGAAGGAAGAGGACAAAGAAGACTTGGTTTTGGGCTATTTCTCTCTCACACGTGCGAAGGAAGGTTAGGGTTTTCGCAACAAATCTAGGGTTTTCTTTTACAAGTTCGATCTTGAAGAAGAGAAGGAAAGAAGGTCAAGCGAAGGTCACAAGAAGCCATCCACAAGCTCCAGAAGGAAGAGAAAGCCAAGCGAAGGTCAGATAAAGCCTTAAAAGGCTAAACGAAGCTCACACGTGTGGCAACAACAATTGCTAGAGGGCTGAAAATTTTGGGTTTGCAGTGGAGGCCGAAATTCTGCAACTTGGGTTTGAAGTTGTGGTACTGGAAGAGATTTGACTGGGTTTGACTTGGACAAGGAAAGAACATCATCTGGAAAGGTTGGACTTGATCTTGGAAGTTTTTGGTCTTGGTCTAGAGGTCTTGGAATTCTTCAATTGAAGGATCTATAAGGAAGAGGATATTTACGGGTTTTCCTCTGAAGTGGAGAGGTTTTTGCCCTGGCTTGCAACCTATGTTTTGTGTTCTTGTTTTTCGTGTTTTTGGTAGCTATTTGATGATATACAAACATAATAATAAGTGAAGAAGCTAATAAGTAAGAAAAAGTAAAAATATATCACAAGCAGTTATCAAAGAAAGAGAAATCACTCTAATCTCTGCCCTATAGATTTCTCAACATGATGATATGCTTAAAGATATTATTCTTCAACAAGCCTATCTTATGTAAGGAATGCCAATTCAATCCGAGCATACCAATGATCTTTTAGAGAATCTATCTTCTTATTGACAGTATTGGTTTAACCAGTACACACATATTTTGTCAATTAGATGAGATTGCTAATAATGAAATACTTATGAATGTAAGAGTGCAATAGATGGATGCAAGAGCTAGCAATGAAATGCAAGTGATATGAGGCAGTAAAGAAATCTAGAGACCAATGATCACAGGAGTAAGAGTGTTGGAAATACTGAGAGGGGGGTGAATCAGTATTTCTTTTCAATTGTTAATTATTTCCAGTTAGATTCTTCACAATTAAAGATAGAGAGGTGTATAATAATAATATTAAGGATTAATAAGAACTTCAATCCTTTTTTTTAATAATAGTATACAATATATGGGTGAGGGCACCAACTCCTTTAATGAAACATGCACCAACCTGTTGCCAAGCACCAACTTGGACTTTGATGAGGCTCCGACTTCTAGGGCTTTGACCCTATCTTCTCAAGGCACCAACCTTGTGTTTAGGAGCTCCTACTCCAAGGACACCAATCCTTTTGTCTCCTTTTAATAGAGAATGTGAATAGTATTTACTTGAACATCCTTGACATAATTCTTAATTGTTTAATCACTTCCAAAGTTCTTCATTGTCTGATCACTTCAAAATTCTTCACTGTCAACTTGTTCATCACATCACTTCACTTCCAAAATTCTTCACTGTCTAATCACTTCAAAATTCTTCATTGTCTACTTGTTCATCACTGCACTTCAATTCCAAAAATTCTTCACTGTCCAAAAGGAGAGATTGTCTGAATCACAGAGTCAATGAGGAGATTCGATTTCGATCCAATGAACTGTCTGAGCCAAAGTTAGTAATACTTCTGAGTTCACTAAGCCAAGGTAAGAAATGTTGCTGCACCAAGTATATGCTTGAATCACAAATCCGAATGCTTCACAGGTTCAAGCCTCCTAAACTGGATGTGCTTGTTCACAGTTCCAAATCCGAAGGTGACAGTAATCACCGCCCTTCCAACACCGAGCAATAGGACTATTCTCCCACAGATAAACAATTTTGGAATGTGACTGTCCTGAGCTGCAATTTCGAGGTGTAGTGAGATCACAAATACAGTTCTGAGTTCCTGAAGTGGAATCACACTTCTGTTATGAAACTTCTCACAATACTAAGCCCTTGCTATATTGATCCATAATCCTGTAGCTTCTGTGGTGCTAGGTAAATGGGCTGTTCATAAAAATCCTCTTCAAGATGGTCTAGGGCTCATTGTGATTGGCTGCCTCCAAGATGCCAAAATTCATTTTTCTTTGTAATTGTCCTTGAATTTTTATGTGCAGAAGGTGATTGGGACAACATGTCTTCTTTGTTTGACTTTTCCATTGTTGGGCTTCTCCATTGTTTTGACTGTAGGATCATAATGTCATCATGTAGGACATCATCAATGAGTGTATCATGCATGTCTTCCAACCATCAACTAAGATATTCCATGTCATCATCTAGTCTTCTAACCTTCATTAAGTACCATCATTAAGTGTGGTCATTCAAGACCATGACATCATCATCTGGAACCAGGCATCTCAAGAATATTGACATCTTGGTTAATGCCATATTGACATCAATGACAACCTTAATCAACAATCTCCCCCTTTGTCATTGGATGGCAATATTTTTCTTCTCTCCCCCTTTGACATCAATGGCAACGGGGTGCCAATGTGCTGCCCCTGTCATGCTGCTCCCCCTAACATATTGTATCCCTGACATGCTGCTTGATTTAATGTGATGCAAGAGCAATAACCCCCATATTTTGGCGAAGATACTCAAATGCTTCTCGTGGAAGGGGTTTTGTAAAGATATCCGCAATTTGCTCTTTTGTATTGACGTATTCCAACCTGATATTGTGTTTAGCAACTTGTTCACAGAGAAAGTGGTATTTGATTGGAATATGTTTGGTCCTTGAGTGCATTACCAGATTCTTTGAAAGACTGATGGCGCTAGTATTGTCACAAAAAATAGTAATTGGTTGCTTAGTTTCTATGTTGACATCCTTCAAGGCTTCCTTCATCCATAGAATTTGTGTACAACAATCAGCAACGGCTATATATTTGGCTTCAGCTGTAGAAAGGGATATAGATGATTGCTTTTCACTGAGCCAAGATACAAGACAATCTTCCATAAAGAATGCATTTCCACTGGTACTTTTTCGATCATCCACGCTTCCGGCCCAATTAGCATCAGAATAAGTTGTCACAATAAGAGTTGAACTCTTAGGATACCAAAGACTGAAATCAGTCATTCCTTTCAGATATCTGAGAATTCTTTTCACAGCTGCTAGATGGGATTGTTTAGGATTTGACTGAAATCTTGCTACCATTCCTACTGCTTGCATAATATCTCGTCTTGTAGCAGTTAAGTATAGGAGAGCTCCAATTATTGACCTGTAAAGAGTTGCATCTATGAGAGGGGTATCATCATCTTTGCTTAATTTACAATCTATGGTCATCGGTGTGCTCAGAGGTGCACAATCTTCCATCCCATATCTTTTAAGCATGTCTTTAAGATATTTTGCCTGAGATATAAACATGCTTGTAGAAGTTTGAGATATTTGCAGCCCAAGAAAGTAAGACAACTCACCAATCATTGAATTGTTAATCAAGGTTGTCATTGATGTCAATAGTTGAGATGGCAAATATTCTTGTGATGTCAATGAACGTCATGCAATCCCTAGGTGCTAAGGATGCCATCAATGAAGAGGTGAACCCATGAAGAAGTCAAATAACTAACGAAGAAGTCCTAAGAAGTCCTTAAACTAGCTATAATGTTGCATGTGCCTTGATGATCTAGACCTTAACCCTTGATGACATATGGAGCCATACACTTGATGATGTCATACACTAAATGAATAAGCACAATTGATGATGGCACTTGATGAAGGTTGAAAGACTAGATGATAATGTGGAAGATATCATTTGATGGTTGGAAGACTATTTGAAGTTCGCTTAATGATGTTTCACTATAACATATCACTGCACAATTATGTGATGACATGGATGATACACTCATTGCTGGACACTATCATGATGACATGGATGTCCTACATGTTCTTCTGATGATGAAGAAGCCAAATAATGGAGAAGACAAACAATGGAGAAGCCAAACAAAGAAGCTGTACTGTCCTAATCATTTTCTGTACTAAATAATTTAAAGACAGTCACAAAGATTTTTTTTTTTTCCAACCTTAGAGGCAATCTTTCAACATGGGACCTAGACCATCTTAAAGAGGATTTTTTCCTCTTTCCAATGAGCCCTTATTTGACCCGAAACTCCTAGTAGTTTGTGAGATATTGAATTTTCAAGTTAAATTTTTTTTTTTTGACAGTGAGCCTACTTGCACCTCTTCTTTCAAGTCGGCCTCCATACAGTGACGTGTCCCTTCATTTTGGCTTGCAAAAAATACTATATATAAGGGTTTCAGACCTTATTCTTAATCATCCACCTCGGCTATTATAACAGAAGTACCACAGCAGCTCGGATAAAGGAAAAGATAAGGCACAGGAATGATTTAAATGAGTTTTGGGTCTAAACTATTATTGCAGTAACTCAGATTATACCCTTAAACTTCGGACTATGCAAACCTGAAGTTGCATATCTCTGAACCAAACCTCGAATCTGTTGAGTGATAGCTACAGGACTTTGGACCTATTTGGCAGCCTTAGACAAGAGATAGGTACAGAACTTCAGTCCGTTTATTATTGCAGTTGCTTGAGTTAAGGGTCAACACCGTTAGACTTGTTTTTTTCCAGATTGCAGTCTCAAGACTTTTCTGTGGTGAATATCTACCATACCTCGGACTGTCCTCATAAACTGAAGCCTAGACAAGTGCAGACTTCAAGCTCAATTCTATTGACTGAATCCTGTAGTGATAGTCACTTGTAGAGCAAGCATTTGACTATGGAGCTATGACATACAACAAGTTTATGAAGTTTGGATTCCTACTTCCAAAGATGCTCGGACTTGGTATAAGTTACAGACCTCAACCCAACAAATAGTCCTGTGGAGAAAAATAAGAAGGCTCGGATTTGTTGGCTTGAACAGTGGAGACCTTTGGAGCCTATCTCTGGGTTTTCGAGCAACAATTTTTGAAGATCGTTGAAAATCTTAGAAGTTAGAGAAGTCTTGAAGCAAACTTGAGGACTTGAAGCAGATTCTTGGAAGTGTATTGAAGGCAGTTGTAAGAGACCTTTGTTGAGATTGTGCAGATCTATTGAGGACAGTGTTTGCAGCTTTAGAGCAAGCTTGATAGCTGGAATTTTGGAAGAAGGGTGAAGAACAACATATTTTTTTGAAGAGCACCTTGAAAACTTATTGTGGATATATTGTTGAGGATTCTTGAAGACATTTGAAGACTTGTAGAAGCTGATCTTGGAGACCCTGTTTGGAGACCATTGAAGCCATCATGAGATCTTGAAGAGTAGTTGGAGCTGATCTTTAGTTGACCTTGGAGAGTCATCTAGAAGCCGATTGGAGACCATGATGTCATCATGATGTGTCTTAAAGAATTTGATTGGGTACCATGAAGGACAGCAGAGACACCTTCATGAGAAGAGATCAAGGTTGTCATTGATGACGTGACGATAAGACTAAGTGAATGGATAGTTGAAGGTCGTTGACAAGGCTTGTTGAAGAAGACATTGGGAGCCTTGAAGAACTGTTGAATTCATATTGAAGATTTGAAGTAGTGGGTTGGAGCCCTAGAGATTTGGTGTCCTAAAAAAACTAGGTTGGAGCCTGAACCAGAGAAGGGTTGGTGCCCTTGGGGTTGGAGCCTCTAAACGCAAGGTTGGTGCCTTGGATAGATAGGGTCGAAGCCTTAGAGGTTGGAGCCTCACAAAAGTCCAAGTTGGTGCTTGGCAAGATCGGTGTCTTCATCTAGGGTTGGAGCCCTACACTTATTGTATCTACTTTATTGTAAAGAAGAATTTAATAAAAGCATTTATTCTTATTGTTCATATTGTGTGTTTTAAATGTAAGTGATCTAACTGGTAAAAATAAAAATTGGAAAGAAATATTGATTCACCCCCCCTCTCAGTGTTTCCAACATCATTGACATCTCGAATTTTTTGGACATATTTAGAGCAAATTGATGGCTCATTTCTTCATCATTGCTAGCAAAGATTAGATCATCAACGTTAACAAGAGTGATCAGAAGTTTTCTCTTTTTCATCTTCATGTAGAGATTGCTACTTGCCACTCCCTTTTTGAAACCTTCTTGTTGCAGAAAGTGATCCAACTTTGCATAACATGCTCTAGGGGCTTGTTTTAATCCATACAAGGCCTTTTTTAGTTTGCATTCAAAGTCTTTTCCTTCAGCAAGATCAAATCCTTCTAGTTGCTCCATGTAATCTTCTTCCTTGAGATCTCCATTCAGGAATGCTGATTTTACATCCATTTGATAAACCTTGAATCCTTTTGAGCAAGTAAATGCTAAAAACATTCTTATGGCTTCCAATCGAGCTACTGGTGCAAAGGTTTCTTCGAAGTCAATTCCTTCAATTTGCGAGTATCCTTTGCAGACAAGTCTGGCTTTATTTCTGATGATTTGTCCATCTTCATTCATCTTGTTTTTGAATACCCATTTTGTTCCAATTATATTTTTATCTTTTGGGCGAGGTACCAGTTCCCAAGTCTCATTTTTTTCGATTTGAGACATTTCCTCTTCCATGGCCTTTATCTAATAAGGATCTTTGCTTGCTTGAGAAATTTTTTTAGGTTCTATTAAAGATAATAGAGCAACATCATCTTTTCTTGGGGTGTTTATCATCCTTCTTTGAGTTTGTATTCCTTCATCTATATTTCCGATGACTTGTTCTTCCGGATGATGTCTTTGAATGAACTTGATCTTATAGGGAGTTTGCGAAGGTTCACTTTGGGGTTCTCCATTCTTCTCTTCTTTTTCAGATTCTTCTTCTTCACTTTGTTCAAAGAAAGGCTCAACTTCATGATCTTCAATTTTTTTTTTTTTTTTTTTAAGCGCTGGAAGGCCTCATCAATCTTCACATCAATGCTTTCCACTATTCTTCGTAGACGATTGTTGTAACATTTGTAAGCTTTGCTCCTAGTGGAGTATCCAAGAAATATTCCTTTGTCAACTCTGGAATCAAATTTACCTGGTGAGTCATCATTTATTTTTATGAAACATTTGGTTCCAAAAACCCTGAAATATTTTACTGAAGCAGGTCTTCCTTTTCATAATTCATAAGGAGTCTTTTCATTATTTGGTCTTAGTTGAGTTCGATTTAAGGTATAAACTGTGGTGTCAACTGCTTCTCTCCAAAATTTTGGTTCCAAATTAGCTGCTAGTAGCTTTGTCCTTACAATTTCTTGAATGGTTCGGTTCCTTCTTTCAACTACTCCATTTTGCTGGGATGTCCTAGCAGTAGAGAGTTCTCTTTCGATTCCATGCTTTTTACAGAATTCATCAAATTATTTTGAGGTGAATTCTCCTCCTCTATTCGTTCTAAGACATTTAATCTTAGAATCTTTCTCATTCTGAATGAGAGCCTTAAGATTCTTAAAACATTCAAATGCTTCAGATTTATATTTTATGAAATATATCCACATCATTCTAGTATAGTCATCAACAAATAGAGCAAAGTACCTTTCACCTTGAAGAGCTGGAGTTCTAGTTGGCCCACACAAATCTGCATGAATGATTTCCAAAGGTTTTGATGTTGAGAACTCTTTAGTTTTGTGGCTAGTTCTGATTTGCTTTCCATGTTGGCATGGGCCACATACAACTTGATTTGGTTTGCACATTTTTGGAATGTCCCTTACTGCATTAATTTTACTGATGTTGACTAGGTTATCAAAACTTCTATGCCCCAATTGCTTGTGCCATAACCAACTTTCATCTGTTTGACTTAAGTAACATTTATCTTCTTGGATTCTACTGAGAATGTAAACATTATCTGGTGTTCTTACTCCTTTCGCCACAAGTTCTCCTGAGGATGAGTCTCTTATTTCACAGTTTTTTGTACTAAAGACAACATTATGTCCTTGGTCACAAATCTGGCTAACACTTAAGAGATTGTGTTTGAGCCCTTCTACCAGCAGGGTATTTTGAGTCTTTCCTAGTCCATTGACAAGGGTAGCAGTTCCTTTTCCAGTGATTTTAGCAGATCCACTTCCAAAGGATACATTTCCATTTTTCTTGTTCAATGCGATAAACTTCTTTTGATCACTTGTCATATGTCTTGAGCATCCACTATCCACGAACCAATGATTTTCTTCAATATGAGCACATAGAGCTAGGCCACATTTATCAGTTTTGAGATTTACGTTTTTAGCTTTTTCCCTTTTGAGAGGGCAATTTTGTTCATTATGATCATAATTATCACATAATGAGCAAGACAGATCAAACTTAGCCAAAGGATCAAAGGAATTGTAAGTTTTGATTTGTCCTTGCTCTTTAGGACCACGTAGTTGGTTTGTTTGATCATTCAATCTTGGTGCTTCATTCTTATGTGCCTTGCAATGCTTAGCTTGATGCCCAAAGTTTTTACAATTGTAACAATGCCCAAGAAAAATAGTTTGATACCCGTTGTAGTATCCATAGCTTGAACCAACATTCTTCCTTGGAGTTGCTCTTTCTTCAATTCTTGGTTTTGAGATGGGACTTTGTTCCCGACGAGATGAATTTTCTCATTTTGGATGGCAAGAGAGTACATCAACATAACTTTTGGCATTAATTTTTATACTTGATGATTCTCCTTTGAAACCAATTCCAGACTTGTCATGTTGAGGTTTTTGAGTATTAAGAATGTTGTTAAGAGCTAGAGAGCTTTGCCAACTCCTTTTGACTTGCTCTAATTCCTTTCTTCGAGATATTATTTCAGCTTCACGTTTTTCACAGGTATCATCCTTCTCTTTTAGCTTAATGTTCAAGAAGTCTTCCCTTCTTTTTGCTTCCTCTCTTTCTATTTTGAGAAAAATTATCTTCTTTTGTAGATTCTCATTTTCTTCAATGGCACTCATTAGCAAACTATCCATGTTTCTTTCATCTTCTAGTTCTGAGTCATCATCATTTGTAAATGCCATGAATAACGTTTCTTTGCTTCCAACATAATTACCTTCCTCATCTGATTCATCATCACTTTCTTTGTAATGACGCACATCTCTAGTTGATTTCTTTTTGATGACTACAAATTCATCTTCATCAGACTCATCTTGTTTGGAGAAGAAGTTCTTATTAAACCCTTTCTTTTTGTACATCATTCTTTTAGAGTCCTTTTCATCAGCACTATCATGTTTATGAGGACATTCTGCAGCGTAATGACCTATCCTTCCACAATTGAAACAAATAAGAGGGTACTTACCTTTTAGCTTAGATCCCCTTTTTAGTCTTCGTACAAATTGAGCTAACTTGTTTTCAGTATCAGATTCATTGCTGTTGCAATTCCATCCTTTTCTTTCTTTTGTAGATCTTGAGGCTTTGAAAGCTGCTTCTTTGCAATTTGGGCTCCCTTTCCTCATCTCATTGGCAATAAGAATTCCATGAAGTTCATCCATCTTGAGAGTATCTAGGTCCTTCATTTCTTCTATGGCACCTACTTTGGAGTCAAATCTGTTAGGAAGTGATCTCAGGACTTTTTGAACAATGGTGCTTTCTTCAATATTTTCCCCTAGTCCTTTAAGAGAGTTAACCACTTCAGCTACTCGGAGGAAGTATGATGCAATATCTTCTTCATCATTCATTTTCAGACTCTCGAATTGTCTTCTATAGGTTTGAAGCTTTGCCTTCTTAACTTTGGAGTCCCCATCATATAGAGAAACCAACTTATCCCATACTTCTTTGGCTGAGTCACAATTCATGACTTTCGTAAATTCGGAATCGGTAATTCCACTAGTGATGGAATTTAAAGCTTTGGCATTAGCAATGTAGGCTCTTCTTTCATCTGGATCAGTTGGAAGACCGGCGGGAGCTTTGTACCCATCCAAACAGAGTGCCATACTTCAGGGCCAAGAGACATTAGATAGTAGGACATCCTCTTTTTCCAAAAACTAAAATTGGTTCCATCAAAGATAGGCAGTTTCCCTGTTGCTTCCATGTTCTTCATTGTGCCTAAGAATCCTTCTTCCTGCTGTTAGGCTGATAATGAAGAACTTGGCTCCGATACCAATTGTTGGAAATATTGAGAGGGGGGTGAATCAATATTTCTTTTCAATTGTTAATTATTGCCAGTTAGATTCTTCACAATTAAAGACAGAGAGGTGTATAATAATAATATTAAGGATTAATAAGAACTTCACTCCCCCTTTTTTTTAATAATAGTATACAATAGATGGGTGAGGGCACCAACCCCTTTAATGAAACAGGCACCAACCTGTTGCCAACCACCAACTTGGACTTTGATGAGGCTCCAACCTCTAGGGCTTTGACCCTATCTTCTCAAGGCACCAACCTTGTGTTTAGGAGCTCCTACTCCAAGGACATCAATCCTTTTGTCTCCTTTTCATAGAGAACGTGAATAGTATTTACTTGAACATCCTTGACATAATTCTTCATTGTTTAATCACTTCCAAAATTCTTCATTGTCGGATCACTTCAAAATTCTTCACTGTCTACTTGTTCATCACAGCACTTCACTTCCAAAATTCTTCACTGTCTACTTGTTCATCACTGCACTTCAATTCCAAAAATTCTTCACTGTCCAAAAGGAGAGATTGTCTGAATCACATAGTCAATGAGGAGATTCGATTTCGATCCAATGAACTATCTGAGCCAAAGTTAGTAATACTTTCGAGTTCACCAAGCCAAGGTAAGAAATGTTGCTGCACCAACTATATGTTTGAATCACAAATCCGAATGCTTCACAGGTTCAAGCCTCCTAAACTGGATGTGCTTGTTCACAGTTCCAAATCCGAATGCTTCACAGGTTCAAGCCTTCTAAATTGGATGTGCTTGTTCACAGTGCCAAATCCGAGGGTGACAGTAATGATTACCCTTCCAGCACCGAGCAATAGGACTATTCTCCCACAGATAAAAAATTCTGGAATGTGACTGTCCTGAGCTGCAATTTCGAGGTGTAGTGAGATCACAAATACAGATCTGAGTTCCTGAAGTGGAATCACACTTCTGTTTTGAAACTTCTCACAATACTGAGCCCTTGCTATATTGATCCACAGTCCTGTAGCTTCTGCAGTGCTAGATAAATGGGTTGTTCTTCTCCTTAAGGGTTCACGAGATGTGAACCTGTTCCTTTTTTCTGTGCTCTACCTTCTTCACCGAGTTGCAGTCCTCACATTTGCTGAGATAATCACCGAAAATTCTTGACTGAAACAAATGAGTTTACCCTTATATTTATAGTGGTTTGTCATCTTTGAAAGGACGTGACTATTGGGGAAAAGGGCCGACATGAGAGTGTGAGTGTAGGTCGGCTCACAATTAATTAATTTTTTTTAACTTAAAAATTCAGTATCTCATCAACCACTGGGAGTTTTAGGGCAAGTGAGGGCTTGTTAGAAAGAGGAAAAAATCCTCTTCAAGATGGTCTAGGGCTCATTGTGATTGGCTGCCTCCAAGATGCCAAAATTCATTTTTCTTTGTAACTGTCCTTGAATTTTTATGTGCAGAAGGTGATTGGGACAACATGTCTTCTTTGTTTGGCTTTCCATTGTTGGGCTTCTCCATTGTTTTGACTGTAGATCATAATGTCATCATGTAGGACATCAGCAATGAGTGTATCATGCATGTCTTCCAACCATCAACTAAGATATTCCATGTCATCATCTAGTCTTCCAACCTTCATTAAGTACCATCATTAAGTGTGGTCATTCAAGAGTATGACATCATCATCTGGAACCGAGCATCTCAAGAATATTGACATCTCGGTTAATGCCATATTTACATCAATGACAACCTTAACCAACAAAGAGAAGCAACCCAATCAAATTACTTTGCCAACAACAAAACCATTACCAAAGATGCAAGGGATGCTAATAGTGAATACCCAATAAGTTTAGGTGCCACTGCTATGCCTTTTACGCCACTGTAAAAAGGTATCTTGAGGCTGAAATGAAACAGTGATGATAAAAGAAAGGTTGAGGAGGCAAACGACTAGGCCTTATTGCCTTTGTTGGTGACTAGTTGGGCTCTTAGGACTCTTCCGATGAGTCTATCCACCTGCAACCACAAATGTTAACTCCAAAAGCACTTGGAGCGCCTTCAAAACAAAGTGTCAGTCTAAAATACCAATGCAAAACCAAGTAATGACCAAGATATGACTGTATGGGGGGCTAGAAATAAACCTCTTGGAGGTTGTTGGAAGGGAGAGAAACCCCTTTAGGGCTTATTGCAGGGGAGAAAAGGGCTCGACTAAGGGTTCTAAGGGCCCTAAAGGCTACGGATCAAGGCCTAGAAGGCCTGCGGTGGCAAGGGAAGAAGCCTATAGCCCTGTGACATACCAAAAAGGAGAAGGAGATGGGCCGTCGAGAGGGTAAGAGGCTTGTATAGGCCTGCTGCTAGGCCTTGGAGGCCTCAAAAAGTTTTCAAACCCCTGCAAAAACATAAGGAGAGTTAGGACTCAAGAGAGCAAAAAATTTACCATAAAAACCACAATATTTACCTTGTAGGGCCTGCGATCCTCCCTACTTTGCTGTGCATTGAGCTTCTAGGCTCATAGGAGGCTAGATATAGGCCTATAGGGCTTGGATCAACCTTCATCACTTGAGCGAATTAGACAAATAGGCTAGACAACTCCTCTTGGAGGTGAGAAACCCCTAAAACCTTAGCCCTAGGGCTAGTTCCTCCAACCAAATTCGAATTTCTTTCGAGAACTTGAGAATTCACTTGTACAAATGAAGAGAAAGATTCCCAAAACCCCAATATATACAAAAATTGAAATAAAACCCCAAACCCCAAATGCTACAAAAATAAAGCAAGGGTTCGATTTATTTACAAATATCCACAGTGTTTACAAAATTTAAATATTTTCTTTTATTAGTTGATTAAATCTTTATTGCGCAAAATTAGAAAAATAAATTTTTGAGATTTTAGAGTAGATAATATGGATGAATAATTTCGTAAAATCACTGGCCCAAACCCTCCTACAAAATCATTTGTCAAAATGAAAGCCCATAGCTGAAACAAGGTCGATCCTTCCCTACAGTTTCTGAACTTGGAGTCCAAGGGCTATTGTACGTGTAGATGTCTATTTAATCTTGAAAATAATCGTTAGATCATGAGGTGAATCAGATCACTTAAGGCAAGATAACTATACCAATAGAATGTCCTTATCACCAACAAATGAAATAACAATTATGAATTTTAACACAATATAGAGCATGAAAGAACAAAATATACCACAAATCAACAGAGAGAATAACACCATGCACTGAAACTCCAATGTCTTTCTATTATGCGAAAAATAATTCTAGTAGAGCAAAGCTCAGTACATTAGTTGAAAATTACTTCATCCCAAGATGGAAAGCTCAATAGCTTCCTTCTCTAGAAAAGTGAGAGAATAGAACCACTTCGAGTGGAAATAACGGCTAGTTGGCATGATCCTTATCCAAATAGTCTCCTTCGTTGATCTTCCTTCGAAAATAACTTGATCTTGTTGACCATTGTTTTTTATTTTTGAGGAAAAATTCGATTTTTTGATAAAATCTCTTTTTTATTAATCCAAAAAATAATATTTTGGACTAATATCCTCAAAAAATTCACTTTCACTGAACCACCAAGGTCCAAGGGTCGTATTTTAAAAAAAATCCATTTATCCCTTGGTGGGGGTCCTCCAAAAATTAATTCTTCTTTGAACCCCGAATTTTTGATTATTTTGCACTCGGAGAATTTATTTTCTCTCAAATTATTTTTGATTCAAAATAAAATAATTTTATGGCCTAGGATTTTTATTTAATTTTGCCAGAAAATTTAATGAATTGACTAGAGGGGATTAATTATTTTTTCCACCTTCAAATATTTGATCCATTGTGTTTAATTATGAGAAACCATGCACTAAAATATTTTTTACATCAAGATATTACAAATTAATTCAACCCTTAGAAGGGGAAATACACATTTAGACATAGACCCTCAAGACACTATTCAATTTTGTGACACAATATGATCCGGTATGAAACCAAGTGTGTCTATAATAAAATAATTTAACCATGGTGTCTAAGTATTTGTAAACCATGCACTAAAATATTTCTAAACACACTTCTACATAAACTCGATAAACACCAAGACTCACCTAAGACAAACACTTTTACATAAACGAATTTTGGGGTTATAACTGGAAGAAAAACTCTGCCGATTATTCGTGTTTACAAATACATGTAATTTGGGGAGGTTAAAAAACTTCCTAGGATGAAATCTTTTGACAAAAAGCATAGGCTTACCTAGGTGTTATTACATGACTCAATGGTCACTAGGACTCACCTAAGACATTGTCAACGAATTCCACCTAGTGTTTGGGGTTATAATTGGAAGAAAAACTCTGCCGATTGTCCGTGTTTACAAACACATGTAATTTGGGGAGGTAAAAAAACTTCCTAGGATGAAATATTTTGACAAAAATCATAGGCTTACCTAGGTGTTATTACATGACTCAATGGTCATACTAGCATTGTTTACAATAAACTTTGCAGAAATTGGGTTTACAATAATACAACTAGAAGCTGAATGATGACATTGATTCTTGAAAAATTTTGATCCGCTGCTTTGTACTCTGCTTCTTGGACTGTTGACAAAGTGTGTTCAAGAGAACCTAGCCGTAGAATAATCTTTGGAACGATTTGAAGTTAGAAACCTTGGGCATGTTGTTAGAAGAAAGAAAGCCATTGGATAAGCAGACAGGTTTATCCTCTGTAGGAAAGATCTCTTGCTGTGAATTACTAGCCATAGGATATAATTGGAGGAACTAGGAACTTTTTTATTTAATTTATGATGGTTTTATGTAACTAGAAGGACTATGCTGAACAGATATAGAGTTATAGAGATGTGTACAACTGTTGCTTATTAGTCTGGTAATGTAATCAGCTCCAAATTTATTGTTAAGGTTTTCCATTACTTTCCATGCTTTGAGATGTCCAGAATATCGTGTTTTCTGCTATCACTGCCATCAGCATTTGCTCCTAAGTGCATGCCACTAGGCAATAGTCTATATTTTATATATTGGCATTGTCATTTCAATCACCATGGCTGGTTTTTCCCTCAACTAGGTTGCGTCCTGTTGGATTTTTCTTTGACAGGCTTCAAAGAATTTTTGGATGATAGGATTAACGAGTCTTTTAATGGTACTGCTAGAGCATTTCCTGAAAGTTCTAGACATATTAGAAGTCTTCTATATAGGGTTTTGGTAAATCACTTTAATGTGGAAGCTTCTGCTTGTACTATTTAGTATTTTCAAGCTCTTAGTGGCATACTATTGCATTATGATTTGAACTTTTGGATTAGTCATACATCCTCAACTTGTTTGCTTCATGACCTCAGGTGGCTGAACTCTCAGAGCCTACCTCTTCTGAAGTTCAAGAGGTAATTCAATGTGTTATACATGGACTTCTTGCAACACTGTCTCCTAAAATGCATTCAAAGGCACCACCTCAATTTGAAAATGGAACTGCCGGTGTTAGAAGATCCTGGGATGAGGACAATGCTGAAATAATTGAAAATGCTTCTCTCCAGTTTCAACCATTGGTATCTATAACTCGTGATTATCTTGCACGACTCCTATTTTGGTATGTATCTACAATCGATTCTATCTTGACTTTTAAATCTCCAAGAAAAAAACTTTTGCACAACGAAAATGGGTTGTTGATTAGTCATTCAGCTGCCCCATATCTCAGTAGGACAATGATAGTGGTGCTTCATAAGTGAAACAATTAGCAGGCATGTTGCAGTATGACCTAAATCCATGATGTGGTGTTTATGTGAGTGGGTGTGAATCTCATCTTACCATATTTGGGTTCTTGCTTAGCTGTTAACAAATGTTCTATGTGCTTCCAGGTGCATGCTCTTGGGGCACTATATGAGAGGCTTGGAATATCGTCTTGAACTTAATCGGATGCTAAGCTTGTCAGGAGACATAGTGTTTGGTGTTCCTGATCAAAAACCATCACAAACAACTGATACGTCATGAGTACACCATAGATTTGGGAATCAGGATTTTTTACAACACTATCCAGTAAATAAATATGTAAGGGAGAAAAAAATATTTATTGTGGTCTTTCAAGTCTTTGATGTGTTCATTGTGTAGTAGATGTTTCATTTTGGGTTTAGATTGACTCTTCTTTTCCATTATTGTTGCACTGTTTTTTAATTTGATTGTGTAAATATGAACTGGACAGCTCTTCACCGCATTTTTGTCATCTTGAATTTCTGAATATCTAGTGAAAATTTCATATTGGCAGCTCTCATTTAGGTAGCCCTTCCAGTCCACCGCCAAGGGTATGATGCAAATAGTATTGATGCCATATATTTTACTGATTAACCTCCATTACATTTCAACCATATTTTTGGGTTAACATTCTGAGGGATTTGACTAAAGTTTTCTCGTGTACAGTAGGATTGTGTGTAGTGCATCTCCCGCAAAATTGTATAGGGTGACTTTCACATAGTTGTTGGGACTAGTTGACTACTTCTGTACAAGTCTCATGTACATGTTTTCCTTCATAATGCAATTGTAGAAATAAACATTTACATAAAACTTAGTTCAAAAGAGCTGCCGGTGTGCTCTATTCCATGTGCTTGGATGGCAAGGATGCAATTTAAACATTGAATACAATTCACTTGACTTGCAAAGTATAATTTGAATTAGCTGAGGTCGGAGCAAATATGTTGTTCCTCTATTCAAGAAAATTTTCTCTTTTCGTTAAACAGGACTTACACAGAGATTGGATCAGAGCAATGAAGGTGAAGGTATACTATCTACATCTCTTTCTAATATGTAAACCAAGAAATGAGGGGCACTGAAATTGCCTATAAGTAAGCTTGTGTTATCATCTGTTGTCAATTTTAGGTCATTTATCACTATTTTCATATTTCATCTTTGTATTGCAAAACCGTTCAGATAAATTTTAAGTTAAAAGAAATTATATAAATTAAATACAAGTAAGATAGCAGGCTGAAAGGGGTAAAACAAATTTGCTATAGATATGCTTGCAAATTTAGAGAACTTCAAAATACTTTTTGTTATATATTTGGTTGGCATGCGTAAGTCTTAAAACCAATGTTAGAAAAGCTCTCAGTTTCATGCAGCACTCTTTCCAAGGATGGCTGATTTTTTCGTTACATGTGAAGATATTGCTGGTGATAGAAGGCATGCTCCGCATTCTAGTCCACTAATGATATTTGTAGATGCACATCCATATCTAAAGGACGGCTCATTTTATAGACAGCATACATTCCTATTATGTATTAGTAGTCTACAGAAAAGAAATTGCTAATTTTCTCTTCGTTTGAAGCTTATGTGATAATTCACAACTTTTTCAAGACGCGAATGGTGTATAAAGCAGCTGCCGTACTAGAGTTTAACAACTTTTCTACTCGTTTTGTGCAATGTTTTGCGCTGTGTTACCAGATCCATTAGTCCTGGGAGATGGATCTGACCCCTGGATTGGATCTATGTCTAGGATCCGTTTCATATCCATACCCTGTGCAGACAGAAACATATTCCTCAAACGGAAACGTATCCCGATTATCATTCATGGATCTTGCGATTTTGCTTTGCAAAGTATGCAAATAGAACAATTTTCATTTAAAATATTGAAAGGTTCCAATCGCGATTCTTTTTGAAGTATGATTCAATTTGACCCAACCTGCACCAAATCGCTGAACCCTGTGGCTCATAAACAAAAAATAAAACCCTTCGATCCTAAAGTCCTAAACGAGTCTTTCTCCCATGCGGCCATACATTTTCCTACCGGGCTTGTTCGAAAGTGCTGAATCGCTTGAATCTATACGATGCTAGAACTCCAAGACCAACTATGTTGAACTCCCATACTTGATTCTCGATTGAGTGGCGTTGCCGAAGTTTGACGGTTCATGGCCTGCTTGAAAGTGTCACACGTCTCCTCAGTGCTCATTCTCAGCGCTACCCCAACTATGGTTCTCTCATATCTATGCTTGATGTTGACGGCGTCATGTACTTTGGACTGGGAATTGAAGTTGAGGATGGGAAGATGTAAAGACCACTATATAGCACCTTTTCATTTATTATAATATAAATTATAATGTTTTATACTTTGTTTATATCAGAATAAATAAAAGGGTTCGAAGACCAATGGTGATCTCAGTCTAGGTTAATTTTTATCGTCATAAATTAAAATATATATTACATTTATAATTTTTTCACAAAGGAAAAATTCGTAACATTTCATTAATAGATAAGTTACATGTTACATTTGCTAGTAGTTAAACTACTAATACTGTCTATCAAATATAGAAACTGTATAGAGCCAAGTTCTGGCTACCAAAATATACATACAATAATGCCGCTGGTAGAGTCATAGATGTCTGCATATAACATCACCCGTAAGTTCGGTGCATAATATTACATTTATAAATTAAAATACATATTCATAAATATAGTTATTAAAATCTATTACATAAGTATTCTATATTTCAAATGTATATATAATTTAATATATCTTTAAAAATTATAAAAATATATTTATTGCTTGTACTTGTCATTTCCCTGATATATCTGGATATCCATTTATCAAAAATCTGATGGGTCTGTATCCAAAGCTTGGTAATTTATCTTGTGAACATTTGGTGCAGGGTTAGAAGCAATTAGGTATTGAAACACACAGTACTAAAAAAACTGGTTAAGTTTGCATTTTGAGCTCATAAAAACCTTCAAACGTTGAAATGATCTTTATTTCAAGGGAAAAATGCTACACATCATAAATGATGGAAACTAAGTACTTAAAACTAAAAGAGAAACCTACGCCGTGTATTATTTGGGCTATGTACTACTGCTTATGAAAGAGGTTCGTAGCTACCAGTAGGAGCTTTATAATATCCAAAATTCATTGGGTTTGTCAGTACACAGGGAAGTGTCTTCAGGTGCAGTCTTTAAAGAGACCCCTCGTGTGTTTCTGCTATTAAGAAAACATTTGTTACATTTTTTTGCAGTCATACTTCTAGAGTAAGACATCTATCTGCTTTATATGTCGATCCATTTAATTATCTACAATTGTTCTTGCCCGAAATTAAGAACCTAAATCTACAATTGTAGGCCTTTAGTGTAACAACCTTGCAGGAGAAGATCCTTGTAAATATAAAAGCGACACTATGAATCTTAAATACATTAAAGGCAACACTACGTAATGTTCCTGGCAGTGCCACTTAAGGGGTTATCAAACTATTAAGATTATTTCAGAGGTTTGTCTACACTCAAAATGTATATTGTCTTTATCTAGCAACAATGGAACATACTAAAATTTTTTAAGGATACAAAAATAAGAATAAGATCATTCCAGTTGCATTGTATTCATCTCATTTCATCAACTTTCGGCAAATAACCTATTGAAGGCGGTTACAACTTTTTCTTTACAAACAGGGAGAGATGCTCTATTTTAAGACAATGTCACTACACACTGATATTACAATTGTGAGAATCAGAGAAATGGATTAACAAGGATTGATTCACCATCCAGCCATAGGGATCCCTACAATAATACCCCTAAGTTGGGGCAATTACAACAAGAATGACATGGCTCAAAATTGAATCCTATTGAGAATATCAACAATTTCCACAATCCCTATGACCATATGAGCAAAGTCCAACCATTCAACATTTATGATTTTGTTTCAGCCTCCTTGCTAGAACCATGGGAATACTCCTAAGTTGGGGCAATGAAAACAAGAATGACATGGCTCAAAATTGAATCCTTTTGGGAATATCAACAATCTCCACAATCCCTATGACCATATGAGCGAAGTCCAACCATTCAACATTTATGATTTTGTTTCAGCCTCCTTGCTAGAACCATGGGAAGATGAGCCACGCCTTGCAATAGAAAAACCCTTGCAGGCTTCCTTTACTAGAACAAGGTGAGCATTTCAAAATAGCAAGACCTCAGTAAGTGGGCATTGCTGTAACAATCAACATCCACTTGCCAACATACTAAGTAAAATTAGGCTTCCTTGTTGCTCCTAATTGGATCAAAGCTAAATATATCAATTCTCCTTCTATTTGGAAGATGGAAAACTCAAAGAACACCTGTTGTCATCTTCCATACTCTCATGAGTGTAGCACTAGAATGGGTAGAGAAGTATCTATCACAAAGTTGGAGCCCAATGCATGAGTATAAGCTAAAGTTTATAGTTGCTGTGGTGTGTATCTGCATTCCCATCTTCATATTTCTTCCAAAGCGGTTTTTCAAGTGGTTTTTCTTGAGAATACATAAGTTTACTTCTCTGTTCTTGGAATGCCTTTACTGGTGCATATGTTAGCTAGGGCATACGATCAACATCCATGGTAGCCATTAGCTAGTGGCTTGAATTATGCCCATGAAGTATTTTGCTAGAATGTAGTAGTGCATATGTAAATTTGTACACAACATAGCATCTGCACATTTAAGAATGTGTGAATGTGCACCCCTTTTAGTCTGAAAATGGATTATATATAGAAGACATAGGATGGTGAAAGGGTATAATGGATTATATATAGAAGAAATAGGATGGTGAAAGGGTATAATGGATTATATATAGAAGAAATAGGATGGTGAAAGGGTATAATGCATGGGAATGACGTGTTCTCTCTCCTTGATCTTGTTGCCACCTCAAAAGGTAAAGTGGGTTGCTCACTCTACCAACTAATTACTAGATTTGTTGTAGTACTTTCAATAAAGATTGGTATACAACAAAACTACATCAACCATCACATCTACGAGAGCCTTAAAGGCATCTTGTGCTTGATGAGTGAGAGCCTTATGGGCATGTTGCCTTAGATCCTGGGATGATTCATATTGCAACAATGAGGATACCTTCTCCAGATATCGTTTGTAAGTTGTAGGAAAATGTAGCTTGTTTCGGATTTCATAATTGTCATTGTACCCATGTCATTATGTATATCTTATGTTACAAGCAAAAGAAGAAAGAAAAATATTATTTTTAAGCATGAGTTTCATGCTTCATTTTGTTGGTCAACTAGGTCAAGCAAGCATTGCATGCTCCTAGGATTTTACAAGTCAAAAGAATATTTTTCTAAAGTCAAGAGAGTCTATCATTTGTATAAGACCCTATTGGGCAAGTTGTAACATGTAAAATTTATTAATTTTGACTCTAGAAAGTTAAAAGTAACCTCCAAGACCAAGTCGGCCTTGCCAGAGGAAGTTGGCCCAATTTGAGGCTATTGGACCTCCATAGGACCATATATATATATAGAATTTGCTCGACCTCATTTGGACACAAGCTTTTGCAGTTTGATCTCAAGCAAGAAGGAAGGAAAAGAGAGCGAAGGTCTAGGAAGAGGAAGCAGCTCAAGAAGAAACCAAAAATTTGAGTTTTGTGATCATTCTCTCTCACACGTGCATAGATTCTAGGGTTTTTACAGTTGTTGCAGGGCCAAAAGGTGCGGGTTGAAGTTGTAGACTCGGATAGAAGACCGAGACTTTGATTTGGTCAAGTTTGACTTCTGTTGACTTTGAAGATCTTGACTTACTTTAGGAAAGAATCTCTTGGAAGGTTGACATGTTCAAAAGGCTAGAATTTTTGTTGTTTCTAAAGGTTGAAGTTGAAAATCTGAAGTAGAAGACTGAATTTTTGAAGTAGTGCAGATTGGAAGAGGTTTGACCTTTGTTGACTTGGTCAATCTTTGACTTGCATAAAAGTGATTCTTAGAGGGCTGACTTGGTGCTTGAAGGAGGTATTGACTTTGATCTTAGGGTCTTGGAATTCTCATGTGAACTGATTCTATAAGAAGAGAAGAGATTCTTTTTGGGTTTTCCTCTTGGAGGGGTTTTGTCTTGTCTTGGAGCCTACTTCTTGTATCTATAGTCTTTATTGTTTATGCTCTTGATAATTGTTTGATGAAAAGATCTAATAAAGAACATAATAATATAACTAAAGTTCACAAGCAATTATTACGGATAAGGAAAATTGATTTAAATAGTTTCCCTACTTGATTCTCCAACATGGCTTTAGAGTTAAGGTGAAGAAAGAGAAGGCAACTTGAAGATGATCTTGTTGACATAAGAAGGGATTACTTATTAGGGAGAATCATTTGCAAAAATGACATAAGGAATGAAGAATAAGACCTATTGACCTAGAAGGAAGATTACTCCATCAAGCTTTCATTGAAGCCGTCAACATCTTATGAAGGATCAAGCTCTCATTGAGAAAGGAAGAATAAGCTCTTGTTGAAGGCATCCTAGAAGTCATCATTCTAGGGCATATTTGAAGTCTCTTTAAAGATCTTGAAAGCATCAAAATAGTTGGAGACTTCATCAAGAAGGACACTCATTTGAAAAGTACTATTTTGTGCTTCATGTCTCAATCTACAGATTAAATGGAAACATTTTGCAAGGAAAACAAGCTCGTTGGATTAACAAACTTCCTAGCATGGAAGATGATGATTGATTTTGTGCTCAGAAAATGAGGTCATGGAATATGTTCTTGGTGAAGTTACTCAACCAGACAAAGAGAAGACTCCAGAATTAGCAAGATACAAGAAGGTAGAAGTGAGGGCACAAAGGATACTTATTGAATCCATTAAAGATCATCTCATTCCCTTTGTTGCTGATTTGAAGTCATCTAAAGCAATCTATGATAAGTTGGTGAAGTTGTACTCTGTAAGTAGATTAGGTCAGAAGATATCCTTGAGGAATCAACTATAGAATAAGGAAGTCAATGGATGAAGACATGACCACTTAGCTTATGACGATCTCACAAATAAGGGACCAGTTGCAAGGGCTTGGGGAAGTCGTTTCTGATTTAGAAATGACTACTTGTGTATTAAATGCTTTGCCACTTGATTGGAACAATTTTGCAACTAGTGTATACTTAAGAAATGATACTACTTTTGATGAACTATGGGCTCAATGTATCTTGGAAGAAACAAGGATAAAGGCAAAGGATGACACCGAATCAAATGAAAAATATCAAGCTTTTGGTGTAAAGTACAAGAAGAAGAAGAAAGGGAAGTTTGGAAAATCCAAAGGAAAACAAGATATGCCCAAGATTCAATGCTTTGGATGCAATGAGTTTGGACATTTAAAGAGGGATTGTCCAAAATAAAGGAAAGGAGTGAAGCTCACATGGTTGAAGAAAAGGGAGAACTTGAGAAGAAGCCGAAAGGACAAAATTCCAAGGATCTTTACTGTTAAAGGCAACTCCATCTCTATTAGGTTCATTTGCAATTGAACTTATTTTATTTGAAAGTAGAAAGTAGAGTAGCATACATTGTTGCCTTCTTTAGAAGAGTCTTGGTTTTTGTAAAGCATGACATCATAGAAAGAAACATGGGATAGTAGAGGAATTAGAATCTACACAATCAAATTGCTTTGGAAGGAATCATCTAGCTTACAAGAATGAGAAGATCGGGACCATATTGCACATTATAGTTAACCCAAACATTTTCTAACCTAAAGTTAGAGATCATCATCTTGCAAAGAAGGATCACCAAGATCCTCTAATAAGAACCATCATTTAGGAAGGTTCTTGGAAGAAGTATTATGATTAATATATATTCCATCTAGTATGGAAAGAATAGTCTTGCGGGATGAAGGTATGCAAATGGTCGAATGACAATGTTAAAGTCTTTCTCCTCTTAAAATTCTTATCTTCAATAAGGTTGGAAGCAACCTCATTCAAAGAAAGTATGGCTAGATGCTTGTATGTAAGCAAATGTATGTATGCTTGTCTTGTCTTCTCTAAGATAGGGTTCATATCTAAAAGAATTTTGCAAAAGGAGTTGGTTATAAAAATGTGCGCGGCTGTCTTCCATATGGTTACTCGATGATTGGAAGAAGTTTGACATACTTTGGAATGGTTAAGGATCAATACTCTTCCACAAGATGACATGAATTAGACACGATGATATTGATCAACATTGAATATGGTTTCTTGAAGAAAGAAAGAGAGTTGATAATGACAACTCCAAGGAAGAAGAAATTGCAGCTTACTGGTGAGTTTGCTTCGTGGGCATTTTGATTACAAGTGATTAGCATGGAGAAGGATCTTAGTAAAAGATGAAGAGAGACCATGCAAAAGGATGTTGATCTCAAAAGTAAGCAGAATATGGAGAGGCCATCATATTGAGGTAATTTTGATATTGATGTCTTTGTTTTGGTATCTAGTCAATATATGTTTTACTATTTGGAAGGAAATTGTAGAAAATCATAATGGTAGTTGAGGCAAGTATATCTACAATTGTTGGTTTTGAACTCAATTCAATGAATACATGGATTGAGTGGATGGTTTTGGTAATGCTTGAAGGATTGTATGGTCAAGATGTTTACATCATCTTGGGATTAAGAGGTAGCAGTACAAAGAGATAACCCAATGTTCATATGAACAATAAAGATCACTTTCATGTTTAAGGGAGCTATGGCTAAGCTCTACTTTGATTGGCTAAATATAATGCCTTTGTTGATGATGACTAGAGGAAAGTAATATGAAAGGTTGATGGCCCAAATACTGTCACAGTTTAGCTCTAGTACATGGAGGAAGATGAAAGCTCAATTTCATGAAGATACACAGAAGAGGAGGAGCAATGTAGCTACTTGAAGATCTCCATGAAAGACTAGTAGCTGATGTATTGATGAAGAGACACTAGAAAACTTCCTAATTGAAAGGAAGTAAAATAATCAGGAAGTAAAATAATCTCTTCTATGCTTTAGAGGGAGTAAGAAGTCTCCTTAAACGTTTGAGGAGCAAGTATCTGTTCCCCAATCGAGAGGGAATGAGGATATCCTCTCTAGGTTGAGAGGATTGTTGTTAACAACATCATATTCTCCATGTGTCATGCACTAGACTAGGACTAACAGTGACAAATCTTAGTGAAGACACTAGGAAGGAGAATGGAGGATTGGATAGACATATATGATTAATACTCCTTGAGGATATATAATCCAAGATAAGAAGTAGTATTGTTGGCTGACACTCTTTGAGGATTGGACATGTATCCAAAACAAGAGTGTCGAAGAGGATCGCTATTCTTTAAGGATTAGGAATCCAAGATAAGAATAGTCTTAAAAGGACATACCTAGTGAACATCCAGATGGGGTATGTACCTTGAGAGGTAGCGTGGTGTCTCACATAAAGCCTCCCAACATTATGTTGTGATATAAATAAAGCTTGTCAAGTTAAGGCCTTACTATGTTGGCAATGTTGGTTATGATGTTGATGCTTAAAGATGGTTTTCCAATCCGACTCTTCTTACGAAAACTCTCCAGTTTAAGAAAATCCTTGTATCGCTGTTACAATTATGAATCCCTCCCTAGTCAAGAGGGAGCATTGGAAAATGTAACTAGTTTCGGTCTTCATAATTGTCATTATACTCATGTCATCATGTATATCTTGTGTTACAAGCAAAAGACGAAAGAAAAATATTATTTTTAAGCATCAGTTTCATGCTTCATTTTGTTGGTCAACTAGGTCAAGCATGCATTTCATGGTCGTAGGGTTTGTCAAGTCAAAATAATATTTTTCTAGAGTTTTTATCATTTGTAGAAGACCCTATTGGGCAAGTTGTAACATGTAAAAGATATTATTTTTGAGTATAGAAAGTCAAAAATAACCTCTAAGACCAAGTTGGCCCCGCAGAGGAAGTACCCAGTTTGAGGCTATTCAACCTCCACAGAAGCATATATATAGAAGATGCTCGACCTCATTTGGACACACAATTCTGCAGTTCGATCTCAAGCAAGAAAGAAGAAGGAAAAAAGAGCAAAGGTCTAGGATGAGGAAGCATGTCAAGAAGAAACCAGAAATCTGAGTTTTGTGATCATTCTCTCTCACACGTGCGATGATTCTAGGGTTTTTGTACTTATTGCAGGACCGAAAGGTGCATGTCAAAGTTGTAGACTTGGATAGAAGGCCAATACTTTAATTTGGTCAAGTTTGACTTCCCTTGACTTTGCAGACCTTGACTTACTTGAGGAAAGATCTCTTGGAAGGTTGACATGTGCGAAAGGATAGGCTTTCTGCTGTTTCTTAAGGCCGAAGTTGCATATATGAAGTAGAAGACCAAAATTCTGAAGTAGAGCAATCTAGAACAGGTTTGACCTTTGTTCCCTTGGTCAATCTTTGTCTTGCATAAGAGTGATTCTTGGAGGGTTGACTTGGTGCTTGAAGGAGGTCTTGACTTTGGTCTTAGGATCTTGGAATTTTCATTTGAATTGATTCTATAAGAAGCGAAGAGATTCATTTTGGGCTTTCCCCTTGGAGGGGTTTTGTCTTGGCTTAGAGCCTACTTCTTGTGTCTATTGACTTTATTATTTCTGCTTTTGATAATTGTTTGGTGAAAAGATCTAATAAATAACATAAGAAGATAATTAAAGTTCACAAGCAATTATTAAGGATAATGAGAATTAGTTTAAATAACCACGCTACTTGATTCTCTAACATATTTCTCCTAGGTGAACCATCTCCCTTGAGAATGTGGTGTGCTTTTCTTTGTCTTTGCACAATACTTGTATGTATCTACACTATTGCATTGCTTGCTTGCTTCATTCTTTTTGACTTTAGGTTTTAGGTTTTTTACGATGTATGTTGGTTTTAATTGTATTATGATATTTTAGAAACGACTTTTGCACTTCTACTTCATATTTGATGCAGGGGCATTAGATTCTAGCCAGCAATGTGAAAGCTTGTTCACATGTTGTGGCTAGCTGAGTTAAAAATTCACTCACTGATGGGTGAAAGTCAATGTTTAATGAGAGGATTGAATTCCTCAAACAAATTAATATTATTATTTTCTGTAATAAATTAGGAGAATATTTAGAGATAAGTAATTTTAATAGGTGTTAAATCATTGAGCATATCTAGTAGTAGTTGATAGATTTTAGGAGGATATTGGGCAAGTAAGATTTTCTCTCAATTTAGGAAATCCGATCCTAATTGAGAAGGGCTCTGTTTTGTAATAAAACTATAAATTGTAATCTCTGTATGTGGAAAATTCGGAGTTGGCCGTAGAAGATTGGGATTGAGAGGTTTTGCCTCTGTTTCAATAAAATTTGCAGTGTTTCATAAATTTTGTTATGTTGGCAATCCTCGGAGGATTCCACCTTCGTGATTTAATGGGTTTTTCATATGCTGTGTAGAATCAATTAAATAGTTTTCTGTATAGAAAACTCAGAGGAGGTTGAAGAGATTCATTTTGTTTATTAAAGAGCAATTCTCTGATTATTTAAAGCGTTTTGAATCTCTGTCTAGAGGTCCGCAAGCAATGATTTTGTTTCTTTGTTGATTGAGATCGATTGAGTCAATATATTTTGTGGAATTATAAAGGGCAATAATACTATATACAGAGCTGAGCATATGATAAATTATCTGCGTGTAATTCTTGTATGGAGGTTTGATAGAAATCAAATATGTTTTTGATCCTTTCTGCTATAGAATGAAAGCATACCGTAGCCTTTGAGACCGAATATATTCGAATCATTGAAGCAGTGTTGACTTTGTTTGTTATAAACGCTGTTGGTTGAATTTATGTAGTGAAGTAATTTCGATTTCAACATAAATTGAGATCGATTCCAAGCCTTGACGCAGAGGAAACCGTGCTACAGAGGAGCGACGAAGTTCTGGGTAGAATTAAATTAAATTTCTGTTGAAAACCGGCGTTCAAAGCAATCAGAAACTTGAAGTTTTGAAAAGCGGTTTTGAGTGGATAAACTACTAGTATCGCGTGCTTCTGAAGCTAAGGAGCGGTTTTGTAAAAATTCACGCGATCCAATTGTTTGCAAACACGTCATCAGTCCAAAATTGCCCATATCGCGTAAGATTTAAGTGCTAAATCTCTGTGGTGAAAGTAACGCGATATGCGTTCGATCTGGAAGGCAGAAGATCCAAGGTTGATTGCTTGTCAAGCTGCACGAGTTTTAATATCAGGTATGGCCCAGTGGTTTTGGCGTTGGTAAATGTTTTATTAACATATAAGAGTTGAATATGAATGCGTCGGGTCCATATGAACGTAACACAAAACTTTGCCCTTAGAGTTAAAATGTGCTAACGTTAAAAGCTCAAGGTTTTAATAATATTTCAAGGGAATTGAAATATTATTATTTTAATACTATGGTGAAAAGTTCAATCATTTATTCATTTGCCAAAGTGTCAAGCTTTTAAAGGATTTGAGTTTGGCTTTAATGGGAGAAGCTAATATTGTATAATGACTTTTTAAAGTTATTATAATTTCATTTAATCAAATTTTTAAATTTTGATGAATGAAAATGAGAACGAAGATTTGAATCCGACTCCTCTGGAGTTAGAAACCATTGTGAGTAAATTTGAAAGGCTCTCATTAACGCTGGCACCATCACCGCCATCATTAGTGGTATCAGAGCGGACTTCAAAGCATTTACCAGAGATTGAGCAGACTTCCCAGAGTCAGAAGAAGAAATCCAGCATGGCTGTCCGAATTGGTAGAGGTGCTGCTGGTAGAAGAAGAGGTAGGCCAGTTGCTAATGCAGAGGTACTGGAGATTATGCAACAAATTCAAGCCAGACTGGAAGCAATTGAATTAGGACATCCAAGAGATCCCGAAGATGTCAGTGAACTTGAAGCTGAAGAAGAAGAAGACAATATTGAGCTTACTCCTGATATGATATTTTTAAAATCAGTTTTAGGCTCTACATCCAGGCCTAGACTTGAAGTATCAGCTTTTGCAGGAGGATTGAATCCAGAAGAGTTGATAGACTGGATCAATGAGATGAATAAATGCTTTGACTATGAAGATATGGCTGAAGATAAGAGAGTTAAATTTGCAGTCACAAGGTTGAAGGGACATGCAGCACTTTGGTGGGATGGAGTGCAAGCAGAGAGAAGGAGAGCTGGCAAACAACCAATCAAAAGTTGGAGCAGAATGGTGGCCAAACTGAAAAGTAAATTCTTGCCTAGTGATTATCAGCTTACATTGTTTAGACAAATGCAGAATCTTAGACAAAGACTAATGACTGTGAAAGAGTACACAGAATAATTCTACAAAGCGAGCATAAGAGCTAGAAAGATCCAGGACACAACAGAGAAGATTGCCAGGTATGTGAATGGTCTCAGATTGGAGATCCAAGATGAAATCGGTATTTTGTCTCCTAAGACAGTAGAAGAGGCTTATCAAATGGCCTTGAAAGCTAAAGAGAAACCGCTGAGAAAGCAGTCTGCCAAAGGAAGAGGTACTTTCCGAGGAAAGGGAAGTCAAGGTGGTAGAGGGAGATCTACAACACCAAAGGATGGAGCTAGCAGCAGCTCACCTCAACATGCACACACAGATGGTGATGCAAGTGGCAGAAGAAATTCCCACAGAGGAAGAGGAGGCAGAAGCAGAGGAAGAGGAGTAAGATGTTACCGATGTAACAAATTTGGACATAGAGCCTTTGAGTGCCCAGAGAAAGAGAATGTGGGTACAAGTCAGAGAAATGCAATTGTTGCTCAGACTGAAGAAGCAACAAAGTTGCCTGAAGCAGAGAAAGAAATTGTGCCAGTGAAGGGAGAATCTTTGGTTGTTAATAAAGTTTTGCTGTAACAAACAAAGGAAGTCGCTGAACCAGCATAGAGGAAAATTTTGTTTAGGAGTATATGCAAAGTTCAAGGGAAATGCTGTCAATTAGTCATTGATAGTGGCAGCACTGACAATCTGGTCTCTACAGAGGTGATAGAGAAGTTTAAGTTGAAGACAAGGGAACGTCCAACACCCTACAAGGTGTCATGGCTTCAGAAGGGTCATCAGTTGATTGTGAAAGAGCAGTGTGAGATAGAGTTGCAGATGGGCAACTACAAAGATAAGGTAATGTGTGATGTGATGCCTATGGATGTGTGTCACATACTTCTGGGTAGACCTTGGCAGTATGACAGAGGAGCAGTGCATGATGGTAAGCCAAACACTTACAAGTTCTTCAAGGATGGTATGTATCAAACATTGTTTCCAATGGAAGAAGGAGAAGCATCAAGCAAAAATTCGGATCCAAAGGCTTTATTGCTGAGTGGGAAAGAATACTTGCAGTAGATTGAAGATGAAGAGGTAAATTTTGCTTTAGTTTGCAAACCTAAGGTAGTATTTACTTCTACAAAAATTTCTGATTTGCCAATTGAAATTCAAGAAATGTTGGACAAATATTGTGATATTATTGTGGATGATTTGCCTAATGAGTTACCACCTGTAAGAAAAATCAGCGATCAGATAGATTTGATTCCAGGATCAAATCTGCCAAACAAAACAGCTTACAGAATGACTCCAGCAGAAAATGAAGAAATTAGAAAGCAAGTGCAGGAATTGGTTGACAAAGGTTTGGTTAGAGAAAGTTTGAGTCCTTGTGCAGTACCTACAGTGTTGAGCCCGAAGAAAGATGGAGGCTGGAGAATGTGCACTGATTCAAGAGCAATCAACAAGATAACAATCAGGTATAGATTTCCTTTGCCTAGAATTGAAGATTTAATGTACTGTTTGAGTGGAGCAAGATATTTTTCAAAACTTGATTTGAAAAGTGGGTATCATCAGATTAGGATAAGAGAAAAGTGATGAATGGAAAACAACCTTTTAAGACAAATGAGGGATTGTATGAGTGGATGGTAATGCCTTTTGGCTTATCAAATGCACCCAATATTTTTATGAGGCTCATGAATGAAGTGTTAAGAGAATTTATTGGTAAATTTGCAATAGTATATCTAGATGACACACTAATTTACAACAAAACAAAGGAAGAACATTTAAGGCATCTTAACTATGTCTTGAAGAAATTACATCAAGAGAAGTTGCTGATAAATATGAAGAAGTGTTCATTCATGAAGGAAGAGTTGGTGTATCTGAGTTTTGTTGTTTCTGCTGAAGGATTAAAGATGGATCCAGAAAAGGTTAGAGCAATTGTGGAGTGGCCTTCACCAAAAAGTGTCTTTGAGGTAAGAAGTTTCCATGGACTTGCTAGTTTTTATAGAAAATTCATAAGGAATTTTAGCAAGATTAGTGCACCTATCATTGAAACTATAAAAAAAGACAAACAACCATTCAAGTGGACTGCTGAAGCTGAAAAGAATTTTCAGTTTTTAAAACAGAAAATAACAGAGAAACCTGTTTTAGTCTTGCCTGATTTTACTAAACCATTTCAAGTGAAGTGTGACGCCAGTGGAGAAGCTATTGGAGTTATCTTAAGTCAAGAAGATAGGCTTGTAGCATATTTCAGTGAGACGCTGAATGACACAAGGAGAAAATATTCTTCTTATGACAAAGAGTTTTATGCAATAGTACAATCATTGAAAAAGTGGAGACATTATTTAATGTCTAAGGAATTTGTACTATATTAAGATAATCATGCTTTACAATACATTATGCAGCAGCCTCAGTTAAATAAAAAACATGCTAAATGGGTTGAATATCTTCAAAGTTTCAACTTTGTTTTAAAGAGCATAAGTGGTCAGGTAAACAAGGTAGCTGATACCTTGAGTAGGAAGAACATTCTTGTCCAAGAAAGTCAAATTGAAGTGGTAGGTTTTGATTTTGTTAAGGAACTCTATAAAACAGATTTGGATTTCAAAGAAGCATTTGAAGCATGTTTGAATCCTGTTTTGATAGATAGAAGTTAGTGGTTGGATTATTTCTTGCAAGAGGGTTTATTGTTTAGAAGAAATCAATTGTGCATACCAAATTGTTCCATGAGAGAGAATTCAATCAAAGAGAAGCATAGTGGTGGACTTGCTGGACATTTTGGTAAAGATAAAACTTATGAGTAGCCGAGTCATTTTTATTATTGGCCAAAGATGAGATCTGAAGTGGAAAAGTATGTGAAGAATTGTAAAATTTGTCAATATGCTAAGGGAAGAAGCCAAAATGTAGGTTTGTACATTCCATTGCCTATTCCAGACAGACCTTGGGATATGGTAAGTATGGATTTTGTTTTAGGATTACCTAAGACACAGAGAGGGAATGATACAATTTTTGTTGTTGTTGACAGATTTTCAAAGATGGCACATTTTATTCCATGTTATAAAACCAGTGATGCTACTCATGTTGCTAATTTGTTTTTCAAAGAAATTGTTAGATTACATGGGTTGCCTAAAAGCATTGTTTCTGATAGAGATACCAAGTTTGTTGGTCATGTTTGGAGGACATTGTGGAAGAAGCTTGGTACTAATCTGAGTTTCAGCTCAGCGTATCATCCTCAGACTGATGGGAAGACTGAGGTAGTAAACAAAAGTTTAGGTAATCTTTTGAGAAGTCTTGCAGGAGAACATCCTAAGCAGTGGGATCATATCTTACCACAGGCAGAATATGCATACAATGATTCACCGAATAGAAGTACAGGACATAGTCCATTCCATATTGTTTATGGGATGCATCCAAGAGGAGTTTCTGAATTGAGGAACCTGGGAAACGCAGAAATGAGAAGTGCTGAAGGGGAAGAATTTGCTTCAGAGATTCAAACAATTCACGAGCAAGTAAAGCAGTAGCTACAAGACAACAGTATCAAGTACAAGAGCATAGCAGATTTGAGCAGAAGAGAAGTTCAATTTGAAGTTGGTGATTTAGTTTTGGCTCACTTGAGGAAAGACAGATTTCCAAAAAGAGAGTATAATAAACTGAAGTTTAAAAAAATAGGACCATGCAGAATCCTGAGAAAATTTTCTGCTAATGCCTATGAAATTGAATTACCATCTCATATTGGAATATCTCCAATATTTAATGTTGCAGATTTGTACAGGTATGAAGATGGTGGCACAGATGAAAGACAAGAAGACAAAGAGCAGATTGACTAGGTAAAATAGTTACCTATAGCACAACCATTATAGCTAGAGATGATCTTAGACAAAAAGGTGTTTAAGAGAACCAGAGGACAAGAGTATTTCCAGTACTTGATCAAATGGAAGAATTAGCCAATTGAAGATGCTACATGGATGACAGAAGCTATGTTGCAGAAACTGGGCAGTTCTGTAAAGGAGCTCATGGACAGGAGCCCATGAAGAATTTTGTTCTCGGGAGTCTGATGCAGGGGCATTAGATTCTAGCCAGAAATGTGAAAGCTTGTTCACATGTTGTGGCTAGCTGAGTTAAAAATTCGTTCACTGATGGGTGAAAGTCAATGTTTAATGAGAGGATTGAATTCCTCAAACAAATTAATATTATCATTTTCTGTAATAAATTAGGAAAATATTTAGAGATAAGTAATTTTAATAGGTGTTAAATTGTTGAGCATATCTAGCAGTAGTTGATAGATTTTAGGAGGATATTGGACAAGTAAGATTTTCTCTAAATTTAGGAAATCTGATCCTAATTGAGAAGGGTTTTGTTTTGTAATAAAACTATAAATTGTAATCTAACACTGTTATCGATGAAATAGGTAACTTGAACTCAAAACGGGAACTCTAACTCAAAAAGACTCAAAAAACATGAAAAAACACCCGAAAAACAAAAAAAGTGTATTCCAAAATGCACTTGGTTTTTTTTGAAGGTCAAATTTCAACATTTTATAAAATTATGCTAAAAACAAAATTGTTTCTTGAAAAAAAGATTGAAAAAACATCCTCAAAACAAAACCAGTTGATGTTGGAATAACAAAAATAAAATAAAATTGTGTCATATTATTGACATTTTTAAAAATAGAAATAACATTTTTTAATTTTTAAAATTCAAACATTAAAAAAAACCTAAAATTTAAGAAACAAAATAAATTTAAAAAATAAAAACATTTTAAAGCTTAAAATTTAAAAATATATAGGAATAAAAAAATAGAAATAAAAACAAAATAAAAATTTTAATTTAAACATTAAAAAAAACCTAAAATTTAAGGAAAAAAATAAAAAATAAAAAATAAAAAAAAATTAAAGATTAAAATTTCAAAATATATGGAAATAAAAAAATAAAAATAAAAACAAAATAAAAATATTAAATTAAAAAAAAAAAACAAGAGAAAAAATGAAAGAAATTATAAAAAATAAAATATAGAAATTAAATTTAAAAAATAAAAAGAAAATGTTTATTAAATTTGAAAAAAAAAATAAAAAAAAAAATTTAAAGAAATATATTAAATTTTAATTAAAAAAAAACATTATTGAAATTAAAAGTAAAAAAATGAAAAATTAATTAAAAATAAAAAATAAAAATAAAATACAATAAAAATATTAAATTTAAAAAAATATATTTAAAAAAAACAAATAAATTTTAAAAAATAAATTAAATTTAAATTATAAAAAATAATATATATATATATATATATATATATATATATATATATATATATGAACTTAAATTAAAAATATATATATTAGATTTTATTAGATTTAAAAAAAATGTTAATATTAAAATAACAAATTAAATTAAAAAAAACAAATATTAAATTTTAATAAATAAATGAATAAACGAATAAATTTTTATTTAATAAATTTTGAAATAAAAAATAAATTTTAAATATAAAGAAAAAAAAAAAAACATTGTTAAAATAAAAAGTTAAAAAACTTTAAAAATCAATTAAAATTGAAAAATTGAAAAAAATAAATTAAAAAAATATATTAAATAAAAAATAAAATAAAAAACAAATTAATTTGAAAATATTAAGTTTATATATATATATATAATTTTAAATACACAATTTTAATTGAAATAAAAAAAAATATAAAAATTTTATGTAATTAAAAAAATAATAATAAAAAAATAAAAAATTAAAAAAGTATTAAATTCAAATAAATTAAAAAAAAAAAAATTCACTAAATTTTAAAAAATTAAATAAAAAAACTAAACATAAAATTTAATAATAAAAAAAAAGAAAAAATTAAAAAAAAAAAATCAGTTAAATTAAAAAAAAAAAAAAAAAAAAAAAAAAAAAAAAAAAAAAAAAAAAAAATTTACTAAATTTTTTTAACAAAATTTAGACCAAAAAAAATAAAAAAAATAAAAAATAAATAAATAAATTTCAAATATAAAAATTAAATTAAAACAAAAAAAATTTTAAATTTTTTGAATTAAAAAAGAAAAGAAAATCAAATTAAAAAAAATATTAAAAATTAAAAAAATTAAAAAAAAAAGAATTTTTTGATCGTGGTGGCGTCGCCAATCGGCCTCCCACCCAGGTGGTGGCGGAGGCCAGCCGCTGGGCGGGAGGCTGATTCCGAGAATCACCCTCTCATGGCTGGAGGCCGATTCCGGGAATCGCCCTCCCGCCCCAGGAGGGTGATTCTCGGAATCGGTCTCCCGCCGCAGGAGGGCGATTCCCGGAATCGGCCTCCCGCGTCGTGGCAGGGCGATTCCCGGAATCGGCCTACCGCCGCGGGAGGGCGATTCCCGGAATCGGCCTACCGCCACGGGAGGGCGATTCCCGGAATAGGCCTCCGGGCGATTCCCGAAATCGACCTCCTGCTGCGGGAGGGTGATTCTCGGAATCGGCCTCAAGGCGATTCCCGAAATCGGCCTCTCGCCCAGCCGCCGACCTTCGACGCCACCTGGGCGGGAGGCCGATTGGCGGCGCCACCATGATCAAAAAATTCTCTCTCTTTTTTTTTTTTTTAATATATATATATAATTTTATTTTATTTTATTTTATTTTTTTTAAAATTCAAAAAAATTAAAATTATTTGTTTTTTAATTCAAATTTTTTATTTTAAATTTAAATTGTTTTATTTTTTATTGTTTGTTTGTTTGTTTTTTTTTTTTTAAATTTTGTTTTTAAATTTAATATTTTAGATTAATTAATTTTTAAAATTTAAAATTTATTTAATAAATTTAATAAATTTTAATTTAATTAATTTATTTTTTAAAGTTTTTTAGTTTATTTAGGTTTTCATTTTTAAAATTTATAAATTGTTTCATTAAAAAAAAAACAGTAAATTTATGGATATTTGTTTTAAAATTATTTGCACGTGGTTTTTTTCATTTTTTTTTTGTTTTTTTAATGATATATATATATATATTTAAATTTTAAATTATTATTATTATTATTATTTTTTTTTTTCATTTTTTTTTTTTTTTTGGTTAATTTTTAAATTTGTTTTTTCTTCTTCTTCTTATTATTATTTTAATTTTAATTTTTAAATTTAATTTTTTCTTTTTTGTATTTTAATAACTTAGAAAAAATGTTTTTGATGTTTTTTTAAATTTTTTTTTGGTTAATTTTTGTGTTTTTCTTTAAATTATGTGTTTTTTTTTCAAATTTTGTCATTTCTTTTGATATAATTTTCGAATATTTTTGTTTTTTTATTTATTTTTGTTTAAATTTTTTATTTTTACGAGTTAATTTTGTTTTGTTTTACATTTTTATTGGTTTTTTTTATTGTTTTTATATATATATTTTTTATCTAAGTTTTGTGTTTTATTGCCAACATGAAATTCACCACTATAAAAAAAAAAGGTTGATGCTACATCAATACGTTTCAAAATTAGCATGAAAATCACCGCTCTAAAAAAAAAAAGTTGATGCTGCATCAATACGTTTCAAAATTAGTATGAAAATCACTAACATTTTAAAACAAATATTCATACTTCATAAATAAAAATATTAAAGTGTCGAAAATGTCCTTCAAAAAAAAAAAAAAGGTGATTCTGCATCACCACTTTTCAAAATCGGGTGCTTTTTATGCTACCAAAAAAAAGTAGGTAACAAGAAAGTGGGCGGAAACGTGAAGCTGGGTTACACTTTTGTGAGAATCGGGGGCAAAAAATTTTTTTCGGCAATAGTTCGGCCGAACCTTTTATAAAGTTCGGCCGAAATTTGTAATAGTTCGGCCGAACTATTTTAGTACGTTCGGCCGAACTTTTGAATCCGTTTATATTGACGGCACTGTGACGGCCCAGTAAACAGAATTTTTGACGGAGGTTTGGAAAACCGGCAATGGCACGGTTAGGTTATTCATCCGTAACACCGTTATGGAAAAAATGTGGAAAATTCGGAGTTGGCCGTAGAAGACTGGGATTGAGAGGTTTTGCCTCTGTTTCAATAAAATTTGCAGTGTTTCATAAATTTTGTTATGTTGGCAATCCCCGGAGGATTCCACCTTCGTGATTTAATGGGGTTTTTCATATGATGCGTAGAATCAATTAAATAGTTTTCTGTATAGAAAGCTCAGAGGAGGTTGAAGAGATTCATTTTGTTTATTAAAGAGCAATTCTCTGATTATTTAAAGCGTTTTGAATCTCTGTCTAGAGGTCTGCAAGCAATGATTTTGTTTCTTTGTTGATTGAGATCGATTGAGTCGATATATTTTGTGGAATTATAAAGGGCAATAATACTATGTACAGAGTTGAGCATATGATAAATTATCCGCATGTAATTCTTGTATGGAGGTTTGATAGAAATCAAATATGTTTTCGATCCTTTCTGCTATAGAATGCAAGCATACCGTAGCCTTTGAGACTGAATATATTCGAATTGTTGAAGTAGTGTTGACTCTGTTTGTTATAAATGCTGTTGGTTGAATTTATGCAGTGAAGTAATTTCGATTTCAACATAAATTGAGATCGATTCCAAGCCTTGACGCAGAGGAAACCGTGCTAGAGAGGAGCGACAAAGTTCTGGGTTGAATTAAATTAAATTTTTGTTGAAAATCGGCGTTCAAAGCAATCAGAAACTTGAAGTTTTGAAAAGCAGTTTTGAGTGGATAAACTACCAGTATCGCGTGCTTCTGGAGCTAAGGAGCGGTTTTGTAAAAATTCACACGATGCAATTGTTTGCAAACACGTCATCAGTCCAAAACTGCCCATATCGCGTAAGATTTAAGTGCTAAATCTCTGTGGTGAAAGTAACGCGATATGAGTTCGATCTAGAAGGTAGAAGATCCAAGGTTGATTGCTTGTCAAGCTGCACGAGTTTTAATATCAGGCCCAGTAGTTTTGGCGTTTGTACATGTTTTATTAACATATAAGAGTTGAATATGAATGCGCGGGGTCCATATGAACGTAACACAAAACTCTGCCCTTAGAGTTAAACTGTGATAATGTTAAAAGCTCAAGGTTTTAATAATATTTCAAGGGAATTGAAATATTATTATTTTAATATTATGGTGAAAAGTTCAATCATTTATTCATTTGCCAAAGTGTCAAGCTTTTAAAGGATTTGAGTTTGGCTTTAATGGGAGAAGCTAATATTGTATAATGACTTTTTAAAGTTATTATAATTTCATTTAATCAAATTTTTAAATTTTGATGAATGAAAATGAGAACCAAGATTTGAATTCGACTCCTCCAGAGTTAGAAACTATTGTGAGTAAATTTGAAAGGCTCTCCTTAACGCTAGCACCATCACCACCATCAGTATTGCACACTATTATACCTAGAGTCTCATCGATTTATTTATAGTAATTTGTTCAATATTAAGAAAATCGTTTTATCTTCTATTGTAATCTTTATTTTTATATGAATAATCAAGTCCATAACTCCTCTCTCTCTATATAAATAAATTACTCCATAAAATAGACACCATAGGAATATTTTATATATTGATATCTAACACATTGTTTTAATTAGGCTTTGTGCGTGATTTGCTTGACTCCTCTCTCTATATATAAATAAATTTCTCCATAAAATTGACACCATAGGAATATTTTATATATTGATATCATCGTATTGTTTTAATTAGGCTTTGTGCGTGATTTGCTTGAGTTGGGACCTCTTCCTTTCATCACATGGGACACGTTAGGTTGGTTTAGTTTGGTCGAGGCATTGCCCCACTCAACATCCATTAGTTAAAAATTGGTGGGAGGGTACATTATTTTTGTGGACACATAACATAACAGATGAGATTGTAGATAAAATAATAGTTTAGAATTTAGGGTTACACAATAATAGTTTAGAATTGAGGGTTACAGAGTTTTTGATTAGAAATATTATTTAAACACAAAAATGAAACAAATTTTGAAATTTTATTTAGATGTTACAATCACAAGGGAAGGATACGTGGAAATTTGAATCACAATTATGAGTGTCGAGAGAATTAAACTCGTTGACTTCTCAATAACAAAAGTGCTTTAATATAGAGACTCAACCAATTGAACCGTCAAGGTTTATATATATATATATATAATTTGAAAATATCTTTATTAACAAAGTATTTTACTAAACTAGAACTGTAATTTGAAAACAAGAACTCTAGTAAAAAAACAATAAAAGATGCATGAAAAACAACTCGAAAATGAAAAGTGTGTATGGTGGAAGATCGTTTAAAAAAAATAAAAATCAAGGCACCTTTTCAACATTTTTTAAAAATGATTGTGAAAATCAAATTTTAAACATGAAAAAACACCTTTAAAATGAAAAAACTTAAATAGTCAGGGTACATTTTCAACACTATAAAAAATGGCATTGAAAATTTATTTTTAAACATGAAAAAACACCTTGAAAATGAAAAGTGTAATGCTAGAACAATGTTTTTTTTTGTTTTGTTTTGTTTTGAAATGGCAGTGAAAACCAATTTTTAAACATGAAAAAATACCTTGAAAATGAAAAGAGTGTTAAGCTTTATTTATTTATTTATGGTAATTTTTCAACAATAAAAAAACCTCAAAATTCCAACAATTTTCAACCATGACGTTAAAGTTAAAATACTTATAACTATTTTCAACCATAACATTAAAGATAAAATATAATGATTCAGGAAAATCTTGAAATTTTGACAATTTTCAACCATGGAATAAACCAAATATCACGACTACAAAAAAGTTTAAGTTTTCAATATATTTCAACCATGACATTATGGAAAAATTATGGACTAAAAAAACCTAAATTCTAACAATTTTCAACCATGACATTAAAGTTAAAATACTTATAACTATTTTCAACCATAACATTAAAGATAAAATATAATGATTCAGGAAATTCTTGAAATTTTGACAATTTTCAACCATGGAATTAAAAACAAATATCACGACTACAAAAAACTTTAAGTTTTCAATATATTTCAACCATGACAGTATGGAAAAATCATGACTAAAAAAACCTTTAAAAATGAAAGCTTGAATGAAAGAGTTGTTATACTAAGAGTAATTTCTTTTTTAAACGCTAAAAATATAATTATTTTAAAATCTAAGCCTAAGACAACTTGACATGTTACAACGAAAATTTAAAAATCAACCATCAAATTGACACACAATGTAGGCAAACTTGACACATTGCAATGAAATCTTAAAAATCAACCATGAAAGTGGAACTCTATGAGCGGGGACTTGATTCATTGTAACAAAATTTTTAAAATCAACCGACTTGATTCATTATAACAAAAAATTTAAAATAAACTACCAAATTGATACATAACTAAACTATTTTCAACCATAACATTAAAGGTAAAATATAATAATTCAGGAAAATCTTGAAATTTTTACAATTTTCAACCATGGAATTAAAACCAAAACAAAAAATTTAAAATAAAACCCAAATTGATACATAACACATAAAGAAACTATTTTCAACCATAACATTAAAGATAAAACATAATGATTCAGGAAAATCTTAAAATTTTGACAATTTTCAATCATGGAATTAAAACCAAATATCACTACTACAATTTTTTTTTGAAAGTTTTCAATATATTTCAACCGTGACATTATGGAAAAATTATGACTAAAAAAACCTTTAAAAATGAACGCTGGAATGAAAGAGTCGTTATTCCAAGAGTAATTTCTTTTTTAAATGCTAAAAGTATAACTATTTTAAAAACTTAGCCTAAGAAAACTTGACATGTTACAACGAAAATTTAAAAATCAACCATCAAATTGACACACAATGTAGGCAAACTTGACACATTGCAATGAAATCTTAAAAATCAATTATGAAATTGACACTCTGTGAGAGGGGACTTGATTCATTATAACAAAAATTTTAAAATCAACGAACTTGATCCTTTATAACAAATTTTTTAAAATAAACTACCAAATTTTTTAAAATAAACTACCAAATTGATACATAAAAACTACCAAATTGATACATAACGAGGTTGGATTGCTAACACGGACTCTATATAAAAAAATAAAACAAAACACAGTAAAAAATAATTTAATAAATAAAAATGAAAAAAAACAAAATAAAAATTAAAAAATTGAAAATAATAATAATAATCACTAATAAATAAAACAATGCATTTAAAAAAATGAAAAATGAAAAATAAAAAAACTCATAAAAGATAAAAAAAATAATCCAAAAATAAAAACACAATTTAATAAATTTTTAGAAAAAGTTTACACCAACAAAATAAAAAACAAATAAATAAAAACATAAATAAAAAAACAAACTAATTAAATACAAATTAAAAACAAATTAAAAATTATTAACAAAAATGTTAGATCTAATTCATAATAAATACTAAGCTAAAAAAAAAAAAAAAAAAAAAATGTTAAAAAATGATTTAATTCATTATATATATATATAATTTTCTAATACCAACTAGATTTATTTTCCCACAACTTATTTATTTACTTAAATAAACATTATTTTATCGAAAAATAAAATCACTTGTAATTTTAATTTCTAGAATTAAAAATATGTAGTGGAAATAAACCAAAGAGATCAATCACACATTGTAAAATTAATTAACCCACAACAATTCTCTGTAGTTTCATTATCTGGAAAATATGGGTTTTTCGATCCACATAGATATAAGGAAAAATACAAATATGGAACTTGCAACTCAACTCTCTAAGAACGAATTCGGCCCAGGTAAATCGGTCTCAAGGAAATTTTCCTCCAGATGAAATTGGCTTGAAAAACTCAACTTCAAACAACTCGATTTGTGCCCTCTAGCAACTTGATATGCGAGCAAATTGATCTGCGCATTGCCACTAATGCACATTGAGAAAACCTTATCGCTCTAACAACTTGGCCTTCTCCATATAGATACAATCTCCCTCCGACAACTAAACCCTGCAACCTCTTTCTATTTGACCTCCCTATATGCACATGAACCCACTTACACTTCTCCTTCTTCGCGCATTGGTCCACTGAGCCATGCAAATTGTAGATAAAATCACTCTCTTTGTGATGACTCGCTCACACAACTTGTGCTCTTAGTATTGTGTCTTCACCTCCTTGCTAGGCTCCCTTTATAGTCTTTATTGAGTCCAAATTCCTAACCCAATCTCCCTTCTAAAATTGTATTGGAGATCAAAGTTTGAGATTATTTCCAAGTCACTTAAATAATTAAATTTTTTATCCTTAGAAAATAACTTAATATCCACAATAATTAATTTACTTTTGCTAAGTTAAACTTAGGAAAGAAAACATAAATCAGTAGAAAAGACAAATAATGTCTTTCACATGCTAAGGCACCACGCTGATGTAAAAATCCTTCTGATGCTACAACTCACATAAACACTCCCTCCTATCAAGGAAGGGATTCTCCACTACCCCCAATTTATCTCAAACTTGAAAACCTTTCCCTTCACTAAAGGTTGTGTGAGAACATCTGCAACATTCTCTTTTATAGAGATATGCTGCAACCTCACTACACCCCTTTGGACCCTATCTATGATGAAGTGATATATGATATCGATATGCTTGGACTAATCATGAAAGATAGAGAGCGTAATGCAACTCTGATTATCACAGTTGATCACTATTGGCCCTATCTGCATATCAAATAATTCTGCAAGCATTTTGCGAAGTCATACTGCCTCAAAAATTGCCATACTCGTTGCCATGTACTCTCCCTATGCTGAACTAAATGCCATTGACTGCTGCTTCCTACTAATGCATGAGATCATGGATGATGCAAAGTTGAAACAACATTCATATGTGGAATTTTTGTTCACCACACTCCCTACCCAATTAGAATCTGTGTACCCCCACAACTCCACTCCAAATCTAACATATTTCAATCCAAAGTCTATTGTCCTTCGTAGGTATCTCAGCACATGCGTCACTACCACCTAATGAAGCTATCTCGAATCCACCATGAACTTGATGAGTGTGCTCATAGAAAAACATATATTTGGCCTAGTGTTGACTAGATACGCCCATGAACCTATCGACTACCTATATAGCATGGGATCCATTAATCCACCTTCAGAAGCGGTCAACTTCTTTAGGTTAGTGATCATCGGTGTATACATAGGTCTGCACTCCTCCATCCTCAATCTCCTTAAGATCTCCACTGCATACTTTTCGTTCCCAAGGAAAATCTCTTCTGGTTGCTACCAGACCTCCAATCCCAAAAAGTAGTGCATCAAGGCAATGCCCTTCATGTCAAATTCCTAACAAAGATCCTCCTTGCACATCCTTATGAGCTTCTCCAATCCTGTCAAGAAGAGATTACCACATATTATACAAGATGAGTAGTTCACCCTCAACGGATATAGAGTACAAGTTGGGATCCACCTCACTCTTAGTGAAGCCCAAACCAAGAAGATATCCATCAATCTTGGTATACCATGCGTGTGGAGCCTGCTTGTTAGAGAAATGACAATTAATTATTTCTCTTATGATGATGTTATCTTGTCATGTTTAGTTATTCTTATTTGTTCTTTCTTTTGTTATCAAGAGTAATGCCAATAAAAAAAATAGAAGAAGACACAATATGTAGGAACCCAACTGACAACTGTTCCACCTACAGTAAATACATACCCTGTAGTGCTCTTCCTGTTATCTCTATCACCTACCATATCTGCATCAACATATCCCTGTAGGGAAATGTTTGAACCACCAAAGCATAATGCTTGATTTGTGGTACCTTTCAAATACTTGAGAACCCATTTCACTGCCATCCAATATTCTTTTCATGGATTGTTCATGTACCTTCATACAACTCCCACTGCAAGTGCAATATCAGGCCATGTGCAGACCATTGCATACATTAAGCTTCCATCTGCTGATGCATATGGAACTATAGACATATAATGCATTTCTTGGGGTACATCTTCTTACTAATTTTGAAATGGCTAGCTTGAATGGTGCACTAACTGGTTTTGCATTTTGCATATTAAACATTTCCAACACCTTTTGAATGTACTCATTCTGTGACAATGTTAATTTGTGTTTTTTCTTGTCTCTAGCTATTCTCATACCAAGGTTTTTTTTGCAGCTCCCAAATCCTTCATTGCAAATGAATTTGCAATTATCCTTTGAGTACATTTATTTCCATCATGTTAGACCCTACAAAAGCATGTCATATACATACAAAAACAATATAATATAGCTGCCATCATTTTGTTTTTTTGTTTGTTTGTTTGTTTGTTTTTGTTTTTGTTTTTTTTTAATTTTAATTTTAATTTTTTATTTTATTTATTTATTTATTTATTTTTTTTTTTTTTTTCTTCAGATAAACACAATGATCAGAGTGACATCTAGTATGACCTTGTTCAGACATAAACCTGTCAAATATTAGATACCATTGCCTCAAACCCTGTTTTAAGACATACAAGCTCTTCTTCAACTTGCACACTACTTTTTCCTTCCCTTTGACCTAATATCCTTGTGGTTGCTGCATATAGATCTATTCCTCCAAATATCCATGGAGAAAGATTGTCTTTACATATAACCGTTCAAGATGCAAATCTTCCGCTGCTACAAGACATAAAATTGTTCTGATTGAAGTCATTTTAACCATAGGAGAAAATATTTCATCAAAGTCAATACCTTTCTTCTGTGCAAACCCCTTCACCGCAAGTCTAGCTCTGTACCTTTGTTTTCCTCCATCTTCTTCCTTCAACCTGTAAACCGATTTATTCAGCAATGTTTTTTTACCTGCAGGCAACCGGACTAAGTCCCAAGTCTAGTTATGTACCAAGTTGTCCATCTCTTCTTTTATGAATACCTCCCACTTCTTCTTGGTTTCTACTTGCATTGCTTCTTCATAACATTCTGGTTCACTAGAATCAATCAATAATACATAATATAATGAAGGAGAGTATCGTTTAGGGGGTCTAATTATCCTGGTAGATCTTTTGATACCACTTTCAGGTGTTTGAGGTGCTTGCTGCCATTGTGGTGGTTGTTGTTGTTGTGGCTGTTGATTATTATTATTTTCAAGCACCTTTAATTTTTCTGTGATCTCATCAAGAACTGCGTATTCTTTGTTTTCTTTTGCCTGTTTCTTTTCCTGCATATGATCCTTGTACAAGACCTTTTAATTGAATATGACATCTCCTCTCCTGATTATTTTGTGATTTTAATAATCATATAAGTGATAACCAAAATCATCAACATCATATCCAATAAAGGTACATTTTTTTGATTTTGCCTCAAGCTTTGTTCTATTTTCTTTATTAATATGAACAGAGGCCTCACAACCAAAAAGCTTTAAAAAAATTAGTTTACCTTTTTATCTGTCCATGCCTCCTCTGGAATACCACCATCCGAGGAACTTGAAGACCCTCTGCTTATTAGATAAACAACAATATCTACAACATCTGCCCAAAATTGTAAATGAAATCCTACATGCAATCTCATGCATGATTGTCCTGTTCATCCTTTCTGACACACCATTTTCCTGTGGTGTTCCTGGAACTGTCTTCTCTCTACGAATTCCATGTTTTGAAAAGTAGCTATCAAACTCTTTGCTGCAATATTCACCTCCATTGTCTAATCTGAGACACTTCAACTTCTTCCCTGTCTCAATCTCAACCAAATCTTTCCATTTCTTGAAAATATCATATACATCAGATTTATTCCGAATACAATAAATCCAAGTTCTTCTAGTTGCATCATCATTAAAAGTAACATAATAATGAGAGCCATTGAGAGATGATACCTGAGAAGGTCCCATACATCTGTATGCACATGTTCTAATTTTTCACTCTTCTTTCTTTCCCAACTCTAAGAAATCTGACTCTCATATGTTTTCCGTAAACACAATTCTCACAGAAATCCAAATCAATATTCTTCAAACCTGGAAACAAATTTCTTGAGTGAAGAACCTTCTTCCCCTTCTCTCTCATGTGTCCGATCATATGATTCCATAATGTTGCATCTGATTTTGTGGAGTTTAAAGCATTAACACAATTAGAAATACCATTGCATAAATACAATGTACCAACCTTTTATCCTTTTTCTATTACCAGGGCTCCTTTAGTGACCTTCTAGGTTATATTTGTAAAATTTGTCAAACAACCTTCACTGCCTAACTGCCCTATTGAAATCAGATTTTTCTTCAAATCTAGAACATGACTTACCTCCTTTAATAACCATTGGTTTCCATTATGATGTTTTACAAGAACTTTACCCATTCCGACGATTTTACAGGGTTTATCATCACCCAGGAACCCGTCCAAAATCTCCTTGAACATAGTTATGAAAATGTTTCTTCTCAGGTGTGGCATAGAATGAGGCCCCGAATCTACCAACCAGGTATCAATAAAATTTTCTAAAGAAAGAATCAAAGCATCTTGCAACACATCACCTGTCACATTCACTTCATGATTGTTTTCTTGTTGTGCGTCTCATTTTCCCTTTCGAAAATTACACTCTTTCTTCAGGTGTCCTTTCTTCCCGCATTTCCAGTACAATATCCACGATATGGACTTAGATCTTCCTTTCCTTGACTTACTATGATATCATGGGCTCTTTCTTCTTTCCATTACTTGATGTCTCACCGAAAATTTTCTGTCGCATTTCCTCACTAAGGATGACACCGAAAACATCATCAAAATTTAAAGTACTAGATCCAGAGAGAGAGTTACTAATGGCCATAACTACACCATTCCAACTTTCTGGAAATGAGCATAGAAATAATAGAGCCCCAAATTCATCATCAAAGTTTACCCTACATAACTTAACTGACTAGTAACATTATTAAATTCATTTAAATGGTCATCAACAAATCCACCTTCTGATATTTTCATACTAAATAAATGCTTCATAAGAAATACCTTATTTGAGGCCGAGCGTTTTTCATATAGCCTGGCCAATGCCGTCATTAAAACCTCTATTGTAGTTTCCTTTGAAATATTAAAGGATACTGACGCTGTGAGGCAGAACCGTATTGTTCCAAGTGCCTTTCTGTCGAGAATTTCCTATTCTGCTTCTGCCATACTCAACAACTTCTTTGTTTTTCCGCTCAATGGTAGGGACAAATCTCCTTGATACAAATAATCTTCCATCTGAATCTTCCACAATGGGTGGTTTTGGCTGTTAAATTTCTCGACCCTAAACCTACCATCTTCTGCCATTTCTCCCACTTGAACCAGGAACTCTTCTTTCTTGTGAGTTTATCAACCAAGTAGACCTTTGACTCTGATACTAGTGGTAAGAAAATTATATATTACAGTGCAATGGAACACATAAAAATATGCGGAAATACAAACAAAGAAAACATATAAAACAAGAGAGACAGAGATATATGTGGTTCACCTAACTTGGGCTACGTCCAAGGAGAAATAGCCAGTCCTTCCTTTATATTATCCAACAAAATGAAGAGACACAACCTACATAAGATTTGCTATAATATCCTCTACTCTCTCACACAATCCCCCTTTCTCTTTCTCGCTTAGAATACACATACCACACATAGTCGCAATACAATTCCCTCATGTGAACCGAGGGGTTGCCTTCTAGGGAAAAAAAACCTATATTAAGCATAATTTCTACCGTCCGATCATCCGCCTAATGAAAGAACCAAATTGACTACAAAATTACAATATTTTACAAGGCAATTTTACATCTATTTTTAGCTTTGAGGGTGCTTCCCCTAAACCCCTACCAGGGGGGTCTCATAAAATTACAGTCACTCTCCCTTGGACCCCCCTGACGATGATCAAACAACGGGCGACGTTGCCACCCTATTAAGAATAGGGGTCCAACACGACGATACATATAAATAAAGAAGATAATCAGGCTCCACACCTAACAATATGTACACTTGGGGTGAGGTGGAGCACCTCTAGACCCACAATGTTTGCAAAGGATGATAGAAAACTACTACGTTTGAGGAAGGAAAGTCCTAGGGAGTCCCTGTGATCATTGGAAGCTGAAAGTTATCTCCTCAAGCAAGCATCCCTCCTAATATTTGGAATCTGGCTTAGGGGTGACAACAACAAGTAACTGTGGTTGCAACTGTCTATGATTGGGTGGAGAGTCCTTGTCCCAAACTTAGTTTCCTTGCAAGAATTAAAGATAAGTCTTTATTATGTATTAATGAATCATGATACATGCTCTGGATTTTGTGTTGGTATTCCATATATGTATTACTGAAGGTGTAAGTGTATGTCTGTATATGCACCTCATTGTTGGGCATGGTAGATATTGTAGCATATGTGTGTTTCTTATGAAAAAGAATGGTATTAATACACAAAATGGGAGCATGAGCCCCTGAATCGTGAACCATTTTTATGTGAGTAACTTGCTGGTATTCCTGTGATGGAACATATTAATGTATTAACACACAATAGAGAACACGACAATAAATAAATAGATGTAATCATGAATCTAACAATATTCTAAGCAATATGCCTATGTGTGTCAAGAACATCACATATTTGAATAAGAGGCAATAGGCCACAAGCCGTGATGAAGGCCTCAAAGGCTTGAGTATTAGCTTAAAATTAACATAGGTCTCATAGACCCTTTTTCTTATTAATGAGAATAGTTACAATAGAAAACTCGTGTAGGGAGGGTTTGAGCTATTTAAAGCACCCTTAACATTGATGTTGGACAAGTGCATTAAAGTAAAAGTCTAGCTGATGGAATTTGCTATTCTTGAGAGAGGAAAAGCTGAGGCACTTGTAGGAAGGCATGTCCAACCTTTCATCCTCAACAAGTGAGGAATCTACCGTTGGCATTTTTGCAACAACGGTGGGGATCCAGAAAGTTCTACACAACACCATGGAGCTTCTTGTAGTCCTAAAAAGGATCTTGGCACTTTTAGCATGTGGCAGGAGAGGTCGAAACCCTTCAGGATTTCACCCAAATCCCTTAGTAGGAAATGGCTGCAGGAGCGCCTGTGTCGCCATGCCTGCAATCCCCTATTTGGGGGGTTAAGAACCATTATAAAATCCATTTCCCAAGCTCAGTAGGGGTAACACCGTGATGCCGGTTAATGAACTCTCATTGTCAATACTAAGTGCTGTCTAAATACTGAAGGAGGGCAGAACCTTTGAGTCCGCACCATAACCCAAGAGACCAAATCGTGCTGATTAACATAAGGTGGAGAAGAATTCCTCTGTAGGAATAGGGTAGCCTTCCAATATGTGTCACAGAATTTTGGGGCGAGATCCCTGAGTCAGATCATGATGAGGGCACAAATTTTCTTTGATGAGTAGCAAAGAGTTGTAACTCACCCTTAAAAGCTGAAATATTATCCAATTGGAGGAGTGAACCCTAAGCGTGGAAACCGATGATTGGTTTTTGAGATCGCGTGGTCTGATATTGACCAAGTGGAATGGATTTGTGAAGCAATAAGGTCGAAGGGTTGGTGGTAGGGTGGTGAGTGGCTATGGAGAGAGCTACATCGAAGAAAGGTTGACACCGACCTTGACTAGGTCGAAGGTTTGGGGTCGGTCCGTCCGGTAAAGGGCACAACATGCACACAGTAAGGCCAACCTCAACTAGGTCTGAGGTCAGGGGTCATGGCGTCCAAGTAATGGTGATAGCGAGCACCTAGTAGGACCAACTTCGACTAGGACTGGCTCGAGGTTTGGATGGGCTGATGGGAATGTGCATGTAACCTGACCCTTTGCGCACTCGACCTGTCATGTGGGCCTATGGCAGGCTTCCATGTGGAAGTAGAAAATAAGGTAAAGAAGGAGTATGCATACTCAAGAAAAAAATAAAATAAAATAATAATAATAATAATAAAGAAAATAGAAGAGAGAGAGAGAGAGAGAAATATGGTCAATAAGGTCCCTTTCCCACAATTGGACTGTGGAAGATGGACTTGCATAATGAATTCCCCTCCTACTAGGATTGAGTGGGTTGGGTGCATTATAGAGTGGTATCAGAGAAAAGTTCGACACTTGTACTAGATGGGCTTAATCACCAACAAGTGATTTTGAGAATTGCCGAGTAACTATTTATATGTTAAAGTTAGTCTGAATTATTCACTCTTGTAACTATTGAATGTATGTTGAATTATTTGATGAAATTGCAGGTTTAAATGATTGTTGTATTTGATTGAAATATATATACATATGTGTGTGTGTGGGTGAAGGGGAAGGGAATCACTCCCCAAAATGGATGGATACCTTGAGAATCTAGAGGGTTGAGGTGAGAAGCATTAAAGCTGACAATGAAAGGCTCGTGAGGGCTCAAGAAAGGCAGAAAAAAATAAATGCAATCATTCTACAAAGTCTCTCTGATTGGTAGAGACAAATGTAATCTGAGATGAGAACCAACCGCAAAGATAGGAAAGACCCTGATGACTCGGGAGAAAACACCAATGGATAAAATGATGGCAGATCTAGAAAAAGACACAGGCATGGCAGTGAGGACACTATGCCAGTGGATGTACCTTTGAGCACCCCTAAGGGGAAGAACTAACACACAAGTGCACCATTCCAACAAACCATCTAGTTTTGTTATTCAGAGGCACTACCATTCTCACCATCACTGTCATCGCTCAAGAAGCAAAGAAAAGGATCACATTCCTGAAAAGATCAAGAAATCCAAACCACCTACGTTTGATGGGGATATGAAGAAAGAAGAATATGCAGAGTCTTGGCTACTGACGATGAAGAAATTCTTCAGGATACATGATTATTTTGAGAACATGAAAGCTAGAGTTTCTACCTAAAGTAAGAGGAAAATTCGATATCTAGTGGAATGAATTGAAGAATGCCAAGGCTATTGTTGAGCGAGAAATATGTTAGGAGGAGTTTTAGAAGCTCTTTAGATAATAATATTTGTTTGAAAAATACTATGATGGCAAAGCCAAAAATTTTTATGAGATTAGAATGGGTCAGTTAACCAGTGATGAATATGTTACTAAGTTTTTATAACTACTGAGATGTGTCGTACATCAAGGATGAAAAAGATAAAATCCAAAGATTTATAAGTGGGTTGCTTGTGGCATTTTGAGACAAAATTGAGTTGCTAGATCCATAAAATCTGAAGGAAGCTATCAAGAATCTAGGACACTATTATGAGCAAGCTCCACACATGCTTGATGCTAGAGGTAATTGGCAGGCAAGGGGTGGCACTATACACAAGAGAAATTGGCTTAGGAAAATCTCAGAAAGGAAGGTAAACACCTAGCTCAGTTGAAACGGCTTGAGCATAAAGCCAATGTCGCTGTTAGAAAAACAGTGTAACACTCGACAATAACACCACCCAAATTCGACAGTCGTGAGCCGCTCAAGTGACGAACTTTTGGTGAGAACCACGGAAGGAGAGACAATCCACATCAACATGACACTAGACAAAATATTTACAGGACTTAGGAGGCAATCATAGTGGGTTAATTGGCTTGGAGTATACCCAGAATTTATGCCATAGTGGATAACCATTAATTAGATCACCAAACATCCATCATTGAGATGGAAGGTAAGCTGCAAGAACAAGTTGTTTCCATTTTAATTTATCTAGGATATAATTATAGTTATGCCAGCCCATAGCTCGTTGAGAAATGAAATCTAGTCAAAGAAGTGCATGAAGAACCTTCTCTAGTTTAGTTGGAAACTGGAACAAAGAGAAGGATCAACCTTTGGGTAAGGTAATATGAATTCATGTAAAAAATCCACATAGATTCATCTGATCTTGTAATATGGTAAAAAAAAATACTTGAATCTATTCTAAAAATTACGGAAACCAAACGATCACATTATCACATGAACAAGAAAGAGAGAGAATTTCAATCGCACAACACAAAGATTTATCTCGAGAAATCCTCAACTAAAAACCGATATCTGTATATTGCATAATTCAAAGAATATGAAACAATACAATGCTTCTCTCTGAATTAAGAGCTCTTTGCACTATCTCCGTCTGTCTCACACTATCCTAAGCTAGATTTGGTTCAATAATTAACCAATTTATTGCCTCTGGATACCCTGCCTTGCTTGCGCAATCCCTAGTGAAATTGAGCCCCTATTAATTAGGAAATTACCCAATAATGATTGTGCAATACATCGAAGTCCTTCTGCTGACTCCATGCACCACTTGTACAATTTTCTAATTATACAAATGATAGTACACTTCCTTTTAACTCCAACCTCAATTGGGTCTTCGTTAGAAATGTCACGCATGAGCTATTTTTAAAGAATTATCCATTATTTGATTGATCACTGCATGTAAATTAAAACATATTTAATTCATTGGACCTCTCACTAGTTCCTCCATTAGTTAGAACTAGTTAAACTGATTTTAACTCAAATAATTATATATCAAAATAAACTGAAACTGTAGCCCTAAAACTTAGCAAGAACTCTACATGCCTCTATTTTGACACTCAAATTGAATTGACTGAGCTAATTAAGTCTTTTTGACTTACTTAGATTGTACAAGTTGTCATGTGATGTGGAATTACAATTTCCTTCTATTTAATTAAGGGAAAATTAAATTAGAATCCTCTTCTTGTTGCCATTTTCAACACTCCCTCTCAACAAGAAAGGGATTGTCTGCTACCCTGATCCTGCCTCTGTGGAACTCGAATTTTCCTCTCGACAGTGCCTTCGTCAAGATGTCTGCATCCTGCTCCTCTATAGGAATGTACTCTAATGACATAATCCTCCTTTGTATACAATCTATGCGATGGTGATACCAAATATCAATATGATTGGATCTGTCATGAAAAACTGGATTAACAAAGAGTTTGATGCAACTACGGTTATCACAATAAATGACCGTTAGATACATCTGTTGACCAAAAAACCCAACAAGTATCTTCCTCATCCATATGGCCTCACAATATGCTTGACTAGAAACCATGTTCTCTTTCTCTGCTGAATTGAGTGCAACTGATCTCTGTTTCTTGTTGTACCAGGAAACTGTTTCTGATCCAATACTGAAGATGCCCCCTGATGTGATCTTCTTGTCGGATGGAATCTTTTCCCAATCTACATCTGTGAAGCCTCAAAGCTTCACTCCCTCTGTCCGCCTGTACCATAGCCCAAACTGAGTGGTGCCTCTGAGGTATCTCAACACATGTTTTCCTGCCTTCCAATAGAGCTTGATAGGCTTAACCATAACTTGACTAAGCTGGTTAACTACATAACATATGTCTGGTCATGTGTTCATCAAGTACATGAGTGAACCCATAAGCTACCCATATATGGTAGCTTCTACCACTTCGCCTGAAGTAGCATCTTCCTTCTTCCAATTCCTTGCTAGAGGAGTGTCCATTGGTTTGTTTCTCTCCATGTGAAACTTCTTCAAAATCTCATTGGCATACTTTCCTTGAGATATAAATAGTTCCACATCTCTTTGCCAAATTTCCAATCTATGGAAATAATGCAAGAGCCCCATATCCTTCATCTCAAATTCTCTTGCAAGATCCTCTTTGCAAGATTTGATTAGCTGCTCATCACGTATCAGAACCAAATCATCGACGTAAAGTACAATGATCAATAATTTACCTTCTACCAAAATATGGTAAAGGTTTGCATATGCTTCACTTTTGGTGAAGCCCGACCTGGTGAAGTAGTTGTTGATCATGGTGTACCAAGCACGACGTGATTTTTTCAGTCCATACAATGCTCTCTTGAGTCTGCATACATGCGACTCTCTGTCAAAGGTCTCAAATCATTTCGACTACTCTATATACACGTCTTCCTCAATCACTCCATTAAGGAAGGGTATCTTTACATCCATTTGATGTATCTGCCATCCCATCTGCACTGAAAGTGAAAGGATAGATATGATTGATGAGTACCCTAAAACTGGAGCAAAGTTATCATCATAATTAATTCCCTCCACCTGAGAGAACCCTCTGGCCACAAATCTGACCTTGTGTTTCTCAACACTCCCATGTGCTACCTGCTTCACCTTGTAGATCCACATGGATCCTAAAATTGACTTTCTCTCTAGTCTTGGGAAAACTTCCCATTCATTGTTTTTGATGATGGATTCATACTCCTCTACCATGGAATCAACCAAAACAAGTTGCTGCACTGCCTCCTCGAATGAGGATGGCTCAATCTCTACACTCTCACTCATAAGAGCCATGTAGCCAGTGTACTACTATGGAGATATTCTCTACCTGCGTTGTGATGTGGGTGCTCCCACATTCTCTCTAGAATTAAGCACCAACTTGTTAGCCTCTCTGGTGCGCTTCCTTTCGTATCTGGATGTATTTGCATGAGTGGGTTCTTCCACTCTCTTTTCCTCTGCTTGTGGCTACTCCACATCTTGAGGTTCTTCTTTTGGAGCTAAGAGATCCTCAATTGCATGCAACTGAAGCTCCCTCTCAAGGGAAATTCACATGACCTTCCCTTCATCGAATGTCACATCTCTTTTGACCAATGTCATCCTGTGAGATTGCAAGTACACCCAATAGTTTTGAGGTGTATTTGTGTACCCCAAAAATATTACCAACTCAGATTTTGGCTCTAGCTTCTTCCTTGGCATATTTGGTTACATGAAAATATACTAATGAAACAAAAATTTTAAAGTGTGCCACATCTGGTTTCTTACTTGAAAAATCTTCCTCTGTTGTACTTATCCCAAGAATCCAATGAGGATTTTTTTCCTACACAAATACTATTGTGTTGCACGCTTCAAAACATAAGTGTAACTGCAGGTCCTAATCATGCAACCTCGCTCGTGTTGCTCCCACAATAGTTCTTTTCATCCTTTTTGCAACCGTATTTTTCTATGGGTTATAAGGTGCTATCAATTCCCATCAAATTCCTTCTAAAGAAAAATATTTCTTGAATTCATTTGAGACATATTCTCCACCATTGTCGCTCCTGACATCCTTCACCTTCTTCCTTATATCTTTCTCGACAAGTTCTTTGAACTCACACAATTTTGAGAACATCTGATCTTTCTTCAGCATGAAGAATATCCAACACTTGCATGAAAAATTATCTACAAAAATCACATAATACATGTGTTTTACTATGGAGGCTGTTAAGAATAGTCCACACACATCTAAGTGAACTCTTTCAAGGATATCCTTCGCTTGAATGTCCTTATCATGAAAGGTGGATTTAGTTTACTTACCCAATGTACACCCTTTGCATGTATCTCACTACTCAAGTGCACCCTTGGGAACTCCTGTAGAAATATGCTGCATGATATTCAAAGAGCCATGGGGTATATGGCCCAATATTCTATGCCATAACTCACCGATGTCTTGGCTTTTCACCTTCTCTGATTTCATACTCAAGGAAACACAATATTCTACATCATATTTATAGAGGTTCTTTACCCGAACCCCAATCTTCTTCGTGATGAAGGAACACCTTTCCTTTTCTAAATATCACATCATAGCCATGGTCTTATAACATAGCAACTGAAACTAAATTATTCTTTAAAACATGAACATACATGACATCTTTTAATGCGAGAGGAGTACCAGAATCCCTCTGAAAGGTAACAATACATATGCCGGTTGTGCTATACCTCTCGTCATCTCCCATATTGATGTGCATTTGGATATCCTTATCCTCCAATTTTTTGAAGATTCTTTGTTTCTAGTCTTATGGAATGAATCTCCACTATCTAGGTACCACACAGAACCCATCACTGATGACACCATGCATTCGATGAGAGTTAAATCCAACTCGAATTGTGAAGCAATGGCTTCACTTTCTGCTCCTCCCGAGGTCTTCTTGCCGACCTTATTTTGCGGAAACTTAGTGGCATAGTGTCCCAACTCATGACAGTGAAAACATTAAATCTTAGGCACATCCTTCTTCTTACCTGCCTGAATAGAATATGATTTGGAATGGGATGCCTTCCCTTTTCCTTTCTTTGCCTTTCCAGCCAAGGCACAATTCTCCTCATCATCAGTCTTTGATGAGGATCCATATTTGGTATTCCATCGAATCTCTTCTTGTACCAAGTCATACCATAATCACTCCCACTATGGTAGCTTCTCCCTCCCATTCACCGAATCTTGGTAGTTGTGCCAACTCTTGGGAATGCCTAGAAGTTCTAGGCTCACCAGATCATCTTCAACAACTATAACACACACACTTCCAATCTCATCTCGACATTGAGTGAACTTCGTCAAGTATTTTGGTATTGTGTCTCCCTTCTCCATATTTATTTTTCCGAGCTTTTCCTTCAACACCAGCTTCTTGTGGTCACTACTGTTCTGAAACAGATCTGTTAACGCCTTCCAAATAACATATTCAGTTTCCTTTCCATGGATGTTCGAGACAATATGATCTCGAACTCCTTGTAACAAAATCCTTCTCTCCTTTGCTACATTCTTCTTCCATGCATCAATATTTTGAGCATATGTTGCTACGGGCCTGGGAATATCACTTTCTATGAACTCCTTCAACCCATTTCATTCCAACACTGCTTCCATCCTATTCTTCCAAGCTATGTAATTTGAACTACCTCAAGGGAGTATTCGAGTCTCAATCGACAGAAATACATCCTGATCCTGTTGCTGGTCCTGAAGAGTCGATCTGAAAATTCGATTCACCTATTCAAAAAAAAATTGTATTCTTCTCTTCTTTAGTGATATCTGCTCTGATACCATGTATAAAATCAACATACATGGTATTCTACAAATTGCGAAAACCAATTACGATCACATAATCACATGAACAAGAAAGAAAAAATTCCAATCGCAAAACACAAATATTTATCTGGGGAAAGCCTTAGCTAAAAAGACCACTATCTCTATATTACATAAGTCAAAGAATATAAAACAATACAATGCTTCTCTTAGGCTTGAGATCTCTCCGCACCATCTCTGTCTATCTCACACTATCCTAGGTTAGATTTGGTTCAATACTTAACCAATTTCTTTCCTCTGGATAACCCGCCTTGCTTGTGCAATCCCTAGAGAAATTGAGCCCCTATTAGTTAGGAAATTACCCAATAATGGTTGTGTAATACATCTAAGGCCTTTTGCTGACTCCATGCACCACCTGTACAATATTCTAATTATATAACTGATAATACACTTCCCTTTAACTCCAATATCAACTAGGTCTTCCTCAGAACTGACATGCATGATATATTTTTAGTGAATTATCAGTTATCTGATTGATCAATGCATGTGAATTAAATTTTATTTAATTCAATGGACCTCTCACTAGTTCCTCCATCAATTAGAACTAGTTAAACTGATTTTAACTCAAATAATTAAGTTAAATAATTGCAACTCAAAATAAACTGCAACTAGACCCCCTAAAACTTAGGGCAGAAATCTACAAGCCTCTAGTTTGACCATAAAAATCAAATTAACTGAGCTAACTAAGCCTTCCTGAATTAGTTAATTCATACAAGCTTTCATGTGATGTGGAACTACAATTTCCTTCTAATTTAATTAAGGGAAAATTAAATTAGAAACCTCTTCTTGTTTCCATTTTCAACAATTCGAGCTCAGTGACATGCCTGCAATAACCCACTTTAATGTACTACCATTGGGTGTGTATGATATTTTATTGGGCATGGAATGGTTGTACTTACATTAAACCAAAGTGGATTGTTATGGAAAATAATTGAATGCTTGGATGAACAAAGAGCGAAAAGAATGGTGCAGGGCAGGAAAAAACCCATTTCAGTGAGGTTAATCACTGCTATGCACGCTAAACGCAACAACCGAAAGGGGTACATGTTATTTGAAATTCAAATTTCCAATAAATAGGAAGATGAACAACCCATAGGAGGTGCGGAAGCTGAAATGATACAAAGATACCTATTTTTGCAGCGATATGCAAATATCTTCCTAATAGAGATTCATGGAATACCTCCTCACAGAGAGATAGATTTTCTATCGAACTATTGCCTAGGGTGACACCAACATCTAAGGTGCCTTACATAATGAGCACCCTAGAGTTGGTTGAGTTTAAGTTGCATTTAAATGAAATTCTCGGCAAAGGCTACATAAGGCCAAGTGTGTTCCCGTGGGGAGCACCTGTATTATTCATGAAGAATAAAGATGGAAATATTAGACTATACATTGATTATAGACAAATAAATGAAGTGATCTTCAAGAAAAAATATCCGTTTTCAATAATTGATAACCTATTTGATCAATTAAGGGCAGTGACAGTCTTCTATAATATTGACCTGAGATCGAGATACCATTAGATGAGGATCAAGGAGGAGGATATCCATAAAAATGCCTTCAGAATGAGACATGGACACTATGAGTTCGTAGTGGTACCCTTTGGAATTAATAATGCCCCCACAACATTCATGTGCCTGATGAAGGATGTGTTGTGTCCCTATTTGGACAAGTATGTCATTGTTTTCATTGATTACATACTGGTATACTCAAAATCAGAGGAAGAGCATGAGATGTATCCAACCACAATATTACAATTACTGAGATAGCATAAGCTATATACACAGTTCAATAAGTGTTTTTTCTTCCAGTCACAAATACATTATCTAGGGCATATTGTATCCAAGTCAAGAATCTTAGTTGTCCCTGAGAAGATCAAAGCCATAAGAGAGTGGCCAACTCCAAAGAATGTGGATGAAGTTATGTCATTCATGGGCTTGGCAGACTATTACAGTAGATTCGTCTGAAATTTATCCAAGGTGGGCCATCCCATTTCGACATTACAAAGAAAAGGGAAGAGATTTGAATGGAGCGCACAATGCGCAAAGAGGTTTGAGAAACTGAAGTGGTTACTTACTATTGCACCAATACTCAGAATTCTAGATCCTCATAAGGATTTCGTAGTATGCATATATGCATGCAAGGAAGGACTTCATGGAGTTCTAATGCAAGAAGAGAAGGTAGTATGCTATGAGTTTAGGATGATGAATTAACATGAGGTGAATTACATGACTCATGAATTATAATTAACTGCCATCATTCATGCTATGAAAATGTGGAGGCATTACCTCTTTGGCAGGAAATTCACTCTCATGACCAACCATGGTGGACTCAAGTATTTGTTTGGACAACCAAAGCTAACTGCTAGACAAGAAAGATGGCTAGCCACACTCTACGAATTCAACTTTGAAGTCAAGTACCTAAATTGTAAAGAAAACAAGGTCGTTGATGCCCTGAGAAGAAGAATTCAGCCAAACTACTTAGCAACTGTAAGTTATTACATGACGAATTTGAAAAAAAGGATCAAAATTTTTGGACTTCAAGATGATAAATATATGCAATTAAGAGAACGGGTTCTACAACATGGTGAGTATGAAGAATATAGCCTCAATGAGGATGTGCTAATCAGGTTCAAAGATAAATTTTATGTGCCTAACAGCGAGGAAATGAAAGGGATGATAGTGAGAGAATTCCATGTTAAGCATTATTCGGTTAATTAGGGATACCAAAAGACCCTTACAACCATCAAAAAGTCCTATTATTGGAAAAATTTGAAAAAGGAAGTGGCTGACTTCATGGAAAGATGCATAGAATGCCCACATGTAAAGGATGAATGCAGACACTCGATAGCACTGTTACAACCTATCCCCATATGGAATGGAAATGGGAGGTAATTTCGATGGATTTAATTACAAGATTTCCATAAACGTCCATACAACATGATGCAATTATGGAAATGGTGTAAAAGCTAAGTAAGGTAGCCACATTTTGTAGCAGTCAAATCCACTAACTCATCTAGTGATATTGCACAAATCTTCATAAAAGAAATTGTGAGGTTACATGGAATTCCCAATAAAATTATATCAGATAGGGATGCCAGATTTACTTCAATAGTTTGGAAGGGATTATTTGCATGATTGGGAACAAAATTATCATTTAACATAACCTATAATACACATATAGACGAGAAAACAAAGAGTATCAACAAAATCCTTGAAGACATGTTACAAATGTACGTGATGAACCAACCAAAGCAGTGGGAAGAATACCTTACACTTGTGGAGTTTTCATACAATAATGGGTACCGATAATTCGTAAGGATGAGCCCATTCGAGGGCTGTATGGAAAGAGTTGCAATAATCCTATTAGCTGGAGTGACCCAGTTAAAAAAATCCATGCAGGGATGGATATACTCAAAGATACATAACAATAGGTTCATATCATAAATCATAACCTAAAAGTGGCACAAGATAGACATAAAATTTATGCATATCAACATAGGATGCATAGAGTTCCAAGTTGGGAAGAATGTCTATCTGAGAATTAAACCTAAGAAGAGTTCCCTGAGAATTGGGACGTGTGCCAAGTTGGCACCACCATATTGTGGACCATTTGAAATCCTTAATGGGATTGAACCAATGGCATACATACTGGCTTGACCTCCTTTAGTTAGGATTCATGATGTTTTACAAGTTTCTTTGCTTAAAGATACATACCGAACTCTGATCATGTGATTGATTTTCCTATGGTACAGGTGGAATCGGAAGGAGATTTCCATCCGGAACCAATGCACGTTCTATACCAGAGGAGTCTCAAGCTCTAGAATCGAGCCATAGAACAAGTCAAGATGCACTGGAAGCACTTTGGGCTAGAGGAGGATACACGGGAAATTGTTGATGCCATGAAGGAATATTTCCCTTTCTTGTTTACTATGTGTGCATATATTTGTAAACTATGTTTTGAGCTATGTATATAAAGCTCCATGAAACAATGTGTTTGCATATTGAAATTTATTGGCCTATGGGTGAAAGAACACTGAGGGCAGTGTTCCTGCAAGGGGGAGTGTATTGTGAGAACCCTTCTCGAGGTTATATCATAAAAGGCATTGTAATCGCATTATGAATATAACATAAAAAAGTGGGAGTTGAATAAAGGGGCACATATTCCAAAGTTTGGGAAGGAGGATGGCTTGCTTGGGATGTTGTGAATTGTTACAAGAAATCTAGAGCTGCTTGGACAACCATTAATATTCTTGATGCATGAAAATTGAATGAAATGCAATAGAAGGTACATAAACCATAACCCATGTTTCTTAAGCAAGGGTAAAGAGGAAAAGAGGACAAAAAATATAGGTCCAAGAAAAAAGGGGCTGCGAACTTCAAGACAACTAGCATTTATTTCAGAGGAGAAAAAAAAAAGAGAGGGAGGCATTCAAGAAGGAGGAGGAAGAAGGTCACCCAAGAAATTTAGGGAGAAGATTAGTGAGGATTTGGGAAGCAAAAGTCAGAAGAAGTCAGAGTGGTTGCAATATTCAAGTTTAGCTGAAATAGTCAACAAAGATGGTTGAAGAGAAGAGAAGGGGATTGGTTCTTGTATTCCCTGGAGGATGTGGGTTGAGTTGCTAGTATATGGAGCCTTGTAATAACTTGGGGTCCTTAGAGTTGTGGGTTGAGATATAGTCCCTGGAGACTTGTAACAACTTGGGTCCCTGGAGGCTGTGGGTTGAGACAAAGGTCTCTGGATCCTTGTAACAACTTGGGTTCCTAGAGGTTATGGGTTGGTATAGAATATCTAGATCCAAGTAGCAACTTGGGTCCCATAGAGGATGTGGGTTGAGATAATTGTCTCTAGAGCCCTATAAAAACTTGGGAAGAGACCATACTAAATTATTTCACAAGGTAGAATTGGTATATGACCATGGTGGCAGTGAATTCTGGACTCCTAGAAGGGGTGAATCACTACATATATACACCCAGGGTGAGATGGAGCACCTCTTGACCCACAATGTTGTTAAAGGATGATAGAAAACTATTGGGATTGATGAAGGAAAGTCCTCTGGAGTCCCTGCGGTTGTTGGAAGATGAAATTTATCTCCTCAAGCAAGTATCCCTCCCAATCTATGGAATTTGGCTGGGGGGTGACAATAACAAGTAACTGTGGCTGAAACTGTCTATGGTTGGGCGGAGAGCCCTTGTACCAGACTCAGTTTCCATGAAAGAATTAAAGATGAGTGTTTATTATATATTAATGAATCATGATACATGCTCTAGATTTTGTGTTGGTATTCCATATATGTATTACCAAATGTGTAAATGTATGTTTGTATATGCACCTTAGTGTTAGGCATTGTAGATATTGAGGCGTATGTTTGTTGCTTATTAAAAATAATGGTATTAATGAACAAGACTAGAACATGAGCCCATGAAACGTGAACCATTTCTATGTGAGTATCTTGCTGGCATTCCTGTGGTGGAACATATTAATGTATTAACATACAACATACATCAAGATAATAAATAAATAGATGTAATCCTGAATATGGTGATATTCTATGCAATATGCCTATGTTTGTTAAGAAAATCACATCTTTGAATAAGAGGAAACATGACACAAGTCATGATGAAGACCTTGGAGGCCTGAGTATTAGACTAAAATTAACATAGGGGTCATAGACCATTTTTCTTATTAATGAGAACAATTACAATAGATAGCCCGTGTGGGGAGGGTTTGAGTGATTTAAAGCACCCTTAACCTTGATGTTGAACTAGTGCATTAAAGTAAAAGTTCGACTGATGGAATCCATTATACTTGAGAGAGGAAAATATGAGGCCCTTACAGGAAGGAATGCCTAGCCTTGCATCCTCAACAAGCAAGGAATCTGTCATTGGAATTTTTGCGATGACAGTGGGGAACTAGAAGATTCTGTACAACACCAGAGCTGCTTACTGTCCTGAAAAGGATCTTGGCACCCTTGCTATGTGGCATGAGAGATGGAACTCCTTTAGGAGTTCACCCCAAGCCCTTAGTAGGTAATGGATATAGGAGCGCCTGCGTCGCCATGCCTATAACCATTTTTCAAAATCAGGGAAGTCAAGGGGGGTTAAGAACCATTATAAAATCCATTGCCTAAGCTTAGTAGGGGAAACATCACGAAATAGGTTAATGAATTCTCGCTGTCGGTACTAAGTGCCATAGAAAGATGGAAGGAGGGAAGAATATTTGAGTCTACACCATAACCGAAGAGATAAGGTCATGCTGATTAGCATAAGGTGGAGAAGCACTCCTCTGTGGGATAGTGTATCCTTCCAAGATGTATCGCAGACTGCTGGGGAAAGGTCCCTGAGTTGAATCATGATGAGGGTGGATATTTTCTTTGATGAGTAACAGAGAGTTATAATTCACCCTTAAAATATGAAATCTTATCCAATTGGAGGAGCAAACCCTAAGCATGGAAATCGATGATTGGATATTGACATCGCATGGTCAGATACTATCCAAGTGTAATGGCTCTCTGAAGTGATAAGGTTGAAGGGTTGGAGGTCGAGTGGTGAGAGACCATGGAGAGAGCTCCATCGAAGGAAGGCTGACACCGGCCTCAACTAGGTCAGAGGTCGAGCTGTCTAGTAAAGGTCACAAAATACTCGTGGTAAGGCCTACCCCGAGTAAGTCAAAGCTTGGGGTCATAGCGTCCAATTAAAGGTGATAACAAGCACATGGTAGGACCAACTATGACTAGGAATTTCTTGGGGTTTGGACAAGTTGATGGGGACGTGTGGGTAACCTAACCCTATGCACACCTGACTCATCATGTGGGCCTATGGAGGAATTCCAAATGGCAGTAGGAAATTATGTAAAGAAGAAGTATGTGTACTCAGGAAGTAACAATAACAACAACAAAAACAACAACAACAACAACAATAATAATAATAATAATAATAATAATAATAATAATAATAATACCAGAGAGAGAGATGGTCGAAATCTTAAGGTACCTTTCCCACGACTGGAATATGGAAGATGGAATTGCATAGTGGCCTCCCCTCCTACTAGGAGCAAGTGGGTTGGGTGTGTAACTTACAAGGACTGTCTTCTTTCCTCATTCTGATTTGATGTTATCCATAATGAAGATCCAACTTAGTGAAGAAATTTTCTCCATGCAATTCATTTAATAATTCATTAAGGACAAAAACATGAAAATTATCTTTGATTGTCATTTTTTTGAGTTGTATATAATTTGGACACATACACCATGAACCGTCCTTTTTGAAAACCATCACCTATTGGTGAATAGAAAGCACTCTGTCTAGGTTGAATGATGTTTGCCTCTAACATTTCCTGAACCATAATTTCAATCTCACTCTTTTGTGCATGTGGATACCTGTAAGGTCTAATGTTAGGTAGTATGCTTCCAGGTTGCGAATTGATAATAGGGTCATGATCTCGGGTAGGTGGAAGGCCCTTAGGAATCTATCCAAATAACTTAGAATGATTGTTGATAAATTTTTGGAAATCCACTGCAACAGAAGATATATATGTTTGAACATACATGAAAAAAATTGTGCAATTACACCTTGATGTATCATTTTTAGCAATTTTATCACTGTATTAGAGCTTATCACTTTACTGGTTTTCCCTTGGATACCTCTGAGATTAATTTCCTTTCCTTATGATAAAAATATTATGAAAAGATCTTGAAAATTAAGGGCTAGTGTTCCAAAATATTTTAACAATTGGAACCATAATTAACATAAAAACCAACCATTTGGATTGAAATCATGGGACCGATTATCAAATACACTCCCCCGTGCCCCCCCCCCCCCCCCCCGCCCCCCTCCCAACATAATATTATGGCACTTCCAAAAAACAATTTATGGTACCTCCATTTGCAATGATGACATGAAATTCTGTCGCTCGATATACAATGAATTAAGACATTTTCTAATTTGAAATTCATGAAATTATGGGTAATACTTGAATCAATCAATATTGTTCCCTTTTTATTTTTGATATATGCTTCTATCTAAAGGTTTTTGGAGTACTAATCCTGGCCAATGCATGATGAGATAGTTGGAGTAGTCTCTTCTAGCTCTATATCTTGTGAATTTTCCACTTCTTGATATTCTTCATCTTCATAGTCTATGTAGAATAACTTCTTCTCACTACATTTATGCACCTTACTATAATTGCTGTCATAGTTGTAACATTGTCCCTTTTCTCTTCTTTCATCCATTTGTTGAGGAGTCAACCTTATAAGTTTAGGAGAAGGAGCATGCTTTTTTCTATAGTTATTAGTGCCTAATTTTCTAGAGGCCATATTTTTACTTTTAAAATTTCCTTGCCAGACTAAAATCATACTCTATAGATTTAGGTTCAAAGGGACACACTTCATGTTGTATCCTTTCCTTTAAAGTTCCCATAAATAGTTCTAAGAAATTATCCTATGAAATATTACTTACTCTAAGACTCAACTTTTGGAATTGTTGACTGAGCTATGTAATTGAACATTTTTTCGAATATTTTCCAATTTCAAGAATGAATTACTCTTAATATCCACAAAATGTGCTATTAATTCCTCTGTAAAAATGGTTCAAGATATAAAAATATCCTTTTTTCTTCCACAAATCTATTGATACCTGTTGTCGCTGTGACAACAACCCTCCAAATTTTTTCCTAATCTAATTTTGGAGCCTGCATGAACTATTGTTTCAAGTATTGAATACCCTTGAATTATTCTAAGTGTTGCTTTTACTACTAATTCAAATTTCTCTAAGTGTCTTCACTTTGTTTTTAGGAGCACTTGTGTCGTCTCTCTAAAGATGGGAAAATTCCTAGATTTTCCTGACTTAGTAACTAGTTTTCTATTAATTTTGGGAAACTAGGTCCAAACTCCATGTTGCACTACTCATATGAAGATGGTCATATTTTTTTTGGATTCCTCTTTTGGAGAGGTGAAATATTGATCTAAATATCATCTTGATCAGATGAGAAGAACATTGATTTTGAATTTAATTTCCACATGTGCAAGGTCGACCAAATTTATTCCACATGCCTAAGAGATGTGTCACACACCCTCATTGATGAATATAATTTGGAGAGACTTGGAGGTCATTTTATCATGATCTCATCACACATTCTCTTATTGTGATCTGATTGGTTCGATAGCCTTTGGAGGCCTTTTTCCCTCACACATGTGGAGTGAAGCTATGTTTTCTGTGTTGATATTTTTAGGGCTTTTCTGCTGCAGCATTGGCCGTGGTCAACCCTTGGTCTCTTGACCTCAATATTTTGTAGAAATTCAGATTTTCGGAGGCCGTATAGCTGGGCACTAAAATCGAGGAATTATGGGTTGTTTGACCGAAGCCCTAGTTTGTTGCGTTGAATTTTTCAAAGCTGCCCGCATTGAATTTTCTGTGCAGTACCTGGTTTGATTTGCGTTGACTTGTGATGAGTTGTATTTGAGGGCTGTGGGTGTGACACTTGAAAGTGCTAGCTGACCAAGAAATACTTTGCTAGTTGAAGCATCCCGCTGACCGTCGTAATGCCACAATATCTCACATATTTTTTGGACCAAAGGAATTGCAAATTTCTGATCTATATTTGGCTTGTCTTCTATTGATCCATTATTGTGTTCTATCATCACTTTACTTTCAAATTTATGTGATTTCTATTTTGTATTGGGCCTAAGAAATATTGAAGTAAAAGTGCATCAAGCATAGAACACCATGGTATCTAAATTTAACATGGTTTCAGAGCTAAGGTGAATCAGGCTCAGTCACAGTCCCTGTCCCATTTGACGAGATGCACTCAAGAAGAAACAATAATGATGGAGTATGACTCTAATGGCAATGTAAGTGACCCTACTGCCTTCACCGCTCATGCAAATAAGAAGAACAATGGTGGCCCGAGAAATCAAAACCATGGTAGAGCGGTGCCCAACGGAAGGAAGGGAAGATGTTTCACTTGTAACATGAATAGTCACTATGCAAGAGAGTTCCCTAATAGAAGGGACTCTTCGAGGGATGATGACAACAACAAATTGAGAAGGAATGGCAGGAACAACAGGTTCCAAGGAAAAAGGAAGGCTCCCTCTGATCGTAATGGAAATGGGCAACCTTTCAAGAGGTCAAGAAATTCCAGGTACAATGAGTCTAATCTTGTTGATAATAAGAGAAATGATTTTATTTTTGTATCTGCCCTCTCTGCTGCATCTCCACCCGACACCCTAGATGTCTGGTTAATTGATAGTGGTGCTTCAAGGCACCTCACTGGTTATAAAGAAGCCCTTTCTGATTTTTTTGAGAAGGATACTAATCTGGAAATTATCCTTGGAGATAATTCCACCTATCTTGTAAAAGGGATAGGGACTGTGACCCTCCATTTATCTCAAGGTCAAGTCATCTGATTACAAGATGTGTTGTATGTACCTAATTTGAATAAGAACCTTGTGTCCATTTCGGCAATGGATGAAAAATGGTTCAAGGTAGAATTTTTTGATGGAAAGGTACTTATCTGGAATAATAACTTCAAGGAAGCTCTTTCTATTGATTTTAGAGTTGATACACTTTACTAGGTTGGAGGAAGTATATTGGGGGCTATGACATGTGATACAAATCTTCAAATAGTGTTATGGCACCGAAGGTTTGCACACCTTCATTACAAAACCCTTCCCGAAGCAAGGAATGTGGTGACAGGGATGCCCGAATTGAGAGATGATCATGAAGGTATATGTTAGGGTTGTGCGGAAGGGAAGCAAGGGACCATTCCCCTCAAGTGTCACAAAGACAACTGATATATAACAGTTGATACATTCTGACTTATCTGGTATGCTGCTCGTGACATCCTTGGGAGGATGTTCCTATTACATGGCTTTTACAGATGACTTCTCCCGCAAGACCTGGATATTTTTTTTTGAAGAAGGACAAAGCATCCAAATAGTTTCGTACCTTCAAGGCCTTGGTGGAAAATCAAACAGAGAAGAAAGTCATAGTCTCGAGGACCAAAAATGGGACCGAGTATGAGTCAAATGAGTTTAATGACTTTTGTAGAGAAGCTAGAATTAAGAGGGAGACCACAATTGCGTACACTCCTAAGAAAAATGGTGTTGTTGAAAGAAAGAACATGAAAAACGTGGAAGTTACTTGTGCCATGCTATGTGACCAAGGTCTTCTGAAGTTTCTATGGGGAGAAGCTATGAACACTACTGTGTGTGTTCAAAATAGATGCTTTCATTCCACTCTGGACTCCAAAACTCCCGAAGAAGTATTATCTGGTAAAAAACCTGATGTTTCTCATTTTAGAGTTTTTGGTTGTCCTGTTTACTTTCATGTGTCAAAAGAAAAGAGAAGCAAGCTGGATTCTTTTGGAAAGAAGGGAATGTTTGTGGGCTATAATGAAACTTCGAAGGCATATAGAATCTATGTTCCTGGTCAAAGAGAAGTGAAGATATGCTAGGATTTCACATTCAATGAAGATGCTACCCTCAAGAAAGTAAGAAATCTCCATAGCTTCAAGGAAGAGAAAGAATACGAAGCAGTAGGGAAGTTGGAAGAGTCGAAGGATGACCTGATGCACGATGTTGAAGGACCTATGATCCCATTTATTCACCTCCTTCAAATAAGAGAATACCCTCATGGCTTAGGGATAATCTTAAATATGCTAAGAGAGATATTTCCCCAAGGGGGAAATTCCATGAAAGGAAGAAGCCGAAGAGATACCAAGGGTATCTAGCAGCGATGAGTACGATAGTACAATCTGAGCCTGGAATATTTGAAGAAGCCGTAAAGAATAAAGTTTGGAAGGATGCTATGCACAAAGAATATGAATCCATTATGAAGAATGATGTTTGGGAAGTGGTCCCAAGATCGGAGGAAAAATCTGTTGTTACCTTGAAATGGCTCTATAAGATCAAGCGTGGATATGATGGAAGTGCTGAAACATACAAGGCAAGATTCGTTTCCAAGGCTTCTCTAAAAAATATGGCATAGATTATGATGATATATTTTCACCTGTGGCCTGCTATACCACCATCCGATCTATTATTTCCCTTGCTTCTACGCAAGGATGGAGTCTACATCAGATGGATGTGAAGACCGCTTTTCTATATGGATATATAAAGGAAGAGGTGTATGTGGAGCAACGTTTGGGGTTCGAAATCCGAGATAGAGACACCCATGTATGCAGGTTGAAGAAAGCCCTCTATGGGTTGAAGCAAGCCCCCAGGGCTTGGTACGAGAGGATAGATAGCTACTTGATGAAGCTGGGCTTCAGTTGAAGTAATGCTGTTCTGGACCTTTATTTTAAGGTTGATAGAGAAAGGCCTCTCATTTTGGTTCTCTTTGTGGACAATCTCTTCTTGACAGGTTCCGACCCTCTCATTCATCAGTGTAAGAGGGAGGTAGCTTTTGAATTTGAGATGAAAGACCTAGGACTGATGCACTACTGCCTAGGCTTGGAGGTCTGGTAGAGGCCAGGTGAGATTTTCCTTTCACAAGGAAAATATGTCGTGAAGCTGCTGGAGAGATTTGGTATGGTGACTGTAAGTCTGTGTTGACACCGATGGAACTCAAATTTAAGAAGTTGAGTGGAAACACTGCTGGGCCTGTGCTAGCAAATCCTACCGAGTATCGACAACTCGTAGGGGCCTTGATGTTCTTAGTGAACTCCCATCTGGACGTATGTTTTGCTCCCATCTGGACGTATGTTTTGCAGTGAACACTTTGAGTCAACATATGGTTGAACCTCATCACATTCACTGGATTGGTGCCAAGAATTTGTTGAGATATATTTGGGGCACAAGAAACCATGGGATGAGATACAATGCTGGGAGTTTGAGACTCCATGGATATACTGATGCCGATTGGGCTGGCAGTGTGGTGTATCACAAGAGCACATCTGGATGTTGCTTGACCTTGGGTTCTTCTTCGATTCCTGTATGAGCAGGAAGCAAAAGCTGATGGCTTTGAGCACTGTTGACGCCAAATAAATTGCAATGAGTATGGCCAGTTGTGAAGCTGTTTGGTTGCGAAATCTCTTCAGTGAGATGTTCGGGCATGTGCTAGATACCACCGTTATCCTTTGAGATAACCAGAGCTGGATTCGTCTTTATGAGAATCCTGTGTTCCACGATCGATCCAAGGATATTGATATTAGGTACCACTTTATCCAAGATATGGTACAATGAGGCACCATAAGGCTCGATCATATAGGAACTGATGAACAAGTCGCAAATATTCTCATGAAGCCCCTAGGGAAGGTCAAGTTCCTAATGTTTCGTGAGAAGCTTGGAATCATGGAAAGACCATATTATGAGGGTCCTGCTTGAGTTGGACTATGAGCTCTAGGAGCTCCAAGGGGCTTGGGGATTGCTTCTTGGAGCTATAAGCACTCATGGGGCTAGGATTTTCGAACCTCGTGGTGCTTCTACACCACCATTATGATATTGAGTTGGTTCGCCTCTCTTTGATATGTGCCCCGCACACATCCTACCGATGGAGTTTCAGACTCATGGGAAGTACCTCTCATTTGGCTAATGAGGTGGGAAATGTGGATAGAAACCATAACAAGACCGATGGACGCATCAGAGATTTCCGTACTCTCTATGTTTAGGATGGCACATGTACAACACCTTTATCCGGGATCAAGTATGATAAGGTTTTATCCTCTAAACTGACTTCAGGTCAATAAACTAACTTTGACTTAGTATGAGACTCTTTTGAGTTCGAGAGAGGTTTTTACCTCTAAGCTGACTTCGGGTCAGATATGTGTGATGTATTTGTGACTCACCTTTTGTTCTAAAATAAAGAGCCAAAAAATCAAGTTACGACAGGATGATGCACAATGCTTGGTTTGGTACATGATGGATGGCACTCGTGGACAAATGGAGTTCTCCCTAGTTGAGAGGGAGTGTTGATTTTGGGAAACTAGGTCCAAACTCCATGTTGCACTGCTCATATAACGATGGTCATATTTTTGTTGGATTCCTCCTTTGAAGAAGTGCAATATTGATCTAAAGATCATCTTGATTAGATGAGAAGAACATTGATTTTGAATTTATTTTCCAAATGTGCAAGGTCAGCTAGATTTATCCCACATGCCTAAGAGATGCGTCACACACCCTCATTGATGAATATAAATTTGAGAGACTTGGAGGTAATTTTCTCATCATCTCATCACACATTCTCTCATTGTGATATGATTTGTTTGATAGTCTTTGGAGGCCTTTTTCCCTCACACGTGTGGAGCGAAGTTGTTGTTTTCTGCGCTAATCTGTTTAGGGATTTTCTGCTACAACGTTGACCAGTGTTGACCGTGGTCAACCCTTGGTATTTTGACCTCAATCTTCTGCAAAAATTATAATTTTAAGAGGCTGTACGACTGGGCACTAAAATCGAGAAATTCCAGGCTGTTTGACCAAAGCCCTAGTTTGCTACATTGATTTTTCTGAAGCTGACTGCGTTGAATTTTCTGCGCTGTACCTGGTTTGACTTGTGTTGAATTGTGATGAGATGTCTTTGTGGGCTATGGGTGTGACACATGAAAGTGCTGGCTGACCGAGAAAGACTTTGCTGGTTGAAGCATCATGCTAACTGCTGTAACACCACAATATCTCATATCTTTGCTGGACCAAAGGAATTGTAAATATGACCTATATTTGGCTTGTCTTCTATTGACCTATTATTGTGTTCTATCAGCATTTTACTTTCAAGTTTATGTTATTTCCATTTTGTATTGGGCCTAATAAATATTGAAGTAAAAGTGCATCAAGCATAGAACACCATGGTTATCTAAATTTAACACTTTCACTCAACATGAAACATACACAAAAGCAGTAAAAGCCTCCCCTTTATCTAAGAAAAATTCACTTTCTCAACATAGCATTCACATAGGGACATTTTTCATTGGAACTACACCTCTCTTAAGCAAAAATGCACTAATAACCCACAACGAGCGCACTTTCACTACAAGGAAAAAACCCTGTAGTGGAGGTTATAAAGGAGGTTTTTAGTGTTATAAAATTGGCCAAAATTGTCAAAAAAACATTTGCTACAACATCCGTTTATGGTTACGGAGGTTTTGGTGGAGCTTTTAACGGAAATTCAACACAAATAAAAAAACTGGGCGGCCGGAGGTTATTAGAGATGTTTTTTCATCGGTGCGCTACTAAGGTTTAAACGCACCGGTGCGTGTCATCTAGTCGGTGGCCCCGAGGTGGTCGAAGGTGCATGCACCGAGCCATCAATGTATAAAACCGCACCGGGCGCAATATTGGTGATACAACGCACGGGGCCGTTCTAATTGGCCTTGGGATTTGTCCAGTGCCCATAGTTTGTCTCAATGCACCGATGCGCCGTATCAGACAAATGCACCGATATTTATAATTGGTATTGGTATTTGTGCGGTGCCCATACGTCGTACAAATGCACCGGTGCGTAGTCTCACATAAAAGCACCGGTGTGCAATATCGCACAAACACATCGAGATTTTTAATTGGTTTTGGTATTTGTGCGGTGCCCATAGGTCGTAGAAACGCATCGGTGCGTTGTAGCATACAAACACACCGGTGTACAGTAATTGACACATACCAATGTTCATTTTGTATTTTTTAGAAACATCGACCTGTGACAGTGCAATTCTTGTGATTTTTCTAAATTCATTATTCATCAAAAGTCGACACATCTTATAACAATATTCATATTAATTAATTTTTTTTTAATGCATTTGAATGTGATGTTTGGATTAATTTGTTATATCATATCATAGTTATTGTGATTTTTTAAAATTCATTATTCATCAAAATTCGACACATATATATCTTATAACAATATTGATATGAATTAAATTTTTATTAGTGCATTTGAGAACGACAATGGAGAACACAATAAAATAAATTAAAACACATTATATATATATATATATATATATATATATATATATATATATATATATATATATATATATATATATATATATATATATATATATATATATATATAATCCTTTTAATATACAAAATGGGACCGTTATTGGCATCCCTTTGTCTTTCAATTGAGACACTATGTCCATTACATTAAACAAAATGTCTGATTTCACAGACATATTTCAATAAATACAACACCCTGCTTTGATATCCAAACATAGTGATCATCATTCTTTGCTTGAACTGTTGTCACTAATAGAGCTACTTCCATGACTTGGCTTATTTTCAGGAATGTTTTGTTCACTCTGTTGATTGTTTTCTTCTTCTTCACCTTCCATCTACAAACATAAAAATAAATTGTAATGACTGTATATACATTGGTGAGAATAATGAAAATTTCAATATTAAATAATATACATCAATGTAAATCGAAAATAAATGACGTACCATTGCAACAATTGACTCATAAACTATACACATTCTTTCAAAACCATGTACCAATCTACTCTTTCTAAACTTCTATTTGTTACGTAATGACATTGAGCTCGTAAGTTTATACTCCATAAAAAATCATATATTTAATATAAAATATTTTTTTTGTTCTATTAATTATAGACGGAGCTAAGTAAAACTATATCGATAGATGCTTATAAATTCCACAATTAATTTCTGATATGCCAACATATACTCACAACCCATATTTAACCTTTAACCCACTCTAACTAATGAAATGATGGTTCTTCTTTGTATGTTAGCACCTGTTTGAAGACATTCAATGATGATTTTTGTAAAACAACTTAAAAAATAAAAAAAATGAAATCTAGTTAAGTTGTTATAAGGAAGTAACAATTACTCACAAACTTAGATATCAACCCTTTTCTTTCTTGTCGTCCTGTTTTATGTGTTGAATGGGTTCCATTTTCTTTTCTTTTCTGCAAAAAAATACTCGAAAATTAATATTTAATGCTAAATTGTTTATTTATTGTACCTAATGATCGAAAAATTCAATGACTACATATTACATTTGAAGCACGTTGTTGTTGAGATGGCTCCTCCTGCAATGCAATTTTGTCCATTTCTTTGACCATCTGCGTGTACACCTTTTTGGACATTCCTACTGTCATATTTCTGATATCAGCTCGTTCACCTTTTTAGATTTTCATAATCTTCATGAAAATGTAACATGACAATAAACTATTTAATTTCTATATTGATATATGAAAAGTAAATAAAACAAAAGTGATATTTATAAATAATTCTAGACAAACATTTAAAGAAATATTACTTTTTCATTCCTTCTTTTTTGTTGTTGTATGCTTTTGCTATTAAAAGTTTGACATGTCTCATTGACCAATTCTTTGGAAATTCTTCCTGTAGTTTAGATAAAATTTGGTTCTTGCAATCATTGGATTGATTTTTTTATTGTAAGTGGAAAGGAAGTCTATACATTCGTTCCACTAGATCCCTCAAACTTTTGTAAGCTTTCCCCCCTTTCGTTAACCTCCAACACCACTCCAGATGAGCTAAGGAGCAATTCATTTTCATTTGCATGTTCTATAATTTTTTTTCTTTTCTTAGAACAATATTTATTTTTTGAGTTTTTGGTCCCTGTAGAACATTAAATAGATGTGAATTAATAAAAAGTTTGACACATGTTATCTAATAATTTTAAGTATACTATTAATGAAAATTTAAAAAAGAAACTCATATTGGATCGATAGTATTTTTTCATTCACTTGATTTATAGTTTTGCAATTTTTCCATCAAGCTTTTACGCTCTTCTGGTCCTAGATCAGAAATAATCTTATCGAGCTTTGTCATTTTGTGGCTCTGCATGATACACAGTAAACAATACATATTAGTTAAACTTACATATAGTTTAAAAATAATATTTTTTTTATAAAGAATTTACAAAGAACTTACATTTTTTGCTTTTCTTGATGTGTTATCAGTATTTTTGTTACTTGATCTCTTGTTAGTAATTTATTTATCAATCTGAAACCTCTACCATATCATTCATTAATATATTTATAAATAAATTGTCAACTTTTCAAGTAAAAAAGAAATCTCAAGAAACCGGTGCGCCTTTAATGAGGTAGGCACCGACGTCGGTGCATAGGGGTCTTATAAACGCACCGCAAAAATAGTATAATAGACCGTACGGTGCTCTATGTCAACAAGGAGCACCGGTACATTACATGTTAACCACCGCACCGATTAACACAGAGAAAATAATAAAAATTGTCCAGTGTTAGTTTTTGTAGCATAAACGCCCTATGCAAACAAGGGACCACCATACAGTGCTCTCTGTCAACTAGGAGACCTGGTGCGGTGCGTTATATGTTACATGGTGCACCGATTAACACAATAAAATAATTTTTTGTGAAGCAACACTTTCGTTGTGTGCCTTAATGAAATAGATCGCTATCGGTGTGCCCCATGTAACCTAGTGCACCAGTGCCCTATTTTAGATATGGTGTACTGATTAAGAAAAAATGTTTTTAAAATTTTTATTACACAGTACTTGCACAGTGCACTGGGATAATACAGAGCACCGGTGCCATAGGTTACTCAGGGTGCACTGATAAAAAAAAAACCTTTTTTTTCAAAAATTCACACAAGGGCCGAGATGGATTGGGATCCAACTATGCAAGTCGTCTAGTGGGCTGGATGTCAATCTAAGATTAAAAGCCATAATTCTGAAATCACAAAAACAGGGAGAAGAAAGGGCAGAAACAAAAAGAATGAAGGGTTTAGGGTAAAAATGGTTTTTGTTTTTTTGTTTTTGTTTTTTGTTTCTGAAAATGAAAAAAAAAACTACAGGAAAAGTAAAAAAAAAATCAAATTTAAGCACGAGATCATTTGAAATTCCATGCTAAAGGGTTCGAATCACCAGAGGTTTGGAATTCTAATTGTTTGAATACTTCTGTTCGAACATATTTCGCTGCTCCATAGTGCTCTCGTGCTCTCTTGCTCTAGGTATGTCTCCTGCAAATCTCTGGAGGTTTTTTTTTGTAAAAATAGTGAAATAATAAAAAGTGTTTAGTATTTAAAGAATTGTTTTATGAAATTAGATTTTTGAAAATATTTTGGCGCCCATTTTTCAATTTACTGTTTTTTTTTTTTTTTTTTATAAAGTAAATAGAGCTGCGCTTTTTTTATTTGCGGTTATTCATCACCGGTGCGTCACTTAATAGAACCGCACCAGTGCTTCCATTGATAACACGACACCGGTGCACAGTAACTAAAACACACAAGTGCGGTTATCTGTACATTAGCACCGATTTGCGGTTAAGGCTCTGAAATTACTTTTAGGTGTGTACACCAAAATTTAGTGAACTCTAACCATAGAAATTGAGAAATATAATTTTGTTTATTCTTGATGGAAATATGCAATTAGAATTAGAATTTTGTTTATTCTTGAGAATTAGAATTAGAATTAGAATTGGATAAATTCTTGATGGAAATAACTATTCTTTTAATGCATTTTTTTTTATTACAGGAGGTCCCCATTGATTATGTGGAGAGAATGTCATGTGGGGCGTGTGAAGATGCAATACTATAGGGCCCAAGTGGGAAATTGTGGCATGTGAACCTTGCTATGCTAAGACGTGAGAAATTTTCACAAATGGTTGGGAAAGTTTTGTTTATGAGAATTTTATTGAAGTTAGAGATATTTTAGTTTTAAGACATATTGGAAATGTACATTTTGCTGTGAAAATATTTGGGCCATTTCTTTTCAAAACTACACCTATTCTTCTTTCAGAAAAAGAAACTTGAACCTTTTCACAACCTGCAACAAGAAAAGGTGCCAACAGGAGCCTATGACATGCATATCTATTTCTTACATGCATATCTATTTCTTCTGTTGAGGTCTCAAAGGAATTGATTATGGCCAGTCTACTTCGTTGAGGAATCTGCCTGAATTTTCTTTGGTTCTACCGAAGGGTGCAGTTACTAACAGATACAGGATTGTAAGCTCCCTCCAACCCTCATTAAATTACAGAATATGGAATAATGCTCAAGTATATGACAACAGTCTTCAATCATGTTCTCAAAATATATGGGTTCTTTGTTAAATGCATAACTACAAGACTTGGTCATATCTCTGCTAGGAAAAATTCAGTTGAAATAACAATACGACAGGGTCGGTACTGTCTACGGTCCCATGAACCCATAAAACCCACAAAAAATCTCAAAAACCTTTTAATAAAATGCAAAATAGTCCATTTTTTTTTCTATTGCATTCTTGACACTCGAATTCTTCTAAAATCTGTTCATGGAATTAGCATCCATAAGAGGCAACACAATGGTAATATACTCATATTCTTCTAAAATCTGTTCAATGGAATTAGTACATGTGAAATGGTACTTATCATGTTTCCAGCTCGGCAACTAATATAATTGATGGCAGCCCCTAGATCAATCATAGTGGTGGGGACTATGACACCATCTATATGCACATCAATAAGTAGACTACCAGGGTCTATGTACTTTGGAAATATCACCTCCCAGCATCAGGTCAGACAGTTGTCCTACCACATTGATGGTGGGGGTATCTCTCTTCCTTCTCCTAGGTTTCTTGAAGCACTTTTCTTTGATGAGCCTATTGTGGATAGGGACATCCTTAATGTCCTGGAGAAGTGGTATATTTACACACAAATTTTCTAGTTCTCCTAGGATTTCGGTCTCATCTGGGGTGTGATGACTAGCGTGGATCAAGCGCTTAGGAAAAGGAGGTTTTTGGATTTGAGTGTTACCTTCTTCTTTTTCCTGCTCAACCTCTACAGGAGGAGATGGAGTATGGTTTTCTGGGAGTAATCTTCCTGAACTTATATTAACCTCCTATATCTCCAAAGAATAAGCTGTATGGGATGTTTATCCACTGGGAGCCTTTTGTGCATGTCTGTTGTTTGGGTTCAGATTGGGTTATGTAGGTATAGGTAGCCTAGGTGGAGCAACATGAGTAAGTAGAGGTTGAGGTTGGGGTGGAGGCATTAGAGCAGGTGGTTGATTTTGTTAAGGCCTCCACCCTTGGGATGGATTTTTCCACTGAGGTTTTTGTGGAACATACTGCTAAAATGGTTGGTTTACTGGCTGAGGATTATATGAAGGGTTGTAAGGCCAAGTAGGAGGTGTAGACCAGGATGGAGGAGTGGGGGTGTACCAAGGTTGCACGGGTGCAATTTGATTATTGTGATAGTAAGAGTAAGGTGTGGCTTTCATACCTTGTTGATATGACCTAGGGCCTTGAGGCCTTCTCTGGTTGATGAAATAGAGTTTCTATGGCATTGCTTCCCCACCTTGAAATACAATCTTAAGTCCAGGTAAGTAGGGAAACTTTTCTGTGGCATGATTTTCCTCACAGAATAAGAAAACTTCTATGATATTCGGTGGACATTCATTTCTTGGGTGCTTCCGGGTACATCTAGGAAAAAATATGGTCAGGGCTCTCTCTGCTTCCTCTTTATTGCTTTTGGCTTGTGTTGTGTCCATTTTCAAAGCAAAGTTGTGCAACATGTCACTCTTGAAGTCATCTATCATGTTTCCAATCTCATGTTTTATGAAGGTGGAAGAGGAAGGGGTATTGGATGTACTTTGACTAGCTCTGCCCTTCTTCCTAAATGCCCTAGAATGGTTCCGAAATACATTTTTTATTGCTTCATAGGGTTGTTGGTAGATATCTCTTCCCGATAGAATATTCAGGGTTTCTATCATCTCTTCTCCGATCCCTTGAAGAAGTACGAGTTTAAGTGAGTTAGGATCAAGAGTATAATTGGCTCTCTTATAGTTCAATTGAAACCTCTCTTCATAGTCCTCTAAGGATTCATCTAGCCCTAAAGTCATCCTAAAGATCTCATCCTTAGTTTCCTTGGACCTACAATAGTATTTGTATTTGTTGATGAAGGTCTCTTCCATCTGTGCCTAGGTAGTGATGCTATCCCTAGGCAGGCCCATGAACTAGCGCAAGGCTTCATCCTTAAGGGTGGATGGGAAGAGCTTCAAATTATGATCATCATAGGTGTAGTTATAATTCATACAAACAACAACAAATTCAAACATGAATGTGTCATTGTCCTCAGAGGTAAGTCCATGAAAGTGTGGAAGAGTTGAGGGGCTACTGTTCTTCATCTTCTTTTCACCATCTGCCTCTCTTATGGGAAAGGCTCTCTAGATCCCAGCCATGGTTAAGATAGGTGAAGCAGGTCCCTCATTTGAAACAAGGTCTTCTTCTTCTTCTCCAATAGGATCCTCAAAATATTTAGAAGGCTCTCCTATAGGGGTTTTAATTTCACTGTCACTGAAGAAGAGTGAAGGGTGGCTAGGAGGTGATGTGGGGGTCTTATGTAAGATTTGTATTTGAGTATTCCTACTCCTACGAGGCATGAAAATCACATATTTTTGTATTTTTTTTTTAATATTTCTAAAATAACATGAAAAGAAAGGAAAGCAGAAAATAATTCTAAAACAAAATCAAAATATATACTAGACAGCTCCCAGGAAATGACGCCAAAAAGTGGTGAGCCCTGATATTGCACTAAGAGTGCTGAAACTCCCAGGGGTTTCCTTACTTTACTTTATCAACCCGGGGTTCATACAAACTTGGAGGTGACAGAGCTATATACACAGCAGATGCATTTTTTTCATGTCATCCTCTTCTGCTTTACGAAAGGGTGCTTTTTCCTAAACTATGATAAAAAATGAAAAGTAAATTACTAGAAGGAAATGACAGAAAGGAAATTAACTTAATTTGCACAAAGGAAATGTCGGAAATGAAACTAATTTCATGTGCAGAAAGGAAATAACAAAAAGAAACTAAATTAAATTGCCAAAAATAAATGGCAGAAAGGAAAGTAATTCATTGGGAGGAGGCTTACATCATCAAGGTTTAGGTTGTATTGCTCCTTCTTATTCATGACTAATACAAACAATTTTTTCTTTCTTATTTCCACTTGTTATGATGCTTTTTGTAAAATTTTTTGATCTTTTGCATAGTTTATAATTGAATACTATATTAATGTTATGATACATGTTATGCTGCAATTTCCATTCACTTCGTGTTTGACTCATTATCTACATTATGCTTTCATTCCTTGTTTGTTTTTTTTCTATGCAGATTTTCTCTTGAAGAAGAGAGGAAGGGATTTTGAAGGCATCAAAGGGACATCCATAAGAGAGGTAAGATACTATTTCATATTTCATATATCATGTTTCGGTTATAGATTAAGGAAAGATAACAACTACTTGTTTGTTTGTTTCTATATTTTTCCTTAAATCTAAGGAGATCTCTCTTGTCTACAAGAGCGATTTGTCTGCCATAACAAAAACTAGAAACCAATCTAGAAGAAAAATTGGAAGCAAATCCTGGCATTATTTCTGGAATTATTCTCAGCTCTATTCCTAGCACTTTTTCTGGTGTTATTCTCGACAATATTTCTCGCGTTATACTTGGCACTATTTACGACATCATTTTCGGTGCAATTGTCGGCGCCACTTCCAGCAGGATTTTGGGTGTTATTCCTAGCCTTATTTCTAGCACTATTTACGACGTGATTTCCGGCGCAAATCTAAGTGCCACTTTTGGCTGGATTTAAGGCACTATTCCTGGCATTATTCTGGGACATATCAATTGGACCTGGAAATATCCTTTTGGTTCCACTTGGATCATATTCCAATAAATCACGTGATAAGTACTAGGAATATACTTTTTAAGCAAAGACACATGAAATGTATCATGTATCATGAATATGCATGGATACAGGAAATGCAAGCCTGTATGCAACAAAATCGATATTCTCAAGGATCTCAAATGGTCCACAGTAATGTGTTTCCAATTTGGAACAACTACCTTGTTTCATTGATCTCTTATGTGATTTAAATTTTAGCAAGACGTGATCCCCAATATTTAATTATTTGTGAATTTTATGCTTATCCACATAACTTTTCTACTTGTCCTAGGAAGTTTTCAAATTCTCCCTGATTTTCACAGCCTATTCTTCCATATCTCTAAGTAATTCTGGACCAACTATGAATTTTTTTATCGTATTTCTCCAACTCATAGGAGTATTTCACTTTCCACCATATAATGCTTCAAACATACTCATCTTTAACAATGCCCGATATCCAGTAATGTATTCAAACTCTACCAAATGTAGTTATTCCTCCCATTTGGATGGTTTATCCATCACGTAGATTCGTAACATATCGTCAATTACTTTATTAACCCACTCATTCTTCCCATTAGACTTCAGTTGATATGCAGTACTAAAATTCAAATTAGTACCTAACCCCTTAAATAATCCCATCTAAAAATTAGATGTGATCTTTAGATCTTGATTGGAAATAATTTCCCTAGGAAAACCATGTAGCATGGAAACTTGTCTCATATAAATGTCATCTATTTTAGTTTCTTTATACATCAATTTCAGTGGAATTAAATGAGCATATTTGGTGATTTTATCAACTACCACCATTATTACATCATGCCCCTTTATTGTCCTAGGAAAATTGATAATAAAATCATTCGACACCACATCCCACTTCCACTCAGGAATGGGTATGGGTTATACAAATCCTATTGGGTGCTTATGCTCAACCTTAACTCTCTGAAACTCTAAACACTCTGCCATGTAATTTTCCACATCCTTCTTTAATCCATGCCAAAAGTACTACTTTTTAATCACTATAATGGTTTTATGATAACTTAGGTGTCTTGCATAAGACACCTTGTGCATGTACTTTAGAATCAACTCTTTCAATTCCTATACATCTATCACATACATACATCCTTTATAAAGAAGTGTTCCATATTACTTGAGCTCATAATCCAAGTTTTTTGATTGCTTGACCTCATGTTGAAAACTATTCTTGATGGACAAACATTGTTGATCTAAATTCCCAACTTCCATAAAATTGGTCACTATATTGAACCTTACACACACTTATTGTTGAAGCATGCATTAGATGCACTCTTCGGTTGATAGCATATGCCACCTTATTCTCCTTTCCCTTAATATGTTTAATATTAAGGTCATATTTAGTAAATAACTCCAACCATATGATTTTTCGAGCATTTAGATTCAGTTGTTTAAACAAATGGCTCAATCCATAGTGATTAGTTGACAATTAAAATATCCGAAACATAAGATAATATCTCAACATATTAAGAGCATGAAGTATAGTTTTCAATTCCAAGTCATGTGAAGCATAATTATTTTCATTTTACTTCAAATTTTTGGACTCATAACAGACCACATGCATGTTTTGCATAAGAAAACCTCATATACCTTCCCTACATGCATTAGTGCATACAAGGGAATCCTCTTTTCGGTCTGCAATCTTCAATACTAGAGCACTAGTCAACAAATCCTTCAACTGTTGGAAGGCTTCCTCACACTTGGAAGTCCATTCAAACTTGGAATCCTTCTTTTAATGCAATGAAGTGATGGGTTGATCAAACTTGGCCCCAACGAACCTCATGAAATAGACATCTAGGCCCATAAAACACATTAATTCTTTGACATTATTCAATGTTGGCCATTCCCTCATGGCCTTAATATTTCTAGGTCCAAGGTTAACCCATCCTAAAAAATGACATGGTCAAAATAATGGATTTCCCCCCAATAAAAATAACATTTACTGATCTTATTATATATATGGTGTTCCCTGAGCACCTGTAAAATCAACCTCAGATGTTTCTCATTCTCCTCTTTTGACTTATAATAAATCAAGGTATAATTTAGAAAAACAATAAAAAACTTGTCCAAATATTCCCTAAAAACACCATTCATAAAGCACATAAAAACACCTGGTGCATTGGATAATCCAAAAGGCACTACCATGAGCTCATAATGTCCATAACAAGTTTGGGAAGTTGTTTTACTAATATCTTCCTCTTTAATCCATAGCTGGTGATATCTTGACCTCAAATAAATCTTGGAAAATACCTTATCTCTTTGAAGCTAATCGAACAGATCATCTATCCTCGAAAATGGATATTTATTCTTAATAGTTACCTTGTTTAACTGTTGAAATTATACACACACCCGCAATGTTCCATCCTTCTTAAAAAAAAGGACTAGAGCATGCCATGGTGATACACTAGGACGTATGTACCCCTTTAATAATAACTCCTCCAACTGCATTCACAATTCCTTGAGATCTGGAGTACTCATTATTTAAGGTGCTTTAGATACTGGAGCAACTCAAGGTACCAAATAAATCGAGAAATCCATATCCCTCGTTACATATAATCCTAGAATCTCAGAAAATCCATCAGCATACTCCTTCAATATAATATGATCCTCACATTAGTCTGTTGATCCCTATTGGGTTCCTCCAAATGAGCTGCCAATATCTCGCAGTATTTCCTAATTTTTTTCCTTAATTACATAGTTGATACATCTTTGATAGATATCGTCCTAGGGACCCCCTAGACCTTCCTCTGTTGTGCCTCATCACCAATACAAGTAAAATATTTACTATAACAATACAAAATCACATGGTGATTCGGGCCATCCAATTCATACTGGTCAAACAATAATAAGATCCCAATGAAATTATATTTAATTAAGCCTTATTACTCATTCCATTCATATCAATTTGGAATTATTTCACCAATTCTATAATTTTTCTCTTTTCTCTTGTAGCTAATTGAACCGACCATTCTTTGTGGTGTTTGGTTCTCTTCAAGTTAAATTTTTCAACCAATTTCGGATCAATATTGATGAGAAACCAATAGGCTAGCAATTGGGAATGATTTCTCTAACTTGATAATTTCTTGTGAATGTTTGTTGGTTTCTTATTTATTTTCTTATGTTCTCTCCACCAAACAATTACCAAAACATAAAAACGAGAAGATCACGAGAAACAAAGAACATAAATATGTAGGCTCTAAGCCAGAGCAAAACCCCACAAGGGGGAAAACCCAAACAAATCCTCTTCTTATAGAATCAAATCAAAGTGAGAGATAGAAGACCCAAAAACCAAGACCAAGACTCCATACAAGTCCTAAGTCATCCCTCCTCCAATCCTTATTTAATAAGTCAAATCCAACAAAGTCAATGTTGGTCAGCGCCTTTAAAATTTGTTAACTCTGAATTTTTCGGCCTTGTAGTAACCTTAAAATTTCCATCCCTACAACATATTAGAAATCTTGCACGTGTGGCAGAATTTAGGGAAGAAATCACAATATTCTCTATCCTTTGACCTTCACTCTCGCTCCTTTCACTTTCGTTGTTCTTCTTTATAATTTCATTGGTTTTTCTCCTCTCTCTTGCATATAAATAGAAGTTATGATGTGATGATAAAATGAGATTGAGTTTCACTATATTTATGGTTTTTCCACGAGGTCGAATAGGTGCCTTTCTGGGTCGACTTGACCAGGAGGGCTGACTTGGTCTTGTGGTGACAAATTTTAACTTTTTGACTCAACAAAAATGATTTTTATCTTCTTACAAATAGTCCAAATGGGACTTTGACTCATGACAAATTTTATTTTGACTCAATAATCCATAGAAGCATGAAAATCATGCTTGACTAATGAAATAATAACAATAACAATAATTTATTTTTCTTCTTTTTGTTTTTACAAGAAATATATATAAATATAATTACAATGATAATTATGAAGAATAAACCTAGTTTCATTTTTCAACACCCTCTCTTAACTAGGGAGGTATTCATGATGACTCAAAAAGATACTAAGATACTCTAAAATTGAAATATTATCATATGAAGAGTTTGGATTGATAAACATAATCAAAACTAGAATTTTCAATTACAAAATAGCAAGGCCTTGATTTAAAAGCTGTAATTCTCCACCATATTAGAGCACAATGTTAGGAGGAATACATTTGGACACCACCACCACCTATCAAGGAAAATACCCCATCCAGTTGTTCACGAGGTATGTCCCTATATGAATATTCTTATTTTGGATATCACCCCATCGTCAAAGAATATTTCTCCTCAAGACTACTCTTATCTTGGATTCCCAATCCTTAAAGAGTATCAGTCTTGGGAATACTCCTATCTTGGATACCATTCCTCAAGGAGTATCAGTTTCATATGCTTATCCAATCCACCATTCTCCCTACAAATTCCTTCACTAGGCTTACGGTTGTCAGTCTTGGCCATAGTGCATGACACATGGAGAATATAGTGTTCACCATCACTCCCTCTCAACTAGGGAGACATAACCACAAGGCTCAACTTGTCTCATTCCTTAGCTACTTGTTCTTCCATGGAGATATAGTTGTAGCTATTGGGCTCCTATCTTACATCACATCATAATGAGATTATACCTTCTTAGATCTTTTCCAATCTTCACATATCTCTAACATGTCATCAAGTAGTTCGCAAAACATCGTATGGATCCAAACTATTTCAATTTGATCACATAAGTATTCACAAACTATTTATTTTATTATGTTCTCTCCATCAAACAATTACCAATAACACAAAACATAAAGATCACAAGAGACAAAGAAAACAAAGATGCATGCTCCAAGACAGGGGAAAACCCCACAAGGGGGGGAACCCAAACAACTCCTCTTCTTATAGAATCATATCATAGTGATAAATCCAAGACCCAATAATGAATACCAAGACTACATACAAGCCCCAAGTCAGCCTTCCTACAATCCTTTTTTAACCAAGTCAAATCCAACAAAGTCAAAGTTGGTCAATGCCTTCAAAATTTATTCAAACTCTGAATTTTTTGGCCCTACAGTAACCCTGAAATTTTTAGCTCTGCAAAAAATCACGTGGTATAATTTAGGCAATAAATCACAAATTTCTCTTTCCTTTGACCTTTTCTATTTCTCCTTTGACTTTCGCTCTTCTTCCTTATACTTTCGTTGTTTTTTATTCTCTCTCTTGCACAAAAATAAAAGTCGTGATGTGATGATAAAATGAAGTCAAGTTGCATTGTATTTATAGTTGTTCCAAGAGGTCGAATAGGTGCCTTTTTGGGTCAACTTGACTAGGAGGGTCAGTGTGGTCTTGTAGTGACAAATTTTGACTTTTTGACTCAACAAAATTGATTTTTTTGTTTTCTTAAAAATATTCTAAATGGGACTTTGACTCGTAACAAATTTTCATTTGACTCAATAAACCACAGAAGCATGAAGAACATGCTTGAATAATGAAATAATAATAACAATTTTTTTTTTTTTTTACAAGAAATATATATTGATACAAGTACAATGATAATTATAAAGATTGAACCTAATTAGATTTTTCAACAAATTTAAATCTGGCTATCTCTTGAGTCAATTAAAATAGTGATGGGTTTATTATGTAATTTACCTTTGATTTCAATCATGTGTGCATGGTGCTCAACTTGCTTGTTATCCAACGCAACATAGATCTTAAGCATGCTTCTACCCACATACCTCATTGTGTCAGTTGTTTGTATGTTTTTCATAATCTTCTGACTCCCAAATTTATGAGGAAAATCCTTAAATTTGTGATCTCCCTCTCACCCCCAACATTTGATAGGTTGAAACAGGGGTTCCTTGTGTAAGAAGTCATTGCCCCTAGGTTCAGTGAAAGCTAGAGATGGTTTTTGTTTAAGTTGTAACCCACTCTTGATGGGTGAGGGTTTAAACCTTGTCTTCCTCTGCTCCATAAAAACCATGTTCTTTTTGTCCCATGCCTTATGTATGATTGACTTATTATTACTCTACTAGTATAACTAGTCAGCCTTTCTCGTGGCTCCATCCAGGGTTTTGGGCTTGTCAAAATTAAGTTTGTCTCCATAGAATGAAGGCAACCCACTAACTTACCTCTAGATTTTGACTTTCACGTCCTTAATAAAGCCCACATATCTCACCAAATCCATGAACTTCCAACCATATTCCTCCACAGTCAAGTTTCTCAATTTATTTTGAAAACGCATGCATCTTCTTTTCATAGTAGCACTTAGATAAATATTTTCTTTGGAAATACTCCTTAAATTTCCTCCATGTCAACCTCCTCTCATCCAAATGCTTCACTCCTTTAAGTTTTTCCCACTTTAGGTTAGACTTTCCTTTCAAGTGGTAAATAGTGATTCAAGCTTCCAAATTGGAAGAGTAATTAAACAACTACAGATACTTTTTCATCTGCAATAGCCAAGCCTCAGCCTCTTCACTTTTTTATGTTCTCTGTTGAATGTGGGAGGTCTAATCTTTTTCAACTCTCCCTGTAGGTTGTCTTTGTTAGAATTTCTCTTCCTGGATCTCACTAGTGACATACTAAGGTTAGTGTAATCCCTCTTATGCGACCTTCCTTCTGCATAAAAATGTTATTGATCAACACTCCTAACTTGCCTCGAGCTCCCGGAACCTCTTATACCAAACTTGGTCTCATGTTCCTAAGCATGTCTAGACTCATATTGTTGGTCCATATATCATTGAATTATGTTCAAAATTTGTAGAATTTGGGTGTTGAGTTGTTGCTTGTATTTCACCATTTTATCATTATCAGCTTTAAAAATGAGAACCTCCATACTAAGGCTTCTCATTGTCTTTTCCAGGTCTCTATCTTCCTACCTTCTCATCCCATGGCCATTTGATTCAGTTCCCACATTCCCCACACTGTTATCCAATTCCCTAACCTCTTATTCTAGGTTGTTAGAGTATGGAATGTCCACGATCCTTTCAATTCTCATGATGTTTCTTATTTTTCCGACCCTGCGAGCTTCCTAAGAAAAATTATCTGAAATTCTCACTCAAACCAGACTTTTGAAGCCACTAGCGTGTTCTGCTTTCCAATATATTTTCATAAACTTCTCATGTGAGAGATTTTGACATTTGGGTAGGAAGTTATGTTATTTGGAAGTTTCAACAGATTCCCCATTTCAACCCTTGTATCTTTCTCCTCGATTTTCAAAATTTTTCTACCTCTAAATATGGTTTCTGAACTACTAGTTGTGTTCTTATCGAAATTACCTTTATTTTGACTATTTACAGGCTAAATTTTGACTATCAAGAGAAAATATATGGGCATGTAATTTCTAGGCTCTCTTTCCCAATCTTCAGCTATTATAGTCTTAAATTCTCAAATTAACCCCCAAATTAAGCTAAGGCGACTACATGCAATTGGAATGCAAAACCTTACTCTTGCAAAAACACTTCTGGCATCTCAAATTTTGACACCAAATTTGTTATTATTATATTAACTCTGAGAATTATTCTTTCTCCTCTTAGTTCTTTCATATCTTACTTTTTATTTTTTCCTCTTCAATCTTATTTTATTTTGTTGTCATGTGCCCACTTTGTTCTCATTGGGTGGCAACTAGTGTTCCATAGAACATGGAAAAAATGCATTGGTTGGTCCCATGCCCATCACATGGGACCTTCCACATAGAAATTGTAGCACAACCTCAACCCGTGTTGGGCCCACCCCCTCTCGACCTTACTCGTCACCAAACACCAACACCAAAACTTTCCATGTTGATAGCCTTTTGTTCAACCACGTGACGTCTTAGGTTAATGTCATGTAGGCGGGCCAGTTTCCAGGTCATTTTTCATGGTTGGAAACCTCAAGCACTTCATTTACATTATTATCTTGGCCACGTCACGTCTTCCTAATGCCTTTGGAAAATGTGAAAGAAATAAAGAAAGAAAGAATCTTTAACGGCCACGAGGCTAAAAATATCCTATGGGAAAAATTTCTTCTCTATCTGGCTCTTGTATTCGACCTTTTTCCTGTGAAGTTTTACAATAACCTCTCCCAACTTCTTGACAAACTCTTCGCTGAATAGATTATCCCAAGAACTAGCTACCATAATACCTACATAATTTTCCCTGCTGTCTTTGAAGGCCTCGCATTCTAAAATGAAATGTTTTTATGTTTCCACTTTTCCGGAAGAGAAAAAAATGCACACTCTTTCCTCCCACATTTATTTTGGCCTTTTCCAGTGCCCTTTTTCACAATAGAGTTGATGAGAATTAGTCCTTAATTGAGCAATAAGAATTTTAGATCTCCAAGAAATATTGGCCCCTATGTACGCCTTTTTCTGATGGTTATGAGTGGGGTTAAACTCTTCAATGTAGTACTTCTTCTTTCTCCCTTGTTCTTTCTCTCAAGTATGTTTGTGTAACTTATCCATAACACAATTTTTTATCTCTTTACTTTTTGTAAGACACATGCTCAAGCAAATACCCCATTTAATAAACCATTTGTTATTTTTTGCATCCAAGTCTTCTTTCTTTTGCACAATCTGTCACTAAACAGAAATTAATAAAATAATGTATATAAATTACCCTAAAAAAATCAACAGTAATCATGTAGTGAGGTAAATCCAATGACGGGGTTGACTACGGGTGCCCCCTTGTGACGTCAGCAAGCAGAAAGGGGGAGTTCTGCATTCTAAATTCCCCCATAAAGTTCTGGCTCTCGATCCAACCATGAATTGATCTAACGACAAATGGTGGGGGTCCCTCATGACGTAAGCAAACAAGGGGGAGCGGAGGGGGGCTGCACTCTACACTTCTCCCTCCTCTGGAACCTTGGTCCCACCTTATGGCAAGTTTTTTCGTCATATAACGTGGAAACGAGCTTGTCATTTAATGTTCCTCCAAATTTATTTTATCAACATGCATTGTTTCATCTCCTCCACTTCCACTTTGTGGCTCATCACCTTGGCCTCGTGGCTCGATACCTCGGCGTAATCCCACATTAACTTTGTGGCTTGTGTCCCATGACAGGTTCCACTCCTTGGAACCTTCTGACAAATATTTGGGTGGTGATGTAATGGAACATCCCCACCTTCCTTGGTGCAATTTTCATCTTTTTTCGTGTCTTTCCATATTTGGGCACCTTACTGTGGAACAAAACTGCAAATTTCCTCAACGAAAATTCAAGGGTTTCACCCTGGAACTTTTCCCAATTTAAATACTCATTTTTTTAATGTTATATGTCGGAGTTGTCTATGGATGTGGAGAAATAGCTGGATGGTAAAAATTGGTTGGAATCGGAAAAAAGAAAAGAAAAGGAATATTGTAGTAGCAGAGTTTGAATCATGTTTTAGATGGTGGAAATGGATCTAGTACCATCAAAAACCTCAAGGGCACCCAAAATATGAATTTTGATAGCTATAACATGGATTTACAAAAATCTCTGCCAAATTTTATTAAAATCTTGCCGGAATTTCCATGATTTTCAAGACAAAAAAAACAGGCAACTACGGAATATATATATATATATATATATATATATAATCCCTTGGTGCACAAATATAGTGTCTTGCACACAAATTTAACCCTATGAGGCAAAATTTTGCAATTATTTCTCGAAAATTTTCTTATCTTGCACTAATTTCACCTTTCCTAGCCACTTTTGGGACCTATGCCCTTTTTCTAAGGTGAAATTTTAATCAGTCCCACCACTGTGTTTTTCGCCAAACAGTGGGTGGGAAACCTACAATTTCTCAATCTACCCTAAATCTGACCCAATTAGACCCAATGTTGAACGCTAGGATTTGATGCCACCTTGTAACATCCACATTTGGGCAATGCTACTACAACCACACTGCTTAAAAAAATATAATTTTACTGTGAAAGTGAGAAACCTTAACCCTACCATGGTCGATCCTATACCACACAGTTCTTGATTAGCATGAATGTAGTGCTAAAATGTCATTAATGTAGTATTTAACACAAATTACAAATACATATATGCACATTGAAATAACAGACAATTATTATTAATAAGCACATAACCATGAAAATAGGGTTTCAACATAAATTCAACAATCAACACAGCATACAAACATGAACACTTATCTTTTAAAGGAAATCCCACTGGTTGTGGGCTCTCCACGTTACAACTAGACATATACCATGTGGTTCATAAATATCAATCATGGGTCACCCCCAAGTCGGGGTTGCAACTCCAAATGCAATGGTATAAACCAAATAATCATCCACAAATCATCATTAGCTAAGGTACCAACTTCGTAGCCACTACTCCAACCATAGGCTCATGCTTCCCCTTAAACCTCCACCCAAGTGGCACACCGCTTCTTTGTACCTCATGTTGAAAAGTGTAACTAGGATCGGTATTGATATTGATTATGTAATTGTGTATTTATTTAAAGAAGAAGACAAATATAATGAAATATCATATTTGTTGTACTTGTTTCATGGGTTTCATGAGCGAGATTTTATTATAGATTAAATAGACTTCTTCTTGATGTCTATTAGGTTTTTGTCTTCCAGGAATAAATATAATTAGGTGTCTTATATATGAAGGATCTAGTCTAAATATTCCAAGATATTGTCCAAGAAATCGTGGAAGAATGGCTCTATCAACCCTCACTCAAACGCTGGAAGATAAAATTAAATGATGCATTAAAATTTAGCCTCATAACAGTGATGTCAACGCCCAAATAGTCACACCGGTTCACAAACTAAGGTCGGCTTATATACAGGGGAAAACCACTATATATACCCTTGTAGCCTTCGTAGAAAACACAAAATTTTGGATCATCTCTGCATCAAAAGTGTAGCTATCTTTAAGTGCAGTGCGAAGTACAGGAAATGCAGTGCGAAGTGCAGGAAATGCAGTGTGAAGTGCAGGAAATGCAGTGCGAAGTGCAGAAGGTGCAGTGCGAAGTGTAGCAAGCTTCAGTGCAGAATTTTTATATGTTTCAGATCATCTTTGCATCTAAAGTGCAAGATATTTCTGTGCAGATTGTAAGGTCAATTTCAGTGTGGATTAAAGGACAAGTATAGTGCAGATTTCAGTGCTGATATGTAAAGGGTATAGAACTGGTCTAGATATGTATATCAGTATACCATAAGGTGCAACAACATACAGTTGAAGTGCGAATTTTTGAAGAGTGTCAGAACTGGTCTATATATCCAAGTGTCATAAAGTGTTGCAACGTCCTAAAGCAGGATCACCTTGAAGCAGCAGTGTTAAAGTGTGGATCCACCAAGTGCATGAGCAGGGTTGAAGTATCCTGAAGCAAGCTACAATGTGAAAAGGAAGTGCAAGAGTAGTGTTGAAGTATCAGATCTATCCAAAGATAGTTTGCATACTATCCTAAAGTGAAGCTGCTGATAAAGGGTGACATTGAGACAATGGTTGGAAGAAGTAAGGAAAACGTCTTGGATTCAAAAATAGGTCAAGGGTCTAATTCTGGGTTATGGTACTTGTCATCTGAAATTAATAAGAAGAATTTATTATGGGTTTTCCTCTCCAAGAGGGAGAGGTTTTTACCTAGCTCCAGGAGCCTAACTCTTGTGTCTCATGTCTTTTGATAATTGACTTGATGAAATATTTAATAAGCTAACGAAGGAAATATATAAGTAACTCAAGTAATCTCACAAGTAATTATCAAGAAGATAATTTTGTATTAATCACTAGACCTCCAAATTCTCAACATGGTATCAGAGCTAAGGTGCTGAACTCAAGGGCAAAGGACACTCTAGGAAGTAAAAATAAAAATTTGGGTGAAAAGTCAAATCAATTTGCAAGGAAGATTCTCAAGCTATTTTCAAGAAAGATCTTCATCTCATTCAAAGGATCAACTTTTCAAAATAATAATCTTTGCCATCAAATATTTTCATTCAAGACATTGATTGAAGAGGACAACATCTTTTGAAGATATCCTTTGCCATCAAGGATTCAAGAACACCTAGATTGAAGATTTCTATCTTAGAAGAAGCTCCTAACTCTGTCATCATCAAGGAAGCTGCAAGCCACTCTACTCAAGTAGGTATCTATGACCTTACTTAAATATGTCAAGATGACTTATTGTAAAGAAAGCAACAAGCTGGTTGGGTCATCAAATTTTAGCACATGGAAGAAGAGGACAAATTTTAATTTAATTGAAGACGAAGTTATGGACTACATAGATGGATTGAAAATTCAACCACCAAAAGAATATGCTCTAGTTCATACCAAATACATGAAGGGAGAAATCTGAGCCTAGAGGATTCTCATAGAATCCATCAAGGACTCACTCATTCCCTATGTATCAAAACTAAAGTTTGCTAAAAGAAATATATGAGAAATTGGTGGAGTTATTCTCTCTGAGTACTGCAGGAGAAGAAATCTCTCTGAGACAAGAGCTATATAAAATGAAATTGTCAAGGGAAGAAGGAATCACTCCATACTTTATGAGGATTTCTGAAATAATAGATCAAATATAGGAACTGGGAGAAGTAATGTATGACACTAAGATGGCTACAGTTGATCAGGAGTTCAAGTCATATGCCCAAAAATTAAAGTGCTCGAAACAGGTCCGAACTTGAGTGACTAGAAAGGTCTCGTCATTGTGATTCTAGTGTCGTAAACATTTTGAAAAACCAATGTCGTATGAGGAAGATATCGCGTTATGTTCATTTTCCGAAACAATAAAAATTTGGTGACTGGATGGCCAGTCAGCTTGCAAGTACAGTCAGCGAAATATTCTAGGAATATTCCATTTTCTTCAGAGCCGATATGGTGGCACCACGTGGCACTTTGTGGACTGTTGGATGATGAGGGTATGGATGGATATGAGTGATTGGATGTTCTTTTGGTGTGGCGAATGACTGAGTGACATGTGGCAAGCCGGTAGGCCGCCACGTGTCCTCATAACAATAGTCCAAAATTTGGTGGAGTCAATGGGGGTCGAACCCGTGACCTCCTCTCCGCATGCATGACCACTTATTGTTCTGCATGTGGGGTGTTTCTTACCTCTATAGGTTGGCGGTTCTATTTGAAGTTTAACAAAATATGCGATGAGGGCTTAGGAGGCCAGCCCCCCCTACCACTTGACCATACGCCATGACCATTGCCACACGTAACCACAACATCCAAAACAACCAGCGGTGGCTTCACAATCCTGCTCACATGGCGGAGGTGGGTTTAAATGTGAAGGTTAACATGACGGGTAATGGAACCATGTTCCTCAGGGTTCCAACCCTCAAACGGTGGCTTCAAAACTGTAAGCGGAAGTTATGGCAGAGGTGGCATGTGATCATCCACCCTCACAATTAATGTTAAAGGTTATCCGCGCGCCAATTCTGGAGCGCGCCCCCAAATTTGGGGTAAAACATCAATTTAACTGCAGTTAAGTTCACAATCTCCACATTTAGTGGAGCTTTTCTAGCTATCATTGGTAAAAATGCATAGGGAGGTCAATTTTTGACCAAATGGAGTGAAACAAGAGTCTACCTAGTCTAATTTGAGCATTCTGAAGCCATTGGTGCAGAGAAAACAACCATTAGAGGCCTGCAAGCATATTTAATTTACAATTTTGAGCATAATGACAAAGAGGGACATGCCATTGGGAGCTAGACCAACAAATGTAGCCCAGGAGGGGTGAATTGCTTCATCATGCCTACTGTGTAAAACCTATGTGTGATTTTTTATTATTATCTATTTTACACTGCTATTCAGTGTTTTTAAGGCTTATTTACATGCTTAAAAATCACTAATTCATCAATATTTCATGGTTAAATCTCTCATTCCTTAAGAAAACACATGGAGACAATTTGTACATGTTTATTTAACTGAAAGGACACTTAGCACATCAGAACTAATACACTCCTTTAAGATCAAGTTGGTATCGGAGCTAGAGGTTTTATCTCTGGTGTTTTTATGTGCAAGGATTTGTTAACTGTTTGCAAGGGTTTTCATGCTTACTAGGCTCAAGCTTAAGAGAGGAGAAGGAAAATTGGTGGAAGCAAGAGGCTCTCAAAGTGAGCTACAACAAAGGAGGGCTAGATTGCCACATTCTCCACCACTTAGTTCACCTCCAAGAGAAGCAGAAGCAACATCAAGCATGCCTCCAAGAGAAGAAGAAACCCATGAAGAGGTGGATCCCAAAGAGGAAGAAAGAGTGTTCAGGAAAGCATTCCTTGACATGAATGAAATGGTGAGAGTCCTTTATCAAGAAAGGAATGAAAGACTAGAAGGAGAAGGATCCAAACTTCACAAGGAAGGTCAGGGATCGTCAGGAGGTCACAATGATGAAGATAAATCAAAGAAGGGCAATGGAGGAAATGGAGACAGTGGAAAGTCACCATCATCACCCTCATATTCATCTTCATCATCTTCTACATCATCTTCAGTACATCAGCCATACAAGTCAAAGAACATGGGTAAAAGTCATTTTCTAAAACTTGATGTTAAGTTTGAATTGCCAATGTTTGATGGTGAAGTTAATGCAGAAAAGCTAGATAATTAGATTAGGAAATTAGAGGTCTATTTGAGAATTAAAATTTTTCATGATGAAGACACCAAAATCCAACTAGATTCATTGAGAATGGAAGGTGCAACACTTGTTTGGTGGGAAGCCAAGACAAAGGAGGAGATTAAGAAATATGGTAATATTATTTTATCATGGACTGATTCCATTTTTCCAATAAAAAAACAATTTTATCCATTAGCTCACATGCAGAAAACCATAATGGACTGGAAAAATTTTAAACAATTGAAAGGACAAAATGTAAAAGTGTATACTCAAGAATTTAGAAGAAGAGCTCTTTTACTAGGAGTATATTTGCATAGCCAAGACACTTTGATCAAGTATATAGGAGGTTTACATACCTACCTAAGACATGCAATCCTCATGTTTAACCCTACAAGCCTAGATGAGGTTTGTGTTCAAGCCACGCATTTAGAGGCAAGGGGAAAACAAAACTTAGATGGGAATGAGGAAAGTGAGTTTAAAGGCAAATGGAAGAAAAAGAGAAATGCAAATACTAGAAAAGAGAAGGGAAAATTCTTTTGCAAACACTATTCTAAAACTAGCCATGATGAGGACCATTGTTGGAAACTTCATCCAGAGTTGAAACCAGAAAGTTTTAAAGCCAAAGAGAAATCCAAGGAGAAAGGCAAGACAGTTGCAATAGCTGAACAAGACCTAGGGTCAGATTTAGGAGATGAAACAAAAATCATAGCTATGGGACTAAAGAACTTGAAGGGAAAATAGAATGAAAATAAACCCAGTTCTAGTATTTCTAACTATCACATAGAAGCTCCAAGTGAAGAAAAGAGAATTGAACTGTTTCATGTGAGGGTCATTTCCAAACATACCAAGGTTGACACATTGTTTAACAATGGGCCACAAGAAAATTTAATCTTTGAAGACTTGGTCAAGAAACTTAATCTTGAGACCATTCCACATTCGAAACCATATCCACTTGGTTGGATTTGTAAGGATGCAAATTTACAAGTTTCAAAGAAGTGCATGTTGCGCTTTGCAATAACTGCACATTTCATTGACATAGTTGAATTAAATGTTGTTCCACTTGATATAAAAGGTATGGTGTGGGGTAGTCCTTACTTGTATGACAGGAAATATATCTTCCATCGCCATGAGAACAAATACCATTTATTCAAAGATGGAAAGGAGTACATTGTGAGAGCTCATCGCAAAAAACTAGACACTTCTTTAGTTAATGCAGGGAAAATGAAGAGGCTCGTCAATGCAAGTCAAAACTTGACATTGATGATGATTAAACAAAGGGAATTTTTACATAATAATTTTCATACAAATACTGATATATATAATGAGTTGTTTAATTTTGAAAGCAGGTTGTCTTTGAAAGAAGATGACAAGCGGTTGCAACAGTCGATATTGGTATCGAACGGTGCTGAAAACAAAGTGTCAGTGAAAGAAGTTGCAAAGGTTGAAGAGAGGGAAAAGCAACTTGAAAAAGAAGGCACAAGATTCAGAAATGATCGTTTCTGGTTTCAGAAAGGCATGGTACAATGGCGAGGAAACTTGGTCAGGAAATGACACAAGTTAAGGCTAATTCAACAAAAAAATTGCCACAAGGACAGGATGCAAGGTGAAAGTTTTTTTAAGTTTCCTTTGATTATAAACCAATGTAGAAACAAGAAGTTTACTACAAATTTAGATTGTTGTTCTGCAATTTCAGTAAATGTGCAGCATGAAAATGTCAAAAACAACAATCGTTGGTCAACAAAATCAAGGAAAAATTTGTCGTTTCATGAAAATCTGCAATTAATAAAATTAGGGAAATTTCAGTGGATAAAGGATGGAAGAGTGGGGACACAGTCTCCTCATATTCATGTTCATTATTCCAGAGAGATTTCGGGTTCCAAAAATCTTCCTCGGTGGGGAGGTGTGATAAGGAGATCAAGTCATATGCTCAAAAATGAAAGTGCTCGAAACAGGTCTGAACCTGAGCGACCGGAAAGGTCTCGTCATTTCGATTCCTGTGCCATGAACGGTTCGAAAAACTGATGTCGTACGAGGAAGATATTGCGTTCTATTCATTTTCCCAAACAACAAAAATTTGGTGACTAGATGCCCAGTTAGCTTGCAGGTACAGTCAGTGGAATATTTTGGGAATATTTCATTTTCTTCAGAGCCAATATGGTGGCACCACATGGCACTCTGTGGACTATTGGATGATGAGGGTATGGATGGCTTTGATCCGTTCAATGTGCTTTTGGTATGGCGAATGACTGAGTGACACATGGCAAGCCCCGATGCCGCCACGTGTCCTCATAAAAATTTTCCAAAATTTTGTGGAGTCGACAGGGGTCGAACCCGCGACCTCCTCTCCACACGCATGACCACTTACCGTTCTCCTTGTGGGGTGTTTCTTACCTCTATAGGTTAGCGGTTCTATTTGAAGTGTAACAAAATATGCAATGAGGGCTTAGGAGGCCAGCCCCTAAGGGCCAGCCCCCTTATCACTTGACCATATGCCATGACCGTAGCCACACGTAGCCATGGCATCCAAAACAACCAGCGGCGGCTTTGCAATCCCGTTCACATGGCGGAGGTGGGTTTAAATGTGAAGGTTAACATGGCGGGTAATGGAACCGTGTTCCTCGGGGTTCCAACCCTCAAACGATGGCTTCAAAACCGTAAGCAGAAGTTATGGTGGAGGTGGCATGTGATCATCTGCCCTCACAATTAATGTTAAAGGTTATCCGCCTACCAATTCTAGAGCGTGCCCCCAAATTTTGGGTAAACCATCAATTTAACTGCAGTTAAACTGACAATCTCCACATTTAGTGGATATTTTCTAGCTATCATTGGAAAAATGCATAGGGAGGTCAATTTTCGACCAAATGGAGTGAAACAAGAGTATACCTAGACTTATTTGAGCATTCTGGAGCCATTGGTGCAGAGAAAACAACCATTAGAGGCCTGCAAACATATGTAATTTATAATTTTGAGCATAATGACAAAGAGGGACATGCCATTGGGAGCTGGACCAACAGAGGTAGCCTAGGAAGGGTGAACTGCTTCATCATGCCTACTGTGTAAAACTTATGTGTGAATGTTTTTTCTTTGTTTTGCACTGCTTTTCAGTGTTTTTAAGGCTTATTTACATGCTTAAAGTTCACCAATTCATCAATATTTCATGGTTAAATATCTCATTCCTTAAGCAAACACATGGAGACAATTTGTACATGTTTATCTAACTGAAAGGAAACTTAGCATAACAGAACTAATACACTCCTTTCAGATCAACAGTGGTGCTGAATGCTCTACCAGAGGAATGGGGAAACTTCAATTCAAGTTTATACGGGAAGAAAGAAGCCACTCCATTCCATGATTTATGGTATCTATGTAAAATAGAGGAAACAAGACTAAAAGCCAAAGCTGATATAGGACCAAGTGAAGGGAATCAAGCCTTTGCAACCACATACAGGAAGAAAGGAAGATTCAGAAAATTTGGCCCTCATAATAAAAGAAGGAATATGGACAACGTACGATGCTTTGGATGTAATAAACTTGGGAATTATAAAAGAGATTTTCCTAAATCTGACAAAGACAAGAGGAAAAGGGAAGAAGCCCATATCTCCGATGTGAGAGAATAACTTGATGCAAAGAAATATAAGAAAGAAGAAGCAAGGGATCTTTACTATGATTGAGATCATCTTCTCCTTTAAGTGATTTATTTTGGTTGTAAAATAGTACAATAGGAAGAAATGTATATTATAGCATCATGATAAAAATAATGTTAGGAAGCTCTTGGTGAATCAGCTCCAGGAAAACCTCTCTGATAACATTACTAATGGAAAGCAGTAATCAAGATCAAGGGTCATCAAGGAAACATAATTATGGGATGTGATGACATATTTATGGAGAAAACCAAGGGAATGAAGCTCTTCATTCTAGATAAATTGCTACAGGATGACTCAAGGGAAAAAGGTATGAGGTGTGTATATATTTATATGCTGACACTAGATGTTGTGAAGTCATGTCATATGGTTGCAAGTGACAAACTTCCATATTTAGAAGTATGATCTATCAAGAAGGATCTCTCGGTGCACTGACAAATAAAATCAACATAATATTTATTCATGGAATATGAGGTGGTTATATATGAACTAGAAACTGGAAAATTTGCAAGTTCATGGGAATGAAGAATGTGAAGAAAGGAAGAGATCATGAAATGAAACCATGTCAAGAGGATGTTATCATCTGGAAGCCAAGAAGATGTGACTATGAGATCTCTTGGGAGGATATGTAGAGTCTAACAGAAGTCTGGTAAATAAGAAGATCCTTGAAAAAACATAACATTAGGAGATGTGTCAATCAGAATAGAGGATGTCAATTCCTACAGGAAGATGTCATGGTGAAATATCATCACTGAGGTAACTTTTGTTTATCTGGATGAATTTGTGTAGGGATGCTAATCATGAGAAGGATGTATGATCCTTGGAGATTATTTGAATAAAATCAACATGGCATAACGGTGGACCAGATGAGAAAGACTGGTGAATCACTTTCTGATATTGGACATGACTTGTGACTGAAATTGATGGATGATATGTGCCCTATGAAGCCAAAATTTTAAGATTCCTCAAAATCAAAATCCATGACATCGAGGGGAGGAATTCTTCACGAGTAGCTTGTTTGTTGTTGCAGGACCCTGGTTGAGAGGGAGCCTGGTGGTAAGTTTCTAACTTGGAAGAAACTTGAAGTATGTCCTTCCTATGTTGAGAGGGAGTGACATATGTGATTCTCTAATACATGTGTCATGCACTAGACCGAGACTAATAGTCGTAAGTCTTAGTGAAGGCCATGTGAAAAGAATGGATAGACACATCATTCTGGTCTTCACCTGGAAGACAGAATGGAGGATTGGGTAATCATCTAGCATTCGATACTCTTTGAGAATGAGATAGGGCATTCAAGATCAAAGTATTCGAGGACTGATATTCTTTGAGGGTTTCCTACCCAAGAGAAGAATAGTCCAAGAAGGTCATACTTTGGGAGCACCTAGGTGGAGTATGTACCTTGGAGAGAAAATGACTATGGTGACGATAAGTCATGTGTCTTGCCAGCATTGTAGCCCATCGTATCGTTGAGAGATGGGGTTGTTAGTCAAGGCCTTACGCTAGGAAAATGTTGGTTGATATGATGATATACAGTTGTGATTACCAATCCCATCCTTCATATGAGATTCTTCAGTTTGAAAATGACCATGTACTTGTATGAATACCTCCCTAGTTAAGAGGGGGTGTTGAAAAGTGTAACTAGGATCGATCTTCATATTTACTATGTAATTATGTATTTATGTAAAGAAGAAGACAAATATAATAAAATGTATATATGTTGTACTTGCTTCATGGGTTTCATGAGTAATAAGTTATTATAGATTAAATAGACTTCTTCTTGATGTCTATTAGGTTTTTTTCTTCTAGGAATAAATATAATTAGGTGTATTATATATGAAGGATCTAGTCTAAATGCTCCAAGATCTTGTCCAAGAAACTGTGGAAGAATGGCTCTATCAGCCCTCACTCAAACGTTGGAAGATAAAATCAAATGATGTACTAAAATTCGACCTCATAACAATCATGCACTACAAGGAAAAGGCCCTTTAGCGGAGGTTATAACAGAGGTTTTTAGTGTTATAAAATTGGCCAAAATTGTCAAAAAAACATTTTCTACAACATCCGTTTATGGTTACAGAGGTTTTGGCAGAGCTTTTAACGGAAATTCAACACAACTAAAAAAACTGGGCGGTCGAAGGTTATTACGATTTTTTTTTTCATCGGTGCGCTACTAAGGTTTAAACGCACCGATGCATGTCATCTAGTCGGTGGCCTGGGGGCGGTCGAACGTGCATGAACCGAGCTGTCAAGGTATAAAACCGCACTGGGAGCAGTGTTGGTGATACAATGCACGGGGCCGTTCTAATTGGTCTTGGGATTTGTGCGGTGCCCATAGGTCGTCTCAACGCCCTGGTACGTAGACTTATAGAAACGCATCGATGCACCGTATCAGAGAAACACATCGATATTTATAATTGGTATTTGTGTGGTGCCCATACATCGTACAAATGCACTGGTGCGTAGTCTCACATAAAAGCATCGGTGTGCATTATCGTACAAACGCACTGAGATTTTTAATTGGTTTTGGTATTTGTGCGGTGCCCATAGGTCGTAGAAACGCACCGATGTACAGTAACTGACACGCACCGGTGTTCATTTTGTATTTTTTAGAAACATCTACCTATGCCAGTGCAATTATTGTGATTTTTCTAAATTCATTATTCATCAAAATTCGAAATATCTTATAACAATATTCATATTAATTAAATTTTTATTAATGCATGAATGTGATGTTTGGATTAATCTGTTATATCATATCATAATTATTGTGATTTTTTAAAATTCATTATTCATCAAAAGTCGACACATATATATCTTATAACAATATTGATATGAATTAAATTTTTATTAGTGCATTTGAGAACGACAATGGAGAACACAATAAAATAAATTAACACACACACACACACACACATATATATATAAGACAATCTTTGTAATACAAAATGGGACAGTTATTGGTATCCCTTTGTCTTTCAATTGGGACACTATGTCCATTACATTAAACAAAATGTCTGATTTCACAGGCAAATATTTCAAAAAATACAATGCCTTGCTTTGATATCCAAACATAGTGATCATCATTCTTCACTTGAACTGTTGTCATTGCTAGAGCTACTTCCATGACTTGGGTTATTTTCAGGAATTTTTTGTTCACGGTATTGATTGTTTTCTTCTTCTTCACCTTCCATCTACAAACATAAAAATAAACTGTAATGAGTGTATATACATTGGTGAGAATAATGAAAATTGCAATATTAAATAATATATTACATCAATGTAAATTGAAAAGAAATGATGTACCATAGCAAAAATTGACTCATAAACTATACACATTCTTTCAAAACCATGTACCATGCCATCTTTCAAAACTTCATCTGTTGGCATAGTTCCATTCTTTGTTTCCTGCAAGTTTTATACCCCATAACAAATCATATATTTAATATAAAATATTTTTTTGTTCTATTAATTATAGATGGAGCTAAGTAAAACAAGATCAATAGATGCTTAAAAATTCCACAATTAATTTATGATATGCCAACATCTACTCACAACCCATATTTAATCCAATTTCAATCAATTCGTCTGATGGTTCTTCTTTGTATGTTAGCACCTGTTTGAAGACATTAAATGATGATTTTTGTAAAACAACTTAAAAAATAAAAAAATGAAATCTAGTTAAGTTATTATAAGGAAATAACAATTACTCACAAACTTAGATATCAACCCTTTTCTTCCTTGTCGTCCTGTTTTATGTGCTGAATGGGTTCCATTTTCTTTTCTTTTCTGCAAGAAAATACTTGAAAATTAATATTTAATGCTATTTTTATTTATTTATTGTACCTAATGATCGAAAAATTCAATGATTACATATTACATTTGAAGCAAGTTGTTGTTGAGATGGCTCCTCTTATGATGCAATTTTGTCCATTTCTTTGACCATCTCCTTGTACACTTTTTTAGAAATTCCTACTGGCATATTTCTAATATCATCTCGTTCATCTTTTGAGATTTTCATAATCTTCCTAAAATTGTAACATGACAGTAAACTATAAATTTTTATATTGATATATGAAAAGTAAATAAAACAAAAGTGATATTTATAAATAAATTTAGACAAACATCTAAAGGAATATTACTTTTTCATTCTTTCTTTTTTGTTGTTGTACATTTTTGCTATTAAAAGTCTGACATGTCTCATTGAACAATTCTCTAGAAACTCTTCCTATAGTTTAGATAAAATTTGGTTCTTGGAATCATTGGATTGATTTTTGTATTGTAAGTGGAAAGGATGTCTATACATTCGTTCCACTAGATCCCTCAAACTTTTGCAAAAGGTTCCCCCCCCCTTATGTTAACCTCCAACACCACTCCAGATGAGCTAAGGAGAAATTCATTTTCATTTGCATGTTCTATTTTTTTTCTTTTCTTAGAACAACATTCATTTTCTGAGTTGTTGGTCCCTGTAGAACATTAAACATATGTGAATTAATAGACTGTTGACACATGTTATCTAATAATTTTAAATATATTATTAATGAAAATTAAGAAAAGAAACTCATATTTGATCGGTAGTATTTTTTCATTCACCTGATTCATCCTTTTGCAATTTTTCCATCAAGATTTTATGCTCTTCTGGTCCTAGATCAGAAATAATCTTATCGAGCTTTGTCATTTTGTGGCTCTGCATGATACAGAGTAAACAATACATATTAGTTAAACTTACATATAGTTTAAAAATAATATTTTTTGTAAATAATTTACAAAGAACTTACATTTTTTGCTTTTATTGATGTGTTATCAGTATTTTTGTTACTTGATCTCTTGTCAGTCATTTCTTTATCAATCTGAAACTTGTACCATATCATTCAATAATATATTTATAAATAAATTGTCAACTTTTCAGGTAAAAAAGAAATCTCAAGAAACCGGTGCGCCTTTAATGATGTACGCACCGACGTCATTGCGTGGGGGTCTTATAAATGCACCGCACAAATAGTATAATAGACCATATGGTGCTCTATGTCAACAAGGAGCATCAATGCGTTACATGTTAACCACTGCACCGATTAACACAGAGAAAATAATAAAAATCGTCTAGTGTTAGTTTTTGTAGCATAAACGCCCTGCGCAAACAAGAGACCACCATACGGTGCTCTCTGTCAACTAGGAGACCTATTACGGTGCGTTATATGTTACATGGTGCACCGATTAACACAATAAATATTTTTTTGTGAAACAACACATTCGCTGTGCACCTTAATGAAATAGCTCGTTATTGGTGCGCCCCTCGTAACCTAGCGCACCAGTTCCCTATTTTAGATATGGCGCACTGATTATTAAAAAAAAAATTAAATTTTTTATTACACAGTACTTGCGCGGTACGCTGGGATAATATAGAGCATCGATGCACTAGGTTACTCGGGCGCACCGATTAAAAAAAAAAAAAAAACCTTTTTTTCAAAAATTCACGCAAGTGCCTACATGGATTAGGATTCGACTATGTAAGTCGTCTCGTGGGTTGGATGTCAATATAAAATGAAAAAGCCCTAATTCTGAAATCACAGAAATAGGGAGAAGAAAGGGCATAAACAAAAAGAATGAAGGGTTTAGGGTAAAAATGGATTTTTTTTTTTTTTTTTTTTTTTTTTTTTTTTTTATTTTTATTTTTTAATTTTTTTCCTGAAAATGAAAAAATAAATTGCAGAAAAAGTAAAAAAAAATCAAATTTAATCACGAGATCATTTGAAATTCTATGTTACAGGGTTTGAATCACCAGCGGTTTGGAATCGTGATTGTCTGAATACTCATGTTCGAACACATTTCACTGCTCCACAGTGATCTCGTGCTCTCTTGCTCCAGGTATGTCTCCTGCAAATCTCTAGCGGAATTTTTTTGTAAAAATAGTGAAATAATGAAAAGTGTTTAGTGTTTAAAGAATTTTTTTATGAAATTAGAATTTTGAAAATATTTTGCCGCCCATTCTTCAATCTACCATTTTTTTGTTCACTGAAAGGATATAAAGTTGCGCTTTTTTATTTATTTATATTTTTGGTTATTCGTCACCGGTGCGTCACTTAATAGAACTGCACCAGTTCATCCATTGATAACACAACACCGATGTGTAGTAACTAAAACTTACCGGTGCGGTTATCTGTACATTAGCACCGATTGACGGTTAAGGCTCCGAAATTACTTTTAGGTGTGTACACCAAAATTTAGTGAACTCCAACCATAGAAATTGAGAATTAGAATTATGTTTATTCTTGATGGAAATATGCAATTATAATTATAATTTTGTTTATTCTTGAGAATTAGAATTAGAATTAAAATTTAGAATTAGAATTGGATAAATTCTTGATGGAAATAACTATTCTTCCAACGAATTTTGTTTATTGCAGGAGGTTCCCACTGATTATGTGGAGAGAATGCAATGTGGGGCGTGTGAAGATGCAATACTACAGGGCCCAAGTGGGCAATTGTGGCATGTGAACCTGTGCTATGCTAAGATGTGAGAAATTTTCACAAATGGTTGGGAAAGTTTTGTTTATGAGAAGTTTATTGAAGTTGGAGATATTTTAGTTTTTAGACATGTTGGAAATGTACATTTTGCTGTGAAAATATTTGGGCCATTTCTTTTCAAAAATACACCTCTTCTTCTTTCAGAAAAAGAGACTTGAACCTTTCCACAACCCGCAACAAGAAAATGTGCCAATAGGAGCCTCTGACATGCATATCTATTTCTGACATGCATATCTATTTCTTCTATTGAGGTCTCGAAGGAATTGATTATGGCCAGTCTACTTCGTTGAGGAATCTGTCTGAATTTTATTTGGTTCTACCGAAGGGTGAAATTACTAACATATACAGGATTGTAAGCTCCCTCCAACCCTCATTAAATTGTAGAATATGGAATAGTTCTCAAGTATATGACAACAATCTTCAATCATATTCTCAAAATATATGGGTTCTTTGTTAAATTCATAGCTACAAGATTCGGTCATATCGCTGATAGGAAAAAATCAACTGAAATACTAATACGGTAGGGTTGGTACTGTCTACTGTCCCATGAACCCATAAACCCCACAAAAAATCTCAAAAACCTTTTAATAAAATGCAAAATAATCCAATTTTTTATTATTATTTATTTTATTTTATTTTTTCTATTGCATTCTTGACACTCAAATTCTTCTAAAATCTGTTCATGGAATTAGCATCCATAAGAGGCAACACAATGGTAATATACTCGAATTCTTCTAAAATCTGTTCAATGGAATTAGTACATGTGAAATGGTACATTTGTTATTAATTCATAAATATTTATACTTTTTAAAATGTGTTTTTATAAAGAAGAGGACTTAATTACCTTATACCTTATAAGACACTTTTTTTTCGAAATATTATAATATGTATTTTGAAATAATGTTAAAATCAATATTTCACTTGATAATTTGCAATTATGTTGATCTCAATAAAAATGTCGTACTGTATAAAGTTATTTTTTTTTGGTATGTAAGATCATAATAAAATAATGATAATTCTAAAGTACATGAATTTATTTTCATTATTTTCTAAACTTTATTATGTTACAAAAATTCATATTATTCTAGATTTATTATTTTACAATTATTTACAAATTTAAATTTTTTTAATAAAATCATTTCACATTAATACAATTAAAAATTTCACATTAATACAATTAAAATTTTACAAATATTTTACATACAATTAGAATTAGAATTACAATTTTACAATTTCACATACAATTAGAATTAGAATTAGAATTACAATTTTAGAATTTTACATACAATTACAAATATTACAATTAAAATTTTACGCTTACAATCATTTCATAGTTATACAATTAAAATTTTACAAATATTTTACATACAATTAGAATTAGAATTAGAATTTTACAAATATTTTACATACAATTACAATTAAAATTACAATTACAAATACAATTACAATTTTAGAATTTTACATACAATTAGAATTAGAATTACAATTTTACAATTTGGCATATATACAATACAATTAAAATTACAATTACAATCATTTCACAATAAATTAAATATTACAATTACAAATAATTTACATACAATTATAGTTAAATTTTCAATTACAAATACAAATACAATTTTACAATTTTACAAACAATTAAATTTAACATTTAAAGTGCAATCACTGCATAATATTTAATAAATAGCATGATCATTTAATATTAAATTAATTAATAAACATCACGATCATGATAACCATAGTACAAAGATCATATTCGACTAAAAAACACATTCAAATTCGCTAACATCATCGTGATCATGATCAACTAACAAAACACAATTAGCATTGTATAACATCATCACAACACAAACATAAAATATACATCTCATGTCAAATAACTGATGCTATCACATACAAATCTATTTGCAAGCTGCACATTAAATAAACATATCTAACATGACCTAACAATATACACATCATGATGATCACCAACATGTAAATTAAGTACAATTGCAACATGAACATAAAATACATGGACCATATATATATATAATTGGATAATGTAAAAAATATACAATTGTAATATAAATGTCATGGATCAGCTGCTGGTAAAACGTCAAGAGCGGTACTAGTCGAGGCCTGCTCAGTCAATGGTGCAGCCTCGAAGGTCGATGGTCCAACCTGCTCATGATCATGAGTACTGCTATAGGCTGCTGACTGGACGTGGCTGATGGTCCGACCTGCTCTCCATGATGACTGCTGCTAGATGCCAGTGGAGGCTTCTCATCTGGTGTAGCGCAAGGTGAATGATCATGATATGATGAGTCACTGCTCGCGGACTATTGACCACGTGCTGCGTCTCCACCATGCCTATAATTTGCAATGGTCCTCCTCAACCACGTAACTAAGGTTGTAGCACTTATGACATGCCACATCAGGCTGTACATGTCACGCGACATGCCTCTCCAAAAATGTAATAGCCTACCATCGGCCGGTACGTCTCTCATATTAGCAGGCTTGATGCCTACCTCAACAATCAATGCAGTGAGTTAGTCGCCCAACTCCATCCTGTATCTGCTATCAAGCCGACCGTGCCTAGCAAAAGGCGGTACCGACGCACCAGCAGGAGCAGGTCTCTCTGCACTGGCTTCCTGATGATCCTTAGCATCTGGCATGCCCTGATCGTCATAAGGGGCCACACCTAGATCATGTGGTGGTGCCGGCATGTCCTCGCCATCAAAAGACCCAATGTATACAAAATATATACAAGTACACAACAATAATTAGACAATTTCATTACACAATTTAATAAAAACAAGTTAAAGAATATGTTAGAATAAATTCAAATAAAATAGTAATACTACCTCTATCATTCGACAACTCATCATCTGTGAAGAGGATGTTGGCACACCCTCATCAATCCAATCCATCATAAGGACATGGGACCATAATGAAGGTATGCAGCTCGTCAACACTGGCTAGCAACTCCAGTGCATCATGTGATATCCTTGCTGGAAACATAGGCTTGCCCCCCTTGGGCATCATCTGCCCCCACATGTGCATCCGTGCCTCGAACATCGACTTATGAGGCTACCAAACAAAAGTAGGCCTCATCTCTGGAAACCTCTCAAAAAATAAAAAAAAAAGCTCTGAAGCAAAAGAGAAGTTGACCCTCCCTTGTGCATGAGTAGGACATCTATCTAAGGTTGTACATAACTTCCGCAAAAGAATTGTAGACCACCTAACAAGTCGTGGCTCCTGTACTAAAGAATCAACATAATATAGAAGTGAGAAAATAATGCGTTTCCTATCACTGGTGTTGTGTGAAATGGTCGAAATCATAAGTGAGAGGCACCTCACCTCCTCACTACCAAATGCATCAATACGTAACTGCCCTCCAGAGACCTGAAAATATGAAGGAGACAGTATATCTGCGCTAATGTATCTCTGGGAGTACACTAACTAACTCCATGCTGCATAGCCAACTGGAACCTATGGGAATGAGGGAAAATCCACCCCTCTCCTCGATAGCCCTGTAATGAAATATATGTCCTCCTCAGTGGGCATGTACCACTGGTTAGGGCCAACCCAGAAAGCCTGTCGGTGGGCATTCCACCTGCGGATAAGATGTCTCAAAAACACACCGTGGCCCTTTAGGGAAGTAGCCTCCTCATAGAACTTGATGAGGCCTACCTGCCTTAGGAGCCCCTGGGAAGCTGCTGTAATAGGGCGAGGGTACGCATCTCTCTTCCTCTCTCGTGCCTCCCACAAGTGAACCATGTCATACTGCTCCGCCTGTTGTTGCTGTTGTTCCCCCTCTTCTCTATGAATGATGGACATATTAAATACAATTTTTTTAGTAAATGAGACATGTATTTAGGAATATACATATACAATTTTTTTTGGAAAAAAAACAAAACAATCGATGCGCCACAAAAACAATCATGCACCAGTTCCGGTGCGCCTTTTTTCTCATGCACCGGTGGCGGTGCACTAGATGATATTCAACGCACCAGAGGCGGTGCACCTGAAAATTTTCAGAGCATTGTTGACTATGTACGGTGTCAGGAGTGCGGTGTGCTGACTAAAATCTACGCCCTAACACGTAGAGTTGGGTCAGCGCACCGACCACCTGACATCATTACATAGTCAACGATACGGTCTTTTACCAAGCTACACCATTGACCCTATCAAAATTCCAAATGCAGTGTGCTGACAAAAATACTCGCCCCGAGGCGGATATTTAAGTCAATGCATCACATTGCTATTATTCCACATGGTCAATGGTGCAACTGGGTAAACGACTGCACCACACTTTTTTAACAATTTTAAAATAACACAGTGCGCCTTTCAGTACTGCCCCAGAACCGGTGTGGATACCGTTAGCACTGCTTGTGGTGCGGCCTATAAATTTACAGGCAACACCGCTTACTGGTGTGAGCCCAACAGCTCGAATGCGCCAAGTGACAATTTTTTTTTTCTTTTTTCTTTTAAATGGTTATTTTTAAGGTTATTTGAAATTTTAATATGCTAAAAAGCTTAATTATGGAAAACAAGAAAAATACCTATACATTTGGCCGTCAAGGAGCCATATTGGCTGTAGAATTTGCAAAAGAAAATTTGCCCACCGTTTTTCAAAATTCAAGTAAGAGATTGGTGGGAAATGCACATCAACAGTGCGTGCAATGGGTGCAATGGGAGCACCGATGTTAGGGTGGCTCAGAAAAGGATAAATTGCACTGGTGCTTGAGAGATCTGGAGCACTGAGAAAAGTGAAAAATGCGATTTTTTGGCGGTAATTTTTTTTTATTTAACCCTGTTTCGGTGCGCGGGGTTTTATAGGCGCATCGATGTGGTTTCTTAAGACCGCATCGAGCGGTTGCTGTTTTGGCGCGGTGTTTTGTGACGCATCGGTGTGGTAGAGGAATAAAGCACCGGTGCGCTACAATAATAACACGCACCGAGCAGGTGTGTACGGAGCGCATGGTGTTTGGTGTGCCATTGTTTTGTGCACACAGGTGCTTTGTATTGTTGAGCGCACCGGTGCGGTTGAGCATGATAAGCGCACTGGCCGAAAAAAATCTGCAAAAACCTCCATATGCCAACCTCCACTAGAAACAAATGTCTGAGGTATTTTTATAAGGGGTTCCTCAAAAACATCTGCTAGAGGGTCTTTTCCTTGTAGTGTCTCAATCCTTAGTGAAGAGCACACTCCTTGTTGTATAGCACTGTGCCCTAGTGGTCTCACCTTGGGAACACTCTTTAAACTCAGTGAACTACACCCTCTAGCCTGGCACACTCCTTGTTTTCAAGAGATGCGCTCTCTTGCTCTCATGCATGCACTTTATCTTGTTACATAAGAGCACATTCCTAAAATAGGAGGCCATGCCACTTTAATTAACTAACTCACTCATCGATAAAAAAGTGGTAGGCATGCATGGGATTTCCTTACATGTAATTTATCTTTATAATCACCCGAGTTAATCATGTATTTTCATAATCATTCTCACTTTGAGTTGAGCACACTTCTTTACATTAGGGGCTTCTCTTCGATCTTGATTACAAGTAAGTTTGCATGTCGATTTTCTTTTGTTGCTTTTGTTGTCATTCTTATTTTCCTTGCTGGCATTTATATCTATTTCAATTTTTTTGGTGGCATTTCTATCCATTCTTCCCTTTACAAGTTTTATCTTGCTATTTTAGGTGGTGTTTCTTATGACTCTCTGCATTCCATATCATTCTATCTTCTTGTCATGATTGCGACAATGTCTATGAACACTTACAAACCCAACCTCTCAGTATTATTGTGATTATTTCTTGTTGCTAGACTTTTCTTAGTATATTTTGAGACATTTATAGCAAGAGCACACTTCTATAAGTTAATACCCCGATGTCTCGGAAAGCTGCACCCTAGAAAACCAAGTTTCTCCTCAGATCACACTCCATAGAAACAAGAGCCCCTCCCTCTTGTAAATTGTGCCCAACAAGAATAAATCTTTCCTATGAGATAAAAACACATCCTCAAGCCTTAGTTATTCCTCCTTGTTCACTGATTGTGCACCATGTGCTCTCCTCTGGCCTCTCTTGAGTGCATAACACTCTCATAAGTAACAGGCTTGATCTCTTGCTCACTCAACCTACGTCCTCCCCGCATTTCCTTGAGCGCATGACATAGTCACACGAATCAATGAGCCTCCCTTGTGCCTTAAGTGTTGAAGAATGTAACTAGTGTTGGTCTTCATAATTGTATTTGTCAAAAGAAAATTTTATTGTAAAAGAAAAATATTTTTGAAGTATGGGTTTCATTCTCTTTCATTTATTTTATAGGTTATAACCTCCATTGAAGTAGTCTAGGTTTGTCAAGAGTCAAGAGAGTCATTGTAATATTTATTAGACCCTTATTGGGCTTTTTTATAATGTAAAGAAAGACATTTTTGAGTCAAAATAGTCATTTTGTCCCTCCTCACCAAGTCAACCTTGTCCTGGAGAAGTACCCTATTGGAGACAATTCGACCCTATGGAAGCAGTATAAATAGAGGAAACTCAACTCATTTGGAAGCACACTCACACAAGTTCGATCTACAAGAGAAAGAGGACGAAAAATAGAGTGAAGTGTAGGAGAAAAAGATCCAGCTCAAGGAAGAAGGAATATCAAAGTTTCTGGGCATATCTCTCACACGTGCAAATATTTTATGGTTTTTGGACGAGTAGCTGGGGGCTGAAATTTTTGAGTAGTTGTAGGTTCAAAATTCTATAGCTGGGGGGCCAAAATTCCAGATTGAAGTTGCATCTAGCAAGCTCAAACTTGGAGACTTTGGAATAATACATCTAATTTAAGGAAGGGTTGGCTTGGTGATTGGAGGCAGTCTTTTTCTAGGTCAAAAGGGTCTTGTATTGTCTCATTTTGATTTGAATCTACTAGTGGAAGAGTTGGACTAGGTTTCCCCCTAGATATCAGTTTTGCCCTGACTGAGTGCCTATATATTTTTTTCATTGTTCTCGTGATATTCATACATTTTATTTTGGTAATTGCTGAATGAAAGATAAAATAATAAAGAAGTAAAATAAGCTAACATAATTCATAAGTAATTATCAAGAAAAGAGGAATCAAACCCAAATTCCCACATGCATTGATTTCTCAACATGTTATCAAAGCTAAGGTGAAAGAAGGGCTAGTTGAAGATCTCTTTGTTGGCTATCAATTGAAGGAAGGAAAATAAATATTGGAAGAAAATATCACTCTCTCAATGGAAAGTTATTTGAATATGGGACTCAATATAATGAAAATTGTAGGAATCTTGGTTGGAAGAATCATCTACAATCTATATAGGAGAGTCAAGAGTGAAGGATTTGTACCAATGACTATTCCAGAGGATGGAAAAATTAAGAATTGGTACAATGCATTAAGAAATAACAACCCAATAGATGCGGTAGGTCCTTCCCAACCTCCACCAGTTCCAAATGTACAAATGCAGGAGGTATAAAAAGAAAAAACAATGCACGCAAGCATGAAAAATTCCAAGAAGAGAGTTAACCATGATATAGCAGCAGAAGGTAGTAGAAAGTTTAAAGTTGATCCCTTGGGGAAAAGGTGTAGTTGAGGCTGAGCGATAGAAGAAACAAAGAGAAGAAGAGGAAGAAAAGAGAACATTAGGGGAATTTTGAGATCTAAAATGGGCCTCCTACGAAAAATGTACAATCAAAATTCACTTTATGAGAACCAATCACATTTTAGGGGATGACATCATCCTTAATGGTTGAGGTGGCATTGCTTGAGTTAAAGATACTTACTTGTCACTTTCTCAATGGTGGATAAAAATTCATGGTTAACCATGGTAGTGCTCTAAGTACTTTTAAAGTCATAAAGTAAAGTACTCATAATAAATGTCATTTCACACTTTTTGAATAAAATATTATTATTTTCATTTCCTATTTTTTGAAAGAAACAATGCATATCCCTACACAATATTCATATATTTACACACTTTTCAATAAATATTATATTTGTATATTTTCAAAAATTTATTTATAAATCAAATCAATTCAATATGTAAAATAAAATTCATACATAAAATATTATATTATTTTTATATAGTATATTAATTACATGTTATTATATAATTTCGATAATATAAATTTTAATTAATAGTATATTCTATAATTAATAATTCAAGAATTTATATTTATATTTCATTTAAAGTTATTTAAGTACAAAGGACAAATGCATTAGTTGTGGAATGATAATGATTTTTTCTAGAAAATCTCATTCTTATTTATAGTCACATCAATACAATATTTTTATTAATTTTATTTTAGTACAACTTTTGAATTGAATTTAACCATGGTTAAATGGATTTTGGTGCAAAAAGTGAATTTCAAATTCATAAATATTATTTTATTAGTTTAGCTATTATTTTCTTAGAAGTTCCATTTTAGACCTAAAAATTCCCCTAATGAGAAAGATGACCTACTCAGATAGAAACATGAAGCAGAGGAAGAGATAAGGAAATCAGAAGAGGAAAGGAGGAGGATAGTAGAATAAGAACAACAAGATCAGTTACATTTGGAGGAAGCCACACAAAATTTGGAGGAAGAAAAATTGGGTTAAGAGATAGAAGCATAATTGGAAGAAGAGGATTCTATTAAACCTATAGTAGATGAACCATACATTCCTTCAGAACTTCCTCTTATAGGCGGTCATATTCCATTCAACGAGATGGGAATTACACCTCTACCAGAAGATAGAGTCATGGATGTATGGAATGTTACCTTTGATTAATTGGAAAAGAGGATCATGAAAGAAAGACGTAGGTACTTCTTGAATGATACAAAACATCTAGTCTCTATATCCACTAAGAAGGTAATAACTGTTAACACCTGGAGAAACCCTTAAGCAGTTATGGAATCTAATGTTTCTTTTGCGACAATAGTGCAAGAAAAATCATAGTATCTTATGAGCAATAATGCAGAGTTGATGAAGGAATTGGCTGTAGAAAAGCAAAAAATATACAACCTCACTACAAAGAATCAAAATATGACTTCTAACAATCTCAACACAAGGGAATTCCAGGAAGTTGTACTTGAAGAACTAGGGCCAATGGAGGAAAATATGGAGAAATTATACATTGACATGATTCTCTTACATGATATGGTGACACCCTTGGTAGGAATATAAAATAAAGATGAAGAAATCTTGAAGCTCATAAAGGTTGCAAATAGAGTTATTGATCTAATATAAGAGTGGAGTATCAAGTACCCAGATGTTCCAGAACGGTTGGTCAAGAAGGACGAAATTGCTGCTAAGATGGATAGAGTAGCGTTGAGGCTTCATATTTCAAACTACACTTATCTCTAGAAAAAGTGACCAATAGTATAACTGCTTATGGTCGACTGCATAGCGGTTTGGAGCCCCTAATACAGAAACATGGAATACCTTCTATGGGTGCATTATGGGAAATCAGAGGGGGAGGATGTCATTATGTGGGAGATAAGGTGGTACATTCAACAAATCGCGTAGGCAATAGGGCAGGGAGGCTCGAACAACACCAAGGAAATTATCCTACAACATGAAATTGCATCGGCTAAAGTTCATATCAAGTTATATTAGTTGTGTAATAGTGCAAAATCCAACTCCAAATCCACATTGACAGAATAATTGGAGGTTAAGATGCGATACATTGTATATTTTCCCATCTGAGTAAAATTTATCATGTAAAATTTTAGAGCTTGGCACTCATATATCACAAATGAACTCCATGTTGAAGTTATTGATTTATCTCTTGTTTCTATGTGAAGATATTTTGTCTTATTAGAGTTTAGTACTATGTAGTCACCATCTTATATACAATTCGTCTTTTGTAACCAATAAGTTTAATGTAATTGAGTCCAAGGGACACATGTGGAATATGAAGAGACACATGTGGAATTTAAAGAGTTATGAGTAGAATGTGAAAGGTTATATGGAAGCCCATAAGTCATAGAATTTGAAGAGTCATGACGAAACTCAAGAGTCATTATAATTTGTTATAAATGGGTCCTCACAACTCATGAAAAGGGCTTGGATATTTAGATACTTAGCCTTAGCTTCTCTTGTTGTGCATAAGGGGGAGATCATTCTTTGGATAAACAAGTTGTACCTTCATGTTCCATTGTTGGAGCTAGTGTTTCCTCTATGTAACAATGTACTTGGAATATTTCATTAATTATCAGAAGCTCATTGAGCCATCACTCTTTCATGCATGTATCATGGACGTAGTAAGACTATTCTTTATATGTTTGCAGTATATGTTGATGTAATGCATATTAAATACAATGAACTATTTCATTGCTTTGGATATGGATCTTGTTGAATGCGTACTGTTATGCTTTCATGATTGTTGCTTGTTTTCCGAACTAATTTGAAGGTTGATCAATGAGTTATTATTTTTCGCTCACATGTCTCTCCTAGGATAGAAATATCTTTTCCCTAATAGAGGCTCATCTCTCTCTCTTGTTCATGGAAGTTCCCTTTATACTCTGCATTCAGTGTCACACAAAGATTACATACTTTCTACCCCAAAACTGTGTTACGATCTCTTGTGTATGTGTTGTAGCCAAGGCACACCTTTAAATCACTTGCATGGGTGGCCAGACCATATAATCGAATGGGACTCCTATACCAAACAATGTGAGGTCTAATTGGGACTTCACAATGGGGAGAGACCCTGTATGTTGGTGACATCCAACACCATCAACAATACCATATATGTTGGTCTTGTTTTAAAAACATGGATACAATATTTACCTTATGTAAGGATGCCATTGGTGTAGATAAAATTATTGCTCCATATGAAGTATCCATGCAAGATCATTACCATTGTGACTTCCTTGTATCAATATTTGGAATGTAGTAGTTCCTTGGTGTTGGCTTGATGCATTGGTGAGGTGGATCTGAATTTGAAAATGCATGATTATGGTTTTGCGATTCAATATTTGTGCTTTCCAATTGTGATAGTATACTTTTGATCTGAGATTGATTCTCAACACCATGATTCTCCTAATTTTCCTGATTTCCTTAGACATCCACATCTGTTTTATGGAGATATTTTAATAGAATATTTGTAATTGTTTTATTATTCCCTTATGTTTTTATATATATCTTCCTTGAAATTTTTATTTTCTTCCTTATTTTTGTTCTTTTTTATTTATTTATTTCTCTTTTAAGCTCTTATGGATAGCTTGATAAATCCACGTTTTTCAACATACTCCTATCTATTTCATTAAATTTATTCTAAAATTGAGATAACCTAAATTCTAAGTCTTCACTTTCCTTTGGAGGTTTGTTGGAAAATAATAATAGTACTCATCCTTATCGCAACTTTTAGTGACCAAAAATTAAAAAGGGATATTCTATTCAATAGTTAGGTAACCAATAAGTTACATACCTTAATTTGGAGAATAATAGAATGGTTGAATTTTTATTGATATATCTATGATATTATAGCCCTTCCGGATCTGAAAATTCGTTATGTAATACGCTGATATGCATTCTCTATTTTTCCACATGTGTGAAATGAATTTGATGTTCCAAGTGAAAGTTAAGGTACTTTTCCCAACACTTTATGATCTTTGGCCTCTTCCCATGAGAAAACAATGTATAACGTGCCACATGTTCATTTCTTCAAATATAGTTCTAAAATTACCTAAGGTACTTTTATATGTATCCTAGAATATCTGAAGGTTTCATAGTAGGAAAATTCCCAAATAGGAAGATATATCAGAAATACCAAGCTGGCATGTTTAAAATTCATTTCATTATTGTTCATCAACCTTAACTTCCATAGGGTATAGCTTCAAATTATAGTGAACAAAATTATGTTCGAAATTGATTTTTAGAGCATTCAAGAACCTATAATTACTTAGATCTCATATCCAAAATCATAGAGAACCGAAATATGTTTGAGACTCATTTCATGAGCCTTCGAAAACCCTAACTTCCTTGGAGCATATCTTCAAAACTTCAAAAATGGAGTGAACCAGGATTTAAAATTTGAAGCAAATATTTCTTGATATGAATTCTCAATATTCTCGAAGTTTTATCATTTGAAACCCACCTAAAAAATTTTATAGTGAAAATTCCATGATGACTTGTTTGAAGAAACCAAGCCTTATGATCATGAGATTTGATACCAAATGTTATGATCCTTGTGCCTTAAAAATGATCAGAAACCAATAATCACAGTCCTTTTTGAGGGGGGGAACTCCTTTTACAATGAATACAATTTAAAAGACAATATTTAATGATCTTAAGCCTAGGTATCCATAATATACATATAGGAGACTATTGTTGCTGCAGTCAACACCCTCCAAAATTTTGCTCACACTTGAATTTTGTAGCCTATTGAGGATCTTACGATCTATCACTCTATGGTTGCTCCATGATCATTTGATGTTTTGAAAAATGTTTAAGTATTCTTCCTCAATCCAAACTGTCAGGTCACTTACACACACATGCTCAGTCTCTGATGAGTTAATTAGAACAATTACATTATTCAAGCTTGGGAAAACATAACACTGTACATCAAGATTGTTCATGTACGATGTTCAAATCATGTCAATAGTTAGTGCATACTTTTATCAACAATTCCTCATCACTTTGTTGCATTTTTACTTCTATTTTGGTGAGTTTTCTTAACTGTTACCTTTTGCACATTTTCGCTTTCACACTCATGAATGTAATTTTCACTTGATTTTACTTTAATAAGTATCATTTTCATGTTACCTTTGCTCTAGCATGTGTCGCTTTTAAGGTCATTCACATTTTGCAAGTGTCGTCTTCATGTTTTCCCCTTTTCGCATGTGTCACTTTTGTGTTTTCACTCTTGCACGTGTCACACCTATGCACATAAACAAAGTTAAATCCGGCACACTTTTTTGCATTAGATAGTTTTACATATCATTAGAACATGATACAAACACAAACCTACAACTTAGCACACCTTTGTCATAGTTGCCACAATTGTCGCAACCTAGTTTCTAAGTGTTGTAATGTGTCATTTAAAATGTTGCACTTAGAAATAGGTGTCACTTTGTTGTTGTTTCAAGGTGTGACTATTTTTCATGAGTCTTGTGCATTCCATTGGCTTGTATTGATGGAACTTATGTGTGTGATCTATGTTTGAGTCATGTCAAGATGCATTTATTTCTTCTACTCTACTGGTCCCACACTTAACCATTGTGAGAGCTCTTCTTGGTCCTTCATCCCAACGCAAGCTCTAAAGGCATTAATCCTCTTACTAGGTGATAAACAAAACTTATTCATGAGCCTAATTGACGTATATTTCCTCCCATACTTGTGCACTAAGTATTTTATAAGGTATCCTCCCTCTCTCAATGGATTAGTACTTCCTAAGGATAATTCACCTAGCCTTGTGCCACCTCCCTTAGGGAAAATCACATTCCAGATGAAACAGTAGCCATTTTTGGAGAGAACTGCACCCTTCCAAGCCTGAGCGTACTTCAAAACAATGAAGCGCACTTTAAACGCTCAGTGAAAAAGTGCACTTTAGAAGAACAAGGACCTCTCTCTTCTAAAAAGAACACTGTGGAAAAACAAGGACCTTATTTCCTTAAAAATCACACTTGGAGAGCTTGAGTGGACTTCAGAACAATGAGTGCACTCCTTCAACTCGAAGAATTGGACCCTCCTTGAGCGCATGGTGAACTCACAAATCATGAAGATTCATTATTCTCTTAGAGCACGTGGCACACTCATGAAGAGAAAAGCCTTAGAGCGCATGTCGCAATCACGAAGCCTAAATCTTGAGCACACTCCTTCGACATGAAGAACTATGCCCTCTTTGAGTGCATGAGTGCATCTTGAAGGTTTGAGTTTTTCTCCTTCATATATTCAGAGTGCACCCTTGCTCCCTCTTATTCTCTTTGAGAACATGAGTGCACCTTGAAGGTTTGAAGGTCTGAAGCCTCACTCCTTTATCTCTTCGGAGTGCTCCCTTGCACCTTATTATTCTATTTGAGCGCATGAGAACACCTTGAAGGCATGAAGGCTTGGAGCCTCACTCATTTGTCTCTTCAGAGTGCACCCTTGCACCCTTGGTGTTCTCTCTCTTGCTTGAGTGCACAAGCACACCTTGAAGGCCTCTTATGAGCCTTGATGAGTTTAACTTATCCCTCCTAATCAAGCCTTCTTCTTTTAAACCTCTCACAATCCTATTATGAGAATATCATTCCATGAGCTAGATAGTGATATAATATATGTTTTAAGACTGTTTTTTCCTTGCCAAGAATGATATTTTTTTGCACGATTATTATCTCAATATGAAAAGGAGATGATCAAGTAGATAAAAAAAAGGAAGAATAAAGATGCACCTATAGAGAAGAAGAAAAAAAAGAAAAATAATGAAGACATGAAGCAGATCATGGACCAAGACAAAAATAAGACATTACATAATGACTCAGAGGATTTCGATAGTGATAAAAGACCCTTTGGAGGGTGAAGATAAGCAACAGTGAAAATATTCCATGAATATGAAGCATATATAAGATTTATCATCAAGAATGCAATATGAAGAAACAAGGAAAACAAATTGGCATTACCACCTCATCATGAAGTCCATGTCTTCATGGTCAAGTTGTAACCTATACAAATATAATCATAATGGTCAATATGTGTCCATGTGTCCTACCAGATCATGCAGGATGTAATTATGTATTCTCAAGAAAGGAAAAAAATGTGATGTGTGGAAGTCCAAGAGTCATATGTGGAACATGTAGAATCACATAGTCATATATGGAAAAAGATTGTATAGAATTCCAAAATTCATATATGAGTTCAAGATTTGTTTAGATGTCCAAAGGACACACTAGCAGTTCAAGAGTCATAAGGGTAATCCAAGAGTCATGAGGATATGAAAGGTCATTCCTCTTGTTATAAAAAAAAATTCATAACTCAAGCAAAGGGATTTTGGAGGCTGAATATTTGGAGAACTAGTCTTGGCTTCTTTACTTGGCATAGGAGAGAAAAATATTCTTTGGAGAAGCACGAAGTGACTTGATGTTCCACTATTGGAGCTAGTCACTATTGTAACTGTGTACTTGGATCTTTCACCTTATAATTGAAGCTTAATGAGCCAACACATTTTCATGCATGTATTGTGATTGTCTTAGGAATATTCTTTGGATGTTTTCTATATATGTTTCATTCATATGTACTAAGGAAATTGAACTATTTTAGTGGGATGGGTACTTATCTTCTGGAAGGTGTGTTGTATGTGGTTTAATGATCGTTGTGTCTATGTGAAATATTTCTCTAGATAACTAAAAAATATTTCTTTTATCGTGTGTCTCTCTTAGGTTAGTACTATTACTTCATTCTAGAGGCTCAATTTTTTGTCTCCCCCTCCTGAAGGTCTCCTTTTACACATTGCAATCAATTTTCAGAATGTCAACTTACTTTCTTGTTCAAGGGTTACGTATATGATCATTTACGTTATCTGTTGAAACCAAGACAAACATTTGTGTTATGGTGGCTGGGATGATACTTCGGATGGGGCTCCTACTCTAAACGGTGTGAGGTTTAATTGGGGCTTCACATCAGGGAGACCCCCTGCATGTTGGTGGTATCCAACACCATCAATAGAGACAAAATGTACACTTATAATAAAATGGGACCATGAGAGGTTCTATCCTACATAACAATATAATAATAGAAATGTAATCACTCATTATATAAGGCTTAATAAGGGGTTTTAGGGATGTGGTGATACCTCATGTGTTGCCACTATATCTTTATGGTATTCTTTAGTCCAAACTTCCAAGTTCACATTTATGACATGACATTATAGGTTTAAGGGAAGTCCTTGTTAGAGTAAGGATATGCAATATCATTCTACATTTTGTATCAACCATACCCATATCACTTGTGCATCAATTATTCATTTTCTATCATCATAGGCCTCATCTAGGTATCAATTTCATTTCAAATTCTGGGGGACACATGAAGGTTTCCCTTTGACGAATCTCTTCCCATTGAAGTCAATGCCTTATTGGGTATGTAGATCTAGAAACAATCTAGTACCTTGGAGCTTGTAGTCCTTAGTGGTAGGTTTCCTCATTGTTGATAATAGGTTTCGTCATTGGTCCATATTGATTAATTCTATGAATTCTCAACGTCAACTCTTTTATTCACAATTGATAGATTGTGCTAGTTTCCTTGGGGTCCATTTTAATTATTAGTGATCTCCTTTGCCTCTGTTAACTAGATCCCCAATTATTGGTACTCTGATGCCCCCCTTCCATGATTGAAATTAACTCATTCATTCACATGTAGTCGAATCATACCATCGAGATGAGTTGAATACCTTCAGATATGGGGCTAACCTCACTCAAGCACATTGCCTCCCCCAAGTGCATTAGAGAATGTATTATTTACTTCGAGGGAAATCATTTAGGAAATCACATTGGTCTCTGCAACCCTACTAATATCTATTATGACAAATATATACATTGCGTCATGACTATTCCTTGATGACATGAGTTTGCAATATGTTTGTTGGTGGCCATTCTCCCTTATTTCAATACGAAGAAAGGGTATGCCTAACTTGAGGATATATATTATATGTTTTTGAATATGAATTTTTTATCCCTTTGTAGGTTTTTTGTCCTTGGATCCCTCCCTCTACCTTGCTCACTGAGATTATTGTAATGTATTTCAACCATCAACTTCTATTCTAATCTCATCGATTAGCGGGGCATCTCTTATAACTCAAACTATCACCATATGGGTCTTCCATAGCTTAAAGTGACACCCCCTTGAGTCTAATAGGGAAGGGAATCAAAATGGAGGCAATAATGAAAAAAATAAATCCATGGAAAGCCTAAAAAACTATTCTTTTGCCTCTTCAACATCCTTAGAAAACTATTAGGGAGAGTCACATTGATTTTGTTGGCTTTATAGAGAGAGTTGCAATGCTGTATAGTTACATAGAAAAATAAATTTGAAGAAGCTAGTGATGGAAGAGTGAATGGATAAGCGTATAAAATGTCAAAATTAATTATATAGAGAAGATAAGGATGAAAGGAACATATAAAACATGGTCAATTAAGTGTATAGATACATATTATCACTCCTCCAAATCCCTCTACATAAGAAATGCTCTCCATGGAACAAATGGAGAAAATTTGATGCAACAAAATGTCGCCAAAATGAGGACCCAAGTTCCCCTTGCGATAAATTGAAGAATAGCCTTAACAGTGAGTTGTTGTGAGAGGAGGGACAAGCACTAGGGACTATAAATGAAGCAATTATTTTAAAAACTAGTGGTATAATAAAAGATATTAATGCCCCCCCCCCCTGTTGAGAATTTGGAGGGCTAGTGATTAATTCAAATTATCTTACTTGATAATTACTTGTGAGCTTACTTCTTAACTTATTTAGTCTTTCATCAAGTCAATTACCAAAATACAAGAGACACACAATTAGGCTTCTTGAGCCAGGGCAAAAACCTCTTCCTCTTGGAGAGGAAAACCAGTAAGAAATTATTCTTATAGATCTTCAAATGACAAGTAACATGACCAAGACTCAAACCCTTGACTTATGAATGCCTCCAAGACCTTGTCACTGCTTATAATTCTTCCTCCAACGCTGGTCTTTCTTTTCTTCACCAACGTGCACTGACCTGCATCAACATTAGATAACTCAGTCTCTAAGTCTATCTTGAGATACTCCTTATTTTTTACAAGACCATTCAAGATCTCATCCTTTGCATGCACTTGAGACTTTGTTTACTGGAGATGTAGAACCTTTGAGTAGGAAGGAAAATCATAGATTTACCTTCCTCTTATTCCCATACTGATATAACTCTTAAACCTTGCAACATAGTATGATCATAAACTTTATCCACTACTTCAGAATGCTTCACAATAGATCCGCATATATCACAATTGTGTCCGCATATATGTATCATAGTTCCACACTTTAATTCCTGAAATCCGCACTTCAGTTCTTGTCTTAAATCCACACTGTATCTTCTCTTAAATACACACTGTTTCTTCTCTTAAATCCACACTGAGGACCACTATGGAAACTATAGAGGAATCCAAACTTCTTCTTGAACCCAACACTGTTTTCCTCAGAGAAAATCTGCACTTCTTTACTGAGGAAGTTACAGAGAGATCCACATTCTTCTAATATCTGAAATCCACACCTTTTTAACTCAAAAAAATCCACATTTCTTGGTTACAAATGGGTCGCAGGTCAGGTTATATATAGGGCAGGTGTCCCTCCTTTTAGGCCAACTGTACAATAATATGTAGGCCGACATCCTGACTGTGTATAGGCCGATTTCATCATTCATCTTCATCTTTGAGTGAGGGTTGTTTCAAGCCATTCTTCCACAAGGTTCATGAAAAGGTATTGGGGCATTTATCGATGACTAGGCTCTTCGTATACATGACACCAATTACACCTATAACATAAGACAAACCCTAATATAAATAAAATATAAGTCTATTGATTTATAATAAAAACTTGCTCATGAAACCCATGAAGCAAGTACAACAAAATACATTTTATTATCTTTGTATTCTTCATTACATAAGTACATATTTACATAGTCAATATGAAGACTGATCCTAGTTACACTTTTCAACACTCCCTCTTAACTAGGGAGGTACTCATACAGGTACATGGTCACTTTCAATCAGAAGAAGAATCGGATTAGTAATCACTTCTGTATAGCATTATACCAACCAACATTGTTCTAGTGCAAGGCCTTGAATAACAACCCCATATCTCAATGAGACAATGGGCTACAATGCTGACGAGACACATGAATTATAAACACCATAATCATTGTCTCTCCAAGGTACATACTCCACCCGGATGTTCCCAAAGTATGGCCTTCTTGGACTATTATTCTCTTGGGTAGCTAGCCCTTAAATAATATCGGTCCCCGACTACTCTTATCTTTAATTCCCTAACACATTCTCAAAGAGTATTGAATTCTAGATGATTACCCAATCCTCCATTATGTATTCCAAAGTGAACACCAGAATGATGTGTCTATCTCTCCCCCTCAGCCAGGGAGGACCTATTCCACAAGGTAATGTACTCATTCCTGTATAAGGATTGTACCTAAGCTCATTATTAGGAATTACCCAGTTTATTTCAAGTAAGAAAATTATCACCAGGCCCCATCTCAATCAGAGACTTGCAGCAGCAATGGTGAGAAATCTGGTTGCTCATGAAGAATTCCTTCCCTTGATGTCATGGATTTCGATATTGAGGAATCTTCAACTTTAGCCCCATAGGGCACATATCATCCATCACTTTTATTCATGAGTCATGTCATCTACCAGAAAGTGATACATCTGTCTTTCTTATCTGGTGCACCTTTTATGCCATGCTTCTTTATTTCGAATCATCTCCAAGGATCTTACATCCTTTATAATGATTAGTAGCCCTACACAAATTTATATAGATAAACACATACATAGGAACTTTTAAAACAAAAATTTACCTCAGTGATGATATTTCACCATGAAATATTCCTGTAGGCATCGAGATCCTTTATTCAGATTGACACATCTCCTAATGATATATTTTGTCAAGGGTCTCCTTCTTTAAGAGACTTCTATCAGAGTCTACATATCCTCCCAGGAGACACATATTCTTGGCTTCCAGATGATAGCTACCTCTTGACATGGTTTCACTTCATGTTCTCTTCCCTTCTGCACATTTTCGTTCCTAGGAACTCACAATTTCTAGTTCCTTGTTCATAATCAACCACCTCATATTCCATATGAGGATATATTATGTTGATTTCATCTGTTAATGCACTGTGAGAGATCCTACTTCATAGATCCTACTTCTAAATATAGAATTCCATTACCTGCAACCATATGACATGAATTCACAACATCTAGTGTCAGCATATAAACATATATATACCTCATACCTTTTTCATTTGAGTCATACTGTAGTAGTTTTACTAGAATGAAGAGCTTCATTCCCTTGACCTACTCCATCAATATGTCATCACATCCAGAATTCTGTAGCATAGAGTTATTGATGAAACCATTATGCTTTCTTTATAATCAGTGAATTCATAGAGAACTCCATTAGAAAATTTTAGCACTAGTTTCCATAATGGCCCTTGATCTTGATGATTTCCTTCCATCAATAATGTTTGTTGAGATTCAACAAGATGATGAGCTTAGTGAAAAGAGTCGCCTTCACTAAGTGGGCCCGCAGGCTATTTTTTGTGCAAGTCTATTTTTAGACTATGTCTATTTTTAGACATGTCGATCATATTCTATGAGTTGCAGGATGCTATTTGTGGATGGTTGGTCAAGTTGGAAAAAATAGATAGACTTCTATTTTTAGACATATTGGGCGGAATCTATTTTTAGATTACCAGTCTAAAAATAGATATGTCAAATATTATTAGCTCTTAATAATATTTGGACTATAAACATTATCTTATTCTCTTGGAGCACTTTTGTTTCGTTGCACAGACAAAGTGCGATTTCATGGACTAAGGGGAATTACACAATTCTGTCACCGGAGCTAATGGCCAGAGGACCTGGAGAGAACTCAAGCAAGGTAGCAGGACACAGCTGGAATGAAGTAGTTATGGATGGGCTTATTTTAACTCGCTAGACTCGCTTCACAATCTGTATCCAGTCTAACTGAATGATACACTAGTGAGAGTGGAGTGAATTAATTAGTTAATTAATTCACAAATAATAACTCATTAATCATCTGAACAATACAACAGTTAACTATAGTGCATGGCAGTTTCAGTGGAGACCCAGTGGAGAGATAGGTGAAATGGCAAGATGGACTATCTGTTGTGACTATAGTGATGCATTGATTGCATCACACACACATTGGAGTTTCCAATGAGGATCACGTAGCCAAGGCAAGAGTAATTCAAATTAATTTAGAGCTATTCTTCAGCAGGGATTGCGTAGTGGAGGCAGGCTAGCAGGAGGCAGAGATCAGTGCATGGATTTGCAAGATTGTTCCTGATTAGTGTATGACGATTGTACTGTACTGAGAGCTTGATAAGCTTTGTATGAGGATTGTCATATGATTCCATGATACATAATATATAGTTGGGGTTTTCAGCTTCAGGCTTTCCTGGTTAAAAACTATGTTATGTGCGATTGATTATTTTTGTTTATGCTTCACATGTGTGTGCAATTAATTTTTCCGCAAAAGATTAACAAGTGGAATTGATTCAGTATTTTGCATAAATTTAAATAGTGTGAGATCAGGTGAATCAAGGACATATGCATGCTTAGTGCATATAATTTCTACATGATATCAGAGCATTTTTGATTGAATATTGCAATTGTGAAGTGAGTTTGTGCTGGTGGAAAATTCGAATTTGCTACAGAAGATTCTTGGTGCAGAAGTTGAGTATACATTGAAATGTCTTTCAATGGGTTGAGATTGGAGTATGTCCTTGATGGGAGCTCTAATTGCATAGCCTGGAAGGACAGGATGGAGGCAGTGCTGGAGGATACTGGACTAAAGGAGTTCATCGATAGCGATGTTCCTAAGTCGAGATCTAGCGATGCTGCATTTCTTGACGCATGGAAAAAGAAGACAACAAAGACGAGGATAATTCTGTTGGAAGGTGTGAAGGACCATATTATGTCCAGCCTTCATGGTAAAGTCACTCCATTCTTAATTTGGAAGGCTTTGAAAAACTTGTTCCAAAGAATAAGTGACCAGAGGAAGTTGGCGCTTAAAGACAAGCTCAGAAAAATAAAAATGGAGAAGGGCGACAATATTCCAAAATACCTCACGAAGTTTTTCCACTGCAAGGATGAATTGGGAAGTGTGGGGGTTACTGTTGATGATGAAGACTTGGTGAGATTGGCTCTCCTTGGGCTTACGAAGGGTTGGCATAGCTACAAAGACTCTGTTAAAGGATGAGAGAAACTACTGGGATGGGAGCAACTTTGGTCGGATCTTATGAAGGAGGAGATAAGGTGGGGTACCAGGGATGGATTTTCATAGAAGAATGAAGATGAAGAGAATTGCGCTTTGGCTGCCAAAGCAAGAAAAGGGAAGGGAAAGAAAAATCCTTCAAAATCTGATGCTAAAGGCAAGAAGCAGGATTTGTCCAAAGTGAAGTGTTTTCACTATCACGAACATGGACATTTTGCCACTGACTGTCCACAGAAGAAGAAGAACAAGAAGGCTGCTAGATTTGCAGCTGGAGAGGCCTTAGCCTCACAATTTGAGCTTGATTTCTCCTTGATCACATGCTTGGTTTCAAGTTGCATGGGATCGATGTGGTATCTTGATAGTGGTGTGTCTTTCCATATGATGGGAGACAAAGAGTTGTTTAGTGACTTGGAGGAGAAGGACCTCCAGATGCATATAGAGATGGGAAACGATGGTTAGTACAATGCGACTGGAATTGGGACCATTACCTTTGAGAGGGAGTCCTGTAATCCATTCTTTTTGAAGAATGTCATGCATGTTCCAGGTCTGAAGAAGAACTTGGTCTCGGCCGCAATGATGGAAGACAAAGGTTATGATGTTGTTTTCAGTGAGGGAAAAGCCTTCCTTCGACATAAAACAACAGGTCAAACCAAGAAGATAGGGGTTTGAATTAAGAATCTCTACAAGCTGGAGGTAGACGGTTGGGTTGCAATGGTGGGAAAAGCAGAAGAAGTGGTGAGCCGGGATGAGGGCGAATTATGGCACAGGAGATTGGGCCATCTTCACCATGGCGCTTTGAAGATTTTGCAGCATATTTCTACTGGACTTCTCAAGGGTACTCCTGTGCAGTCATATCAGTGCAAGGGATGTACTATGGGTAAGTTTGTGAAGACCACCTTTCATGAGAAGGAGAACCGTGCTTTGGTGATCCTGGAGAGAATTCACACATACGTGTGTGGACCTTTCTCAGTTTCTTCAACAGCAAAACACAGGTATTATGCTATATTTGTTGATGACTATTCTCGTAGATGCTGGATCTTCTTCATGTAGAAGAAGAGTGAAACGTTCTCAAATTTCTGTGAGTTCAAGGCATTGGTGGAGAAGGAGTCAGGGAAGCAAGTGAAAGCTCTAGGGAGTGATAATGGTGGTGAATACATATTGGGTGAATTCAAATACTTCTGTAGCAAAGAAGGAATTCAAAGAGAACTCATAGCGCCTCATAACCCACAGAAGAATGGGGTCACGGAGAGGAAGAACAGAACGATCATGGGTGCTGCATGACCAAGGCCTACCGATGCACTTGTGGGCGGAAGCATGCAACACTGCGGTTTATGTGAAAAACCGTTGTCCCCCAGGAGCACTGGCATGAGCACACCGAAGATTTACCTGCAATAAGCAAGATATTTCTCATTTGGAGACTTTGCCCACCTCGTTTACATTCATGTGACAAAGGACGCCAGGAAGAAGCCGGAGCCGACCGCGTGTTGGAGACAGGCTGGTGTGGGTACAAGGTAAACACCCCATAATTATCGTGTGTATTTTCTAGACAGTCGAATGACTGTTGTGCGACGGGATATAAAATTCAATGAGGTGAAAGCCATGAAGTTGTCGCTTGAGAGGGAGCTACACTTGCATGCAGAGGAGGAACTTCTTGTTCCCAAAATTGAGCCTCTAGATGTGGATCAACCACAAGAGGAGATTCATGGAGTGGAGGAGTCCACTCATGCAGAACCAAACATCAGACAAGGCATAAAGCGTACCACAGAAGCTGAGAAACTGAAGCTTGATGCGGCATAGAATGTAAGAGTCCCTACATCACAGCGTAGACAGAGACAGTCACCTGATCGATTTACTGGATACATGGCTCTTATGAGCAAGTGTATCGTGACAGAGCCATCTTATTTTGAAGAAGCAGTGTAGGAGCCCACATGGGTAGATTCCATGGTGGAGAAGTATGAATCCATTGTCAGAAACAATGCTCGGGAGATTGTTCCAAGGCCGGTGGCAAAATCAGTTGTAGGATCCAGATGGATCTACAAGGTAAAGCAAGCTGCTGATGGGAGCTTTGAGAAGTATAAGGCAAGATTTGTTGCTCGAGGCTTCTCACAGATCAAGGGGATTGACTATGAAGAAACCTTTGCACTTGTCGCATGGTATTCTTCCATACAGACCATGCTTGCTCTCTCAGTGCAGATGAGTTGGTACATTCATCAGATGGATTTGAAGACTGCATTCCTTAATGGGATCATTGAGGAAGAGGTGTACATTGAGCAGCCTAAAGGATTTGAGATCTTCAGCAGCAAGTCACATGTGTGCAGGCTCAAAAGAGTGCTGTATGGGCTGAAACAAGCACCACGTGCTTGGTACACTTGGATCGACAGCTATTTCACCGGACTTGGCTTCACCAAGAGTGAAGCGGATGCAAACCTGTACCAAATTGTGGTGGAGGGTAAGCTTTTAATCATTGTAATTTATGTTGATGATTTAATACTAACAGGTGATGAACAATTGATACACTCATGCAAGGCAGATCTTTCAAAGGAGTTTGAGATGAAGGACTTGGGCCTCTTTCATTATTTCCTTGGATTGGAAATATGGCAGCGGGAAGGTGAACTGTTTGTGTCTCAAGGCAAGTATGCTCAGGAGATATTGGAGAAGTTTCACATGCAAGGATGCAATCCTATCGACACTCCTCTTCCAGGAAATTGGAAGAAAGAGGGTGCTACATCGACAGAGGTAGTGGATGCCACTATTTATCGACAGTTGGTGGGTTCGCTCATGTATTTAGTTAATACAAGACCGGACATATGCTATGCAGTGAACCAGCTTTCACAAGCGATGGTTAATCCTACCAAGCATGTTTTGAGATATCTCAGGGGCACATCTGAGTATGGTTTATGGTACAGACAGATGGATGAGGTGAAGTTGCATGGCTTCACGGATGCAGATTGGGCAGGAAGCCCAACAGACAGAAAGAGCACATCAGGAGGGATTTTCAGTATGGGATCTACCATAGTTTCTTGGTACAATAGGAAACAAATATCCGTGGCACTCAGTTCAGTGGAAGCGAAATACATGGCAGCAAGTCAAGCTGCATGTGAGGCTATCTGGATGAGGAAGACCCTGGTTGGTTTGTTCGGTTCACATTTAGATCCCACAATGATACATTGTGATAATCAGAGTTGCATTAAACTCTCGGTTAATCCTGTATTTCATGATAGATCTAAACATATTGATATCCGGTATCATCATATTAGATATTGTGTGCAGCGGAAGATCATGTTGCTTCAGTACATTCCTAGGAGGATCAGGATGCAGATATTCTGACGAAGGCACTCACCAAGAGAAAATTTGAATACCATAGAGGCAGGATCGGGATGAAGGATAATCCCTATCTTGTTGAGAGGGAGTGTTGAGATTCAACAAGATGATGAGCTTAGTGAAAAGAGTCACCTTCACTAAGTGGGCCCGCGGGCTATTTTTGGCGCAACTCTATTTTTAGACTATGTCTATTTTTAGACATGGTGATCATATTTCAGAAGTTGCAGGATGCTATTTGTGGATGGTTGATCAAGTTGGAAAAATAGATGAAATTCTATTTTTAGAATATTGGGCGAAGTCTATTTATAGATCACTGATCTAAAAATAGATGCATGTCGATTATTATTAGCTCTTAATAATAATTAGACACTAAACAACAACTTATTCTCTTGGAGCACTTTGTTTCAGTGCACAGATGTGGCACATAAGTGGACTGAGGTAATTACGCAATTCCCAAGGTTTTACTGGAGCTAATGCATGGAGGACTCAGTTAGAACTCAAGTGGCAGAGTTATGACACAGTTGGAAGAAGTTGTTATGGAGTTGCATTTAGTTTAACTCAGTTAGACTTAGTTGATCTAGTTGTATCTAGTCTAACTAAATGATACACTAGTGAGAGTGGAGTGAATTAATTAGTTAATTAATTCACAAATAATAACTCATTAATCAACTGAACAATACAACAGTTAACTACAGTGCATGGCAGTTTCGGTGGAGACCCAGTGGAGAGATAGGTGAAACGACAAGATGAAATATCTGTTGTGACTATAGTGATGCATTGATTGCATCACACAAAAATTGGAGCTGCCAATGAGGAATGCGTAGTCAGGGCAAGAGTAATTCGAATTCATTCAGAGCTATTATTCAGCAGGGATTGCGCAGTGGAGGCAGGCTAGCAGGAGGCAGAGATCGGTGCATGGATTTGCAAGATTGTTCCTGATTAGTGTATGACGATTGTACTGTACCGAGAGCTTGATAAGCTTTGTATGAGGAATTTTATATGATTCCATGATACATAATATATAGTTGGGGTTTTCAGCTTCAGGATTTCCCGGTTAAAAATTGTGTTATGTGTGATTGATTATTTTTGTTTATGCTTCACATGTGTTTGCAATTAATTTTTCCGCAAAAGATTAACAAGTGGAATTGATTCAGTATTTTGCATAAAGTTAAATAGTGTGAGATCAGGTGAATCAAGTACATATTCATGCTTAGTGCATATAATTTCTACAATGTTATCAGAGAGGTTCTCCCAGAGCTGTTTCACCAAGATCTCCTACCATGATTTTATCATGATGCCATCAATATACATTGCTTCCTATCATACTATTTTACAACCAACAGAAATAACTTAAAGAGGAAGATGATCTCAATCATAATAGAGATATTTTCCTTCTTCTTTCTTATATTTCTTTGCATCAGGTTTTTCCCTCATATTTGAGACATGGGCTTCTTCCCTTTTTCTCTTGTCCTTTTCAGATTTAGGAAAATATCTTTGATAATGCCCAAGTTCATTACATCCAAAGCATCATACTTTTTCCATATTTCTTCTTTTATTATGAGGACCAAATTTATCGAATTTTCCTTTCTTCCTGGATATGGCTGCAAAGGCTTGATTCCCTTCACTTGATCCTGTATCAGCTTTGGATTTCAATCTTTTTTCCTCTATTTTACATAGAGACCATAAATTATGGAATGGTGTGGCTTATTTCTTCCCGTATAAACTTGAAGTGAAGTTTCCCCATTCTTCTGGTAGAGAATTCAACACCACTGTAGTCATCTAAGTGTCAGAAATTACTTCTCCCACTTCCTACAGTTGATCTCTTATTTTAGAAATCCTCATAAATTATGAAGTGATTCCTTCTTCTCTTGACAATTTAATTTTATATAGTTCTTGTCTCAGAGAGATTGCTTCTCCTGCAGTACTCATAGAGAATAGCTCCACCAATTTCTTAGATATTTATTTTGCAGACTTTAGTTTTGATACATAGGGAATAAGTGAGTCCTTAATGGATTCCATGAGAATCCTCTGGGCTCTGCTTTCTCCCTTCATGCATTTGGCATAAGCTAGAGCATATTATTTTGGTGGTTGAATTGTTGATCCTTCGATGTAGTCCATAAATTCAACTTCAATTAAATTCAAATCTGTCCTTTTCTTCCATGCACTAAATTTTGATGACCCAACCAGCTTTTTTATTTCCTTACAATAAGTCATCTTGACAGATTTAAGTAAGGTCATAGATACTTACTTGAGTAGAGTGGCTTGCAGCTTCCTTGATAATGATGCAGATGGAGTCAGGAGCTTATTCTAAAATTGAAAACTCCAATGTAGGTGTTCTTGGATCTTTGATGATAAATGATATCTTCAAAAGATGATGTACTCTTCTAAAAATGTCTTGAATGTAATATTTGATGGCAAAGAGTATTTTATTGAATGAGTTGATCCTTTGAATGAGATAGAAGATATTTCTTGAAATAACTTGAGAGTATTCCTTTCAAATTGAATTGACTTTTCAACCCAAACTTTGATCTTCTCTTCCTAGAGTGTCCTCTTTGTTAAGTAGCCCTTGTTTTCAGCACCTTAGCTATGAAAACATGTTGAGAATTTGGAGGGCTAGTGATTAATTCAAATTATATTTCTTGATAATTACTTGTGATCTTACTTCTTAAATTATTTAGTATTTCATCAAGTCAATTACCGAAATACAAGAAACACACAATTAGGCTCCTCAAGACAGGGAAAAAACCTTTCCCTCTTGGAGAGGAAAACTCGTAAGAAATTATTCTTATAAATCTTCAAATGACAAGTACCATGACCAAGACTTAGACCCTTGACTTATGAATGCCTCCAAGACCTTGTCACTGCTTCTAAGTCTTCCTCCAACGCTGATATTTATTTTCTTCACCAACGTGAACTAACCTGCATCAACATTAGAGAACTCAGTCTCTAAGTCTATCTTGAGATAATACTTATTGCTTACAATATCATTCGAGATCTCATCCTTTGCATGCACTTGGTACTTTGTTTACTAGATATGTAGAACCTTTGAGTAGGAAGGCATATCATATATTTACCTTCCTCCTATTCCCATTATACTATAGCTCTTAAACCTTGCATCATAGTATGATCATTAGCTTTATCCACTGCTTTAGAATGCTTCACAACAGATCCACATATATCACATTTGTGTCTGCATATATGTATCACAGTTCCACACTTTAATTCCTCACATTAGGGGAATTTTGAGGTTTAAAATGGGCCTCCTAAAAAAAATGTACAACTAAAATAAACTTTATAAGAACCAATATGATTCAAGATGATGATGTCAACCACGAGGGATGATTCACCATTTTTGGAGTAAAAAAGTAAAAATAATAAAAAATAATAAAATAATAAAACTACTTTTTCAACTTATCTCTCTAAGTGTTTACTCAAATTCTGAGTGGGAGTACTCGTTGGATGCAAAATTCAATTCCTCATCCAAGGAGTAGTAATACATGAAAACCATGATTGCAATAACGTTTTTCATGTATTTCTCATTTTTTTTGTAGCATGGTCCATCGAAAGTATGCAACATGGGTACTCCTTGGATGAGGAATCAAAATTTTCATCCAATGAGTGTTTCCACTCGAAATTTAAGTAAACTCATAAGGAGAGAAGTTGAAAATACAAGTTGAAAAAATAGTTTTTTTTTTTTTTTTTTCCTCTAAAATATGATGATGTAATCAAAACTTATTTTATTCTTTCCACTATTATTTTATAATTTCCTTAAGAGGCCCATTTTAGACCTCAAAAGTCCCCTAATGAATCCACACTTCAGTTCTTGACTTAAATCCAGACTGTATCTTCTCTTAAATACACACTGCTTCTTCTCTTAAATCTGCATTGAGAACCATTGTGAAACTACAGAGGAATCCACACTTCTTCCTAAACCCATGAATATTTTCCTCTGAGAAAATCCACACTTATTTACTGTGGAAATTACAGAGAGATCCACATTCTTCTAATCTCTGAAATCCGCACCTTTTTAACTTTGAACAGTCCGCATTTCTTTGTTACAAATGGGCTGCAGGTTAGGCTATATATAGGGCATATGTCCTTCCTTTTAGGCTGACCATACGACAATATGTAGGCCTATATTCCTACTGTGTATAGGCCGACTTCAACATTCATCTTCAACGTTGAGTGAGTGTTGTTTCAAGCCATTCTTCCACAAGGTTCATGATAAGGTCTTGGATCATTTATTGATGACTAAGCTCTTCATATACATGACACTAATTACACTTATAAACAGAAGACAAAACCTAATAGACATCAAGAAGAAGTCTATTGACCTATAATAAGAACTTTCTCATGAAACCCATGAAGCAAGTACAACAAAATACATTTTATTATCTTTGTCTTCTTCTTTACATAAGTACATATTTACATAGTCAATATGAAGACCGATCCTAGTTACACTTTTCAACACCGCCCCCTAGCAACATAATTTTCATTGATGTTTTTTCTGTTTGTATTTTGGTTTTCATAATGATAATTCTAAATTTAGTCTGCAAGAAAACAAAGTCGAATATTTGTTGTTTTCTGTGTGTATGTCACATGTGATTCAATTCAAAAGGCTAAGATCTCAAAGAATTCAATCACTGCATCTGTTAAATAGCCAGCTTCCATGATAGGTACATTTGATTCTCATTTTTTTTTTACCTGTGTTTTACACATTTGCATTGCGATTTTTCTGGGTTAAGTAGATACCATCACACACCATCTATCATAGGTCTTGGGTAGGCCTATGGGTCAAGAGTACTCAGTCACTGCTGAGGAAATTCTATCTAATAATGGTATCATAGCTAAAGGTTTTACACTAGGACTAAATGGGCTCAAGAAAGATAAAACTATTAGAGCCATGGTTCTAACGCTAGGCTTGGAGGGCCAAAGATACACCACAGGGTTGAAAGTATAGCTATGATAAAGAGTGTTTAGAGAAAAGGTTAAACAATGGACTTTGATAGAAAGAAAATAAGATCATAGAAATAGATTTGTCAAAGGTAAATTGCAGAGAAAAGGATCTAGAGAAAGGGAGCACAACTATTCTACTGTACAACATGGGAATTGGGATCACTAGATATAAAAAATGTCTCTATAGACCCATTACTGCTGAAGAAAATAATGTCATAGGATTTGTGACATGTGTAGCATATATTTATTAAGAGATCGAGGCAAGAATATTGAAGATACAATAAATGAAGATATTCATTGGAATGATGATTGTAAACTTGTGGAGGAAATGGTCAAGATGTTGACTATATATCCCTAAATAGCTCAATTGCATGATAAAAACACATGGCCGATGGATACAACCATATTATAGAGGGGAATCTCTCGACTCATATTTTACTACTTTGAATTTTTTTGTCAAATATTTTGAAAATAAATTATATTTTAATAAATAAAGAGAACAAGGATGACGAGATTACAAGAGCCTAAATATTCAATAATGAATATACACTGATAGGAATGACAATAGTTAAATGTTAAATGCATATAGATGTGTCATGGTGCATGTAAATAATGATTAGACATACATGTAATATTCTTATGAACTCAAATGAGTTTGTTGTCATAAAATGGTTATAATGAACCAATGATGAATCTACAACCAAAAAATAGATTGATTGTATGCCAAGAGAAGCTAATGAGGAAGCTACAAATAGTCTTGTGGAGACAAGGTTATGAATAATTAAGTATTGGTTAAAAGGATGGTGAAGAAGAATGCAATAACACTCCCAAAGATACTAGTTGATTAGGTAGCATCTTATAATTTCTAACAACCATGTAGGTATGATTTTGGTATGCTCAAAATATTGAGAGGGAATTAGGTAAGAATCCCCCTCTTGAAAATTTAAATCAACAATGATATGAATGCATGAATGGAAAGAAAATCAAGAGTTGGTGTTGCATGATTTCTTGTTGTTTGTTGTGATATGAAGGATGAAAAATTATGCTTATAAGACATATCATTATGTGGTTGTAAATTATCACAAGGTAGATTTTTGTTGCATCTAATAAATGTGCATATGAGAGAATATTTTAGATAGTGCACAAGCATGTTGGTGTGCATAATTGAGACATTGTCTAAATGCATAGTTGAATACATGATTATGAATATTCGTCTGAAATGGATTGGTAGGTAGTTGAGATAGTAAGAAATTTGGTTCTAAATTGTGAAATTGAAATCATCTTAGGGGTTGTTGGAAACAAAAACTAAGGAATGTTGCATGGTGATATTGTCACATGTGAAGAGACTATATGAAATCTCTTATCAAGGAGAAAAATATATGAAATATGAACATAAAAACGAAGCATTATTACATGATTAGAACATATTTGGTCTGTTGGTCATAAATCTAATTGCACTAGACATTATGTAAATGCTAATTTGGTTTTGTGAAGTGGTTCTTGATATGTAGAATGAAGGGTTGAATCTAGAAGGAATAACAAGCCTAATTCACAATACTTTCTCAAGGGAATGGGGAAGAAATCAATGCTACTCCTAAGATATGCCAATGAATTAAAAAGGGAGAACTCTTGACTTTCTTTCCTACTGATGTTTTCTTGAAAGTGAAAATATTTTAATGCGAAAAAGTATAAAGGCATAAAATGATTATATGATTGATACCAAAGAAATAACAGTAGTAGTACAACTTATTATTGCAACAACTTGTATGCATAGGAGTGGAAAGGGGAGGGACCCCTAGACTGTTACAAGAAGTAATTCAGGCTATTATCATGCTGAAAAACTATGAGGAAAATTTATTAAATTTGTGGCATGATTATGGTATGCTAAGTTTTAGATGAGCTTAGAAATTTATCCCTTACTAAATTTAATACGTTTAAGAAATTTTTAGATCTAAAATGGGCCTCAAAACAAAAAATTAAAACCAAAATTAGCTTTATAAGAACCAATAGCATTCAAGATGATGATGTCAACCGCGGGGGATGATTCACCATTTTGGAGTAAAAAAGTAAAAAATATTTAAAAATAAAAAATAAAAAACTATTTTTTCAACTTATCTCCCTATGGGTTTACTCAAATTGCGAGTGGGAGCACTCATTGGATGCCAAATTTAATTCTTCATCCAAGGAGTACCTATGTTTCATACTTTCGATAGATCCCACTACACAAAAAATGAGAAATACATGAAAAACGTGATTTGGATCAATTTTTTTCATGTATTTCTCATTTTTCGTGTAGAAAGGTCCACAGAAAGTATGCAACATGGGTACTCATTGGATGAATAATTAAATTTTTCATCCAATGAGTGCCCTTGCTCGAAATTTGAGTAAAATCGTAGGGAGAAGTTGAAAATACGAGTTGAAAAAGTAGTTTTTTTTTTCCCTCTAAATTTTGATGATGTAAACTAATCTTATTTTATTATTTCCACTATTATTTTATAATATTCCTTAGGAGGCCTATTTTAGACCTTGAAATTTCTCTAATGTAAAGCCACATTAAGAGGAAAGATTCAGGTAGCTAAAAATTAGCCAAAGGAAATTTGATTGCAATAACATGTGCAATTGGACTATTGAGTCCCGTAGTTGTGAAAATGATTGAGAAAAGGGAGTTGCTGCTTGAAATGATTTTTGTGTTGAATGTTATGCCTTCCTTTAAATTGAAAAAGGAAAAATTTCGAAATGCCTTAAAATTGAGAATATTGATTTATTGTTGGTATACATTTATTTATTGATGACAATTTGTGCATGAAAATATATTGAATTAGTCGTTGATTAGAAGAAGTAGAGTGAATGTTGAGATAGATTCAACTAACATCTGGTGTATGAATGAACTTGTACATCAAGAAATATGTAGAATATTTTGGATTCACATTAAAGGTCCACTTGTTTGAAGTGGGATTTGAGGTAAGGAAGTACCTTCAACCATTGAAAGAGTCTTGAGGATAATGACAAGGGGATGCAAGGATAAAGAAGGAGCTAGATGGACACCATTGAGAAAATCATCAAGTGAGTATGTGTGGTAATGGAAACCATGTAAATATGGAAATCAACCATACTACCAAAATTGGTAAATAAAATGAATTGGGTAAGAAATCATTCAAGTTGAATTATACTGCTTCCAAAATAATTTCAAATGAATGCATGTGTTTCATGAATACCCAAGAGGGGTATTGTAATTAAGGGAGATATCTAGCACATAATATTTGGTAAAATATTAGAATTTGCATGAGGTATCCTGATGTATGAAAACTATAATGATGAGTAGTACACTCACCAATATAGGAGGATAATGGTGGATTATGTAAGGAAATCACGGGCTTGCAAGAGTTGTGAAGCCCATGAGAATGCTATTTAATTCACATGTGAGGTTGTAAGTGTGACTCTGAAAATGGGATGGATGAGAAATTTTTGAGTCACAATAACTTGGTTGGAATTGTAATTTTAACTTTGTTGGTTGAGGAGGTCAATGAAGAAGCCTTCAACCTAGGTCAAGGGTTGGAAAGAAGTTATGAAATGCTAGTTTGATTAAGGAACATAAGGCACTTGGAGAAGGAGAAGCACCAGGGTACTACTAGATCAATGAAGGGATCCACTTTGTGCTATGTAGGCCCTGGGTGGCCACATTTCACTATGTTAAAAGGCCTTGAATCAACTCTTGATGTGTAGAATCCTTACCCTATACATGAAGGAGAGAGTGAAAAAAATCTCTCAGCCTTGAGAAATTCTATTTTATTTTTGGCACAAAATTTTGATTTCCTTATAATATTCTGAAATGGTTATGTTAATCATGAATGAGTTAGGTAGTGCAATGATTATTCATTTTAATTTTCTTGGTATTTTAATTGAACATGATATAATGATTTAGTATGTGACGTTTTAAAACAAAATTTTTGGCTATTGTAAATGATATGTTGAAATAATTTTATACCTAATAAACTAACATGTTATGGCTGAATGAGAATGAAAATTATAGGGGGGGTTTCTTGAGCATGGGATAGGATGTAAGCCCATGATGAAATATTAAAATATCACCACTTGAAAGCAACCAAAAACTATGAAAAGAGTCTCATTTTTATGAGAACTAGCTTTTGTATGAAGCAAGTCTATCAAATAAATTTTTTATTGAACATTTTGTGAATATATCTTATGCAAAGTGAATGTTGTGATACAGGTGAAATGATAAATCTATCCAAGGAGGACATATAAGGTTGTGAAATAGACAGCCCAAGATAAAGGCCACTATAGTGACATTGGAACCTTGTGACAAGTAAACCATGTTAGAGAAAGTAGGCGAGATTCTAAGGTTATAAGAACCTAACAATTCCCTTACTATTTCTATAAAGAAGAATCTCAGTCAAGTCGATTGCCCAAGGAAGGGGATTTATCAAACATCAAAATGGAAAGCAAACTCAAGAGAGAGAAGACTTGTCATAGACTCATTGAATTATGTGTGTATCTAATGTAAGCAGTGAGATGAACTTTTTATTTGTAGAAGTTCATAAAGTGAAGATAAATTATACAAATACGTATTGAGTTAAATAGTTCATTTATAAAATACATGTTACCTTCTGAAAATTGATGCTTCCTATGGAAAGTATTTAATGATTATATTTGGAAACGGTCGCAACACATGTTATATTGATTTTCTAATTGTACATACTAGATTGAATGCCATAAGCTTGAAAGTGATTGGGATGTGAAGACAATTCCATTGCCGAATTAGTGGGAAGTAAAATAGCCTAAAGAACGATGTTGATATGAAGGAGAAAGGAAGCTTGTGTCGCTGAAACAAATAAATCCATGTACAAGTACAACGAAAAAATGACACTTGTAAATAGGGTGATGTTGCTAAGAATGTAACCTAAAAGGAGTGTGAACATTGACGACAATGTTACTTTAAGGGGAGGGTAGTGTAACATCCCCAACACTTAACCCAGGATGATATTGTAATTGTAATTAAACATGTTATCAATTCCTATATGGGAATGTAAATTTATAAATAGGAAAAAATACCTGGAATAATGGGAATTATAACATAGTACCAATTGATGAAGAGATGAAACCTTGATACATACCATGAGGAGCTGTGAGGATGAGGGAAGCCACAACGAGAGTGGAGAATTAATTTTTCTAATGAATTATTAGTTGTGCTAAAGGATAATGACATCCAATATTGTCAAACCTTTCCCTAGTAAAATATATGATGGGAAGGTGTATAATAACTACCCATAATTATGAGAGGAATGGGGAAGTAGCACCAAAACTTATCATAGGTATGGGAAGGATAATGGTAGAAGAATTCTCAGGGATAGCTAGAATATTTTTACTTGAATCCAATGGACAAACTTTCCTAGATAAAAATATAAAAAGGAATAAACTTAAGAAAGTAGAGAGAGGCACTCATGGGGAGTGGCAGAGGAACGAGATTAACACTCACCAAGAGAGCAAGAAAAATTCAAAGAGAAAATATATGAGATGAGTCTCTTGCATGAAAAAAATAGAAAACCATGTGCATGATCCTTATCTACCTAGGTTTTGGTGGGTGAGGTTAGTGATTGAGTCCTTAGTATGAGCTAGAGGGTCGAATGGATTCTTGGGAATTTGTTTCTGTTATGCATAAAGCCACTAGAGGGAAGCACTGAGGGAATCTTGGCTGATCAAAGGGCTCCTTTTGTGTTTTGTGGGTGTGAAATTGACCATTTACTAAGATTTTTTTTTGAAATCTATCCACCAAATCAATAGAGGGAATAACCGAGGTACTCTTAGCTAAGTGAAGGGATCTCTTTTTTTTGTGTAGGCCCCATTATGACCACATTGTGAATTATAACAAGCCATAACTCTAAAAGATGAAAGAATCCATACTGAATTCTGTGTGGATGAAGGAGAGTGGTATTCATCCTCACACCACTGGTAGCTTGGGAGAGATGTTTCCCTTGGGTGCTTGCTATGAAGAGTGGCTAAAGAACCACCCATAAAAACTGGGCAGAAATTCGAGCTTGATATTATCTTAAGGGGGATGATGAGTTGGGTGAGATGAAGGAGAGTGGCCTTCATGACTCCAACTTGTAATGCTAAGTTAGAAATTCCCTCATGGCTTCGTGGTGTAGCTCATGGGTGGCTAGAAACAAGAAAGTTTGCAGTACATTTGAACCTATGGTAGGGTAACGAGTTCACCTTTCATAAGTTGTAAAAAACAAATATATTATACCAAAAAAGTACCTTTGCGGAATTCATATACATAATGTAAAATATATTAATAAGAAATAAATGATTTTGATGAAATTTATTATTTTTATGTTTTTGTCTAATGAATGGATAATATGGCCTATATGATGTGATATAGTAGATCTGGATGAAATGGTTGTATAATATTCATAAATATACTAATCCATATTTAATGTAAACTTGTGTTGTATCTTTCATGTTTATGGACAAGAAGTCAATGTCACCTTAATCATGGGTGTTGGTCCTCAATTTCGTCATTGAAAAGCCACCTAAATAATCATCATTTCAACCATATTTACCCCAATTTTCTTTAATTTTTCCTCATTTTGAATAATTTTTCTCCAATAAAGCCAAATAATTCCATAAAACACATTTTCACTATTTCATTTTAATTTTTGTTATTTATAATTTTTAAGTGTTGAAAAATCATTTTTTCCAGTTTTGCAGGAAATAATTCGATCTTGTAATTTTTCATTCGTTAAGATCTTTGTAGGTGGTTTGCATAGAATTAGGAAGAGGGGTCTTATTCCCAACCTTCACGAAATGGAGCTTATTCCTGGATTTATGAGATTCCACAAAAATATTCATGGTCAACACATGATCAACGCTACCATACAAGGGAAAATCATTCTATAATAGCAAGGAAATCTAGCCATGTTTCTAGAATCCACGATTTGGCATGAATTGGACTGCCACATAGGTCAAATTTTCTAATTGTGAATGCTAAATCAGGCATCTAGTTAGTTCATGGAGGATTATTATCTTATTGGTTTCATTTTTTCTTTGTATAAATACTCATAGAGAGTGGAGACAAGTGGATTAAGTTCCTTTATATAGATAAAATTTTAATTGTGTTGCGGCTATTTCCTTCATTATATAGACATCAACTATGAGGTTCTACAATCAATAATATTTTTTTGTGTGTGAAACTGAAAGCTTCTAGGCCCTCCAATCTCTTAGCATGTGCACCTTTCTTTCTTGTGTACACACTTTAGTTTACTATGCATTATTTTCCTGATAAATACCTCTCTATTTACTCTTTAATTTCCTGTTACATATGTGTAAATTAGCCTCTATTTATATTATAGAAAATATTTTCTTTTGTTAACCATATAATTTGCTTTCAAAAAAAGTCTAATCTTGGTTTTGGGTAATTATTGGAGTGGTGTGTAGTGTATTGTTGAAAGCGTATTTTCACTTATGGGAGCATAATGGAGACACTACAACCTAATTTTCTACCCATTGGGACCCCAATGGATGCTTGATTAGATATCTAGACTTGACACAATTACTTTCCTTTGATTTGATTTAGAGTAGTCTTTCCATTTAATGCGTGAGTGACTAGAGTTATTTCCCAATAAACAATCTCCACAATTGAAGAGAATATTGTTATGCGAGCCATTTGAGGCATGATATATCATAACCTAGTTTTATATCTATGCAATCTTGGGTAGTATAGATTGGAAAATATTAGTTCCTATTTTGTCTCGAAAGTTACATTGCTAGTCTAGAATTTTGTTTTACATTGCAATAGTTCAAGTAAATAAAATATTGGTATCATGTTAGAACTTTCAGTGTTTCCACCATAGTGAATTTATTTAACCATATATGTTAATATTGAATTTCATTCTTAATAAAATATTTAATTCCATTATTATTCAAAGTTTATTTAGTGACTTAATTAGATTTCATGTGTTTTTGATTGTAGCTTGAATTTAATTTTTTCTTAAGCCCTCAATTAACATCCATAATTAGTCCTTTAAATATCGTATCTCATTTGGAATGTGATAGAAAATTCATTCTTAGTTAAGCTTATTATTCATCAACAATGACACATGAGGAAATTAAGCTAATTCTTTCACACACAGTGAGTGTGCTTCATCAATTTACGAATCCTGGATTGATATAATAAACATATTAATTTATGAAAGTAAATTAGGACTAACATATTTGGCGTTGTTCTGGTAGAAGTACAACTAGAATTAGTTTTTATTTTTATAGACCTTAATTTGTTTTTGTATTGTTTTTATATAAACATTTATGACAAGGAGGAGTGAAAGCGGTAAGACAAGAGGTATGAACCTACACATTCAGTTTAGTGATTTTTCATGCATCATGTTTATATGACTAGATTAATTAGGCTCAGGAATAGTAAAAACCAATTTATTGAAGTTAGAAAATATATTGTAGTTGAAGAAACAAGCCCTCCCAGTATTAATTTAACTCAAAGAACTCATGTAGTGTGGGCACAATTGATGATTGTGTAAGAATCAAGACAAGGAAAATTACAACTAGGTACATCCACTCGAGAAATATCATTCATTGTGAAAACATTAAGGGAAGGATAAATTCAAACAATATCATCTAGAAAAACATTAGAAGCAAACCCTTAGGAAGGGACCAAGGAATTTTGGGTTTCTTAAGAAGAAGATAGGGTAGAAAATGACGATCCATAACTAAATGTAGATGCTACAATTGCATGAGAAAGTGATATAGAAGTAAATGAAAGAGAAGTAGTAACAAAAAGATAAAGAGAGAGAAATATTAGGAAAAAGAGAGAAAAATAAAATCATGATGAAAGAGGATCCAACATAAGGGCATAAAGTAGAGCTCAGAGAGGAGGAGAATATAAATAACAAGAGTCAGAAAATGAAGTCACCTTTGGATTTCCCATCCAAAATTCCCCATCAATCTTTGGTACCAAGGAAGAAACAAAAAATATCCCATCATTTGTACTTATAATTTTTTTTATGGAATATCAATTGAAGATCCTGATGCTTTCCTTTTTTTTTTTTTCCATTTTCTATCATACTTATGGATACACAAATGATGCAAAAAATATTTGTTTGTTTCTAGTTACCTTAAAATGAGTCACCTTAAAATGGTTTATGGGTTTGGGAGAACATAATATTATGTACTAGGTGTTGAGAAATCTACAGGGCAGTAGATTAGATGATTTCTCTTTCTATGATAAATTCTTATGATGTCTTTTTACTTTTTATTACCTATTATATTCTTCACTTATTATTATGTTTGTATATAATTAAAAAACTACCAAAACAAGAACAATAGAACAAAAGAACACATAATGTAGGATGCAAGCCGGGGCCAAAACCTCTCCACTTGAGAGGAAAACTCGCAAAATATCTTCTTTTCTTATATATTCTTCAATTGACGAATCCCAAGACATCTAGATCAAGACCAATACCCTCCAATACCAGGTCCAACCTTTCCTGGTGATGTGCTTCTATTATCCAAGTCAAACCTAGTCAAATCTCTTCCATTAGCACAAATTTGACCCCCAACTTCAAAATTTACGCCTCTACTGCAGGACTGAAATTTTCAGCCCCTTGTAAATGCTTCTACAACCACATGTGTGAGATAAATTAGCCTTCCAAGGCCTCCCTGCAACTTTTCTTTCCTTGCTTCCTTGTATGGGGGTAGAAGGTGACCTAATAGACCCTTCTTCCAGTAGATTTGATTCTCCTTCAGTAGATAGAGAATATTGACCTTGAAGCAACAAAGCCTAGCTTCACTTCTTTTCACGTGTGACAGGATATTTTCCCAAAAAAATTCTTTTTCGTCCTCTTCCTTTTTCGCTAGCCTTATTGCTCCTCTCCTTTGTTTGAATGAGTGAGTGATGAATGTATTTCAAGGAGGTCGAGTTCCCTCCTTTATATAGGCTTCTCAAGGTGGACGTGGCTCCTCAAAATATGCCGACTTCCCAACTTCCAGGCTGACTTAGACTTGAAGGGTATTTTTACACTTTTATTTACAAGTTACAGTGTGTCCAATGGGTTCTTCAATTTATGACAATGAATCTTTTGGCTTTTTCACCTAGGAAAAATACTAGAATCACTCAATGGGTGCTTGACCTCTAAAATAAAATACCTTGAGCATGAAACCCATGCTCAAAAAATAATAATAATAAAATTTATTTCATTTTACAAAATACAAGAATGAAAAGTACATTTCATATCTAAGAATACTGAATCTAGCTACACATTTTTCAACACTCCCTCTTAACTAGGGAGGTATAAATGGTACATGGACATTCTCAATATGAAGAGATCTCATAAGAAGAGTCAGATTGGTAACACACCTGTCTAGAATAATAACAAAAAACATTGTCACATAGCAAGGCCTTGACTAACAAATCTATCTCTCCACAAGATCATAGCACAATGCTGGCGAGACCAATGATTTATAGTCACCATCATCATTGTCTCTCAAGGCACATACCTCATCCGGGTGTTCACATAGTATGTCCTTCCTTAGACTATTTTTATATTGGATAGATAGTCCTCAAAGAATATTGGTCCTCGACTACTCTTATCTTGGATGCCCTACCTCATCCTCAAAGAGTATCGAATTCCATATGCTTACCCAATCCTCCATTATATCTTCCCAAGTATAGACAATAATGATGTGCCTATCTATCCCTGTAAACTAGAAAGGATATATCAACCAAACCAAGATTATTGCTAAAATATACAAGCTTCTTATTAGGAAGACATTTTGTCAATATGTTAGCTACTTGATCATCAGTGGAGATATAATGTAGCTGCAACACACCATCTTGTACCAGCTTCCAAATGTAGTGATACTTGTTTTTTATATGTTGTTTTTCCACGAAACACTCGGTTATCAAAAAATATTATGCAACTGGTGTTATCACAATGTATCATTGTAGGATATATTCATCCTTCAAAGAAGTCAGACAACATCTTTCTCAACCAGAAAAATTATCTACTGATTTCACAAGCTGCAATATATTCGACTTCAACACTAATCAAAGAAACTGATTCTTTCTTCCTTCTCATCCATGAGACCATGGAGGATCCTAAACTGAAACATCCTTTTGTAGTGCTTCTTCCATCTCGCTCACTGGCTCCCCAGTCGGAATTTGTATATCCAATTAAGTGGACATCATTCCTCCTTTCACATTTTAGGTAGTAGTGGAGTGTTCCTTGTAAGGTATCTCAGAATGTGTTTGAATTTTATCCAATGATCATGCTTAGGCTCCACTTAAAATTGAATGAGAACATTTACTGCAAAACATATGTCTGGTCGAGTATTCACCAAGTACACCAGTGAGCCAATTAATTTCCTATTCTTATTTGGATCCACTGGGCTTGATTCAAAACTCAGTTTGTAATCATTGAGGTTGTCATTGGTTTGAAATCCATCATGTCAAACCTCTTCAAAATTTAAATCACATACTTCCCTTGACCTAGATAGATCTCATCAGGTCCCTGCCAGAATTCTAGTCCCAAGAAGCAGTGCATCAAACCAAGATCCCTCATATCAAATTTTTCAGCTAGATGCTTCTTGCATTCTTGGATTCGACCTTCTACACCATTCAAGAGAATATAATCCACATACAGAAGAATAATCATAGGTCAACCTTTTACAACCTTGATATAGAGGCTTGGATCAACATGACTCTTTGTGAAGCCCAATATTTGTAGGTACACATCCATCCTTTCATACCATGCCCTTGGTGCCTGCTTAAGGCCATAATATGCATTATTCAAATTGAAAACATATGCCTCTCTATATTTGACTTCAAATCTCAAGGGTTTCTTTATATATACTTCCTCATCAATAGTGCCATTTAGGAATGCAGTTTTGACATCAATTTGATGTATATTCAATCCCACCAATGCTGCCAAAGAGACCAATGATCATTAGTTATATACCTTGTTGTTGGAGAAAACATATCTTCATAATCGATGCCTTCTTTTTGAGAGAATACCCTAGCAACAAATCTTGCATTATACTTGGCAATGCTTCCATCTACCACATGCTTTTTCTCGTAAATCCATTTGGAAGTTACTATATACTTGTCTTCAGGCCTAGGTATGATCTCCCAAACCACATTCTTCATCATCGATTGATATTTTTCGTTCATTTCATATTTCCATTCTTGATCAGTGACAACTTCTTCAAAGGTGGATGTCTCTACTTCTATTAGCTTTGTCATATATGATGCATACCCATAATACCTTTTGGGATTCTTGATTTCCCTAAATGTGCCTTTAGCCACTCCATGTCCCTCTGCTTCTAATAGAGTATATTTCAACCAATTAGGTTTCTTTCTATTCTTGGGAATTACCATAGGGTGTATATGTTCATTGGGGCCTTCATCTTCATGATTTGATTCCTCTTCCTCCCTAGTAACTTCCTCTTCAAATATTGGAAGTTATTCATCATCAGAGTCCATAGGGATATCTTTTGATTTCTTGAATGAAAACTGAATTATATTCGATGTCCTTCTTTTATGTAGATCCTATAGGCCTTAGAAGAATTACTGTAGCCAAAAATTTTTCCCTTCATGCCTGATGGATCTAACTTCTTTCTCTTTTCCTTTAGTATATGAATATAGATAAGACAACCAAAAATTTCGAGATGATATATGCTTGGTTTCTCCCCAGTGAATACTTATTCAAGAGTCATGATATCTAATGACTTGTGGGGACTTCAATTTTGTATGTATACAATTGTCTTCGTTGCTTCACCCCACAAAAATTTCGGAAAATCTTGATCATGTAGCACAATTTTTACACTTTCTTTTATGGATCGATTCTTTCATTCTGAAACTCCATTTTTCTCAGGATTGTATGGGACTATCAACTCCCTCTTAATCCAAAAAGCCCTACAAAAGGTTATAAGTTCCTTGGATGTGTATTCTCCTCCATTATCAAACCTTAATATCTTAATTCTCCGTTCTGTAAGGTTCTCTACTTCAACTTTGAATTCTTGAAATTTGGTAAACACTTAGTCCTTATATTTCATTAAGTAAACCCAAGTTTTCCTTGAATGGTCATCTAAGAAAGTGACATAATATAGATGACCTCCAAGTGACTTTGGATTCTTAGGACTACAAACACTAGAATGAATAAGATCCAATATTTCTTTTGACCTTGAACCACTCCTTCCAAATAGTCTTTTGGTGTTCTTACCCAATGCACATCCCTTGCATACTTCTTCACGATCTTCTTTAATTTTGGGGATGGAATTCACCATAGAATTTAGGATTGTTAATATTTTAAGTGAATATGACCAAATCTCCTATGCCAAAGTTCACATGGGCTAACTTCAATATGAACCAAAGCTTGAGCAAGGGGAGTTAACAATCTGTAAAGTCTTCCTTCATAGATCCCAATTATTCTTGCATCTTGTATGCTTGAGTCTTACCCCATAATACAACCTTTCCATCAATGAAAGAAACTCTATCACCCTTTTCTTCTAGAAATGAAATGGAAAGTAAAATTTTGTGCAAACCTGGAACAAAGAAGATATTGTTGAGATGAATGTTTCCTCCATTCTCTAGCTTAAGTGAAGTTGATCCAATTCCTCTTACATGGTAACTTTTATTGTCACCAAGTTCTACGGAGTAAGAGGAATTCCATTTTGATAATGTATTCAATTTCTTGTGTTGGCCTGTCATATGTCTGGATGCTCCATTGTCAATTACCAAAATATTCTGACATCTTGAAATATTCTAGTGAGTGTGGAGAATAATCCTTCATCCTTGAAGTTGTCTTGGTCACTTCCTTCTTAGAAAATAAGAGATGTCATCCTTCTTTCATGCCCTTCTTGAGATGACTTTATACCTTTGAACACTTCCTTAGGAAGTTCTTCAATGTAGTAGAGATATTCATTATGCCCTTAACCAAACTTAGCTTTGATACCATGTTGAGAAATCTATAGGGAAATAGATTAGATGATTTCTCTTTCTATGATAATGCTTGTGATGTGCTTTTAATTTTTATTACTTATTAGCTTATTCACTTATTATTATGTTTTTATATCATCAAACAATTACCAAAACAAGAGGAATAGTAAAACACAAGAACAAAGAATGTAGGCTGCAAGCTAGGGCCAAAACCTCTCCACTTGAGAGGAAAACCCACAAAATATCTTCTCTTATTATAGATTATTTAATTAATGAATTCCAAGACCTATATACCAATACCAATACACTCCAAGACCAAGTACAACCTTTCCTGATGATGTGCTTCTCTTGTCCAATTCAAACTCAGTCAAATCTCTTCTAGTAGCACAACTGCGACCCCTATATTTAGAATTTCGGCCTCTACTGCATGTTTGAAATTTTTTCCCCCCTGCAACTGCTTCTAAAACCACATGTGTGAGTGAAATTAGCCTTCCAAGGCCTCCCTACAACTTCACTTACCTTTCTTCCTTGTCTAGGGTTAGAAGGTGACCTAGTAGACCCTTCTTCTAGTAGTTTTGATCCTCCTTCAGTAGATAAATAATATCAACCTTGACGCAGAAAACCCTAGCTTCACTTCTTCACATGTGTGATAGAATATTTTCCCAAAAAAAATCTTCTTTTCCCTCTTCCTTATTCGCCAACCTTCTTGCTCCTCTCCTTTGCTTGAATGTGTCAGTGATGAATGTATTTCAAGGAGGCCAAGTTACCTCCTTTATATAGGATTCTCAAGGTGAATGTGGCTCCTCAAAATAGGCATACTTCCCAACTGCCAATCTGACTTGGTCTTGAAGGGTATTTTGACACTTTTATTTACAAAAATAATTTTATTTACACGTTACAATGTGCCTGATAGGGTCTTCAACTTATGAAAATGAATCTTTTGAATTACTTACCTAAGACAAACCCTAAAAGCACTCAATGGGTGCTTTACCTCCAAAATAAAATACCTTGGGCATGAAACCCGTGCTCCAAAAAAAATAATAATATTTTTTCTTTCATTTTACAAAATACAAGAATCAAAAGTATATTTCATATTTATGAAGACCAAACTTAGTTACACATGTTTCAACAATAGGAAGGTATGAGAAAAACTATTCTTAATAAGTATCAACCATATTGTATACCCAAATAATCTAAGGAGGATATCTCCAGGATGTCCCAAAAAGAGGAAGAAAATATAAAATACTATTTGGAAATAATTTCCTATAAAATTTAGAAATCTAAATAAAATGCACTAAGCCCAGGCACCATTCACACAAATTTCCTAAAATGAAGTACAAATTAATATATTGAATTAATTAACCTTATGGGACAAGGTGATATTTCTTACTTACCTTTTACGAGAACATATGAGATATGCAGGAAGTAGTCCAAAGGAAGACCAAAAGCTGGAAAATATCAAAGAGATACTTTTTCCAAATTTAAGAAGTAATTTGTAGGAAGTGTTACTAGACTATAACTATGAAATTTATTGTTCAATTTTAAAACTAATATATTAAGTACACTTGGCTCACAAATATATACATTAAAAGATAACAAGAGATGGGAAGAGGAAAATGAAATATTGTCATTTTTTTATTCTAAGTGTATGAAAAAGCATCCGTTGAGAGAATTCCCATAAGGTAATATTCAACTTTGTGGCATCTGTGCAAAAAATCATGAAACTAAAAAGTTTCAAACACTACCTGACTTGAAAGCAACCTACAAAGGATAAAATTAATCAATATTTATACTATGTTTCATTAAGAAGGCCTTGAAAACCAAGATCAACAAGTATGTTTCAAGATTATACTCATCAATTTCCTCAATATTATAATGAAAATATTGACCAAAAAAGACGTTTTCAATAAGATAATTGAGAAACTACTTATTGAAACCAACCTCCTTATAATACCCAACAACCATATAAGCTAATATGAAAAATGGGTTGGATACCTTGTTATTCTTTTCAAGAACCTCCCACTCAGTTACACAAATTTAGATCTAGCTTATTCTTGACTTGTGCGAAAATGAATACTTGAAACATGTGTATGTTTTTTTAACTATTTAAGTGCTTTAAGAACATTTGTTTTTTCTAATATTAAGCATGTGAAACATCCATAAAGTGTAGCAAATAAGCATCAACACACAACAGAAAATTTAATAAAGGAGTTCACCCGAATATCGTGGGCTAAGTCTCCTTGAGCCTATGTCAACTGACTTGGCTCTTTGGTATTATGATTGAAAATTTCTTTTACAAGTTAAAAAATTGACTCCAATGGTTATTTGGGCTGTACCATTGGGTTAGAATCCATCATACCCCTGTCATGGCTATCATCACTTTGAATATAGACCCGAGTTCCCTTAGACTTGCTTTCTGCTGTTGGTGCCTTAAGCTTCCCTGAGCTTCTCTGTGGCACTAACACTTTAAGAAATAATTTTCTATCCCTGAAAAATTCTCTACTATCTCCATCGTACATCAGAAATCCAAAATAGACTGATCATTTTCTCAAAATGAGCTTTGGCTCCCCAATCTAGGCCTCCGTCCATTGTTGGCCCTAGGCTTCCCAAAACTTCCCTATGGATATTAGACCTTAATAAGCCTTCAAATGGATCTGAAAATCATTTAATTGGATTCAAAATTTCCAAAATATTCATAATAGACTATTCACTTGCATAAATTGGCCTCCGGCTGCTCTGGTTACGCCTCTAACACCTGGTGGCACCCCTTGGCTCTAGGTTCACTGAAAACTTATTTGAAGCATATCAACCTTCAGAAGTCTTCAAAAGATTCTGAAAACACCTCCATTGAATTTATAAGGCTCAAAATATTAATAATAGACTATTGGTTTTATGATAATGGATACTGGCCGCTCTGGATATGCCTTATTCTCATGTTGGCACCTGGTGGCCCTGGTGACCCTTGGAACTTATCTGAAGCATATCATATTTAAAAATTCCTATACAGGCTCTAAAAATCTAACCATTAGTTCCATAATATTTGAAACATCCAAAATTGACTATTGGATCCTTGAAAAAGGCCTCTAGGTGCCCTAGCTAGGCCTCAAACTATTGTTGTCTCCTGGTGGTCGTAGTGGACCCTAACACTTCTATGAAGAAAAATATCACTCAGAAGTCCTCTGATGGATCTAAAACCCTCACCAATGATTCTAGAATGTCTGAGATAGTCGAAATTGACTATTCACACTCTCATAATGGACGAATCTAACTCAAGATAGAGTCTATACAATTTTTGTCCAGTGACCCCTAAATCAGCTCCACCAAAAATGGAGCACTTCAGTTAGCTGGAGTTAATATAGGGATCCTTGCAAAAAATGGCGTGTTTGGCCAAAATTATGCTGAAAATATCCTTACATTTAATATGGCAGTTAGGGGTGGCCACATGACCCCAAAATCCCACAGTCTTAATAAAAGTTAACGGAACCCGCGTAGATATAACAGTAATCATAACCGTTGCATGTGAAAATTGGTGAATGAACCTTCTGGCAGGTTTGCAACTGAAGGTTGAGTTTAATTTTGTGGCTTGTTACCATGCCATGTGATAAAATTCCACGGGATCTGGCGGATAACTATGACGTTAGTGCTATCCCATGGGTCATGGTGCTAAGGCCATATGGAGAGGGGATGGCTCCTCCTCTCCTCCATATCAAAACACAAAAAACTTTAAATATGTCGCGAAAACCAATAGGTTAAGAACCAAATGGTAGAGGAGACGGTAAAGACACGACATGCTATGTGTGAGGTCTCGAGGTCGACTCCAGTGTAGTTCGACCAAAATTTTATTACACGGTACAAGGGCCACATGGTTGCCTCCGAGCTTGCCACATGGTGGCCTTCGGGTCTGCCACGTGGCGACCTCTGCTTGGCCAAAACCACAACCCAATAAATAAATATGCGATACATGTCAGCCCGTAATTCGTCCAGAAGGAATATTTCGAGGTATATTACGAGAAATATTCCTTGGAACATTAATTTTTTTTGAATTTCCAAAAACCCAATCAAACCTAGTCAAAAGCCAAAATTTTCAGTTTACTGGACTTTTCAAATCACGATAAATTCTTCATACTGTGTCAATTTTTCGAACTGTTTGAGGTGTCGGAATCAGGAAGATGAGATCTATCCAGTCACTCAAGTTCAACACACTTTTGAACACTTTGAAATTTGAGCTATCACTTAGGTCCTTGATCCAAATCTGATCATAAGCCCTCATATCCTTAACAACCATATCAATAACAATATTTTTACTTTCAACAATATTAATAATATAAGTATCTACAACAACAATAAGCATCACTTATTCAATATCCTCATTAAACTAAAAAATCATTCCTTATACTTCCTCAACCTTAGTTAACCCAAATATAGTAGCCACATTTCCCTTCTAATCAAATGTTGAATTTTGTAACTAAGTTGGGTCTTCATAATGTATATTTTGGCCCTTGATGTATTTATATTGATTATTGTAAAGCATTTCTTCATGCTAGAGTCAAAAGAAAAATTATATTTTTGATTCATGTCCTTTTTGACTTTTAAAAGAAGAAAATTTGAATTTTTGGCTCCAATTTTGTCAATTTGGCCTCCCTCCAAGTCAAGTCAGTGCAGTTATATTCACACCCATTCGACCTAGCTAGTCACCATATAAAGGCATTTCGATATCCTCCTCAAGGCAACAATTCACATCTCTCTCAAGTAATTTTCTTATGATAAAAAAAACGAAGCACAAGAAGGACAAGGAGGACGAAAATAAGGAAGAAATACTTCTATTTATCTCTTTCTCAAGCTCACACTTGTGGAAGGAATATATCTCTCCTATTTCATATATTTTTTGGGCAGTTATATTTTTGGGGCCTAAATTATGGGTTTCTGAGCAGAGTAAGGAGGCTGAAATTCGACCTAGGGAATATCAGAAGGTAATGTTGTTGGATTAGATTGGAAGGCTTGGCTTGGAGGGTTTTACCATAAGTTTTTTGAAGTTCAATTTGACCTAGTTGATGAGTAGAAGGTATAAGTGTGTCTCTTGCTGAACAAAAGAATTTATCTATTGAAAAGGTTGTTGGGGTTTTCCCCTTAGTGGGTTTTCCCGGGGTAAATATTGTGCTATATTTGTGCATTGTCATCTATAGTGTTATATTGTTTTTGTATGGTTGAATTTATGAAGTATAATTTCTTAATGATATACTGAAAAAATTAAAATACGATCAACACAATTATATGTAATTATCATCTTTTAGAAATATTGTGCTTGTATCTATCACACTTAAAAAATCAACATGGTATCAGAGCCTTGGTGAAGAAGGGAGAACTGAGATCACTCTTGAATAAAACCTACATTATTTTTGAGTCCTTATTATTGATTTACATTCATGGCCTCATTTATGAAATCATAGAACACATTACAAGGGGCCTCAAAAGGTTGAGCCTAGAAAACGAAGATTGATCTTATTCTTGCAAAGAACAATTTTTTGTATATTGTGATAGGGAAGGTCATAGAAACAACATATACTATAGGAAAATGAAATTTCAAGGAGCATGACATCACTTCCATGAGTCTTATTTTGGATTCCACTAGAAATCATCTAATACCATATATTTTAAATCTTGACACTTCCAAGAAGATGTGTAATGCCCTAACTAATCTATTTATTTTCAAAAACATTGGTTAACCATGAACTTGAAGAATAAACTTCATAATATAATGATGACAAGTGATGACGCTGTGGCTTCATATTTGGTAAGAATCTATCAAGTAATGGAAAAAATTCAAGAAATTGATGAAAATTTCTCTAAGAAGGAACTTGTGACTACAACACTCAATGGTCTACCAAGATCATATGATGCATTTGTAGCAAGTATAAGTAACAATAAGGAATATCCTTTGTTTGAAGAATTATGGACCTCTTGTTCTCAGGAAGAGTTAAGGCTTATATCAAGATATAGAAAGGAAGAAAAATCTCAAGCATTTGCAACTCATTTCAAATAGAAGAATAGATAAAAGAAGAGGTTTGGCTTCCATAATCGAAAACCAAAAGGAAGAACTGCTCCACAAGGGAAGAAGGATACATCGAATATTGAATGATATTGTTGCCACAAATTTGGTAAATATAAGAATAAATGTCCTGAAGGAGAGAATTATTGAAATATAAAAGGAAAAAATAATGCTTTCACATCTAACTTTGATGATGAACACCCAAAGAAGTCTAGAGGTGAAAAATATTTCTTTTACTTTTTTTCTCTAGTAGGTTCTATTGTAGATGTTGATGATATGTGGCTTGTGGATAGTGGTGCTTCAAGGCATATGATAGGAGATCATGGAAATATCACCAACATGATGGAAAGAAGACTAACTCAAAGGGTAGATCTTGGATACAACCACAACTATGTAGTCAAAGGAGTTGGAAAGGAATCCATGGAGATGGAATCTGGTAACAATGTCCATCTCAAAAATGTACTATATGTTCCATTTTTGAAAATTAATTTAGTATCTATTTCATGATTATAAGATGAAGGAGATAGAGTAGCTTTTGTGCATGGAAAATTCCTTGTATGGCCCAAGGGATCTAGTATAGATGATGCTAGAGTTATTGGAATTCGTGAAGGGATATTGATAGGATCATGGGTCAACCAACTCAAGCTCTGGTACATGATGAAATTAATCCATGTGAACTATGACATAGGACATATGGTCACCTTCATTATAGATCATTTCCTGATTTGAATAAAATAGTTTCAGGTGTTCCTGAATTACAGATAGATAATAAAGGTGTATGTAAATGTCACACACTTGGAAATAATATTAAGAAGCCATTTCCAAGAAGTGAAAATAGATTTAAAGAAGTTTTCGATTTGATTCATTTTGATGTATGTGGTACTATGCCTATGAGATCACTTGGAGGTTAATTATACTATGTGACATTTATTGATGACTTCTCTCGTAAGATGTGGATCTATATCATGAAGACCAAGGATGAAGCCTTCACTAAGTTTTAAGAATTAATTGTTGAAGTGGAAAAATTGACAGGTAAGAAGATCAAAATTTTGAAATATGAAAATGGAAAGAATACACATCGAAAGAAATTGCTGCATTCTACAAATAAGCTGGGATTAAGAGGGAGATGATTGTCCCCTATAATCCTCAAAAAAATGGAGTGGCAGAAATAAAGAACATATCCATTTAATAATCTATCAAGGATATGATGCATGATCAAGAATTTCCTATGGGGAGAAGCATCCTTAACAAATGTGTACATTAAAAATAGAAGTCCTCATTGAATTGTGAAAGATATGACTCTTGAAGAATCATATACTAAAAAAAATTCAAAGGTTGGGCATATGAGAATCTTTGGTTTCCCTGTTTACAACCATGTTCCTAAGGATAAAATGAAGAAGCTAGAACCTTCAGGAAAAAAATATATATTTGTCATATGCGATGTATCATTAAATGCATAAATAATATACATTATAGATTAGTGATGGATTGCAGTTAGCCAGGATGTCATTTTTAATGATAAGGTTGCATATTAGAAGTCTAAGGAAGTTTCCATGGACTCCTACGATGAAGTAAAGCACGAGGCTTCTAAGGAATAATGTTCAAGTTATACAGAATGTCTTAAAGAGCCAGAAGGGCCTTATGAATAGGTAGATGATCCAGGTGGATATTGGTGGCCACTCGCCTATTCCACTTAGAACCCCAAAATTGTTTCCTTTCTATTTCCTATTTTCCAACATACTTTCTATTTTAAGCATATTTTTGGGGCTTGAACTGCCGAAGCTATTTTGAGTTCCTAAATGATGTTTTTTTGGGAGATGGGAAAATGAGGGCCGAAAATCAATTGTTTGTGTAGAAAATTATTTTCCTTAGATAGATATTTCTAATGAGGTATCATGCAAACCAACAAAGATCATATGCCAAAGTTACGACCTCGGGATGTTGACATTCCAACTAACCCCATTAGGGCCCACAAACTTTTGGTGCTTCATCTCCTAGGGTTAGGGTTTTGGATGCTTAGGGTTTCCAATTGTTTCCTCATGATTAAAATTCCTCAAAGCCTCATTTTAACTAAGTTTAGAAGGCATGTAGCTATCACATCTCTTCTCAGAGGTAAGCTACCATCACCCGAGCTAGTTTGTTTCTTTTCTACATTTAAATTTTTTTCAATAGTTTCTATTTATTAATTGAAGTTCTGTTTCACTGTATCTCTCTATTTTTTTAAAACATGTATTTCATTTCATTGCTTCATAAATCAAGATCAGTAGTATCAGAGATGTATACTCTTTCTCTATTTTTTTGTGCGTGTCCCCAATGATGTCGAGGTATAAGGAGTTACAAATCAAACTGGTGGAACCCTTGCAAGAATGGCCTCACCAACCCTAACAAACTCCCATGGCAGAATAAAATAAATATGAGGAAGCAGGAGATCCTTTCAAAATTTTCCATGAAGAGGAGTCCCTTGAGTGATAAAGGAACACGATGATGGAAAAATTTTCCCATATCCTTCAATGAGTATCAATGGGTGAAGCATATTCATCTAGCAGTCACTTCAGAGGCCCAACCCCCTTTATGGTACACGTTTACTTTGAGATTCCTATCTTCAAAGGCCATGTAGATGCAGATTCATTAGATAGATGGTTAAATCTACTAATCTAGATTTATGAAGGAACAAAATGAAATACATAAAAAAATGTGTAGAGATACAAAGAAATATAACTTCAATTAATAAATAACATCTGCTGAAAACCATTTACCTGCAGAAAAGAAATAAACTAGCTCCAAAATTGGTAGCTTATATTTGAGAAGAGATGTGAAAACTACATGACTTTTGTTAGAGAATCAGAAAGTAAGAAATATCCTATTGTTCTTGATTATTTACTTGTGATCTTCCTTAGTTATTATATCTTCTTCTTATTAGTTCATTAAGAAAATATCAAAGCAAATACACATATATCAAGGACACCAGATGTAGGTCAACATACATGGAAAAACCCCCCTTGAGGGGAAAACCAAGTCAGTAAATCTTACTTCAATAGTGATGCTTGAGATTATAGACCTTGACACAAATTTCCTCCACACCAAGTCAACGTTCATTGTGATCCTTCTTGAATATGGTAGCAAAAAAATAGTAGCAGCACTATGATGACCTGGAACTTCGACCTTGATTCTTGAGACTTTGATCTTGAGGTAGAGACTATGATATAGCTTCAAAGACTTCGATTTAGGCCCAATATAACTTCTCCAAGCAGCAAAATTCAACAAAAAAACTTTGACTTCCTCCTCTTTTTGCAGCAACAACTGATGCAACAACTATTGTAGTAAAACTTTGAGAACTTCGATCTCCCGAAATATAGCTCGAAATGTAGAGAGAGTGGTGCCAAAATGGACTAATATGGACTAAATATTTCAGCCTCTATACGTATCATCAGAATTACTTACTAATCATCAACCCAAGGAACTAGGTGCACGTCCACCCGATGCCACCCTCCCAACCAGACATCAACAGAAAGTGCCGACCTAAAATATTTCCAAGAAATGCTTCACTCACAAAGCCTTATCACACCTTGATCCAGAATATCAAGGAAAACCAATCTCTCCCAATCAAATTGATTGTTAACCAACATGCTATTATAAAATCCTTCAAGAGATTCACCTGTGTAAACTCAAACCCCAATCATCAATAATTTCAAATATATAATCAAAACAAACTTTAGGATTTCGATGTTTCCCTTCAAAAAATTCCAGTAGGGCTATCAATAGAACCTTTTATGAGAAGATTCCTCTTCCTACTTTATATGTGGAAACATATATTTTCATAATATATTCTCCAACCATGACTATGACACTACTACATTTGGTGGAAATTCCGACACTTGGTTCCGACGCTTTTGACCAAATGTCGGAAATTTCCCCAAATTTTTTCCATCCCGCCCGAAACCATCACTATACCGACGTTTATAGAAAAGTGTCGCAATACCGACACTTAGAAAAGTGTCACAATTGACGACGTTTGGAGAAGAACGTCATAGTGCTTGACACTATGGCCCAAAGCATCGCTATTGAGACGACTCCAATCGTCACCAGTGCGACACAATGTCTAGGTGTCGCCATTGCGACGTTTAGGTACCTGTCGCAATAACGACGCTTTTTCCGCCGTCGGTATAACGACACTTATATGCGCGCCACATAAAAATACGAAACTTATATGCGCGCTACATAAAAATTCGAAACTTATATGCGCGCTACATAAAAATGATTTTATTTTTTTGTATGCGTCGCAATAGCTACATTAACATCTGATATGACGCGCGCATTCGCCCTCCGCTCTTGCAGAACAACATTCGCCCTCAGCTCTTGCAGAACATCATTTGCCCTCAGCATTCGCGCTGAGCTCTTGCAGAACAACATTTGCCCTCAGCATTCACCCTCAGCGTTCGCCCTCATCTCTTGCAGAACATCATTCACCCTCAGCTCTTGCAAAATGGTAAGTTCTTACTGCAGGCCCTTCCTCCTATAGTAGGGTTGACTCTATTTGGGTTTTTTGGTCAATTCCATTGGATTGTGTTAGGCTGTAGGGTTCTCTGTAGATGTCAAGAATCAAGATTCAATACCCTCTATTATCTTCATCACCCAATACAAGATTTAAATTTTTCCCAAAGAAACGCTTATTAATTTGGCAGCCATTATTTCTCCCTGCTTTAAAAACCCTACATTTAAATGAAAACAAGCATTGCATTTCAAGTACAAAAATCTATTAGTATTCAAATGTACATGTGTGCTACATTAACGTCTGATATCACGTGCGCATTCGCCCTCTGCTCTTGCAGAACAGCATTCGCCCTCAGCATTTTCCCTCAGCTCTTGCAGAATAGCATTCGCCCTCAGCATTCGCCCTGAGCTCTTGCAGAACAGCATTCGCCCTCAGCATTCGCCCTGAGCTCTTGCAGAACAGCATTCGCCCTGGATTCGCCCTCAGCTCTTTCAGAACAACATTCGCCCTACATTCGTCCTCAGCTCTTGCAGAACAACATTTGCCCTCAGCATTCGCCCTCAGCGTTCGCCCTCATCTCTTGCAGAACAGCATTCGCCCTCAGCATTCGCCCTGAGCTCTTGCATAACAACGTTCGCCCTGGATTCGCCCTCAGCTCTTTCAGAACAGCATTCGCCCTCAGCTCTTGCAGAACAGCATTTTCCCTCAGCATTCGCCCTCAGCGTTCGCCCTCAGATCTTTCAGAACAGCATTCGCCCTCAGCTCTTGCAAAATGGTAAGTTCTTACTACAGGCCCTTCCTCCTATAGTAGGGTTGACTCTATTTGGGTTTTTTTGGTCAATTCCATTGGATTGTGTTAGGCTGTATGGTTATCTCTAGATGTCAAGAATCAAGATTCAATACCCTCTATTATCTTCATCACCCAATACAAGATTTAAATTTTTCCCAAAGAAACGCTTATTAATTTGGCAGCCATTATTTCTCCCTGCTTTAAAAACCCTACATTTTAATGAAAACAAGCATTGCATTTCAACTACAAAAATCTATTAGTGTTCAAATGTACATGTGTGCATCACTTGTGTAGGGTATTCCTTTTCCACTTTCACATTATCCAAGAATGTGTGCGGTATAGTTCATATTTTTTGTGATTTAGATTGCCTTGAAAAAGGAAAGGTAAATTATTTCCCATGGAAAAAGAAGGTTTTCCATTTTTATAGGTTGTTTGGACTTACGTGGAAAAATTTATGGTATACCTTTCATATTATGTAGTTTAAATTTGAATTAACAGATTATTCTACATGAAAATATAATTACCTATGTGATGTCCTTCATCACTAATTAAAATCATAGGGTTTCAATTTCCTAGACTCTAACTCATCTGATGCTAAATTCTAGGTTCTCATTGGTGGATCACTCTTCCATTGATTTCCTTTCCCTCTGGATCTTGTCATACTTTAAAAGTCATCAATGATACATATATTATTTCGGGTATCCCAAAAGGCTTTATAGTAGAACATATTGTGAAGTTTTTTTGACACTTGAGGATTCTTTTTAGAACTGCAACGTGGTCTATGCTATCGAGTTATATATCAAGCAACTTGTCCTTAATAACCATACTATGAGGTAGGTTCAACCAGTTTGAACTTGTTGGGACATAGCATATGAAGTTGTGTGATGAGTCCATATCACGGGTCTATTATGGTGACAAAAGTGAAGACACATAATGATAGTTATTATGTTAACATTACTAGAAACATTTTCGAAATTATCCATGCTATCAAGATGTCAAAATTCCAAGCATTAGGTGTCAATACTCATAGCTAATAGATAATAATAATAATATAAAAAAATCACAACTTTATTCTTGAAATATGATTGTTACACATTGGTAACCTAGTTCATGAGTTACTATCACCCAAAAATTGCAAAACAAACTTAAAATATAAATTAAACCAACATGAGAATCCAACTAAGGGTTTCTCGACAAAATCATGCCATAACCTGGCATTTTGAAACCAAAATTTGAATCCATCATAAGTAATACAATGCAAACTCAGATGGATTTTCAATGCATGTTTGCATGCTACACTTATTCTTTGTCTAGATATCATTTTTTAAATGGAACCATTAGTCAAGCCCATAGTCCTTTTTATGTGAAAAATTTCATCTCTATTTGAGCTCTTTTTTGCTCCACCACCTCCATAAACCAGTGTTACACGGGGTCTCGCCCCCCCACCTAGGGGTCTAGATTCCTTTCCCCCTCGCGCTCCGAGGTCTTGGGGACTTCTAGGGGATGTTTCCCTCACGCCCCCTCATGCCCCCGCACACCCCCTTTCACGCCCCCTCACGCCCCCTCACACCCCCCTTCACGCCCCCTCACGTCCCCTCACCGCCCCTTTTAGTTTATGGTTTCGTGTTAAAAGTTGATGTGCCACTTAGCATATTTGAGAATCCAAGTGATTCTGATTCAGATGGTGACATGGTTGATCTTGATATATTCATGCAGAAGTTGGATGCAGAGACTAGTGGGGCATTAACTTGAGCATTTATGCTCATTTATCAGTATGATGATATCATTTGATATTCATATGTTATGTTTTATGTTTCAGACATAACTTATTTGCGTTTAAGTTTTATGTTTCAGACTTGAGTTGTAAACTTCAATTTAAACTCTATTTTGAATCTTGATATAATATGTCATATGATATCTTAAACTTTATTTTCATTGTACATTGTTAGTAGTTACATTAATGATTATATAGTTACAAACTTACAAAATTACATGCATGATTGTATGATGTATGTTTTAACTTTTAACTTTTAAATTTGTTTCAATTATATGATTCATCATTCATCGATTTGTAATTTTATCATTTATGATTTATCTTTAATGATGCAAGTGTATGATGACTGTATATACATTCCTTGAAAAAATATAGTTACATTTTAAATATTAAATTTTATAATTTTTATGACCCCGACGTCCCCCCACGTTTCCTGAAAATTGGTAGGGAGCTTTTGCATAGGCCGCTCCCGCGCTCCCTCGCCCCCTCGCTCCCACCTCCGGGGGACTTGGTGGAACATTGCCATAAACATATGCAAACATATATCATGATCTTGGAATTCCATTACATATGTATGTGCCAATGTTCCATAATCATTCCCCATCATCAATTTAAGAAATTTCCATTGAATATAAAATTATGGAGGGGGGGGACTTTTTGCTGCAACATTTGGCTCAAAATCAGGGACCATCTCCGTATGAGGTGAATGAGAACTATAGATATTTGAAGAAGTAGATTAGTGCCTTTTCCTCTGGCCATGGAGTCATATATAGTCATCCATCAAAAAAATTTGTCTTTGTTCATTCTCACCTTGAAAGTTGCAAAAATTCATGCCCTAATTGAAACGACACTAAATTTGAAAGATATAATAAAAATGCAAGCTAGAAGTGCCCTATTAATACAAAGGGAAAACCTTCCTACCTACCCTAAGTGAGATAAATTTTGATTGAATAGGAAACATGATATTTCCTATGGAGTTGATCCAACAACTTGTTAAATGTATGGGACTAAATCATGCATTTGATTTCCAGGGAAACATGCGCATGAAGAGAAAAAGTGCAGAATTAATGGAAAATTCATACATGCCACTTATAAAAACTACACCGAAAGGTCAAAAAATACTTAAGGCCTTAACTTAATTTGAATCCAAAAATGACAAAACGGGATTAGTGAAATCACGAGAGTGGTGTGGGTGAACAACATAAATAAAAAGTGAGGATACCTTTCCCCAAGATGCCTTTGTCACCGTTGTATGAAAACATGTTTTCCTTTCCCTTTATACATGCAAGTGAATGCATTATAGGTATGGTGTTTTCCCAGAATAAGAGAAGCCTACTTAAATATCTCATTCGTGGATTGAATGTTTGGGTGCCTTAATGTGCAATGACATGTTTCCAGGACTGAATTCAATGCAAGGCATATTTGAAACTCTAACTCTGTCTTCCGGTGTCTTATTAGAATTTATTTCAGTTTTCATTTTGTGTTTTCAAGTTAGATATTGTTTTCAAGTTTTTACATTTATAATTTTATTGCAATGTGATAGACTGATCAGAGCAGTGCAGGAACAACCCCGAGACGGGATGATCGCGGAAAGAGGCCAGCGGAAGAACATGTAAAGTGCCAGCATTGCTCTATCTTCAAGTATTTTAGTTATTTACATAATTGAAATAATATTAATTTTGTTCAAATATGCAGACACCTAGCCATGGTACGCCTGATGATTCCCTCTTTGAGGAAGAGCTTTCTTCATCCCTATCTCCAGTGTTCTTGTTGCAAAAAAAGGCACGAGATGCAAGGTCGGAATTTAATGCTTTGATAGACGTGCCTCAAACACCTGAAATAGAAGAGAGGATACAACATCTTATGAGGCAGCTAGAAAGATATTAGGTAATAATAAAAAGTCAAAAGGATATTTTTTTTGTTCTGCATGAGATGAATTGTGATAGTTTGATTTTTAATTTTTACATTGACTAAACTAACAAAAAGTTCTTTTGTATGTAGCGTTTTCTGGCACTTGCTGAACCCGGTGTTGGTGGTAGTGGGACACAAGGGCAAGAGATTGCCCAACAACCCTCTCGTACACCTTCTGCTCCTTTAGGTGCTAGCCAAGAAACACACCCTGCCCAAGCAGACACCCAGCCAACCGCTGAACGTGTTGGCAATGATGAGGCTGATATGGCCAACTACATTATTGCGTTTCCTGGAGCTACACGTGTCAGCTCCACAGGGACCATTAATGGCACGTTGTTGGTGAACGATGAGGGTGTCCCTATAAAGCATGTACAACTCCCGGGTAAATTTTAATATTTTAACTATTTCATGTACTTTATCTAAAACATATTTATCATGATTTTTATTTTTAAATTAATGATAATATCTTTTTTTTTTTGGTTTTATTCTGTGTAGGAAACAATGAGTTCTACAGGATTCTGGAGAGCCATGCGTTGGTAATTTTTGGCCCAACCATACGTATAGGGTGGAATTCCCAGAATTCCAACCTGAAAAAATAACTTCTAGATTATCTAGAAGCCCTTTTTGGGGTCGGCACATTTGACAGAAAAGCGGTGGCTCAGGTAGCCGGCAAATATTTGAAATATACCAGGGACACCTATAGGACGCAATTGCAATTTAACCCTAGATATGAGCGTCCTCTCGCAGTTTCAGAGAGTGAGTGGAGAGCACTCATCCATGACGGAAAAGAGAAAAGGGAAAGAAAGAAGGAAAAATGCCAACTGGACCCGCAAGGTAAATTACAACTTTAATTCAATAGCTTTAATTTTCTTTATGTCTAAAATAAAAGTGTGCTACGTCATATCTAACTTCAATCTTTTGATGCTAGGTTGCCTGACACCTCAAAGGCAACCAAAGCTAGGATTGAGAAAAAGGGCCATCACAAGCTCGGCTAGGGTGGCTACTTGAAATTAGCTGCAAGAATTGTAATTAAGTAGCTAAACATCCTATAATTAATTGTATCGCCTTCCAACGTTTTTGTAATCCTATCAGATATGATTAAAAATACACAATCATATGTAATGTAGGGTGATGAATTCGGAACATAAACTACAGAGGAAGATAAAAATATCGCTTTCCGTTTTGGCTATCAAGCTGTAGTTGAACGTCGCAGAAGCTTGGGGCAGGTCCCAAGATCTAGAATGCCTGATAAGGTAAAAAATTAACCTTTCAATATTTTTGTTTTCGTCCATAAATTTAATGTCTAACAACTTTGTTTAAATCAGGGGAGCAACACTACCGACGAGGTAAATAACCCAGTTTTAGAGCCAGATGTAGATGATCCTCTCGTGCAACCTGATCATTGTAGTGGGGACCAGGCCGACAATGCTGCTATCGGTGAGGGCCGTGACGGTAATTAATTTCCACTTATAATTTTTTCTAATTATACCTTGATGGTTGTCCTTATAACGTTTTTTGTTTAAATGACAAAAAAGATAGCACCCACTTCGAGATCTTACACGAGAGAGGAAGACGAACAGCAGGTCCCAACGGCGACAGGCGGTGCACTAGGTAAATAATCTCATTGCAATTTTTTTTATTAATATTACCAAACTAGTTCAATGATATTTAAGCGATAAATTAAAAATTTAATATTATCTGTTTTTGGAGGCGATGCCCTGTCACTGGATGAGACTAGACATTGTGACAACGCAACTAGGTCAGCGGCGACCACTGGTGCACCAGGTAAATAATCTCATTGTAATTTTTTTTATTAATATTACCGAACTAGTTCAATGATATTTAAAAACTGACAATTAAAATTTAATATTATCTGCTTTTGTAGGCGATGCCCCGTCACTGGATGAGCCCAGACATCGTGAATACGCAACTAGGTCAGCAGTGCGGGTTGAAAGGCACGAAACAGGAGCAGAGCACGATGATATTGATGATGTAATTAGGAGCTTTAAAAATAGGAAGAAGAAAAAGAAAATTTGACAATGTAAAATATTGTATTATTATAAGAAAAACGTTACCATACTTGGAACGTTTTTTTGCGTTATATAAAAAACTCATTTATCATACTATTTTTATGTCAAGCATTAATTGCAATGTTTCCTTGCGTACTTTTGTTGAATTGTTTTTTTATTAGTTATTGAATATTTTTTTTTATGCTCATGAAAGTAAAAAATGAAATATAGATTGGGTATTGGGGAATTGAGAGTGATGTGAGGGGGGGGGGGAGGGGCCATAAGAGCTTCCACCTTCACGTGGTTGGCCCTTTTTAGTAGAGAATAATTTATTGGAGCGATTTAATCTTGGATGTTCCCTTGATCCGTAGCAGCAAAGTCAAGCCAATTTAGTTTAACCTCTTCAGATGGTGGAAACATTAAGTTCAAACCAACCATTGTCTGAAAAAAAAATATAAATATATTCTGTTGCTTTTTTTTATTATTCATATATGTAAAGCTTCCATCTAAATCAAATACTACATCAATTACTTGTATTTATTGTATAGATAATGATGGATTTTTTTTGACTTGGCAGTGCAGGTACAAATCCTCTTGCATCATGAGCAATACAACTTGTCAACCAGGGTCATGTCCAGGATATTTTTTCTTGTGCACTTGACCAGGTTCGTAATGTCACATTTTGTAAGTTCCTTTACAATTCATAATTCAATATTAAGCTTGTTCACGATTATTATCTAGGTTTTTTGTATGTGTTTTTTCATCTATTTGATTGTAAGCAACTATGCATGTTTCCTGTTGTTCACTATGATTTCTCCCATTACCACTCCCAGGATGAATCTAACTTTATTGTTACATAGGTTACTTTATTGTTACTATGATTTCTCCATTTACAATTTCATGGGTTACATCATGTAAAGTTGTCAATCTCAGGGTGGTGATGAGCTTTAGTTCTCCAGATTTGGGGATTTTCTGATATTTTCTCCCTCATGTCATTCCCGCATCACCTCGTTGTTTGAGCATTCCAATTGTCTACCACTTGTACCAATTGGCACATGTCAATCTCTGAGTGGTGCCACATTTCACCTATTTTGAGTGAGAGTTTAGGGTTTCTCTAACATAGCTTCAGAAATCCGTTTCAGTGCCTGCTTGAATATTGTCACATAATACTGATGGTTTGGATTGATGAGCATGTTATGAATGGTTGGTTGATTCATAAGAACCACCCATATAGTCATCTTGAGATATTTCAGAAGGTTTCTCGGGTTTCCTTTTTCACCGTTTCTAGTGGGTGGGATGGTGTGGGATGATCCATCAATATTGGTGCTCTTGTAGTAGGAATTTGTTTTTGGGGATATAAAGGAGCATTTGATGTAGATATCCCATTGGATGCATTCATAGATGGGCACGAGAGGTCAATAATTTAAATTAAAAATATGCAACCTCTAGCATGGCAACCTAAAGGCCACGAGAGACACTGGTTAAATATTGTTTTGTGCTGGCCTTAATATAGTCGTGATTTCTTTCTATTATCTTAATTCAAATATATAGTCCAGTCTCATTAAAATGAGGATTGTGGTTGTATTTCTCTTTGGTTGTTTCTCTCTTAATGCTCCAGAAGTTGCCAAAAGTTGCGATAGTTGTTTAGTTTTCCTGTTACAACTTAAAAGTGGTTTTTAGCAATGGGAGTCATGTTTTTTAGGTTCATACTAATATGAAGATCTTGTAATTCTATATTCAGGATAAGAGAAGATGGCCTCTGCTTTGGGAAGTATGACAACAATTGCCACATCTACCTCATTGGGTAACAATGGAAAGGGGAAGAAGTTGGGTGCAATGTTTGATAATTATGGCAGACAATTGTCTTCTCTTTCATTTTTTTCACCCATTTCCTTTAATCGCTTAAGTAGAAGATTGACTCTGAGATTACGCGACAGAGAGAAGGTAGTTAATGCAAGAGCTATGGAAAAGGAGTTGTACTTCAACAAGGATGGCTCAGTGACAAAAAAATTGCAGGTTAGAGAAAAAATTATGTTTAAAGGAAGGTCACCTGCACGTGAAACTTCACTGCGGTGGATCTTTCCTTGTCCACTTATATTCAATTTTAATGTGTTATTTTAATTTTTCATGGAGGGTTATTTTGGCATATGGTCTGGCATTCAATTGCACACTTACTGAAAGCATTGTCAATTTGTCTTGCAGGCGGTGTGAACAAACTTGCTGATCTTGTTGGAGTCACCCTTGGGGCGAAGGGAAAAATGTTGTCTTGGAGAGCAAGCATGGTTCTCCGAAAATAGTTAATGATGGTATGAAAGTAGCTAAGGAGGTAATTTGTATATGTGTGCTCTGGTTTTCTTTTTAGCGTTGTATTAGTTCCCCCTCTTAAATGTCTTAGATTTGGTAGGCATAATTTGAAAACTCAAAGGTGAAAGGAAACATATTTGTTACCCAGTGGTCTACTTGGCCTATGGACTAGCCACATTAGAGTAATGCATAAAGCATTTCACAACAATAAAAGGAAAGGGTTATGGCTGAGTCAAATTTTATTGTTATTGACAGTGTAATGAAATGTATCTCAATGCTATGGTTTTGGCCTTTTTATTGGTTGAATTAGAGGACGCAGTTGAAAATATTGGGGCCAAGTTGGTAAGGCAAGCTGCGGCAAAGACAAATGATTTAGCTGGGGATGGAACCACAACATTTTTTGTTCTTGCACATGTTGGAATATTGAAAAATTCTAGAACAATGAATGGAGAATAAATCTCCCTTCCTCTAACACAGAGAAAATAAAAATTTCTTTGACAGGAGACAGAGTTTCAATACTTTGAAAACAAACTTCTATTCCCTTCAATAACTAAAAAAAAAACTATTACACTACTTCCTCATTGAGAGGGATTACAAAATTATGACTGCTACAAAACGCGGTGCATAAAACCAACTCACTGTCTGTTCAAAACAAACATACTCTGTCTCTAAAACACTCTGCTGTGTTTTTCCCTTTCGCACTGCTGTGCATACACACTTAAAAAGTTACACTCAGTCTTTCACTTTTTACACACTGCTGTGTAATAAAAAATTTACGTACTTTCTATAAAAAAAACTACCAAGCTTTTTCGACCTTTTTATTTTTATATGCCGTAACATATAAAACATATTATAATAAACCCTCTTTTAAAAAAAATAAAATTAAAAATAAATTCTATGGCCCACCTTTCATTTCACATATGATATATATATAACATATGTTTAAAACATATGTATATATTAAAGCATACATAAAATTAAATTATCAAAACATTAAAGAACCCTTTCCGTCGAACTTCAAAAGTCTGAATAGATTGAATTTCAAACCAAATTCGCGTTCCAAAATGGGATGCTGACGTCTGCCTAATTTTAACTCGAATTCTCAATCCAATGTGCCCTATAAAAAAATCGGGTCCGGTTTTCAGGTTTTCAGATTCCCTTCAATTTCATGCGATCCAATATTAATGCTCCACGTGTCCTCCTTTTGAATTTACAAAAATGTCGGGTAAATTTCTGTTTGTTTAATTTCTGGTTGGTGAATTGCGTTAATGCTGGTTGTTGTGTTTAAATACAATCCTGTACAGAAATATGGCTACGGCCGTCTACAAAAAAAACTTGCAGGAATTTTAAATGTTGAATTAAATTTCTGGATGGCATGCAAGCAACCTCCAAAAAAAAATGTTGTTGCTGCATCCGTCCTTCTGCTGCAGCAGTTGAAGTTAAAATTCAATAGCACATGGTTTAATAAGTGAGGGTGTAAAGGTAACTTTTTGTCGATAGTACTGGATTAAGATCATCTATTCATTTTTGTAGGGTCTTATGGTGTTTGGTTTTTAGTTTTGGGTTGGGCTTATTAAGTCTAAGATATTTTTTGAGTGAAAAAATTGCTATCGGGTATTAAAAATTTTTGGTTCTTTTGTCAAAATTTATGAGCTTGTTAGGAAATACAAAACTGACAATGGTTGTATCTTAAATTTGTGGAAAATAATTTGAAATGAAACCTTTTTTTTAGGTTGTTGCAGCAGGTGCAAACCCCGTTCAAATTACTAGGGGCATTGACAAGACAATAAAGGCCCTTGTTTCGGAACTCAAAATTTTGTCAAAGGAGGTAAACGCTTGCCTTTTGAGTAAGCTGGTTTTCCTTTTTGCTGATGGTTTGGTGTATCTAATTGAATTAGTTGCCTAAGGTATTTTTGGTTGCAAACTCCTTTTCATTTTTCATACAGTATTGGCCTTGTGGAATACATTTTATTGTGTGATCTTGTTAGATCTACAACATTTGTAGTTGTTTAGTCTTATGGCCGAGGTGCACTTTTATTATGGAAATAGTTGATGCAATATTGTCATTTAATCCTTATTGCAGGGTAGCATGTTGAGAAGTTTCTTGTGAAACATTTGGTATTCAAAATGACACTTGATCCTATATAACATCATGCACTTGACTTCAAAATTCATATTCAAAGTGTGCCAGACAATTCTTGCAAAATTTCAAATATTTATGTTGTTTTAAACCATTATCTTTTTCATGTATTGGATGCTGAAAATGTGAAAAAGACTTTGGTATGAAACCAACTGGTGAATAATTTCCGGCACAACAACCACTTCCAAGACATGATTTAGAAGTAGAACAAATGTGCTTATGAAGCATAGAAAGATATCCTTGATGCATTGTCAATGTTTGGCTAGGGTTATTTTTGGAGAAAATAACTCCTTATTCCTAAAATAGTGATCTTCAATACAAGTAAATGCCAGAGAAGAGAGATCATCGTGTGACGCAACAAAACTGAAATTGGACCCCTAAGGAGAGCTGGTGTGTCTACAATCGCTCTGTCATCATTTTCCCTTGGTTTACCCCGTTCTTTTCCTCCAGCCTGAGTCTTAATTGACTTCTTCTTTATTCGGGTTTATTTATCAAATTCGTAGAATTTGATAAATAAATACTATCCACAATGGTTGGACTTTAATTTATATTCCCGACTTTATATTATCTCCAATCCTTATAACCAATGTTTAACTTTCAGCACTTTGTATTTATACTCCACGTTTCTTTTTAAATAAATAACTTGTAATGAACTTTCGGCTCTATATTTCACCACCCAGCCTTACAACAATCACGCTCCAGACTTATGCTAATTATCCGCCAATAGTTTAATTAAACAATTTCATTATACTCCGGCCCCACCTATATATATCAATAACCAATCAAACACTCGTATCGTACCTGGCTATCCTCCGCACACCTTAGTTAACCTCCGGGCAAGTTCAACATGCGACCACCGTCCGATGGCCCTTCTCCAAATCAACGACTCTTGGCAATTTCGCTCGGCTTCCAACGTCGAGCTTTAACATGCGATGGCGTGGGTTAAACGGTGGTTTTCCGGGGGTCACTTCGCCACGTGTCGCATTCCCTATGGAATCGCTCGCGAATAGGAAATACCGCCTACTCCGCAAAAGCGGTGTGATATGGGCAACTCGCTTTTGTGATTCCGCTCGTGGTTTTGGTAGAGGGCTTGACCACGGGTGCAAGTCTGGTTCCGCTATCCTTTTGTTCGTTAACTCATGTCCAATCCTTGGGTTAGGTTCCGAAAGCACAACAATTTTGTCTCTTTATTAAGCGGGATTTTTATATTTGAATAGTTTTCACGACCCCGGTTCTCTACACAGACCTCGCCTTGGATATTTTTACATAAAAATGATTGTTCTCAATAATTATTTATATAACTTTTCCACATGTTTAGTGTGGTATTCCCATGATTTATTATAAATATGTGTATTATCAAAGAAAAACAACACAAATTTTATAAGATGGGATCAAACAAAATTGTTCTTAAGTCGAGCCCGCCGGACTTCAAACGGCGATAAACCATAATTCAAACCAAATTTGCGTTCCAAAATAGCCTGCTGACGTCGGCCAATTTTGTGACGCGAATTTCTTATCAAATTCACCCTAATATTTTACGGGTCCGGATTTCCACTGCGCGAGCGGCCCAAACAAAGATCCGCTCCAATCAATTTCTGCCACGTGTCCTCAATAAAAACTTGCCCTGCTCCTGGCCGCGGGTGCATTCGATGGCATTTAAGGTGATGGGACATGGATATGGCGATTTCATATCAATCGCATTAACATTTAACGCTGTTTAATTAAGTTTTCACATCAAATCTGCATTAATTAATTTTTAACACTGTTCAAGATTGGACCTCCACTCCTCTTAGCGATTCCGCACGCTCCAATTTGATCCGGCCTTTGGCTCTCATTATTAATGATCAGAGATTAATTATGACGGGCGTCCTATGATTGCATTGTAGACGGGTCGACAAAATGGCGTTTAGCCATGGTTTTTCAGACAAGCCGGTTGCTGGATTACATTGCCTGCTAACTGTGACGATAAGGAGAAGTGGCTAGCTGAACTGCTGCCTAGACCTTGCTGCATATTTTCATTTCTCTCAGTTCTGTCTCTGTCTGTCTTCCTCTGTTAACTGGAATTTTGCTTCTTCATCTCCTCTTGTGCCCACTGCGCCTGAGATTGCACCCATGCCTCGCGTGCGTCATAGGATGCGTTGCCGCAGGGGGAGCACTAGAGGTCAACCCCGATGCGCTCCCTCCAACCCCTCAATAGAGTCGACTTCCGGCCAGTCCAGTGATTATTACTTAGGTCGATATCCAAATACTAGGAGTGGGTGGGGTCGGCTTGTAGGATCTGGCCATCGTATGGATTTCCCTGCTCCTGGCTTCCCCACCGCTAGTTCACCTTCTCCCACGACGCGCACTGCGCAATTTTCCTTTAATTGCTCTCTCAACCGCCCGCGAATCACGGCTTTAGTCACTGTGGTCTTCCACGAGGAGGCCCAAACGGAGGAAGAATGCACCCGTCCGGCGGGTCTGAGCTCGGAAAAAGCCGGCCAGCATTCGGGCCTTTAGGAGGGGATCCGTGGCATGCATGTGGAGGTAGCACCTAGCGATCCTAGACCTTCCGAAGGATGGTGCCGAATCGTGGAGGAACCACCGGAGGAGTAGTTTGGTTAATTTGTTTTTCTTGCTTAGCGGGCCCACTTAATTGGGATGCTTTTACTTTATTTTACTGTGCTGGACCTTTGTAATATTTTTGAATTCTGTAAATTAAACGTTCAAGACTGGTTTCCCTGTATGAGGGCAGTCTTCTTAATTTTTTGATTTTTTGATGACAAATTTGCCATGAGTATGGCCAGGCAATGTTTTTGACTTCGGTGTAATTTTATTCGTAATGTTAATAGATTAACTTTACTTGGAATTCTCACATGATTAGCGTTTTTCTTGATCTGTTCAAGGATTTTGGGTACTTTAATTTGTATTTAGAACAATGGACGTCGGTACTCTATCTGTTGCTTTACTGTTCTACATACTACTATTTCACTTTCTTATAGATGCCTCGGGCATATTTGAATTCTTTCTCAGATTGTCGATAATCTCCATGTGGACCGTTACTGGATTTTATATCATGTCCCTGTATGTGACATGGGGTATTTTTCTATCATTATCTGGGGTGGGACTTCCACTTTTCTGGATGGATATTTGGGTTCCAATCTTCAGATGTGAAAATGTAATGACTTCATGGACTGTTTTACTTCATATAATATATTCAAAATAGCATTTTTTCTCTTCTGAAAAAAAAAATGATTAATGTTTATCATTATGCCTTCAAAACTAGCGATGCTGGTCTATGTTGCTGGTTTATTGATATGGTCTGATGGTCTTTTTATATTTTGGACATATCACACTCCTCACATGATTAGCGTTTTTCTCTATTCAAGGATTTTGGGTACTTTAATTTGTATTTGGAACAATGGACGTCGGTACTTACTCTATCTGTTGCTTTACTATTCTACATACTGCTATTTCACTTTCTTATAGATGCCTTGGGCATATTTGGATGCTTTCTCAGATTGTCGATAATCTCCATGTGGACCGTTACTGGGTTTTATATCAAGTCGTTGTATGTGACATGAGGTATTTTTCTATCATTGTCTGGGGTGGGACTTCCACTTTTCTGGATGGATATTTGGGTTCCAATCTTAAGATGTGAAAATGTAATGACTTCATGGACTATTTTACTTCATACAATATATTCAAAACATCGTTTTTTCTCTTGTGAAAAAAGAAATGATTAATGTTTATCACTCTGCCTTCAAAACTAGCGATGCTGGTCTATGTTGCTGGTTTATTGATATGGTCTGATGGTATTTTTATATTTTGGACATGTCACACTCCTCACATGATTAGCGTTTTTCTCTGTTCAAGGATTTTGGGTACTTTAATTTGTATTTAGAACAATGGACGTCCATACTCTATCTTTTGTTTTACTATTCTACATACTGCTATTTCACTTTCTTATAGATGCCTCGGGCATATTTGGATGCTTTCTCAGATTTGTCGATAATCTCCATGTGGACCGTTACTGGGTTTTATATCAAGTCCCTGTATGTGACATGAGGTATTTTTCTATCACTGTCTGGGGTGGGACTTCCACTTTTCTGGATGGATATTTGGGTTCCAATCTTTAGATGTGAAAATGTAATGACTTCATGGACTGTTTTACTTCATATAATATATTCAAAACATCATTTTTTCTCTTGTGAAAAAAAAATGATTAATGTGTATCACTCTGCCTTCAAAACTAGCGATGCTGGTCTATGTTGCTGGTTTATTGATATGGTCTGATGGTCTTTTTATATTTTGGACATATCACACTCCTCACATGATTAACATTTTTCTCTGTTGCAGGATTTTGGGTACTTTAATTTGTATTTGGAACAGTGAACGTCGGTACTCTATCTGTTGCTTTACTATTCTACATACTGCTATTTCACTTTCTTATAGATGCCTCGGGCATATTTGGATGCTTTCTCAGATTGTCGATAATCTCCATGTGGACCGTTACTGGGTTTTATATCAAGTCCCTGTATGTGACATGGGGTATTTTTCTATCACTGTCTGGGGTGGGACTTCCACTTTTCTGGATGGATATTTGGTTTCCAATCTTCAGATGTGAAAATGTAATGACTTCATGGACTGTTTTACTTCATATAATATATTCAAAACAACGTTTTTTCTCTTGTGAAAAAAATGATTAATGTTTATCACTCTGCCTTCAAAACTAGTGATGCTGGTCTATGTTGTTGGTTTATTGATATGGTCTGATGGTCTTTTTATATTTTGGACATATCACACTCCTCACATGATTAGCGTTTTTCTCTGTTCAAGGATTTTTGGGTACTTTAATTTGTATTTGGAACAATGGACGTCGGTACTCTATCTGTTGTTTTACTATTCTACATACTGCTATTTCACTTTCTTATAGATGCCTCGGGCATATTTGGATGCTTTCTTAGATTTTTCGATAATCTCCATGTGGACCGTTACTGGGTTTTATATCAAGTCCCTGTATGTGACATGGGGTATTTTTCTATCACTGTCTGGGGTGGGACTTCCACTTTTCTGGATGGATATTTGGGTTCCAATCTTCAGATGTGAAAATGTAATGACTTCATGGACTGTTTTACTTCATATAATATATTCAAAACAACATTTCTCGTAATTTAAAGTTTAAATTTTTTTTTTTTAAATTGAACCCTCCATCGATCTACCGACGCTTTGTAGACGTCGGAACTGCGACAACCTAGAAACGTCGGAAGAAAGACAATATAAAAACGTCGGACCAGCGACGTTCCAAACATCGGAAGAGCGACGTTCCAAACTTCGGACCACATATCGTCGGCATTGTGACTTCTTACAGACGTCAGAAGAGCGACGTCCAAAACGTCGGACCACATATCATCGGCATTGCGACATCTTACAGATGTCGGAAGAGCGACGTCCAAAACGTCGGACCACGTTGGGTCGGAATTGCGACCGTTTACAAGCGTCGGAAGAGCGACGTTCCAAACGTCGAACCACATTTCATCGGAAGTGCGACAGTTTACAAACGTCGGAGGCGCGACGGTTTGTGAGACGTCAGAAGAGTGACGCTTGTTCAGAAGCGACGGAAGAAGTGTCGATAGTGCGACACTTTTTACGTGCGTCGGAACTGTGACGGCATGACAAACCACGGTTTGTCCGCCCTCGAACTATCGCTCTTGCGACGACTATGTGTCGGAATAGCGACGAATTGGCCGTCGGAATTTTTGCCAAATTTTCTAGTGTGATTCTTACTCATGGTCTTCACTAAGACTTACAATTGTTAGTTTCGGTCTAGTGCATGAGCCATGAAGTAGAGTACCATAACTGTTTCTTCTTTTATCCAATCTCCCTCTTAATCTAGGGAGATCAACTTCTATCGAGGCTCCCTCTTAATGTAGGGATATTAAATTTTATTCATGCTCCCTCTTAATGTAGGGAGACTTAATTTCTTATTTAGGTGTTGGAGAATTTTTCATGGCTTCCATCCTTTTCATCATACTTATTAGCTTCTCATCTTCATGATGTACCTGCAAAAATTTAGATAGCAAGTACAACAAAAAATATAGAAGCATTAATTTAGCCATATCAAAATTACAAAATCATTTTCAACTTTATACATATCAGATACCTAGACAAGAGACATATACTCTTCAACATTTTTGCAAGGGACTTTTATCATAAAACCTAGATTACTTCATAATGTCTTTCATTCTATCTACAGTTTCAATGTTTCTTTCAAAGGTATAATACACGTTGCTACAACATTTAGTTAACCCTAGAACCAATATAGATCTAAAAGATATATAACAACCTTTAGAATTCATATGTTAAAATTTCCACTGGGGATTCATACAAATCCTAAATTTCATAAAAGATTCAATCAAGATTAATCACAACTGAGACATTGACATGATAAAATTTCACTAGATTTAGTTGCATACCCTAGATTTCAAATCAATTATCAAAACATATCATGAAGAGCTTCTAGTACTATTTAATGTAAATCCTAGAATTAAATAAACACATCATGAGTAATTTATACTAGGGTTCGATGTAAACCCTAGATTTTCCATCTATAAATTCTCAGCACACATTATATAGATTTAGAGGAATACACATACTAGAGAATTTGATCATTACCATGATTTATTTATAGACCCTAGAATTTTCAATCATCATCCTAGATCTTTCAAACTTTTGACTAAGGTTTGTTTCCAAACCCTAGATTCTTAGGACCATTGGAAAATTGGTCAACACACATATCTAGGAGATCACCATTATAAGCACATCATATGTTCGTCAAAATTAATACATCTACACACACACACACACACACACACACACACACACACATATATTTTCATAGAATAGGCTAGGGATTCAATCAAGAGAACATATCTTTAGGGTTTCACTCCTAGGACTTTCCATAACAATGATTTTACCTGTAGACCTAACCAAATTAAACCCTTATGATATTAGACTTCAAAGGTCCGAGATTTCGAACAACATCATTTCAACTCTAGCAAGTTTAGAGTTTCTATGATCACATCAAGATCTCAAACACTACATTATCAATACATTAATCAAAATAACAATTTCTTCATAAATATCCATAAATAGGTTTAAGGTTTCAAATTTTCACCAACATACCCTTAGGTTAGGGTTTTCTAGGGAAAATCATTAAGGTTATATTTATATAAGAATCAGAGGTGTGTACGGTGGGTAGATTCATCAGGTGATGAATCATCCCAAACAAGAATCCTTTTAGGATTCAGTAGAGCTAGACATAGCAACAATTAGTAACATACAAATGGATATTTCAAAGAGCGTATCAAGAATACATATTTTAAATACATACCTTTGATTATTTGACATAAATTTTGGCTTGTGTGGCCTCCTTATTTGATCCTTGAAGCCTTCTCCATGGTTCTTGAATATTCAACATATTTATTCCTAGACAAGGAATAGAGGTAGACAAGTGATTAGTATTTTGTATAATCAAAATATTAAATAAGTACATGAAGTCAAGTAGAGGGAATGATATACTTATCTTGAGGATTTGTTGTGGGCTCCCTCCCAAGATTTGAGGTAAAACCTAAAACTTATAAAACAAAGAAATACATATCCAAGAAGATGTTAAAACTATACTACATAAAAATCACAAATAAAATATAAGAAGGAAGGGGCTTAGTAGTGCAAGTCCCTTAGATATTCTTCGATATTTGCTTTCTTGGGGGATGATGTTTCTTCAGCCATGTTTGCATGATATTTATATCCTTCTTGCTCCTAGTATTGTCAGGGAAATCAATCCTGTAGTGTCCCATTTCGTGACAATGATGACACTCAATCTTTTACATATCAACCTTTTTCTTTGGTGTCTTCTTCTTGAATCTTGATTATGATGAGAAACATAAACATTTTAAACTTCTTCATTTTTGGATACCATGGATACTCTTAAATCTTCTTGACTACATGATGTCCATAGCTCCTCAAAAGTGGGTGTTTCTTTCCAGCTGTTGAGAGTTGAAGAAAAATAACCCCAAGTAGGTGGCAATCCTAGAATGGTTGCAATCACTAGTTCTTTGTCACAAACTATTTCATAAATGACAAGGAGCTCATTCCTTATCCTTGCTATTCTCACAAAGAAAGAGGAAACAATATCCTCCTTTTTCATCTTAGTAGTTCTTAGTTCATTCTTCAGGCTTGCCACTTTTCCAATGTTCTTGATGGTGAATAGTCTTGATAAAGCCTCACACATTTACTGAGCATGATCAATATTTGTTATGAATGGGACAAGATTTCACTTTATGCCTTCAACCATAAAAGATATAACTACTAATTCCAATTCTCTGTACTTTACTTTGTTAGCAGCACTTGATTCTTCTGTAGGCCTTTTGTTTTTTCCTTTTACTAAATCTAAGACCTTGTTATTTTCAAGGATGATGTCAATCCTTTTATTCAAAGACCTATAATTTTCATCTCTTTCAAGCTTATTCTCTCCCTTGATAGTGTTAGACATATTTATTGAAGATACCGGAGACTTATTCCCTCTAGTGAACTTCTTATGACTTCCCTAATCAAGTCCTTGAGACTGCCGTTTTCCTTCTTCTTTCACCAAAGCTATGATACCATGTTAGAGAATCAGAAAGGCAGAAAGATCCACTTGCTCTTTATTATTTACTTGTGATATTATTTTCTTCTTATCAGTTCATCAATAAAAATATCAAATAAAATACATATAGATCAAGGACACCAGATGTAGGCAAGTAGCCAGGGAAAAACCCTCCTCGATGAGAAAACCCAGTCAATAATGATGCTTGAGACTCTATAGCTTGACCCAGAATTCCTCCACACCAATTCAACCTTCCTTGCGATGCTTCCTGAATCTGGCAACAACAACACCAGTAGAAACACTATGATGACCTAGAACTTTGAACTTTTATTATTGAGACTTCGATCTTGAGGTAGATACTTTGATCTAGCTTAAAATAATTCGATTTAGGCTCAATATAATTACTCCAAGCAACAACATTCAAAAAAACAAACTTCAAATTCTTCCTCTCTTGGAAGCAACACCTTAGCAGCAACTGATGCAACAATTAGTTGCAGTAAAACTTTGAGAACTTCGATCTCCCAAACTATAGCTCGAAATGTAGAGAGAGTGGTTCCAAAATTTGGATTTTCTTCAACTCTATAAGTTTTCCCAAAACCGAATCTAGAAAGTCCTTCTCCTTTATTTCACAATTTCTCCTTGTTGCAGTTACACAATCAAATTTTTGTTGCAATGATATGCCTCTAGGTGAGTTTGATCTGCCTGTATATAACCTTCTGATGGGTTCGAATTACTGGATTTGAGGTTGAATTGATCACCTTAAGGTTGACTTGATGTAAAGGATTCATAAATAATATTTTACTCAATACTTGACCTATTTGCATGATTCAAAAGCCCAATATGGATCAATTTAAATCTGCAATAATCCTATATACTCAGAATAAAACCTAGAAGTCTACAATTTGGACTTTGACCTAAAATAAATATGACCCAAGCATGAAAGCCATGATTTAATAAGTATTTTAATAATAATATAAAATTATTTTCTTTGTTCTTTTGAAAAGTACAATAAGTATTGACTCAAGTAAAATTTATGAATACTGAACATAGTAACATTCTTCAACACCTTCCGAACTCAGTTAAAATGAGTATCTAAGGCATTTTTATCATGAATAAACAATGAGAAACCATAAGAATCCAAAAATCTAAACCTAGGAGATGAAGCAAACAAATTTTGTGGGCCCTGATGGGCTTAGTTTCCCTGATGGGGTTAGTTCGAACATCAACTTCCTGGGGTTGTAACGTTGGCATACAATTTCTGTTTGGCATGCATGATACCTCGCTAGAAATATATATCCGAGGAAAAAACATTCGACTAAAAACAATAGGCTGACAATCCCCATTTTCCTTTTTCCCCAAAAACACCATTTAGGGACTCAAAACAACTGCAGAAGTTCATGACCTGAAAAATGATAAAAATAGAAGGTATGCTGGAAAATAGGAAACTAAAAGGAAACAATGTTGGGGGTACAAGTGGAATAGGGGGGTGGCCACCAATATCCAATTGGATAAATAGAACCAGTTGTTAAAATTGAAATTAGAAAGATATCAACATTTCTTAGATCTAGCTTGGAAGAAGCAGAAGGGCATGCAAGTCCAGATGGCACATCCAACGAGAGTAAGAAACCTAAAAGGTTTTCTGATCCAGGTGTAAAATAATTATCACAATTAATAATTATTTTTCTATAAATGGTTGATAAAACCATGGATAATGCATGATAATAAATAAAATAAATCATAATATTAAAAGTGAGAATTTAGTCTCACAATGATTTTAATTTTATTATCATAATTATGATACTCACCCATGGTATTCACCCATGGATTAGTAATTATGATACTCACCCATGGATTTACTGATCCGGACCATTGGAGGAATGAGACCAAGGAAAGTGACAAAATAATAAGAACTAAAAATTTCCTATCAAGTCACCCATCTCAATACTAATATGGCCCAAGCATGCTTAAGTGGAAATTTCTCATCCAATCTGATACATTAATGTTTTCATGATCGAATTTGTTTAAAAAATGCAACTTCATGAGTGACAAAGGAACATGTCACAATGTGTGAGATAAATATTTCATAAAAGCATTATAAAAATAATTGAGAATAGGCCACAATGTGTAAAAAAAAATTGACATTATAAAGATAACTCAGAATATGGCACATGTGCAAGAGAGGTATTTCAGAAAATCAATAAAAATGAACTCAAATATTTATTGAATTGATAAATCCCATGAGACTACATTATGAGAAAAATCAGGCTTTGCTACAAATGAATTCTCGTATTTATAATTTTTACAGGTGTCTTTCCACCAAGATTTATCCCCTTTTACCTTTCAAAGTACCGTCGGTAAATACCATGGTTTACAAAATCCATGGGTGAATACCATGGAAAAATATAATAAATTATGACACCATGGGAAAATATAATAAATTATGATACCATGGTTTACAAAATCCATGGATGATTACCATGGGTGAGTATCGTAATTACGATGGTAAAATTGAAATCATCGTAAGATTATATTCTCTCTTTAATATTATGATTTATTTTGTTTATTATCATGCATTATCCATGTTTTTAAAAACCATTTATAGAAAAAAACTATTAACTGCGGTAATTATTTTCCACATGGATTATTTTATAGTTATGCAACTCTTATGACTAACCTTATTGATGCAAAACCTTCCACTTACGAAGAAGTATCTAGAAAAAAGTGTGGAAGGAGGCTACGGATGAAGAACACCAATCCATCGTGAAGAATAATGTCTAGGATATTTCTATGAGACCCGAAGGGAAGTCAATGGTGACTTCCAAGTGGATATACAAGATAAAACATGCTATAGATGGAAGCATTGCAAAATACAAGGTGCAATTTTTGGCTAGAGGGCTCTCCCAGAAAGAGGGAGAAGCTATTATGAGACCTTTGCTACAGTTTCCAGGTACACCTCCATTAGATTTATGTTTTCTCTTACTATTTAATTGGGATGGATTTTACATTAGATGGATGTAAATACTATCTTCCTTAATGTTTTAATTGACAAAGAGGTGTACATAGAACAACCTCAAGGGTTTGAGATGAATGGAAAGGAGTCTCACATTTACAAGTTAAAGAAGGCCTTGTATGGAATCAAGTAAGCTCCAATATATTGGTATTCTCAAATTGATAACTACATGATGAGACTTGGATTTAATAAGACTGATGATGATCCAAACCTATACTTCGAGGTTGTGAAGAATGCACTTGTAATTTTATTGTTATATGTTGATGATTTATTTCTGATAGGTGTAGAGTCTCTCATCATTCATTGTAAGAAGTGGTTTTTTTATGAGTTTGACATGAAGGATATTGGTTTTATGCATTATTATTTGGGACCACAAGTATGGAAAAATCCTAACGAAGTCTTCCATAGTCAAGGAAATTATGTCATTGAGTTCCTTCAGAGATTTGGCATGATGGGCTGTAAACCCATGAAAACTCCCATGGTAACTAACTTGAAGAAGCTGAGAGACTTTGAGTCCAACTTGGTAAATCCATCTATGTACCAATGGTTGGTTGGTTCTTTGATGTATTTAGTTAACACTAGGACAAACATTTGATTTGTAGTAAACACTTTGAGCCAGTTCTAGGTGGAACCAAGAAATGTGTATTGGCTTGAAAAAAAGGACATTTCGAGATATCTACATACTATGGTTTGAGATATGTCTCAAAAAATGATGTACAACTTCAGGGATATATAGGTTTTGACAGGGTAGGGAGTTTAGATGACGTGAAGTGTTCTTCAAGGATATGCTTCAGTTTGGGATCCTCTACGATATCTTGGATGAGAAGGTAGCATATATCTGTGGCACTAAACACTACAAAAGAAAATAATATCAAAAGCAATGAAGCTTTTATCGAAGCAACGTGGCTTCAACATTTGTTTGCAAGATTGTTCAACCAAGAGTTGGAACCGATAGCGATATATTTTAAAAATCAAAGTTGTGTGAAGCTTTTAGATAATCTTGTGTTCCATGACAGGTCAAAGCATATCAAGATCAAGTACCACTACATTTGTGACATGGTGCAGAGGAGATCAGTAAGGCTCAACTACATCTCCATTGATGAGCAAACAACTAATATTTTGATGAAGCCTTCATCTAGAGATAATTTCGTGTACTTCAAGGACAAGATGGGGCTTCTAGATATTACCCCTCTCGATGAGGGGGAGTTATTATTTGATAAAATCATGTACAATCATTCTCGCTATGTCATTTATAACTATATTAGGGAGAATGGTTAAATAGAGGACAATCATTCTTCCCCTATCATAGTCGTTGAACATATTAGGAAGACTAGTACTAGAGGCCCTCAATAACTCAGTTGAGTGGGTAAATTTCAACATTAGGCTCAAATTACTCTCCAGATAGGATGAGTGATCTCCTTTAGCATCATGGCCTAAAATGAGGCTTTTATTTTTTGGGATCATATCGCTCAAATGGATTGAGTGTGTCCCTGGGGTTTCACCATGAGTCACAATTTTTGACCAGGATGATGGTGAACCAGAACTAGTCTATATGTTGTGGGTCAGAGGCGCCAACCAAAATCATGGTGACTAGTTGATGCTAAAGATGTACCATGTTTCACAGTTGGTGACCAGATTATGGTAACTTTTTGATGTTGATATTGATGATTATTTAATAATTTTTTTCATATTGAAATTTGTCAACTTGAGAACACCTATGACAATCATTATGAATACCTCACTAGTTAAGACAGAGCGTTGAATTTGTAACTAGGGTTCAGTCTTCATAATGTATATTTTTTCCCTTGATGTATTTATATTGATTATTGTAAAACAATTTATTCATGCTATAGTCAGAAATAAAAATTATTTTTTTGAGTCATGTCCTTTCAAACCTTTAAAAGAAGAAAATTTGAATTTTTAAATTTGAAATTTTTGGCTCTAAATTTGTCAAGTAGGCCTCCATCAAAGCCGAGTCGGCCTAGGCATATTCACACCAACTCAACCCAACCAATCACTATATAAGGAAATTTGATCTCCTCCTGAAGGAAACAATTCGCATCTCCCTCAAGAAACTTTCTTCCGAGCAAGCAAACAAAGGACAATAAGAACAATGAGGACGAAAAGATAGATGGAATACATATTTCTCTCTCTCTCTTTCTCTCTTAAGCTCACGTGTGTGTAAGGACTCATAGTTTCTTGGTTCACATATTTTCTAGGAATTTTCTATTGTAGGGGCCAAAAATATAGTTTTTTTAGCATAATAAGGAGGCGAAAATTCAACTTAGGGAAAAATCTGAGAAGGTAGTGTTGCTAGATCAGATTGGAAGGCTTTAATTGGAGGGTTTTAATGGTTTTGACCCTAATTTTGTTGAAGGTTAGTTTGACCTAGTTGATGGCTAGAAGTTGTAGATGTGTCTGTTATTGAATGGAATAATTTCTCTTTTGAAAAGGTTGTTGGGTTTTTCCCCTTAGTGGGTTTTCCCTGGGTAAATCTTGTGATCTAATTGTGCATTGTGATCTCTACTGTTCTATCATTTTTGTATGGTTGAATTTCTTAAATATAATTGCTAATAATGCATTGGGAAAATTAAAATATGATCAACATCATTAGAAGTAATTATCAATTTTTAGAAATATTGTGCTTGTATCTATTACACTTGAAAAATCAACACCAAAAATCACCAATACTTAAGTCAATTACCAACAAGATGGAAAAACATATTTATAATGTATAATAAGGAACATTTCCTACATATTAAATCGTTTTTGTGCAAGATGTCCACTTAAGATAAGGAAAAGTACTTAAAGAATTATCATTAGTTATAGAAGAAGAAGTGATTCCTAATAAAACTGGCACAACAATTGTAAACAAATCAAATGAATTTCAAAAGGATCAATAACAATTGACCAAATCATCTCTTTTTCTAGAGAGGCTTTGCTTGGAAAAAATAATGATCTCTCATGAATATGATTTCTTAGATGAATTAAAGAACATTAGTGTCAAAGTTCCTTTACTGTAAGTTATAAAAAATATTACAATCTATGTAAAACAATTAGGCAACTATGTCTAAATAATTCAGGAAAAAAAAAAAAATACAAACCAACAATATTTGTCAATAAACATATGCCAAAAAAAATTACAAGATAAAAATATGTTGATCTAGGTATTCCAATGGTTACAATTCTTATTGACACTATTTCTATTATGAATAATTTAATTGATTTAGACACAACTATTATTGTCATGATGATGGAAACAATGAAAAATTTGAATATATATAAAGTTTGATCTACACCTATAATTTATTAGTATTTACGCAACTGAGCTTATTTCTCTTGAATTCGACCTACAATTGGATATAAAAAAATTCTCTAAAGCGGTGGCAGAGAGATACTCTCAATTTTTCATCTCCACACTCAACAAAATCTGCATGGCTCAGATCTAACAAACTATCCTTGAGTTAAAATATATAAAGTATTTTGGTTTTAATTGTAGAAATTCTTGTAAGAATTATAGCTATCATTATTTCTTATGTTCGAAAAATAGGAAATAATATTTTAGACAATATAGCTAATGAAGGTTGCACACTCTCAAATGCACCTCTCACACCTTCCCATGGGAAGTACTCTCTCCATCATGATTGAAAGAAGATCATGATGGGATAGTGAAATAAAACACTGCTTACCCATATGGGGTCACGTGGGATGAGACAAATGGGAAGGATTTGATTTGACAATCCCGTAAAGCAATGAATGGCAAGGAAATGCCATGTCATCCCTCCCTCACTTGAGAAACCATTTTACACCCTATATAATATTTGGTAATGCTCAATATTAATCACACGAGGAGGATGAGGTAATAATGTTTCAATTGGTATAATTTATTTTATTTTATTTTATTTATGTCCACTTTAATAGTAATATCCTCCTCTTTTTTTTTTCCCCCAATTTGACATGATTATCTAATTATGAAGTATCCCACTCCTATCTCTGTTAGCATGTCTATTTTTTCCTTTATCATTGATTTATAAAGGATATATATTGTTCTATCCTTTGAATTTAACATATCTCCTTCTACTCATTCAGTGTACCCTAACACTGTGAAAGCAATTTGAGTGGAATCTTTTCTTGCGTACCCCCAACTAGCCTTCCTCCTGTCATTTAGGTGATTCCTTTCATCCCTCCCTCCGCGTAATCCATTCCATGTTTCACCTCCAACTATGATGAGGCAAAGAGGATACACCAAAATAGGATCCAAATTTTATGAATCCAAAGAGGGTTTTCTTGACAAATTTCGAGTTGAGTTGTCAAATAGTCAATTTTGAGCTCAAATTCCCATGGAAATTAAATAGGAGATTCAAGAGGTAGACTAAGAAGAAAATGAAGAGAGAGAATTATTTTCTGTTTTCGAAATTGTCGTAAGGGTGACTGCACGAGTTTTAAATAGAAGGAATACCAAAGAAAGCCAAAACCAATATCTATATACTATAGATCTCTAGTGGCAAATAAATATGGTTTATGTAAGGTGCTCCTGGATTGTAATGATTCCAAAGGTGGAATTACGCTCGTTCTAGATGAGATGTCATTGCAGATGGAATACATCACTTATATAATGGAATGCATTGAAGCAAAACTTCCCCCACCACTTGGCCTAAGGAATACTAGTAAACATGTTGAAGACTCCATTGAGGTGGATCCATCTGTTTCTTCACAGGTTTCATGATATTATTGTTGGGAAAAATACTAAGAGGGGGGTGGGGGTGAATCCATATTTAAACACTCACAAAAATTATTATTATTATTATTATTATTTTTTTCTGAATTCTGTATGCAACTTTACTTAAGCCAACTAGCGTATGTACATGACTGTCATAAAGGAAACTAGCTTATGCCTAGTAAACTTATAATCCAGATAAATATTCAGTAACTTGACTTAGAATAGTGCATCATGAATTCATTAGAACTTTATTAAGCAGAAATATGTGCAGTAAGAATAGATTAAACCATCACACATAAGAAATACATATGAACACCAGGATTTAAGGTGGAAACCCAATGTGGGAGAAAACCAACACTGGTGTCGTCTCCATCTTCAATATTTATTATAAATAAAACTTCTTACAATATTTTACTGACACAGACTCATACCAACACATATGCACCCACCTACAAAAGGCTACAACCTTCTCTCGTTCTCCAACTCCAACTAGAAGGGAGCTCCAACCCCCTGATCTTGTTTACCAACACCCACTGGAAGGGAGCTACGAACCCCTGATATGAACACCAGCTACTACTGGTAGGAAGCTTCGACTTCCTTACTGAAGGCTCCAACCCTCAGCACCATATGTGAACCACATTTCATAATTTTTCATACTAGACCCACCTGCTTCAATGCATCACAACTTGTAGACAAATTTTCATCACATAATCCATGTTGAAAACTTTAACATCATATAATCCAAATATCAAAAACTAAAACTGATTACTGTATCCAAAAAATTCATCCAATTCCTGAAAACAACCACTGAATCAGTCAATCACTGAACCACTCAAATACTGAACCCACTACTAAAGAAAACACTCACTTAGCCAGTCACTAACATAATTCATACAAAACAATGAGATCACTGTAATCAGAACTGAACCCAGAATATTGCATCAACACACTAAATCAAATGAAACCGTGATCATTCATAAAACAAAATGTATACGCTACTTCACTTAAGGCAACCCACTTGTATACATGATTTTCCAAAGAGAAACTTGCATACATATCTCAATATACCAAGTTTTGGAAATTGTTAATCTGAATCAAACACAAAATTGTACAGAGACATTATGAAGTATTTTGTTAGATTACAGATCTCTGAAACCCCATATAGTCAACATCAAGTATGCTTCTCAACCAATCAACATGCAACTAATTTCAACTTCATCATTCAAGCAGATCCACTTCAGAAATTATCATTCAAACCATATTAACATGAAGACATCACTGAAAAATAGCAGAGATACAACATCACTGATCATGTTGATTAGTATTTTATAAACATAAAACCTTCCTTTATGTATGTGACTTTGATGAAGCAAACCCGTGTGTATACGCGACTTTACTGAGAACAACCTGCGTACAAATCTACAAATTTTGACCTAAAATTGCACAGCTCTTCAGAACTTCAGAAATACCCAGATAATAATATTTAGAGATAAAAACATGAGTCAATACTTAGATCTAGTCAATGCATGAACAAATCATACAATGTAAAGTCATTTCAGGTCCCATGATCCTAATCTATCATTATATTCGTCGATGCATTATTATTTCAGATCTATATGTCAACTATGGTCCTTAAAATGAAAATATACTTCAGATTGAAATATTCATAAAAAACCTTTCACATGCCCACCTTAACATTTTGATATTCTCCTCCTTATATAGCTTGAACCTTAGCTAATATCATGTGCCAAAAACACACTAGTGCCAGTGGTAATCTTGGACAAGATCAAATAACCGTTACCACACTCAATACTGTGGGATAATACCATGGTAAATATCCTTGGTATTATTAAATTAGTACACCAAAATGTATGTGAATTTTATTCTTTGTACCTACATGTATACGCGACTTGGCCTTGAGTTACCATATACTTGTTCTGCTACAAGTGGGTTGCCATCAGGGACAAAACATGGATCATACAATCAATAATATCCCCCTTTGGACTTGATGGAAACCATGTTGGTGTTTGATCACCATAACCTGTAAATACCTGTTAGAAACATCAACATAAGAATTATTCAATTACCAAGATACTCCTCGCCTTTGACATCAAGGGCAAAGGGCGGACCAATGCTGAATACAAGAGCTCTATAGATCTGATTTGTACTATACTGACCATGATCCCCCTGAACAAATGCTGAATCTTCAAAAATATTTTCAATGAAGTACATGACTCTGTAACTCAAATGAGTATGACCTTTCCTATCACCAAGGACTCATACTTACATACGTTACCCAATTAAGAGGGATTACATATTTGAAAAAACCACCCAACCAAGTGGGATGACCTCAAAAGCCCATACATGAATGAATATAACAAGCATTACATCATTGGTATTTACACGACCTTTACATCAAATGAAAGATATGACATTTATAACCAATACCAAAATACCTCAATAGTGAGAGATCAAGACCATGATCCAAAACCATCATATACCAAATAAGATCTGCACCATAAGTATCTATCAGCAATAGCATGGGTAAATTTCAATATCATCAACCTATGACCAAGAATACGATATCAACATCATAATATCTTTCCGTAGAGATAAAATATTAACTCAATCTCTTGACTTCATCAAAGACAACTTGCCTTTTTCCCTTTGTAGGAATAGCCCCAAACCATGTTCATCAAGGAAACATATGTGGGAACCAAGTATATCATCATGAAATAAGATATAGCAATGAAGCATCATATCATATAGCATGAGTAAAAACCATAGAAATGCATCGAAAAAAATGTGTGAACCAATCAATAAGAAAAGACAATGTAGCCATGTCTCCAAGTATCATCCAACAGTTGTAACACAAGCATATCAATAACCATGTCTTCATGATCCTTGCAACAACATCATATTCTTGCCCCAATATGAAAGAAGAGTTATCATACCAGAACCACTTCATCAATAATTAATATGTATCAACCAATCATCCCTATGATCTCTTATCACAAAGGTATTCATGTTTTAGATTTATTCCATTTTCATAATCACGATGTAACATGTGTAGGAATCAAGGACAATAGGCATCATTCATGACAATAGTCATCAACAACAAGATCTGCATGTTCTTTCCTCATATATGAATCATTAGTCATGCATCAAGTTCATGTGTGAATATAAATATATCTTCTACAAAATATGATTAGGGCTCATCCATAATCTCATCATAAGCAATCCATGTATCATGACAAAAATATAACATCATTCGAACTACCACATGAGCATCAAAAGTATTAAACCATAAGAAAACGTAATGCCAACAATGCATCATTAGCAATAAGGCTAATGCTCCCCCTGAACCTGTGCTACCTGTTCACTGTCAAGTCTGACCAAATTAACTCATTCATCAAAGCATCTCCATAAATCAGATAATCATCAATGTGAAAATCATAACTCAATACCATATCATCAGACTGTACCCATCAACATCATACCAAGGTAATCAAATCATAACTATCAGAAGCATATCAGAGTCTGTCCCATTGTGTTTCTGTCAGAGAAAAACATACACGACTTTATGTAAAGGTGCTCACGTATATACGTGACTATAGTTCATGCAACCTGCGTACAAAAAGTGAAATACTGAAAATTTCACAACTTCAGCTCCCCCTGAGGTTGTACAGTTTTTACCTGTCTTCTATTGAAACATAAAATGCACTGTAAAAAATATAAAAAACTAACACTAATAAAAAAATATTCATATATTTCAGTCACTGTTAACATTATTCTTTCAAGAATGATGGAATGCAATGGGCACTGTCATCTTTCAGTTTGATTCTGAATCCTCCTTATATCTACGAGAGTTCAAATCTTTAAACACATAATTTATCATCGTTTATGTATCCCCTTTATATGAAATTTTTAGTTTCTTGATCTATGACCTTGCATTTAGTTGATGTGAACACAATTACATTTCATTTATCTTCTGTTTGGCCTACACTCAATATGTCTTGTTTTAGGCCTTGAACTAATAAATTATCAATTGCCTTTTTATTTTTTTTAATTATGGCTTTACCTTTTCTCAAAACTTTTGTTGGAGAATCATTTGAAAGAATAACATTACCATATTGATTTATCTTGAGATATTCCATCTTAATCTTATCACTAGTCATGTGATGAGAACATCTGCTATTGATGTACCATTCATCCTCATTTTTAAATGCACAGAGGGCAAGACCACATCTTATCTCTTCTTATTTCTGCTTGTTAGGAGGAATGTTGGTGGATCAATATTTGTTCGGTCTTATGACATCATATTTTTGTCTTCCATGTTGTCTTTGGTCATTCATTGATCCTTTCCTACATTCTTTTTCTACATTCTCGAAATTTTTACAAGAATAACATCTTACGTTACTAGAAAAGGGAGCAGATGAATCATAGTATTTTTGTCTCATGTTCCTTCTATAGAAATAAAAAAATTTATGACTGAAATTGTTGCATGAGAAACAATATCCCTTAAATAAACTTGAGTACCTCGGAGCTGAAGGAATTTCTGTGGAGTGGCTATTTGTCTGTGAATGAAACAATCTGCTTCTGCAATTCGCCACAACATGTCCATAATTATGACATATAAAGAATTCAATTTTATTGATCAGAGGAGAGAATTGATTGACACTTCTATAGATAGGAGAAAATGATTTCCTTTGAGGATTCATGATCCTTGGCTGTTGATCAAGTTATATTTTTGTCTCTTTAAACACTTAAGGTTTAGCATTGTTATCCTTTGGATCTTTATCACTATCTTGTGAACTAGATTCTCCTTTAACAATTTCATGAAAACCAAGGCCAAATTTAATAGAGGGAGACCTTTGACTACTAAGAATATTATCCATAATCTTAGTACTATCTTGAAATCTCAAATGTTTATCTTTTTCTTCTAATTTACCTTTTACCTCAACCTCCATTCTTTGATATTTCTTCTTCATACCTTCTTCAATCCTTATTCATTTTTTTTTTTGGAATATGGCTTACGTGATCCATAATTTGTAAAAAACTGCTTTTGGTAATAATAACATTTGATCATGAATTTTCGACGCGTTTCGAACCAACCAGTGTGGTTCATCTTCAGGACAAGATGATAAACCAGATCAGGAGGTAGGTTTAAAAACATGGAGAGAGGATCCAAATAGCCGTTAAGGAATAACAACTAGTTTGACTGAGAGAGGGAAATTATAAAATTGAAATAATTTATTCAAATATTTTATTATTATATTATATTTAATTTAGTTTAATTAGTTAATAATTATAATGTATTTTGTTATTATATTATAATTTCATAATTTCTTGTACTTTCTCTTTTAATTTCAGAATATCTTTTTTCAACCAATTTTCTTGTTCTTCAAATGTTTGAAGTAGTTCTTCATTCCTCTTATTTGATTTTTCCAGATCTGATTTGAGAGAGATGATTTCTGCTTCAAGTCCTTCACTATGATTGGTTACTTCATCCTGTATCCTTTGACATTGATCTATATTTTCTTTGTTCATTTTCTCAATTGAGTTTCTTTCTTGTAACTGATTATTCAATCTCGTAATCACATATTTCTAAATACATTCTCTTTCATTAAATATAATTTTTTGATATTCAATTTCATTTTTTATCTTTGAAAATTCTGCTTCTAGATCCATAACATAACTTTCACTTTCATATTCATTATCTTCAATATTGCATGAACAATGAAGTGGATCACATGAACAACAATCAAGACCTATTTTATCTTCTTCATTTATTGCTACACACATTTTATGAGTTTTGTTCTTCCTTTGAGTAACCTTCTTCTTTTTCTTCTTTCCCATTGTGACAGATCTCCTTCAAGCAATCAAGCTTCTTCAGAAGGACCTGCTTTGATTCCAATTATTGGAAAAACACTGAAAGGGTTGGGGGGGAGGTGTGAATCAATATTTAAACACTCACACAAATTATTCTTTTTATTTTCTAAATTCTATATGCGACTTTACTTAAGACAACTAGTGTATGTACGCGACTGTCATAAAGGAAACTAGTGTATGCCCAATAAACTTATAATTAAGATAAACCTTTAGTAAATTTACTTAGACCAATGCATCATGAATTCATCATAAATTTAGTAAGGAGTAAATATGTGCAGTAAGAATATATTAAACCATCACACATAAGCAACACATATGAACACTAGGATTTAAGGTGGAAACCCAATGTGGGAGAAAACCACCGCTGCTATCGTCTCTGTCTTCAATATTTATTATAAATAAAACTGCTTACAATATTGTATTGACCCAGACTCATACCAACACACAAAAACCCACCTGTAGAAGGCTACAACCTTCTCTTGTTCTCTAGCTTCAACTGGAAGGGAGCTCCAACCCCCCGATCTTGTTTACCAGCACCCACTGGAAGGGAGCTATGACCCCCTGATATGAACACCATCTACTACTGGTAGGAAGCTTCGACTTTGTTACTGAAGGCTCCAACCCTCAACACCATCCATGGACCACGTTTCATAAATTTTCATATTGGATCCACCTACTTCAATGCATCACAACTTGTAGACCAATTTTCATCACATAATCCATGATGAAAATATTTAGCATAATATAATCCAAATATCAAAAACTGAAACTGATTACTTTATCCAAAATATTCATCCAATTCCTGAAAACAACCACTGAATCAATCAATCACTGAATCACTCAAATACTGAACCAACTATTGAATCAAACAATCACTTAGCTAATCACCAACTTAATTCATACAGAACAGTGAGATCACTATAATCAGAACTGAACCCAGAATACTGCATCAACACAATGAATCAACTACAACCATGAACATTCATAAAACAAAATGTATATTCTACTTCACTTTAGGCAACCAACGTGTATACATGATTTTCTGTAGAGCAACCTGTGTACATATCTAAATGTACCAAATTATGGAAATTTTTAATCTGAATCAGACACAAAATTGTACAAAGACATTCTAAAGTATTCTTTTAGATTACAGATCTCTAAAACCCCATACAATTAGCATCAAGTATCCTTCTCAACCAATTAACATGCAACTAATTTCAACTTCATCATTCAACCGGATATACTTCAGACATTATCATTCAACCCAGATCAACATGAAGACATCATTGATAGAAAGCAGAGATACATTAGCACTGATTAGGTTGATCATTATTTTATAAACATAAACGCTTCCTTTATGTACGTGACTTTGATGAAACGAGCCCACTTGAATACACGACTTTACCGAAACCAACCTACATACAGATCTGTAATTTTTGACCTAAAATTTCACAACTCTTCAGAACTTTAGAAAGACCCCGATCATAATATCTAGAGATAAAAAAATGCGTCAATACTTAGATATAGTCAATCCATGAGGAAATCAGACAATGCAAATTCATTTCAGGTCTCATGATCTTGGTCCATCATTGTATTCGTCGATGCATAATTATTTCAGATATATATGTCAACAATGGCCCTTAAAATGTAAATATACTTCAGATTGAAATATTCATCAAAAACCATTTCACATTCCCAGCTTAACACTTTGATCTTCTCCTCATTATATAGCTTGAACCTTAGCCGATACCATGATCCAAAACCACACAAGTGCCGGTGGTAATCTTGGACGGTATCAAATAACCATTACTGTGCTCAATACTGTGGGATAATACCATGGTAAAGACCCTTCATATTATTAAATTAGTGCGTCAACATGTACGTGACTTTGCTTCTTTGTACCCGCATGTATACACGACTTGGCATTGAAGAACCCACGTATATTTCTTCAAATATTCACCTTTACCAAACTTTTTATTCTGACTTGCAAACCTCTGTCCCATCAGTCTACCATTCGGTTCCATCATTATGTCGGCTCTGAACTCATTTGTGAAGTCATCCAGTTACCATATACTTGTTTTGGTACAAGTGGGTTGCCATCAAGGACAACACATGAATCACCCGCCAACAATTATATTAGTTTTCTGGTTTTTATATTAACAATATAGATTTTCAACCTTGACATATTAGTCTACTAGAAGGTTTTAGTTTTGTACAAAAACAAGATTCCATATTTTGGACAAATTTTGATTTCAATCTGTTCATGCCAAAGGGTATTTTAAATTTCCACTACTCTGGCTTCCCTAGTGGTAGACTGGGGCCTGCAACAACTCTTTTGATATGTTATATGATGAATTATCAATAGTTAGCTTACAAAATTTTAAAAACGGGCAAAAGGAAAGGAGAAGAAACAAATGAAGAAGAATCAGAAGCAACTAAACCCAATATAATTGAATCAAATAAAATTTTGTAAGTGATCCCAAGTTTCATATTATTAATTAATCCTTGAAATTTAGCACCCCATATTTCATAGATAAAATGTGGGAAAATTTATATTGGAGGGACAGGTTGCTCATTATAAAGAAGACTAAAGGAACACAGAGCTGCCATTAAGAATGGAAGATCACACACTTCAGCACTTGCAGAAAACTCCTAAAACACTAAGCATCATGTTTGCTTAGAAATTTCCATGATTATCACAAGGGAAGAGCATTATCAAAAGAGGAAAATTAGAGAAGCTGATCAAGTGCTCAAAATTATGCTAAAAAATGAAAGTTATTGGATGGTGTGGAACTTGAACAACTGCGTAGATCCCGTCGTTTTGAATTTGGCGCAACTCATTTCATGGAAAACCGACACCACATGCTCTCAGAAATGCGTTCTGTCCACTTTTTCAAACAGATAAATTAAAAATAAAAATGTAAGACATCCTAATCAGTAGTCTGTACAGCTGACTAGGCATGCCTACATGGCATGTTGACTATGCAAGTTGACTTGCCTAATGGTTTTCCTCCGGCGTAGGGTATTGTGCCAAGTGACACATTTGTGTTAGTTTGAAATGAAGAATTTTGATTGTGTTTCATGATGGCCAATCACAGGTTGCCATGTGGCCTAGCCACAGGCCACCATGTGGTAGCCCGAGGGCCACCAAAATTAATGTGGGAGTCCAAGCATAGGCGTCAGGGGTCGAACCTGCAACCTTCGCCAAACCAAACCATGAACAAGTCTTACCCACCACGTTTATTCTTATTAAAATATGGTAGCCAATGGATATTATGGTATGTTTATTGCGCAAAAGGGGGTGGGGAATGGGGTCTAGCCCCAACCCTGGTCACCGTCTGGGGGCGAGACCATGGGCGGGAGGATATCCCCACGCCCCCAACATAACTACTAATATAAATTGTAACTATGGCAGAGATATGCCATGTGACCGGGGAAGCGAATCCGCAGTTTATCGTAACTGCCAGAGCTGGAACCACCAACATTTATACTGACTGTGCATGTGACCGCCTCCACCATTGAGGTTTGATGCCCTTTAGCGATTGGGCGAGGTCGGGATTTAAGAACTCGACCCCCGGTCCCATGCGACCCCATGTGACCACAAAATTCGGAGTTAAGGCCTTGGTGGCTAAATTAATGCTCCAAAATTTTCTCCCGGAGTTTGGCAGAATTTATGATCAATTAATTGAATTCTAGGAGGATTTGTAGGATGGTGCCATATTTTGGGGAAAATGTGGAGCGAATAGTGCTGAAACTTGGGGAAGTCATAAATAAGTTAGTTTTTGTCCAAATTCAAGGAAGAAAGAGGCTACACAAGAATTTTTGGGTATTCTGGAGCTAATGGAAGAGGTTTCAGAGCTATTTGAGCATGGTAAACATATATAATCACACTTTCAAGCATAACAGAAGATATCCAAGCCATTGGAAGCTTGAATAAGGAGACGTAGACCAAGAGGGGTGAACTCCTTCATCATGTGCTATTGTGTTACTGTTTATGGTGATGTTCATGTCTGTTAGATGCTGCTGTTGTGTGTTTTATTTATGTTAATTTGCTAAATAAATTCACATAAAAACACATAAAAAATCATGAAAAACTTGGATTTTACCTCATAATCCTCAAGCACTTTGTTTATATTCTGAATTGGATCTAGAACAACAAACACTAATATTCCAATTCAGATCATGTTGGTATCATATCACTAGGTTTACTTGTGCAAGGATGATTTAATTTTTTTGCAAGTGTTTAAATGCTTACAAGCTTGAACTCAAGAGAGGAAAAGGCAAGCTTGTGGGTGTAGGTTCTCTAGTTGGAGAAAAGAGGAGGAGGGCATAGTTGCCACAATTTCCACCACAAGATTCACCTCCAATTGTAGTAGAATATTTAGTAAGAATGTCTCATGAAGGAGGAAATGATAACATGTCATAGGATGAGAAGGCTTTTAGGAATTCTTTCTTTGACATGACAAATATGGTGAAGGTCCTCTATGAAGAGAGGAATACAAGGTTGCAGGGTTAAATCTCCGAGCCTCCAAGTGGAGAGGGTTCTCTAGGAGGAGAAGGTAATGGAAATGGTGATAAGTCACCATCTACTCCACCATCACCCTAACCACCATCTTCACCTTCATCTTCATCCTCTTCCACTACTAACCTACCTTAAAAGGAATTGGTAAACAACCTTTGTTAAAACTTGATATTAAATTTGAGCTGCCTATGTATAATGGTGAAGTGAATGCATATAAGCTTGAAAATTGGGTTCGTCAGTTGGAGGCCTATTGCAAACCTTCAAGATGATGATACAAAGATTCAGCTAGCTTCCTTGAGACTTGAGGGTGGAACCCTAGTATGGTGGGAAGCCAAGACACAATATGAGATCAAAAAACATGGTATTGGTATAATTTTATTGCTGCAATTAAAAGACTATTTTACCCTCTAGCACATATGTAAAAAGCCATCATGAATTGACAGAACTTTAGACAACTTAAAGGTCAAAGTGTGCAAGATTACACCTAAGAATTTAGAAAAGGAGCTTGTATGTTAGGTGTTGATTTGCATTCACAAGAAACTTTTTTGAGGTATATAGGGGGTTTAAATAGCTACCTAAGACATACTATTCTTATGTTCAATCCCACTAGTCTAGATGAGGTTTGTGTGCAAGCCACTCACCTTGAGGCAAGATGGAAACATATTCCAGAAGAGGGTAAAAACAAGCCATTTAAGGGTGGAGAGAAAGGAAAGGGTTTCAAAGGAAAGGGAAAGAAAAATTCATCCGTTATAAAAGGAAGTGTAGGTTTTAACCCTGAACAGAAATTATCTACACACGAATCTTATAACAGAAAATAAACAATAGCGAGAGCATAAAACATAAAACAGATAAACACAGAGATTTTCCCCTGGATCCCAAATTAGGACGACTAGCTTGATTTTTCATTATATTCCTTTTAGTGTTACAACACATATATATACATGCCGAAGCATACATAAACCCCAATCCATTAACAACACAGGATTAGAACATAGTAGTTCCCTTGACTGGATCTACAAAAGACCAGGGGCTGAAAACCATCGTACCCCAAAACCATGTGCAAAATCATGCACAAAACATGGGTGGGTCCGCCTATGAGTGGGTCCGCACACCAAACAAATTTTCGCTGGGGCGCTGCCCCAGACCCCAAAAGTGGGGGCTGCCTCCCCCCTTGTGACCCCCCTGCTGCGCCCGGTGCAAAGTACAACGCGTGGGGCTAGTCGTGGAAAGAATATAACACATACCCAACATTCTCCCACTTGTTGTTTTCTTTCCACAGGGGGCCACAGGAGAGCTTAGTCATTGGGCCAATTCTTCAACACACATTGTTTCTCTACACCAAGAGAAATTCTGAGTGCTCACAGACTTCGTCAATGCATCTGCAACATTCTTCAAAGTGTCCACCTTTACCAGCAACACCCTTTTAGCCTCAACCATATCTCTAAAAAAGTGATATTGAACATCAATGTGCTTTGTCTTTGAATGGTAAGCAAGGTTCTTAGCTAAGAAAATTGCACTTTGGCTATCACAGTCTATCCTTATAGCTTGCTGTACCAACCCCATACTTGAACACAATATTTGCAACCAAACTGCTTCCTTGCTTGCATGAGTGGCTGCTATGTATTCTGCCTCTGTAGTTGAAAGAGCCACTACAGACTGTCTTTTACTCATCCAACTGACTGCGCCTCTAAATAGGCTAAACACATACCCACTTGTAGATCTTCTTTGGTCCAGATCTCCAGCCCAGTCTGCATCAACAAAACCACGAATGTCCAACATTCTTTCCAATCTTGGTCTTCCCTGGTAGCACAAGCCATAATCACTAGTGCCACGTAAATATCTGAAAACCCGCTTCACTGTTGTCCAATGCTCCTTCCATGGGTTTGACATAAACCTGCTCAATACTCCCACTGCATGTGCAATGTCTGGTCTAGTACAGACCATTGCATACATCAGGCTACCCACTGCACTTGCATATGGAACACGGGACATATCCTCCTCTTCTTCTTGTGTCTTGGGACACTATTCAACAGATAGCTTTACACCTACATGAATAGGAACATTCACCGGTTTACTATCCTGCATATTGAACCTCTGCAATATGGTCTCGACATACTTCCTCTGGTTTAACCAGAGCTTCCTCTTTGTCCGATCTCTCTTAATTTCCATGCCCAAAATATAGTTTGCAGCACCAAGATCCTTCATGTCGAATTTGGAGAAGAGTTGGGTCTTCAAATATTGGATAATTTCTTTGTCATTTCCAATCAACAACATATCATCCACATACAAGACCAAATAAATAACACGGTCACCAATTAATTTAAAATAAACACAGTGATCCTCCTTGCTTCTGGTGAAGCCAAGTCCCCGCATATAGGTATCAAATTTCTGATACCACATCCTTGGTGACTGTTTTAACCCATACAGAGACTTCTTCAACCTGCATACCAGTTCTTTCTTACCCTTCACCATAAAGCCTTCGGGTTGCTTCATGTAGATCTCCTCTTCTAGATCCCCGTGAAGAAATGTTGTCTTCACATCCATCTGTTCTATCTCAAAATCAAATGCAGCAGCAACAGATAAAAGTAATCTAATAGAAGTAATTTTGGCAACAGGAGAAAAAATATCACCAAAATCAATTCCCGGCACCTGGGAATAACCTTTCGCTACCAACCGAGCTTTGTATTTCTCCACCTTGCCTTCTACATTCATCTTCTTCTTAAACACCCATTTGCTCCCAATGGGCTTCCTTCCAGCCGGAAACTCCACCAAATCCCATGCATCATTTTTGTGCAAGGATGCTATTTCATCAACCATGGCCTCCTTCCATAGTTTTCCATCCTCTAAATCTACTGCCTCCCTGATAGTTTTGGGTTCATCATCAGTTATAGTTAAGGCAAAACCTGAACATAAAGCAGATGGACTATACCTTTCTAGTTGCCTTCTTTCCCGAACTGATCTTCTCAAAGTTGGAGTTTGTGGCTCTTCATCTTCTGAGTCTTCTTCTGTTGTAGAGTCTGATTCATCCTCCTTTAGCTCAAACTCTATCTTCTCAGGTTCCTTTGGTATGACTTCATGTGTAACAACATCTTTTACCTCTCTAAACACCACATCATGGTTGTACACAACCTTCCTTGTTTCTGGGTTCCAAAGCTTGTAACCCTTTAAACCATCCTTATACCCAATAAAGATGCACCTTTCAGATTTATTATCCAACTTGGTCCTTTTCTCCCTTGGAACATGTACATATGCATCACATCCAAATACCCTTAGATGTGAAAGAGAGGGTTTCTTACCAGTCCATACCTCATGTGGGGTCTGCATCTCCTCCATCCGTTGAAGGTGATCTCGTTAATTCAAGTAACATGCGCTCCACTCGCCGTCTAATTTGTCCTAACCTGGTACCACTGAGCATGCTTCTTGCCTTTTCCATCAGCGTTCTGTTCATTCTTTCTGCAACTCCGTTTTGCTGAGGTGTGTATGGAGTAGTCTTCTGCCGTGCTATACCACACTTCTTACAGAAATCTTCAAATTCCTTCTTGTATAACTCGCCACCATTATCTGTCCTCAGCGCCTTTATCTTCTTCTCTGTCTGGTTTTCCACCAGAGCCTTAAATTCTTTAAATCTGTCAAAGACTTCAGATTTCTTCCTCAAGAAATATATCCATGTATTCTTTGAGAAGTCATATATGAATGAAACATATTACACAAACTTTCCCAGTGATGGAACTGACACAGGCCCAAACACATCATCATGCATGTCTGGCATCTTATTCGCTCTCTTCGCACTTAAGGAAAACTCCACCATTCTCGCTTCCCATATACACAATGTTCACAAAATTTAAATTAAGAGAGAAATTAGGCCATGACAAAATTAACCATTTTCATGCAAGAGAAAGGTCATTCTCTCCAATATGTCCAAGCCTTTGATGCCATAGCATGGTCTTTCTAGAGACAATACTTCCGCCCACTTTCAAAGAACCATGTAATCCATAATCTATCAATAATAAAGGCCTTGTAGCTTGTACAGAGTTCCAGTTCGAACTCCCCACATTAATACCAGTGCTCCCCGAACCATCTTGCAGGCATCTTTCTCGAACACTGTTTTTACACCCGCATCATCCATCTTGCTTACAGAAATCAGATTTCTGGCCAATGCAGGAATATGCAGAACACCAGGAAGTGTTCTAATCCTTCCACCTTGCAGCTTCAGCTTGACCTTTCCACGTCCAATGATTCTGGCCTTCCTATCATCCCCTGGGAAGACATCACAACCATCATATTTCTCATACTCACAGAACCACTCCCTATGGGGAGTGAAGTGAAAGGATGCACCGAGTCAACTAACCATGATTCGTGATTTACATGTGTATTTGAAGAAGAAGCCAAATACACATCCCCACCTTCATCTGAGGTGATTTTTGAATCTACAGAAGGAGCATCATTAGATCCCTTTCCTTTCTCAAGATCTTTAGATCTTTAGTCCTTTTTGTAGTGCCCTTCCTTTTCGCATTTCCAACACAACTTTACAAACTTTCCAGGAGATTTAGATCTCCTCTCGAAACCTTATTCTTTTTTCTATTCTGGGACCTTCCTCGTACATATAAGGCATCTCCATTCTAACCCTCCATATTTCTCTGTCTCATTTCCTCCAACAACAAGGTTGAGACAATGTCATAAAAATTCAAGGTAGTTGTATAGTTACCTATTGCAATAACCAGAATGGCCCACGAATCTGGTAGAGAACACAACAAAATGATGCACTTATCTTCATCCGAGATTTTAATATCAATGATGATAGCCGACTTACTACGTATTGAAGGCGTTCGTATGCTCGTCACCGAGTCTCTATCCTTCATCCTCATGTTATACAACTTTTTCTGCAGGAACAATCTATTCACGAGAGACTTAGATTGGTACAAAGTCCACAGATTTTCCCACATAGTCTTCACTGTATCTTCCCCAGATACATTCAAAAATACTGAATCTAAGACACACAACCGTATTGTGCTCTTTGCCTTCTGATCCGACTTCTTCTAGTCTTCATCTGACATTGTCGTTGTTTTAGTCCCCGAATCTACCATGATCCACTGATATTTATCCACCAGCAGATCCTCCATCTTGAGCTTCCACAACTCAAAAATCTGACCATTAAATTTCTCGATCTCTATCTTTCCGCCGCTCGCCATCTTCTTTCACCACAAGAATTGATTCCGCAGATCTCCCACTGAACAGGGTCTACCTCGCTCTAAACCTCGCCACAAAGCTAAATATTCCCTCGGGCCAACTCGATACCAAATGTAGGTGTTTTAACCCCAATGTAAATATTCTACACACGAATCTTATAACACAAAATAAACAATATCGAGAGCATAAAACATAAAACAGATAAACACAGAGATTTTCCCCTAAATCCCAAATCGGGACGACCAGCTTGATTTTTCATTATATTCCTTTTAGTGTTACAACATACATAAACCCCAATCCATAAACCCTGGATTAGAACATAACCGTAGTTCCCTTGACCGGATCTACAAAATACCAGGGGTCGAAAAACATCGTACCCAAAAACCATGTGCAAAATCATGCACAAAACATGGGTGGGTCCGCCTATGAGTGGGTCCACACACCAAACAAATTTTCGCTGGGGTGCTGCCCCAGACCCCAACAGTGGGGGCTGCTTCCCCCCTTGTGACCCCCCTGCTGCGCCCGACGCAAAGTACAGCGCGTGGGGCTAGTCGTGGAAAGAATATAACACAAACCCAATAGGAAGGAGAGAAAATGGAATGAAAACATTGTTCCAAAGAAGGTCACGATGAAGACCACTGTTGGAAGCTTCATCCAGAGATGAGGCCCAAGAAATTAAACAACAAGGGAAAGAAAAAAATAATTGCAACCACTCAACAGGATTTGGGATCTGACTCGAGTGATGAAACTAAAATTATAGCCATGGGTATGAAAGGAAAAGAATTCATTGCTAGCACTATTTCATCAAATTGTCACACTAGTACTCCAAATCAAGAAACAAGGATTGCATTATTTCATGTGAGAGTTACATACAAAAATAGACATACTATTTGATAGTGGGTCTCAAGACAATTTGATATCTGAAGAATTAGTCAAGAAACTTAATCTTGAAACCATTCTTCATCACAAAATATATACATTGGGTTGGATATGCAAGAACACAAATTTACAGGTTACAAGAAAGTGTATTCTTCAGTTTGCAATCACATCAAACTTAATTAATGAAGTTGAATTAGGTGTTGTACTTCATGATGTTTAAGGAATATTTTTGGGAAGTCCTTACCTCTATGATAGAAAAGCCATCTTCTATCTCCATGAAAACAAGTACCACTTGTTCAAAAATGGTGTGGAGTATATTGTGAGAGCTCATTGCAAGAAAATAAATATTTCACTAGTTAATGCAGGGCAAGTGAAAATACTAGTGAATTCAAGAAAGAAATTTGTGATTCTTATGATTAAACCAAAGAATGTTGTTGATTATGAAGCATTTCAAGGTTGTGATTCAAAGTTTAAATATTATTTGATTGAAGTGGTTAAAAATAATGAGATGTTTTAGGAGCCAAAGGGGTTACCTCCCAAGAGGGGAATCCATCATGAAATATAGTTGCAACAAGATTGTACTCTTCCTAACGTTGACATGTATAGGATGTGGGTGATGGAGAGTGTTGAAATCAAAAATAAAATTCAAGAGTTGTGGAAAAAGGGATCATCCGACCAAGTACTTCACCTTGCGGGTCACCTATTGTGTTGGTGCCAAAGAAGGATGGAACGTGGTACATGTGTGTAGATTTCCATGTATTGAAAAAAATTACGGTAAAGAACTGTTATCCACTTCATAGAATAGATGATTTACTTGATCAATTGAAAGACTCCAAAGTATTTTACTAAGTTGGACTTAAGGAGTGGTTACCATCAAATTAGAATTGCTGAAGGTGTCATTTAGAAGAAAAAATTCAAGACAAAGCAAGGTTTGTTTGAATGGCTTGTTATAACTTATGGTTTATGTAATGCTCTTTCTACCTTCATGCGTGTGATGAATGGTCTGTTGAGGCCATTTATTGATGATTTTTTCATCGTCTACTTAAATGATATATTAATTTTCAGTAAATCACTTGATGATCATGTCATGCATGTAAGAAAAGTACTTGATGTCTTAAGAAAAAAACAAATGTTTTTGAAGATGTCAAAATATGAGTTTGGTAAAACATCTTTGGTGTACTTGGGTCATATTATTAGAGGAGGCGAGTTGAGGATAAACCCCTCTAAGGTTGAGGTCATTGTGAATTGGCCAACGCCAAAGACAATCACTGAGGTAAGAAGTTTTTTTGGGGCAGCCCAATATTGGAGGAAGTTTATTGCTAACTTCTCTTCTGTCAGAGCTCCATTGCATGCATTGAATCTAGTGTGAAAAAATTCTTCCAGTGGGGAGGCAAGTAACAAAAATCATACTATGCTTTGAAAGAGAAGATTAGTTTAGCCCCATTACTGTCACTATCAGACTTGAGACAACCCTTTGAGATTCAAACTGATGCAAGCGACTATGCCATGGGCGCAATCCTTATGCAACATGGTAAGCCCATTTAATTTCATTTAGAAACTTTCAATGGTGAAGTGATTAAGTATCCTACTTATGACAAGGATTTTTATGCATTGGTTAAAAGTGTAAAAAAGTGGAAACACTACTTGATGGGAAAGGAAACCATCATAAACACCAACCATTTCAATACTTGCAGTCGCAAACTAAGTTGCAACAATCAAGGCACTTTCGATGGATGGGTTTCTTACAACAATTCCACTTGTTCATTAGGTATAAGAAAGGTATATACAACAAGGTTGTTGAAATTATTTCTAGGCCTATTATTATTGCAACTAATTTACTCAAGTGTAATTATGTTTTGCATGAAATTTATGTTGAGCAATATGCATTTGATAATGACTTTCAAGATGTTTATGCAAGCTTGAGTCAAGGCAACCAAGCAGAGTAATTTGATTACCATGTACATAATAACTCATTGTATCATTTGGCAAGCTTTGTATTCCATAGGGGGAGAGAGTGAATGCCATAAGGGAAGCACACACTTCTCTTATTGATGGAAATTTCGGTGTAAGAAAAATAGTGGCACATCTTTAGAGGTATTATTATTGGCCTCGTATGCTTGAAAGTGTGTCACATTTAATTAAAGGTTGTTCATTATGTGCAGTCAGTAAGCCTAGCAATAGGAAGTTAGGATTGTACACGCCACTTCTTGTACCTTCACGTCCATGGGAGAGTGTTTCTATCAATTTTGTAGGAGGTCTTCCATTGTCAAAAAGAGTTCATGATTATTTGTATGTAGTTGTGGATATGTTCAACAAGATGTGTATATTAATTCCATGTAAAAATAAAATCATTGCTGAAAAAACAACTCACTTATTCTTTCAACATGTTTGGGCTCATTTTGGTTTTTTCACATCCATTTTTAGTGATCGAGATTCTTGATTTGTTGGGAAATTTTGGTCAATTTTGTGGGGCTTGATGGATACCAAGTTGAAGAAGAGTACAACCTTTCATCCACAAACATATGGTCAAACCGAGGTGGTCAATCGAATAATCATACATCTTCTTTGAGGATACTGCAACAAGCATCCTAAGGTGTGGGATGAAAACTTGCACTACATTCAACATGCTTACAATCGTGCAAAACAATCCTCTACACAAAAATCGCCATTTGAGGCATGCCTTTTGATACTTGCTTAGATTGCCATTGGATTTCATTTTGGGAAGGATGTTTCTATTGATGGCCATAAAAACATAGACAAAGCTAAGAAGTAAATAGAAAAAATGAAATTGATATATCAAACAGTTTAAGATTAACTTGAAAAGAGCCAAGGAAACTACAAATAGAGGCACGACAAGCATCATGTAGATCACAAATTCTAAGTTGATGAAAAATTTTGGCTTCACATTAGCAAAGAGAGGCTTCAAGGGGTAGGTAAAAAACTGAAACCAATCTCTCGTCATTATGAATCTGACACAACTCCTTTCACGGAAAAATGACACCATATGCTACTAGAAACGTATTCTGTCCACTTTTTGAAACATGGAAATTAAAAAAAAATAGGACAACCTAGTTAGCAGTTTGCATAACTGAATGGGCATGCCTACATGGTAGGGTGACTGTGAAGGTTGACTTGGTCAATGGTTTTCCTCCGGTGTATGGTATTGTGCCAAGTGACACATTTGTTTTAGTTTGAAATGGCGAAGTTTGTTTGGGTTTCATGATGGCCAATCACAAGATGCCACATGGCCCAACCAGGGGCTGCCATGTGGCAACCCGAGGGCCACCAAAACTTATGTGGGAGGCTGAGCAGAGGCACTGGGGGTCGAACCCTAAACCTCTGCCAAACCATGGACAAGTCTTACCAATACACCACCACGTTGATTATTATTAAAATATGGTAGCCAATAGCTATTATGGTATGTCTATTGTGCAAATGGGGGTGGCGGCTGGGGTCTAGCCCCAACCCCGGTCACCGCTTTGGGTTGAGACCACAGGAGGGAGGCTAGCCCTGTGCTACCAATGTAACGCTACTATAAGCCGTAACCGCGTCAGAGATATGCCATGTGACTCGGGAAACGAATACCATGGCTTATCGTAACCACCAGAGCTGGAACCACCAACATTTATACTGACTGCGCATGTGGCCGCCTCCACCGCCAAGGTTTGATGGTCGTTAGCGGATTGGGTGGGGGTGGGAGTTAAGAACCCGATCCCTAGTCCCATGCGGCCCCATGTGGCCATAAAATTCAAAGTTAAGGCCTCGGTGGATAAATTAAGGCTCTAACAGTTTCACTTGGAGTTTGGTGGAATTGGCGCTTAGTTAACTGAATTATGGGCAGATTTGTAGGATGGTGCCAGATTTTGGGGAAATGTGGAACGAATAGTGCAGAAACTTGGGGAAGTCATAACTAAGTTAGTTTTTGACTAAATTCGAGGCAGAAAGAGGCTACAAAGGTATTTTTGGGCATTCTGGAGCTAATGGAAGAGGTTTCAGAGCTGTTTGAGCATGGTAAACACATGTAATCACACTTTTGAGCATAATCGAAGAGAGCCAAGCCATTGGAAGCTAGACCAAGGAGACGTAGCCCAAGTAGGGTGTACTCCTTCATCATGTTCTATTGTGTCACTATTTATGGTGATGTTCATGTATGTTAGATGTTTCTGTTCAATGTTTTATTTATGTTAATTTTCTCTAGAAATTCAAATTAAAACACATAAAAACTCACGAAAACTTGCAATTTACCTCATAATCCTCAAGCACTTTGTTTATATTCTGAATTGAATCTTAGCACAACAAACACTAATATTCCCATTCGGATCAAAAGCATTTGAGATTATGAAGCGTCCATATAATCTCAACAGGGGTGGTGGGATCAAGATTAGTGGAAACTCACTTCCTCTAATGAGGCATATTAGGTATTCACACTCTTCTCAGGTATAACATTTGATATATAATCTTCCTTCCCTATCTTATTTAGTTTCCATATTCAAGTTTGATTTATCTTATTTAGTTTCCATGTTCAACTTTGATTTTTTTTTATTTAATGGCTCTAGGTGAATTTATTTATTAATATTTATAAAAATTAATTATTAAAAATTACAAAAATTAATTATTAAAATTAAAATTGAATTGTTATAAATAAATAATAATTATTATTGATTATATTAATTAATTATTTATTCATAACAATTATTTCATCTTCTAGATTAATTATTCTAATAATATTAAATTGTTATAAATAAATAATTATCATCAGTAAATTTTATGAATAAATAATAATGATAATTATTAATTGTTTATTTATAATAATTAGTTGATCCACTAATTATTTATTTATAATTATTATTTCATCTATTAGATTAATTATTAATTATTTTAATAATATTAATTTAGGTTTAGTTTAGGTTTCAGTATTTCAACCGACCTTTTAGGTTTTAATTTGTTCTTTTTTATCTATTTATTCATACTTCCCTTTGGATCCTCTATCATTCATTCATTGTCTTGATGATGGATTCTCTTTGGGATTCAAAATGTTGACAATATTCAACTACTACTATGGAAAATATGAATTATCCATCTCAAAAAGAAAACCACAAAAGTTTAAAATCTAACATAGATAAAATGTTTTCTCAAGGCCCTTAAACTTGCACCATTCAATTCATTCTACTTTATATTGCATTGTATAATGATATGCATAATACACCTCATATTGACTTTCTTCAAAATTCTGGATCAGAATCTTTTGTTTTCCCTATCTAAGTTATGTTCTCTATTGATTCCCTTACCCTAATTGAATAAGAACATGAAAAGAGAATAAGTTGGGAAAGTGGGTTCAATTTGCCCCTGATAATTTATTCACTAGTTAGTAATGATATTTGTTTAATTGTGTGAAAGTATGAGGGAAATTTACTAGTAGGTATACTTTCTTTGTTGATTTTTTCTAAAACATTTGAGAAAGACTCTCAAATACAAATTTGGAAAAGAATGGAGAAAATAATAATTCTTTGGGTGGAGAGAAATGAATTTCCACTTATATGAGAAGGTTACTATAGAATTGGTGGCATCCATGAATGATAAAAATGGAACATGTAACTCAAAATCAAGAGTAATATCACAGGGAAGTAAATATGTCCCTTCTCCAACATTATTTAGATTATTATAGATTACGTAGAAGATTGGGTTAGAAAGGTTGGATAAGGAGAGATACAAATAATAGGTTACACTTTATTATTATTGATTTATGAAAATGATATGTTAAATAAAAACAACAATGATAGTGTCCAAAAACATCTTGATTCCCTAAAAATCTTGTAGCTATTATAAAATAATCATTAATGTAAACCAAACAAAAACAATAATAATAACTACATAAAATAAGGATATTGTCATCATATTTACTGGTTACAATTTGGAGGTGGCTCCTTTACTACAAGTTCATGGTACTTGAATTAATTCTATTTATAAATGGAAATATTCTCTAGAGAATATGCAATAAGGCCATTATATTATTTATTTTTTGAAAATGATATTAGGTTAATTAAAAAGAAGAATGATAGTTTCCAAAGATATCTTTATGTCCTAATTTTTTTTCCACTACTATGCAGTGCACATTAATGGAAAACAAATAAAGGTAATGGTAAATACTTAACAAAGGTAATGGTAAATACTTAACAAAGGTAATGGTAATAAGTATTTAGGATACAAGTACTTTAATGGTGAAAACTTGGAGGTGGTTTCTTCTTACAAGATCATGGTCTTTGAATGGGTTCCATTTATAGTTGGAAATATTCTTTAGAGAAATATGTAATAAGAAGTATTCATAAATCTAGACAAGTTTAGTTGTGAAATCTGAAATTAAGTTGATATTCAAAATGCCGGTATAGTAGTTTTGTTAGTTTTGTGTGGTTGTCTAATTTAGTGTCTTGGCGTCTCTAAATAAAGACTTGGATGAAAATTGAGAGAGTTCAATAAAAGTTCTTATATGAATCCCTTAATATTTGATGTTAGCACAATTAATTATGTTTCCATTAGAAGAAGATCTATAAAATATGTAACTAAAACAAAACACATGGACACAAATACATTACTACACTAAGCAAAGATTGCAATTCAAAATAAGTATTGGTACTTTGACATATTGAAGCAAAAAATAGAGAATTGAAAAATATTAATTACTTGTTAAATTATTATCTATTCAAAACTTTGCATAAAAAATGTAATAGAAATATTGTGACAAGATCTTAGTGAGAAGATGAGATTTTATCAACATAAAATCAATTAACAATTACTTACACTTAACAACATCGTGTCAAAAAAAAAAAAATCTCCAATTACTTCTTATCACTCACTAACTTAAAAAAACATAAAAAATATAAATAAATAAATAAATATATATATAAATAAATAAATAAATAAATATATATATATATATATATATATATATATATATATATATATAATTATTTTGTAAATATAAATAAATTAAAAATAACATTCATACAATATTATAATCCATAATATGAAATAATGAGAAAAATATTAATTTAAATTATAAATAATAAATATATTACAAATTGAAACACCTTTAAAATAAATGACACCAAAATTGTAAATGTAAATATTTTGTAATTCTTCGTATACTCTTATAAATTGAGAAAGTATCCATTACAAAATATATTCACTAAACTAATAAAACAATATATATTATAACTCAACAAAGATATTGAATATTTTTTTAGCTAGATATTACTAATTAAAAAATAAAAAAAACTTATAAAACTATTCCACCTTTTATACATACACTGACTTAAAAGCAATATATATTAAATCTCTACACAAATATCGATTTTGTTTTGTTTTGTTTTTTGTTCATTATTTTTATTTTATTATATATATATAGCTAAACATTACTCATTAAAAAAAAAACTTATAAAACAATTCCACCTTTTTTATACGTACTCCAACACACTTCAATCCAATTTACATAGCAGATCAACCTTTAACCTACTCAAGGAGATGTACTATATATCTTCGAGTCTACATAACCCCAAATATGTGATTCATGAACAAGTGCTATGAAATCTCAAACATAGGTAAACCTTGTATGCACTTTATAAAAATAATTCCGACAAGAAATTAATGAAAAGATTGTTATTTTCATTACTTCAAAATTAAATAGATAACACCATGAACAAGTTAAAGAATGAGGGTTCTTCCAACGGGGTGAATGATCATGTTCCCAAAACTCAATGTCACTTCTAATAATTTTTTAGTCTTACTAGCTCAACACTTAGATCCTACTTATTTTGGTTAGATTCATAAATTTTCATTGATATTACTCATTTCATATTGTATAATTATTTAATATTAAATAAATATTCATTTAACATATTTTTTATTATTTTAAATAATGGATTGAATTTAATTATATATATATATATATATATATATATTAAAAAATTCATAATAAGATACGTAAATAATTTAAATTATAAAAAATAAAATAATTATATATAAAAAATAATGAATTTTTTAATATTAAATTAAAATTCATATTTTGTTTAAACTATACAAAATAAAATAAATAATTATATATAAACAGTAATGAATTTTTTATATTAAATTAAAATTCATAATTTTTTTTTAAGTAATTATAATAGGAAATGCATCATTATAAGTCTAAATATCTCATACTAATTTTTTATGTCCCAAATTGTTTACTCTATAGTACATTGTTCCTATACATAAAAGAAAAGAGGTTTTTGGAGGTGAATACCTTCCATTAGAACCTTGTAATAAAGCAAAATTTACAATGAATACATTCTTATATGTAACTTGATGTTGCATCATTAATTATTGGAACTATTTCTAAGGAATGAAGGATGACCATTAACCATTAATTCACCAAATTTCAATTGCATTCCACATTGACACATCTATCATCTGGTTCTTTTTCTTCTTCTTATTATTACTATTATTATTATGTGCTTATAAATTAGAATAGTGATATTTTTTATTTCCTCCTTGACAAGTTTTAATAGATTATCCAAAAAATTATTTCTTGTAGATGAATATTTAACCATGTGCTGAGTGATAATATGAGATTCTTCCAACACAATGAGAGAGGAAAATTGATTTTATTTTGGAAAGAAGTATGCCTTGTAGTAAGGGGAGATTCCTCCAACACAATGAGAGAAGAAACTTGATTTTCTTTTGGAAAGAAGTATACCTTTTAGTAAAACATATGTTTTTTTTTAACAAATTATTTATCATCTTTCCCAAACTTTATGAGTATTTTAAAGATTTTTTTTCACCATAACCCTCAGTTAACCACCCCTCTTATCACCTCTATCCATATAAATATATAAAAGAGTAGATAAAATGGTTTGAAAAAATGGATGTTATCCCTATGAGACTTCTTTAACCTTAAATTTTTGCAAGGTATATATTTCACATTTTGATCATGTAAAAGTAATCTTTAATTAGCAACATTTGTATTATTTATTTAGTTATTAAAATTAATGACATGAATACTAAGTTTATTCAATTATTAAATTTAATGATATCAATATTAGGTTTTCACTTATTTAACTTATGTGATAGTCTTTATATTTATTAACTATTAATTAAAAACTTTAATATTATTAATCTAGCTCCAATTACTTGAATAATAGGTTTTCACTTATGTAATAGTATTTATATTTATTATATATTAAAGAAAACTTTTAATATTATTAATTTAAATACATCTTAACTCCATATTTACTAAAAAGTAGAAAAAGATTAAATCTTTTAAAATGCAAAGCAAATATTGTTTATTATTAATAAAATAAGTGCAATGGAAGTAACAAGTGCAATGGAAAACTTATTTATGAAAGGTGGCACTTAATGTCGTCGATGTTCCCTCCCTAGCTTTCGAGTCAGTAATTTGGTTGATTTCATTTATGGTGTATGGTCTTTGGCTTTCTCAAGCAGGAGAGGAGTTAGGAATTTGGTTTTGAGGTCCATACGAAGGTCCTGTTGTGGGTGGGTGGGTTCTCCTCTACATCTACACGGAAGTCGGCTTGCCTTCCTCAAGAGTTATTCCTCAGGGATTTGCATGGTTAAGTGGCTTCTGTGGCGAAGGTGTGTCAGATTTCGGGTTTTCTAGTCTATGGTTGTCCTACAAAGGGTCAGAGACGAATAATTAAGGGTTCAGTGCCCCGTTGTCGGCTTGAAATCGTGGCTCCCCATTCTTCTCTTGGACATGTTGTTTGTGGTCTTACCATTGTGGGTGGAGTGAATTTTTGTGGTTAAATTTGCACTCTGTGTTTAATTTCGTTGGCTCGCTTAGTCTCTTATTAGCGGTGTCAGTCCTGTTCTAATGCATTCGTTACAACGTAATTCTTACTTCCTTTCCCCGAAAAGTGAAGTTTGGCCAGACAGGGGAGTCGAGAGTCTTCTATGCAAGTGGAAATGGTAGTAGCGATGACCACTAGCTATAGTCGGGGTGGTATAATTGCTGGTCATTCAGGTTGGGCGGTTTCTAGGGCTCATGGTGGTCGTGGTTGTGGTGGTTTGGTGGTTGGTCATTTCGGTAACACCTCATGGACTCAATAGAGGGGTGGAGTGATGCGTCGCGGGGGCACAAGTAGATGGGGGAAGGCGAGTCGGTCGGGGCATGGGCTGATGAAGTAACATTAATGTTGGTTGGAAAATTTCCAAGATTTGATTCAGTTGGTACTGGATCACCTAGAAACCTCAGAGAGGGTGCGATGGGATGAGCATGCAGAACTCATTTCTACAGTTAAAAAGATGCATTACTTCGAAGATGGAGTTATCGATGGTCCACTTCGAAGAGCATGTCCGGTGTTCCTTCCACCCTCCTCCTCCTCCAGGGACTGGTCCGAACAACCCTACTTCTATTACTTCAATGACTAGCATGGTTACAAGTGTTTTACTTGTTTTATGTGTTTTTTGGTGCTTTTGTCCTCCTAAGTTGTGGGTTGTGTCTTTAGTTGTATTTCTGTTTCTTGGTCATATGTTGATCGTGGTAGTCAACAAACTTGGTCGGGGTAAGACTACCTACATTTTTCTACTGATGTACCTCTTTTTTGATGAATGAATAAAAAATTGATTTACTATATATATATATATATATAATATGTTTTATTAATATAAATATGGTTAGTTAAATATTAATAAAAATATTGTTAGTTAATATAAATATTATTATTAATATGGGTAATTAATTAAATAATTCATTTTTATTTCATTCATTAAATAAATCATTAAATAATTGATTAATTCATTTAATAATTAAATCTTAAGATAAATAATATAAATTCTTATATAAACATGGTTGACCATGCTTGATTTTCATAATGAGAAAATCTTTGTCTCAATGTGACATTGAACCATGCTCGATCATGTTTGAACCTTTAGATTAATAATTTAAATATTAGATATCATTTTTTTTCACCCGATGCAATGAGTGCTAAGTGGACTATTCAGAACTCATGAGAAATTATACAATTACGGCTACCTCTAATGGAAATGGTCATAAATGAATGACTTACTTAACACAGTTGAATAAAAAAAAAATGATATATAATATAATTCACTATGAAAACCCCTCAATACTTAAATATAGATATTGTTATTAATATTTCTAAATAGTAAATATTAATATAGACATTGCTAATTAAATATCATTATTAATATTCACGATGATTATCATATTGATACATCATGCGACGTTGGAGCATGGTTGAGACAATGATTGATTTTCATTTTGAGACAATATTTGTCACAATGCAGCGTTGTACAATGGTTGGCCACGATTGATTTTATAAAACATGGTTTACCATGGTTGTGTTAGGAAAAATACTAAGAGGGGGGTGAATCAGTATTTTACACACTTCAATTTCCAATTTCTTATTTTGATTTATGTATGCTACTATCAGTAAAGAAACACGTGTATGTACATCACTGCGATCCATGAAACCCGCATAGATCTAGATAATGAGTTTAACATTAATTTCATTAATTTTTCATCTTTAAATAGTGCATCATTACTTCATTATTGATTCATTAAGCAATAATAAATAGTAGATAGACCATCAACGCACAAAAATCATATGAACACCAGGTTTTTAGGTGGAAACCCAATGTGGGAGAAAACCATCGTCGTTGTCTTCTATGTCTTATTATTTTATTATAAAGGAAAACTTCTTACAATCTTGTACTGATGCAAACTCTATCCAATACGCAGGAACCCATGTGTAGAAGGCTACAACCTTCTCTCACTTTCCAGTACCCATTGGAAGGGAGCTACAACCCCGTGAACTTATTTACTGATTCCTACCGGAAGGGAGCCTCTGCCCCATTTCTGAAGGCTGCTACCCTCAACTCCTTGTGGACAAATTTTCAGAAATTTTCAAACTAGATCCACCAATAAAACAATGATCAAACCAAATTGTAGGCCACCTTTCATCAAATTTTCAAACTGGACCCATAACAACCATAAACCCAAACAAACTGAAGCACTTAATCTCAGACATTGTCAACTAAAATTCTAAAGAATCAAGTTACTGAATGTAGAATCCAACTAGAAACAATAAATATTAAATTATGTATGTGACTATACTGAATAAAACTCGTGTATATACGCGCTTTCTCTATATAACTTATGCATAGAGATATCAAAATAATGAACACTTAAATCCTTAATCATTGAACTATTCATAGACCATTTCACCAACTACATATCATAGAATGAACGATAGATTTATGAATCAATTACAAATCATATACTTAGTCACACTTTTGTGCCATTAAAAAATTCAACCAAGTCACCTCAATCATGATAAAGACATCATCGACATACAACAACAAGTAACCAAATAACATCAATTGTGAGAATCAATCATCATATCTATAAGCACCAATCAACAAATAAAACTCTGGTTAATGTACGCGACTTTTTTAGGTCCCTATAATACTAGTGTATCCCCTTATTATTATTGTTGTGCCCATGTAGTCCCCATATTTTTATTATTGTGCATATAGAAGCCCACTATTGTTATTGTTGTTCCCTTACATTATTATTGTTATGTAGGCTCTGATTATATTGTGACCCCTTAGAATCCTATATATATAAAGTAGGTTTTTTCATTTGAATCATCCAAGAATTGTTCATTTATGTATTGTAAAAGAGGTTTCCCCCTCGAAGTGGATAATTTTTATGTTTTTTATCTATATTTTCTTCTATTTTGTGAGCTGGTTGCATAACATTTGGTATTAGATCTTTGGATTCTAGGGTTTCACTTCTTCAAACAGGGAATCTTGGAATTTTCTTTATAGTTTTTTTTATACAAAGTTTTAGAAGCTGAAATTGAAACCACCCAGAGTCGAAATACTGGTGAACCTCGTGCAAGAATTTAAGATCTTGGTTCACTATATTTTAGGAGATATGATCTAAGGAATTTATGATTTCTGTAGGCTCCAAAACTTCATCTCAAACTGGTGACCAAGGGAAAATAATCATAACTTTCATTTCATGCATCAAATTTGAATTCTGTACAAAGTGGCAGATATTGCACAATATTTAGTTTCTTGTATATCAATTTTAGGGCCAAAGGTCGAAACAGTGACACGTGGAACACCGTATAAGGTCGCTCTACTGAATTAGTCCATAATTAGGTCATTCTGGGAGATCAGGCATAAATTTAACTTGAATATTACAAATTAGGGATGACCCATGGCATTGGAAAGAATACTAAGAGGGCTAATACAAGACCTAAGTTCAAATATTGGCTATACTAAATCGCAGAGATACATCAGGTTCAATATCGAGCTCCTCAAAAGAAAGACAGATGTGTGTATTTTTTTTTAAATTACATAAATTCAGTGATTACAAGGGCATATTGAAGCATTATATCAATATTGGGTTCTAAAATGCCTCCAAAAAATAATTCCACACCCATTAAGTGCTCAGAAATATATACTATGACACATGAAAAGGAAGAATTGAAACATGATATATCAAAATTACGAGACAAAGTGCAACAAATTTTTCTCTTGCAAAGAGTAACCAAAAATGAAATGGAAGCTAAGATAGATGATATGGAATCTAAGCTAGATGGTATAGAAGTTAATATAGATGGTATTGAATCTAAGATGGATAACATAGAAGAAATAATGGAAGGTTTACAGGATGGTTTAAAAGCAAACATGGAAGGTTTGAAGGAAGGTCTGACAAAGGTGCTATAAGAAATGATTCCTAATGGTGAAAAGGTATTAGATGAAACTCATGATGAGAAAAAAAATGTCAATCATGATTTCATAGCCTCTAACATTGGATTTAAGATCCACCATATTCCAAAGATTGATATGAGGAAGTTTGATGGCAAGTATTCGGTAACATGGATAATACAAATGGAGCAATACTTTGATCTCCATAATCTGCAACACACGCAAAAGGTACACTTTAAAAATTTATATTTAGAACCCAATCAGTTTGTATGGAATCGATGGATTTGTTCTCGTAAAACACTTGTCACTTGGTCCATTTTTATGAAGGAAATGATAACACGTTATGAGGATACAAAAAGAAACACCTTCTTTGGCCAATTCATTAATCTCAAACAAAAGGGTTCAATGGAAGAGCACATTGAGGACTTCAAAAAATTGAATATAAGGGTAAATGATATTCCAGAAGAAAATAGGATTGATGTCTTCATGGGAACTTTAAAGGATAACATCCAACATGTAATTTGCCTTTGGGAACCTGATTCATTGGAGAAGGCATTCAGGTTGGAAAGAAAAATTAAAAGAAAAATTGTGGCGAAAAGGAAGCCTACCACTCACAACTATAAATATGAAATTTTTGTTGCTCCTAGCCTTCCACAACCTACAAGGTTGACACCACAAAATTTGGAAGAAACAAGAGAAAAATGGCTTTGTTACAGTTGTGATAGAAGATATAGTAAAGGTCATAAGTGTGTTGAGAAGAAATTATTTTACATAGATTGTGAAGAGGAAGAAGAAAAGGAACAAAAAACTTCAAAAGATGAGGATATACACCAGGAATCAACCTTAGAGAAAGAATAAATGAATCCGACTATATCTTGTAATGCATTGATAGGATTTACCACTCCTAAAACTCTCAAGATAGAAGGGCATATCAAGAATTCCTCCCACCTACTTGTGATCATGATCATGCTATTCATTTTATTCCAGGAAGTATTCCTCCAAACATTAGGCTTTACAGATATCCCTATGCCTAAAAGAGAGAAATTGAATGTATGATTGCAGAATTGCTAGAGGTCGGTATAATTCAACCTAGTCAAATTTGTTTCTCTGCTCCAGTATTATTGGTGCATAAGAAGGATGGATCATGATGCACATGTCCAGATTATAGGGAGCTCAACAAGCTCACTATTAAAGATAAATTTCCCATTCCTGTCATTGACAAATTATTGGATGAATTACATGGAACAATTTACTTCACTAAGTTGGATCTTCGTTTAAGATATCATCAAATTAGAATGAAGACTAAAGACATTAAAAGAAAAAAACATTTAGAAATCATGAGGGTCATTATAAATTTTTGGTCATGCCTTTTGGCCTTACAATGCACCTTCTACATTCAAGGGTTGATAAATTCCATTTTAAAACCCTTATAAAATTTGTGTTATATTTTTTTGATGACATACTAATCTACAACAAGTCTTGGATGGATCATGTTCAACATGTTGACATGGCGCTTAACTATTATAGGAGAAACAATTATATGCAAAAACCTCCAATTGTTTCTTTGAAGTACAAGAGGTGGAATATCTAGTTCATATTGTATCTCTCGAGGGTGTTAAAGTAGACCCTAACAAAATTAAATCCATTAAGCAATGGAAAATACCCACATCCAGAAAGCATCAGTGAGGATTTCTAGGGTTAACAGGGTATTATCGCAAGTTTGTTAATAATAATGGGAGAGTAGCAACACCTCTAGCAACATTACTGAATAAAGATGAATTTTCTTGGACTCTAAAAGAAACTAAGACCTTTTAACATATTAAAGTGGAAATGTGTCAAGCATTGGTCTTCACTACGCGAGACTTCACGATTTTTTTTTTTTGTGGAATGTGATACCACAAGAAATGGAATTGGTGTTGTTTTAATGCAAGAAGGAAGACCCGTTGCTTTTGAAAGTTGTCCAATCAAAGGAAAGTATTTACAGAAACCTATTTATGAGAAGGAATTGTTGGAAATACTACATGCACTAAAGAAATGACAACCTTACCTAATGGGAAGATAGTTGAAGGTAAAAACAAATCATGACAGTCTTAAATACTTTTTGGAACAAATAATATATATAGAAGAGCAAAAAATATGGGTCACAAAGATGTTGGGTTATGAATTTGAAATCATATACAAAAAATGGAAGCTAAATTTCGTTGCAGATGCACTCCAAGAAATGATGAGGATGTGGAAGAATTTCTTTGTGCCATTTCTATTATCCAACAAAATTGGATAACCAAAGAAAGGGAGGAATAGAAGAATGAAAAATAAGTGTGGATAGTCATTCAAAAGTTACATCAATATCCCACTACATCTAATACATTTAGCTGGAAAAATGATTCATTATGGTACAAAGATCGCTTATATCTTTGTAAGAATTCCCAACTAACACAAAATATTCTTTTGGAATTGCACAACTCTCCCTTAAGTGGACACTTAGGATTTTTTAAAAACTTACCACAGGGCCAAGAAATATTTATTTTGGGATGGATTTAAATATGGTATTCAAAATTTTGTGGTGGAATTTTTGGTCTGCCAACAAAATAAAGTTGAGACAATTAAGACCCCGGGTCTGCTACAACCTTTATCCATTCCAAGTTAATGTTGGGAGGAGGTTTCAATGGATTTTATCATAGTTTTACCTAAGTCTGAAGGAAAGAGTGTCATCATGGTGGTAATTGATAGACTTACCAAGTATGCACTCTTTTGTGATTTATCTCATCCATGTAATTACAATTGCTATTACATTTATGGAAACAGTTCAAAAGCTACATGGAAACCCAACGATTATTGTAAGCGACAAAGATCCCATTGTCACTGGAAATTTTTGTACTGAATTATTTTCTTGTTTGGGTACTCAACTAGATCATAGCTCATTTTATCATCCTCAATCTAATTGAAGGAAACAAAAATCATATCAACATCACAACAAAAGAAGTTTTGATGTAGGCGACTGGGTATTTTTACAGCTACAACCATACAAAAAAAATTCCCTCAAGCAAGATAAGAAGGATAATATATTATCGCCGAAGTACTATGGTCCTTACGAGGTGTTGCAAAATATTGGTATTATGGCATACAAATTGGAGCTTCCTGCATCTTCCCAAGTGCACCCAGTTTTCCATGTTTCATGCTTAAACAAGGTTATAGGTGACAACCTCCTAGTTCAAACAATATTGCCAAAAATTGATGAGGAAGGAAAAATCATATTGGGACTTGAAGCATTCACGGAAACAAGAACTCGAAAGCTATGAAATCGATCGATTTCAGAGCATCTCATCAATTGGAAGAACTTACTCGCTGAATATTCCACATGAGAGAATGAAAATTTTATACAGAAGCATCTAGAACTACTCAAGCGTTGACGACAACACTTTTTTGAAGGAGAGGGGCATGTTACGTCCCTATAATACTAGTGTAGCCCCTTATTGTTATTTTTAATGTACCCCCCTTATTGTTATTGTTGTGCCCATGTAGTCCCCATATTGTTATTATTGTGCCCATAGAAGCCCACTATTTTTATTGTTGTTCCCTTACACTATTATTGTTATGTAGGCTCTGATTATATTGTGACCCTTTAGACTCCTATATATATAAATTAGGCTTTTTCATTTGAATCATCCAACAATTTTTCATTTATGTATTGTAAAGGAGGTTTTCCCCTTGAAGTGGATAATTTTTAACTTGTTGATCTATATTTTATTCTATTTTGTGAGTTGGTTTCATAACATACTTTCGCAAGGAATATCAATGTACATGCATGCTTACCATGCAAAACAATCGTGTACAAATATGTACATACTAAAGTATTATTTCACAAAATATATGTGAAACCCTTCAAAGGTGGATCCACGTATGTATGTAACTTTGCCCAAAAAAATCTGTGTATAGATATGAAACTTTTACTGCAAACACAATTTCACTTTTTGCAACCTTGACTCTCAATGCTACAAAATTTTTAATAAACTGTTTAGATCATAGCATCACAGTTTCATCAATATTAGATATTTACAGCAAGTAGATCAATTAAGCATACATTTCAACGTATTTTATATCTTTTCATATCTGAGTCTTCTTCTTGATCCCTAGCGTACACCTGTTTTAGATTAAAGCATTCATAGATAACACAATACTTGCAAACATAACACTTTGATATCCATCTCCTTATATAGTTTTAACTTTAGCCAATATCATAGGCCAATCCCTTAGTAATGTCATTGGAATTCTTTGATGGGATAAATTAACTGTTGTCACACTCACTACTATGGACCAATACCATGGTAAATACCCTTGGTATTCATGTTACCATGGTGCGGATTATGTACACGCATTTTATTCACGATACCTGTGTATTTATGCGACCCTTATGCATAGGATATGAATATACTTTCCCAAAATTCATATTCAACATCCGTCTCTGATATGTCATGCCTCTATTCATCACTTCTATAACACTCGTTCCAACCTGCATAATCATGTTGTTATCGTAATTTTATCAAGTAGGTTGCCATCAAGGACAACACATTAGCCATAATTCCAAAAATCTCCCCCTTTGGACTTGATGGCAACCACTTTTGTGTTTGGTCACAATCGAAGCATCTGCAAACTCTCGCAAACACATCTACAAGTATCAAGGTTTCTTACCAAACTCCTCCAAGCATTCTTCTCCCAAACACCATGCTTCTCTCCCCCTTTGGCATCAAGGAAAAAGTGCTGACCAATGCTGAATGAAGACCCCCTTTGTACAAACTGCATACTGACCATGCTCCCCCTGAGTATGTGCTAAAGATATTCAAAAATGGCCTTTGACTCATTATTACATCAGATACCCAAACATTTGGGTTTACACGTGTGACTCATTATTACATCAATTTACCAAAATAAAGGGATTACATACAAAGCATAATTTGATCCTAATATCCCATACATGACTATATATTAAAATGATTACGTCATGGGTCTTCACATGACCTTTACACCAAGGGACACATATGACATATATAACTAATAACCAAGACCTCAACAATGAGGGTGTAAGATCATGCTAGTTATCAACAAACTCCATATATCATATAGGAACTTGCAACAATAATATTTGATAGTAGTAATATAATAGCAATATGTAAATTTTCAACAATAATAGTAGAAGTATCAAAACATGAGAAAAGATATGCAACAAAACATGCTTATGGAACCATAATGCTAAAAAGGAGCTTTAGAGTTATAATAGATGCTCCCCTTGAACCAACAGACTACAAAAAACCAATGTTAGCAATAGAAAACCATAATGATGAAGGCGTAAAGGAGGCTCCACCTGAATTTTTTCCATTTTTACCAAACATTGATATGTATATGTGACTCTCTAACTCAGAAACTGTGTACATATGTGACGGTCCTTCATATCATCCCCATACAAAAAGTAAAATTTAGTAATTTAGAGTCCAAACTCCCCCTGAACATAAAATACTTGTCAGAATAATTAGTAGAGTGATGAAGCAAGAATCATTCCTAATTTATGTCTGAGATATTCAAAGGAATCACGTGGAAGTGGCTTTTTAAACATGTCTGCAACTTGTTCCTTTGAAGGCACATATTCCAATTTGACCTTTTTTTCAAGCACTTGTTCTCTCATAAAATGATATTCGATTGGAATATGCCTGGTTTTTTAGTGCATGACATGATTATTAGAGATACTTATGGCACTAGTATTGTCACAAAGAATGGGTACAGGTTGAGTACAAGTGATTTGAATGTATTGCAATGTTTGCATCATCCATAGAATTTGAGTACAAAAATATGCAACAACAACATATTCTTCCTCAACGATATATAAGGAAATGGATATTTGTTTCTTTCTAAACCATGATACCAAGCGGGGTCCCAAATAAAATTCTCCTCCACGAGTACTCTTGCGATCATCAATATTACTTGCTCAATCTATATCCATGTAAGAAGTGCAAAGTCTACATTTTTGGGATACCATAGAACAAAATCTTGATTTCCTTGTAGATACTTGAATATTATCTTAACTACTTGGAGATGAGTTTCCTTGGGATTGGCTTGAAATCATCCAACAATTCCAATTGCATGCATAATTTTTGGTCTTGTACCTATAAGGTAGAGCAAGATGCTAATAGAAGATCTATATTATGGTTGATTGGATGAAGGAGAATCATCATCTTGACTAAGGTTACATCCTGTTACCATTGGTGTGCATACCAACTTGTAGTCTTCCATTCCCTATGTCTTCAAACTCCGTTTCAGGTACTTGGTTTGAGAAAGAAAGACACCATTCTTAGTTTGTTGAACTTGAAGGCCAAAAAAGTATGTTAGTTCACCACGTAGAGACATTTCAAATTATTGTTACATAACTGAAGAAAATCCTTGACTCATATATTCTACATTGCTTCCAAATATGATGTCATCTACATAAACAAAAACTATTAAAAGTTTATCTTTATCCATTTTGATATATAGGTTGCTATCTGCAGACCCATTTTTGAACCCTTGTTGTTGAAGGTACCTATCAATATGATAATACCATGCACAAGGAGATTGTATCAATCCATACAATTTATTTTTAAGTTTGCACACAAAATTTGTATCATTGCCAAGAATGAACCCTTCAGGTTTTTCTATATAGACATCTTCTTCTAGATCCCCATTTACGAATGCAGATTTGACATCCATTCGATATGATTTAAATTTTTGAAAACTTGAAAATGCAAGAAAAATTCTTATGGCTTAAATTATAGCTACAGGTGCAAATGTTTCTTCAAAGTCTATCCCTTCATGTTGAGCATAGCCTTTACATGCAATTCTTGCTTTATCTCGAATTAATTCCCCATTTTCACTCATTTTGTTTTTGAACAACCATTTTTTCCCAATGATATTTTTATCATGAAGCCTTGGTACCAATTCATGTGTATGGTTATTTTATATTTGATCAAGTTCTTCATTCATTGCCTTAACCCAAAATTCATCTTTGCTTCCTTGATTCACATTTTGAGGTTCAATTATGGATAGTAAGGCTAGGTAACTAGAAGTTCCAACAAGAGTTCTTCTAGTTTCTATTCTTGCACCCTTTTCGCCTATAATTTGAGATTCAAGATGATTTTTTTGAACATACCTTGAAGAATTATTCTTTGATGTATTTCTATCTTCATTTCTTTCTTCTGACACTTCTATATTTCCTTCTCCTAGAGCCTTTTGGCTTGCAATAGGGAGAAGTTCGTCATCTGCTTGTTGTTACCTTTTAGTACCTGTGGATGCTTCATCAATTACAACATTTATGCATTCAATAATCTTTTTAAGCCTTTTATTATAAAATTTATATCCATTTCTTCTAGAAGAGTATCCAAGAAGGATTTCTTCATCAACTCTAGATTCAAATTTTCCAAGCTTATCATCATTGTTATTTATGTAGCATTTTATTCTGAAAACTCTAAAGTATTTAACAGTTCTAGGATTACCATACCATAGTGCATATGGATTTTTATCACTTTTTACTCGAATATGAGATTTGTTAAGAATATTCAGGGTTATATGTGCTACTTCCCCCCAAAAGGTATGCAAAGTTCCCGATTCATCAAACATATCACATGTCATTTGTTGGATTGTTCTGTTCATTCTTTCTGCTACTCCATTTTGTTAAGGAGGGTTAGTTATAAAAAAATGTATTTTGATACCATATTGTACACATAAATTGAAAAACTAATCTGATATAAATTATCCTCCCCTATCAGACCTAAGACATTTGATTTTCAAATCTAACTCATTTTCTACCAGAGCCTTGAATATTTTAAATTTATCAATTTCTTCATCTTTATATTTTAGTAAGCTAATCCAACACGTTCTTGTAAAACCATCAATGAATAATATGAAGTGTTGTTCACCATGAGGAGACTTCTTTCTCATAGGACCACAAAATTCAGTATGAATAAGTTCAAGTGGCTTACTTGAGGTACCTTCTTTAGCATTAAATTGAACTCTGGTTTTCTTACCAAATTGACATGATTTGGAGATGTTATTTTTAGGTGGAGAGATGTTAGGCAAGTCGCTAAGTGCTCCCATTTTTCTCGATTTGTGAAATTGAGAAAATATAAGGTGTCCTAAACTTTTGTGCCAAATCCATCTTTCATTAGATTTGCTTAAGTAACAATGTTCTTAGCCCCTTCCAAGACATATACATTTCCCGTAGTTCTCATTCCTTTATTATGATCATACTTGTATCCAGATTTCTGATCATGTAGTTCTTTGATCTGAAAACAACTTCATGCCCTTGGTCACACATTTGACTAAAACTCAAAAAGTTGTGTATTAATCCATCAATAAATAAAACATTTCTAGCCTTGACCTTTTTATTTAACAACACAGTTCCTTTTCCTTTGATAGTAGCAGGTGAGTTATTACCAAAAGTTAGATTCTTTTATTTCTTTATTTGATTGCAATACATAAAAGTATCTTTGTCACATCTCATATACTTCAAACATCTGTTGTCAATTTACCAGAAATTTTCTTTATCTCCCGCATACAAAGCTATACCACAATTTTCAGAGTCCATAGTTTTCTTTTTCCATACCTTCGGTGTTATTTTATTTTGCTCATGATGGTAGGATGGTCCCATTCTTCTTTTGCATTTGTGTCTTTATGAACAAATTTATTGCAAAGAGAAAATTCAATTTCATCTTGAAGAGGTGAGAAAAATTATAAGAAGATTCATTTTCTCTGATCCCATTATTTTGTTTTCTTGCTTCTTTAGTCATAATAGTTTTATAAGCGACACACTGAACAACTATGTGACAAAAATTATGACAAGTGAATCATTGAACATTGAAACAACAATAATTGGGAGTATAATACCTTCTTTAGTATATTCCCCTTTGGATATTTTATCCTTCATTATTTTTCTGAGAACTATGATTTTGATGATTGCTTCCTTTTATTCCATTGAGATAGCTTCATGTACCTGTTTAAGAAGATTTTATACTTTTTGATGATTCAACATTTGAATTGTATCCAAGACCTATCTTAATTAGAGGAGAGCATTTCAATTTGATGATTTATTCTAAAGTCTTAGATCCTTTAGGAAATCTAATATTTATATCTTTTTTTTCTCAAGTTCCTTTCTTAGACCCATTATTTCAAGTTCTAAACTTTCATTGTGCCTTTCCCTTTCTAGAACTTGTTTCTTCAAAACTTCTTCAACTAATTTAGCTTCTTCTAGAGAAATTTTAAGCTGAGTTATTTCTTCAATAAGAGTATTTTCTTTACATATATCCTTTCCTTCTAGGGAAGCCATAAAAACATCATCAAAATCATCTACACATTTTTCTTCAAATGTCACATGCAACTAACAATCTTGATCAGATTCAACATCTTTATTATTGGAAGAATATTCACTATCTTCGTGAGTATAAAAACTTTTCTTGTTATAAAACCTTCTTTTAACATTCCCTTTTGAATAATTCTTCCCTATCTCATGATTTTATTTATAAGGACATTTAGCAGCGCAATGAACAACCCTTCCACAGGAAAAGCATTTGAAAGGAAACTTACCTCTAAAATTTCCAGTTCCTACTTGGAGTTTCTTCTTGAAATTTTCTTCTTCTTTGTTTGAAATGCAACTTGTTTCCTTAAGCTCTTCCTTTTCCTTTCCTTTGTATGTATCTTTGAATACTAATTCTCTTATATCTGATGGACCCCCTTTTCCAATTTCATAAGTTGTTAAGATCCCGTGGAGTTGCTCAATAGTGGGGTTCTTCAAATCCTGTATTTCTTCAATGGCATATACTTTGGAATCAAACTTTGGGGTTAAATATCTTATAATTTTCTCAACAACAATCGAATATTTTACTTCGTCACCAAGATTTATCATTGAGTTAATGATCTAATCTACCCTAAGGAAAAATATTGCAATACTTTCATCATTATGCCTTCTGAGAGTCTCATATTGTATCTTAAATGTTTGAAGTTTAGTGCTCTTTACCTTAGTGTCATCCTAATAGCTCTGGATAATCTTGTCCTATTTATAATAATCACTTGACTATTCAATGGACTAATAGCAATCACATCTATTATTCTATATAATAACAAATGTTAAAGTCTTATAATTTTATACTTATTCAAAATAAAGTCTACCTTGAAGAAAAGTTATGAAATTTCTGACTTATTTCAACTTTTTGTTTAAATTGGATATAATTATGGATTATAAATTGCATATAACATGTGTTCTTACTTTATTTTACAAACATCATTATCTGAATAGCCTATTCTATATTATTGTATACATCAAAAGCCATAGATTTTTACAAATTTCATTAAAGCCTTGGTAAGGAATTTATTGTACAACTTCTTATTGCATAAAAAATTAATCAATGTTATCATTTATGAGCGGTAATTGTACGCCATTTCCTAAATCCAGAAACCCATTCTGAAGAGTAAATGGTTAAATGGGTTTCTTAAGGGTAAATGGAAATTTATAATTTTTTAAAGAAATTTTCCCCAATCTTACTAAATTAATCTGTGAATTGAATATAGAATGCATTGTATCAAACTTTGAATCTACAACTTAATTCAAAAACTGAATCAAATTATCGAATTTTCAAACTTTTTTCTGATAGTACGACCGAATTTGGTAACCATGCTTTCATCGAGCAATTAGCCATGATAAAACATAGTAATATCGTAACTTATTTGCATCATTCATTTTGTTGTTTAGCGGTTGAGATCCTAAACTTCTGTTGATTGCAAATTCTGAAAATATTATGGAATTCAATGATTAGAATAAAAGCCAATTTTTTGACTTTTTTTTTTAACGTCAAATTATGGGATATTCTCAGAATCTACAATTAACATAAGCATGTCCCGGTTGAGATGGGTCACCCTACAAAGCCTCTCAAGTCCAAAACTTATGGGAAGTAAGTTATGGGCAACGAAGTCAGTTAAGTGTAGTCTGAATGGTTAAGATGAGACATTAACTCTCTCTCCACCCGTGTTCAATACCCAAAAATGACATGTTAAGTCTGTTGTGATGAGACTAGAGGAATAGGGAGCCCTAGGGAGTACTTCATTTTTAGTCGAAGATACTTTGATCATGGTAAATACTTGGTGTCTTGGTTCTTGATATGGTCAAAGTTAATCCATTCGTGGTCAATACATGGTGTCTTTGTTCTTGCTAAGTGAGATATACACTTGGTGGTATGGTGATAACCTAGAGATTTAATTATAAACTTATCCTACATCTCTCCAACAAATTAACAATCCATCATGATAAAAAAAAAGTAAAAAAGAAAAAGAAAATATTAATGAGAAGGAAAGGGAAGTAAAGTAGTCCATGGCTTGAACTCACTTGGCCTAAAATTTCTCATCAGATCGAGTATAAACACCAACAGAGTATACTTCCTCAAAAGGTAACAACGAGGTATAATTACTCGAAGGGTGGTCAAGCCACGTCCTAGCCTCACTCTCACTCCACGTCAAGTTATGTGGATGAGTAAAACGGACGATCCAATCCTGAACTTATTTTATCGTAGATTTATGGAATATGTTGGAATTGGATTAACATAAGTAAAACCAAAATCAATTATTTGTTTAAATCCAATTGTTTGTGATATTTGAAACAACGTAAAACATCATAAAGAATCTCAACATTTCACTTTTAAAAATAACACACAAAAAATGGTGTATATATCTTAAAATCTATAACACTATAGTGGGATTAGTGTTATGGATTTATTGTGAGGTGAGTTTAAATCAAATTTTTAAAATTAAATCTTTTTTAAGTTATTTTAATTTAAATTGGCTCGAGAGGATTTTATATTTTAAATATTGAGATGGATTTAATTTGATTATATATAGGTATCAATTTCACATTCAACATAAAGAAATTATTGAAATTATATATTTTTTTCATAAGAAGTAATATATTATTAAAGTAATTTAATGATATAGAAAATTTTAATTAATTAATTTATTATATATAAAGAGTTAATTTTAAAATATTATATATATATATATATATATATATATTTTGAAATATTTTATTTATAGTAGGTATTGAAATATTTTTTTGTTATTAATATTTTTTTAAATGTCACTAATATTATTATTGATCTCTCACATTATGATGTAAAATGCATATGTAAAGACAATATTTTGATCATATATAAAGTTGATATAAAAACATATGATCAACATTGAAATATTTTTTGTTATTATTAAAATTTTTTTTTTTTTCTCCGTAGATTGTTACATGTCAAATCCATGTTTAGCACCAACATATTTCACATATTTTTCATTCTAAGTTGTGGAAAGCACCTCTCCATGAAATTATCAAAATATATAAACACAAACATCCATTATATTGAATTTTGAGGTATGAAGGTGTGGCACTAGAATATACTCTAGACCTAAAAATCTTAAATAGTCTTTTCAAATATTAATGTTTAATTTCATTTATATCTTTTATTTCATTTTATGTGACTTTTAACATTGTTTCAGAGTAAAAAATTTTACTCCAAAAAATAAAGTGAGACATTATGCCATTATCATAATCAAGGAAGTGCCATGAAAATAAAGGATCAAGAAAATGGAGGTACCACTTGGTTGTGATTAAAGTGAGGTGACATGTTACTATGATAATGGATGAACTAGAAAAATGAGTGATGGAGGGAGTAGAGGCACCACTAGATTGTTACAGTTAAACCTTGCATTCACTCTCTCAACCCCTCTGAAGCACCATGTTGCTATGAAAATGGAGTAAACATTGTCAAAAGGAGGGGTGGAGGGAGTGAAGGCGCAACTTGGTTATTGTGATTAACGTGAGGCGCCAAGTTACTAGAAAAATGGAGTAACCACCACCAAAATAAGGTATTGAGAGAATAGAGGCACTACTCAATGTTTGAGAGGTAACTGTTAACATGGACTCTAGGGGCAAAGAGGAAAGGGGATGAAGTGAGAAACTAATTTAATTTATTAAATATAATCACATTGGATTGATTTTAAGAAAATATAATCACATTGGATTGATTTTAAGAAAAATTCGATGAGGTTTTAATTGTCTTGTAATATCTAGAAAAGAAACATAGCAATAGAAAGTAAATTTGGTTGACCTCCTAATTAAGTTATGTCTTCTAATTATTGAAATGAAAGGAAAATTTTACTTGAAATGATAGAGGATAGGGGAAATATTCTCATTGGGTTGAAAATATATAGAACACTTACATGAAGAGCCAAGTAGTGTTGATTCTCTTGTACTACTTCTAATTGCTAGGTATCCCCTAAAAAAAGCTTGAAATCCTTTTCCAAAGTGATATAATGCATACACTACTAAATCAATTATATAAAAAAATTAATACCATTAGATATAGAAGATAAGTGCATCCTCAATTACGAGGTTCTCTCCTTGTAGCTACTCTATTAATATTGTAGTAAAACTTCAAAGATATGAGAGATAATTCACGATAAATTTTTTAAGATAAACCCAACAACACCAAAATATATCTAAGAATTCATCATTAACAACAAGAATATAGAAAAGAACCCTTGAAGAAAGGTAACAAGATTAAATACTCCTTATGGAAGGAATCACTATGCAAATCATGCTTGCTACAAGACAATAAAATTCAAGACACCTCCAATATAATGATACTCATGTGTATTTATACTTTCTCATGAACATTCCTAAGAATCTTATGTCAAATACTCCAAATTATTATATTATTTCCTTTTAATTACAAAGTGGGCTTATTATGAAATTATGTCCACATTACATTCATTATCCCCTTGGTGTAACAAGGTCCGAGAAAAATTCCATGTAATAAAAGTTAATAAAGGAAAAAATAAGACCAAGGTTCAAGAGACACTTATTCCAAGATGAATGTTGGGAAAAATATCCTAGTGGGCACCACTGGATATGCGGTTATGGCTAAGGAAAATGAAAAAGGAAAAGGAAAAGGAATTAAAGAGGCAAAAATGATTTTTGGCACATTTAATTATGAAAATAATAGAAAAGGAAGGTAAAAGGTCACAGATTGCATGTGAGGAGGAAAATGAAGTAAAATAGTGGAAAATGAAGAAAATAGAGTCCTCATTAATAAAAAAGTTTTTGAGGATCACTTGGTAACCTTTTGTCAGTTCAGTTTTTGAGCTCTCTCATTATTCTCTCTCTCTCTCTCACTCTTGGATACTTATAGTTTTCTTGGATAAATTCAACATTGTGCCAAGGAGGAGGAAGCAAGCAAAGGAAAGACAAGAAAGGAAAGCAAATAAAAGACCAAGCAGGGAAAATCAGAATCTAGCAGCTTCAACATGAATAACTGTAGGTAACATATTTCATGTGTGATTTCCTAGTTGGTTTGGACATGCATGGTTTATGCATGTTGGTCGGATTATGACAATGGTTTTCAACCTCACCTTTCCTTTTCCGGATGTAATGGTGTGTTGGGATTTTGATATTGGTTTTGAGCTATGGATTTTCTAGATGGATTCAGAATCCAGGACGGAGGTGGTCTCAAGTTTCGTTCCCAAAGGCTTAGGAATCCCTTGACCAGTTTTGGCGGGATACATGGTAAAGCCTGAGGGAGTTGTCTTAGTTTACAAAAAAGTGATCTAGGATTGGATTATGGTAAAGCCTAAGAGACAACGAGATGGATTCCTCAAGGATAGTGATGGATTCTAGATGAAATTTCCACGTTCTTCTCGGTTTTGTGATTGAAGCACAGATTGGGTGTGATGATAGTATGGCGAGGGTGGAGGTGGCTTAACCTCTGAATTCCCTTGGTTGTGTTTTTGGATGATTTTATCCATGAGATCCCACATTCATGCTTGGAATATGGCATAGGGGTGACTAACTAAAGAGAGATTTGGCTTAGCCATGTCTATGGTCAGGTGGAATATGGAAGTCTCAAACCTGGTTTGTATTTGCCTATGTTTAATGAAAGCTAAGTTCTCTTGCTTTTGTACCTATTGTTATTTGGATTTAATGGCTATACTCTCAATGTTATTTCCATGGTTTTATGCTGGTTATAAGCATGTTTAAATGACTAGTTCATGTCATGGTTATTTCATGTATTCACTTGCTATTGTTAAAATGATGGATGAAAAACCTAATTGATGTTATATATGGTTAAGGAATAAGGTGGCAATCCTTCTTGTGATATTTCATAAGTGCTTTCATTCATTTATTTTCTAGCTTGTATCTTATACTTGTAGATTACTTTCATGCCAAGTGTTTGACAGAGTGTCAATCTCAGTTGGGGATGGTCAGGCTTAGTATTGGAGTCAAGTTTTGGTTTAATAATGTTTTCACTCTGTATTTAATGATTCCTGGAATATACAAGGAGTTCTGGGCAGTGTATGAGATTCTAGGCTTAAAAAGTGCCTTAAATATCGAGGATGTAGGCACAATTTTGGGAATTTAGTCCCTAGACACTGGCTTGCATGCTCCTGCGTGCGTCTAGAGCCTCTAATATGCATGGATGTAGGCCTATGCATGCATCTAAGGGATTTTATCTATGGAATCTCAGTGGGACCCAGGGAGAAGTCAAGTGGATGACTGTGATAGCCTTTGGGGGTCCTATAGTAGGTGTTAAAGGTTTGTGTTATGGTTTCCGCTTCGATTTCACTTCCTTAAGGTCACCAAGGAGGTTGAATCTATCTTAAAGACCTCTCATCTCATGTTTACCCTGGTTGAACAGTTACTCGGGTAGGTCTGAGGGGAGTGGTGTGTTATATGTGGTATCAGAGCATGGTTACACTCTCCTTGGGAAAATTATGATGTTATCAAGCTTTTCGTCATAATGTACTCATGTTGGTCATGCATGTGTTTCTTATGTTATGGCCTATGTACTTGTTGCATCTGCATTGTGTTGGCCATGGTAGAAGTGGTACTGCCATGGAAGGGTTGATTGTGTTGTTGTCAACATGTTGTCATGAGTATATGATACGTTATGCGTTGTAAATGATTATGCATTGTATGTGCACACTTTCTTACATGTTGCTACATGTTGCAAATGCATTTATTTTTTATGCTAGATCAGTTGTTGGTCATGCTTGTGTATTTCTGTGTATGCTTACATGAGTGATGCTATATGTTGAACATGCATTGGTTACATGTTGTTTATGCTGGTGTATTGTTTGTGTTTGTGATTGTGTGTGTCCAAGTTTGCATTTGTATGGTTGAGGTTGTCATGCATTAAGTGATCTGAAAGGAGTGTATTAGTTCTGTTGTGCTAAGTGTCCTTTCAGTTAAATAAACATGTACAAATTGTCTCCACAAGTTTTCTTAAGATATGAGAGTTTTAACCATGAAAATTAGATGAATTAGTGAACTTTAAGCATGTAAATAAGCCTTAAAAACACTGAAAAATAGTGCATAATAGAGAAAAAACATTCGCACATAAGTTTTACATAGTAGGCATGATGAAGCAGTTCACCCCTCCTGGGCTACATTCGGTAGCTCCCAATGGCATGTCCCTCTTTGTCATTGTGCTCAAAATTGTAAATTACATATGTTTTTAGGCCTCTAATGGTTGTTTTCTCTACACCAATGGCTCCAAAATGCTCAAATTAGTCTAGGTAGACTCTTGTTTCACCAAAATTGGTCGAAAATTAACCTCCTAATGCATTTTTCCCAATGATAGCTAGAAAAGCTCCACTAAATGTGGAGATAGATAGTTAACTAAAGATAAATTGATGGCTTAACCCAAAAATTAGGGGCGCACTCCAAATATGTCAGAAAATTTAACTCAAAATTAAATATGAGTGGTGGGGTGGTCACATGCCACCCCTACCGAAACCTCCACGCTAACCATTTGAACTCCTGCCATGAATGTTGGAACCGGGAGTTACGAGGTTCCACTTCAAACCTCAATCATTGCATGAAACATTGAAAACCTGCCATGTGACATCCGTTGCTGAACCTGCTGGATGTGTTGGAACCTGGAGTGGAAATGTTCTGAAACCATCGCATCTGATGCCACTCCTGCATGTGAACAAGCTTCAGAATCTATCCGCCAGTGGTCACAGTTTCAAATAGCCATCGATTTAATAAAATTTATGCTACGGGTAAAACACCCATGTGAACAAACATTGACACGATAGTGAAGTTTTGCTGCAATGGTAAGATCCGGGCCATGGTTTTGGGTGCCAGGTTATATGACAGGGGGGCCTGGCCTCCCAAGCCCTCAATGCCAAAACATTCAAATTTGAAATACAACTTCGCTTTGTAATAGGTTAAGAAACATTGTATAGGCTTATTGGTAAACGGACTTGGGGGCAGACAGGAGCTCGCGGGTTCGACCCCCATCGACTCCACATAAATTTTACACCACCATTCTAAGGACATGTGGCAGCCTCCGGGCTGGCCACGTGTTGCTCATCCATTAGCTCCCACATAAACCCATCAAGAGTCTAGATAAATTTTGTACCATCAACATCTAGCTGCCTAGATTGAGCCACGTGGCACAATTATGTTGGTCGAATAAAAACATAATATTCCAAGTGTATTATGTTGATTATACCTGCATGCTGTAGGTTTTAAACCTGAACAGAAATTATCTACACACGAATCTTATAACAGAAAATAAACAATAGCGAGAGCATAAAACATAAAACAAATAAGCACATAGATTTTCCCCTGGATCCCAAATCGGGACGACCAGCTTGATTTTTCATTATATTCCTTTTAGTGTTACAACAAATATATATACGTGTCGAAGCATAAATGAACCTTAATCCATTAACCCTGGATTAGAACATAAATGTAGTTCCCTTGAATGGATCTACAAACATACCAGGGGCCGAAAACCATCATACCCCAAAACCATGTGCAAAACCATGCACAAAACCATGGGCACGGACTATCCACCGGAAATTAAGGACCAAAAAATTTTCGCCAGGGTGCTGCCCCAGACCCCTTGCACCTATCACAAAGGGGGGGCTATCGCCCCCCCTCTTACCCCCCCGTGCATGCTTAGTCGTGGAAAGAATATAACACATACCCAACACATGCTGACTAGGCATCCAATCACCAAAATTTTGTTGTTTGGGAAAACGAACAGAACGCGATATCTTCCTCATACGACATCGGTTTTTCGAACTATTCATGGCACTGGAATCACAACGATGAGACCTTTCCGGTCGCTTAGGTTCGGACCTATTTTGAACACTTTAATTTTTGAGCATATGACTTGATCTCCTGATCACACCTCCCCATTGGGAATATTTTGGACCCTAAAAGCTCTCTGGACTGCTCAACATGAAGATGAGGAGACTGTGTCCCCACTCTTCCAATCTTAATCCACTAAAATTTCCCTAATCTCATTAATTGGAGCTTTTCATGAAACGACAAATTTTTCCTTAATTCAGTTGACCAACCATTACTATTTTTGACATTGTCATGTTGCACATTTACTGAACTTGCAGAACAGAAACCTATGTTTGTAGTAAAAATCTTGTTTCTACATTGGTCTATAATCAAATGAAACTTGAAATTACTCTCACCTTGAATCCTGTCCTTATGGTGATTTTTTGCTGAATTAGCCTTGAATTTGTCTCAATTCTTGACCAAGTTTCTTTGCCATTGTACCATGCCTTTCTGAAACCAACAATGAACATTTCTGAATCTTGTGCCTTCTTTTCTAAGTTGATTTACCCTCTCTTTGACCTTTGCAACTTCTTTCACTAACACTTGGTTTTTAGCACCATTCAACACCGAAGTTGACTACTGCAATTGCTTGTCATCTTCTTTCAAAGACAACCTGCTTTCAAACTGAAAAAACTCATTATATACATCAGTATTTGCATGAAAGGATTATGTAAAACTTATCTTTGTTTAATCATCATCAATGTCAAGTTATGACTTGCATTGATGAGCCTTTTCATCTTCCCTACATTAACTAAATAAGTGTCTAGTTTTTTGAGATGAGCTCTCACAATGTACTCCTTGCCATATTTGAATAAATGGTATTTGTTCCCATGTCGATGAAAGGTTTCTTTCCTGTCATACAAGTAAGGACTGCCCAACACCATACCTATTATATCAAGCAGAACAACATCTAATTCAACAGTGTCAATGAAATGTGTAGTTATTGCAAAGTGCAATATGAACTTCTTTGAAACCTGTAAATTTGCATCCTTACAAATCCAACGAAGTGGATATGGTTTCGGATGTGAAATGGTCCCAATATTAAGTTTCTTGACTAAGTCTTCAGAGATTAAATTTTCCTATGACCCACAGTTGTGGTGGATTCGACACGTGGGTGTATGAAATCGCACGAGTTTAGAGAGTGTTGTCTACCCTCTAAACTATAGGTAACAGGTAGTATCTGGGGGGAGCTCAGAAGTATAAAACTTAAATGAAGTAATACACTAAAGTATGCTATGTTAAAAAAATAAAAATAAAAACACAAAAGAAGCTACATAGAGAGTTCCAAACAGTAACAAGGTAAACAATGGCTCGATGGCCTCTTCTTATTGAATGCTTGGAATGAAAACAAATCTTACCCACTTGCCAAAGGGCCTAGAGAATGGCTCTAGGTCCCGATGCAAGGATGTTTGTCCTTCAAGTTCTGCGTTTTGACGCAATCTAACTCTCTCTGTCTGCTGCAGTGGACTAAGATTTTGGGTGGCCAACCATCGAGTCCTCTCTTGCTTCAGCTCCTTGGGTCACACACGATGCTGGTCTTTCTTGGGAAACTTTGGCCAACATAACTTTGTGATCACCATTTTTTCATCTCTTGGTGGGTTTATATAGGTGAGCTTCAAATCCTCCTTCCCTCCTTTGGTACATGATGGATGGTGACCCAAGGGAGGGGTATGATTCCATTGTGTGCTCAAATATGCTTTTGTGTGCTCACACAATGCCTAAGGAGGCACTGGTGCTGTCCTTAGGTGGCTTTCACATAAGGAGAAACTGTCCTTTGCTTGCTTGTGGTCCCAAAAAGTGACTTTTTTCTACTTCCAGGAATGCGTGCTTATCGGGATCCAGTGCGCGCAGAAGGCACTCTTTTCGAAGGAAAAAGTGCGCATTTGAGCATTTATGACTAGTTGAAATTTGATTTTCTCAAAACCTTAGAGATTTTAAATACTTCTTGATTCCATAATGTATCCTTGTCCTGTAAATCCTTAGGCTCGACATTAATTGATTTCGTCTTCTGCTGTACGATTTTCCAGTGTTAAAACCCACTATCAAAAAATGTGTCAACCTTGGTATATTTGGAAATGACCCTCACATGAAACAGTTAAATTCTCTTTTCTTCATTTGGAGCTTGTATGTGATAATTAGATATACTAGAACTGGGTTTATGTTCAATATCAATCCCCTTCAAGTTCTTTAGTCCCATAGCTATGATTTTTGTTTGATCTCCTGAATCTGACCCTAGGTCTTGTTCAGCTATTGCAACAGTTTTGCCTTTCTCCTTGGCTTTCTCTTTGGCCTTCAAAATTTCTGGTTTCAACTTTGGATGAAGTTTCCAACAATGGTCCTCATCATGGCTAGTTTTAGAACAGTGTTTGAAAAAAAAATTTCCCTTCTCTTTTCTAGTATTTGAATTTCTCTTTTTCTTCCATTTTCCTTTAAACTCATTTTCCTCATTCCCATCTAAGTTTTGTTTTCCCCTTCCCTCTAAATGTGTGGGTTGAACACAAACCTCATCTAGGCTTGTAGGGTTAAACATGAGGATTGTATGTCTTAGGTAGGTATGTAAACCTCCTATATGCTTGAGAAAAGTGTCTTGGCTATGCAAATCTACTCCTATTAAAATAGCTCTTCTCCTAAATTCTTGAGTATACACTTGTAAATTTTGTCCTTTCAATTGTTTAAATTTTTTTGAGTCCATTATGGCTTTCTGCATGTGAGCTAATGGATAAAGTTGTTGTTTTATTACATAAATGAAACCAGTCCATGATAAAATAATCTTACCATATTTCTTGATCTCCTCCTTTGTCTTGGCTTCCCACCAAACAAGTGTTGCACCTTCCATTCTCAATGAATCTAGTTGTATTTTGGTGTCATCATCATGCAAAATTTGGATTCTCAAATAGACCTATAATTTCCTAATCCAATTATCTAGCCTTTATGAATTAACTTCACCATCAAACATTAGAAATTAAAACTTAACATCAAGTTTTAGAAAAGGAATTTTACCAGTGTTCTTTGAATTAGATGGCTGATGTAATGAAGATGAAGTAGAGGATGATGAGGATGAAGATGAGAGTGATGATGGTGGATTTTCATTGCCTCCATTTCCTCCATTGCCCTTCTTTGATTTATCTTCATCATTGTGACCTCCTAATGATCCCTGACCTTCCTTGTGAATTTTATATCCTTCTCCTTCTAGGCTTTCATTCCTTTCTTGATAAAGGACTCTCACCATTTTAACCATGTTAAGGAATGCTTTCCTGAACAATCTTTCTTCCTCTTTGGGATCCACCTCTTCATGGGTTTCTTCTTCTCTTGGAGGCATGCTTGATGCTGCTTCTTCTTCTCTTGGAGGTGAAAAAAGTGGTGGAGAATATGGAAATCTTGCCCTCCTTGGCTGTGGCTCACTTTAAGAACCTCTTACTTCCACCAATTTTCCTTCTCCTCTCTTAAGCTTGAGCCTAGTAAGCATGAAAACCCTTGCAAATAGTTAACAAATCATTGCACATAAAAACACCAGAGATAAAACTATAGCTCTGATACCAACTTGATCTGAAAGGAGTGTATTAGTTCTGTTGTGCTAAGTGTCCTTTCAGTTAAATAAACATGTACAAATTGTCTCCATAAGTTTGCTTAAGGTATGAGAGTTTTAACCATGAAAATTAGATGGATTAGTGAACTTTAAGCATGTAAATAAGCCTTAAAAATACTGAACAACAGTGCATAACAGAGAAAAACATTCACACATAAGTTTTACATAGTAGGCATGATGAAGCAGTTCACCCCTCTTAGGCTACATCTGCTGGTCCAACTCCCAATGGTATGTCGCTCTTTTTCATTATGCTCAAAATTTTAAATTAAATATGTTTTCAAGCCTCTAATGGTTGTTTTATCTGCACCAATGGCTCTAGAATTCTCAAATTAATCTAGGTAGACTCTTGTTTCACTAAAATTGGTCTAAAATTGACCTCCCAATGCATTTTTACCAATGATAGCTAGAAAAGCTCCACTAAATGTGGAGATAGGCAGTTAACTGAATATAAATTGATGGCTTGACCCAAAATTTAGGGGTGCGCTCCAAATATGTCGGATAGTTTAACTCAGCATTAAATGTGAGTGTTGGGGTGGTCATATGCCACCCTTGCCGAAACGTCCGCACTAACCGTTTGAACTCCCGCCATGAATGTTGGAATCGGGAGTTACGAGGTTCCACTTCAAACCTCAACCATCGCATTAAACGTTGAAAACCCACTATGTGACATCCGTTGGAGAACCTGTCAGATATGTTGGAACCTGGAGTGGAAATGTTCCGCAACCTTCACATTTGATGCCACTCCTGAATGTGAACAAGCTTCAAAACCTATCCGCCAGTGGTCACAGTTTCAAAATAGCCTTCGGTTTGATAAAATTTATGCTGCGGGTAAAACACCAATGTGAAAAAACATTGACGTGGCGGTGAAGTTTTACTGCAACGGTAAGAGTCAGGCCATGGTTCTAGGCACCAGGTTATATGGGGGGCTGGCCTCCCAAGCCCTCAACACTGAAACATTTAAACTTGAAATACAAATTTGCTTTGTAATAGGTTACAAAACATTGTATAGGTGAATTGGTAAACATACTTGCGGGTGGATATGAGGTCGGGGTTCGACCCCCATCGAATCCACATAAATATTACAACACCATTTTGAGGACACGTGGCAGCCTCTGGGTTAGCCACGTGTCGACCATCTATTAGCTCCCACATAAACCCATCAACGGTCTAGATCAATTTCGTACCATCAACATCCAACGGCCCAAATTGAGCCATGTGGCACAATTTTGTTGGTGTAATAAAAATGGAATATTCCAAGTATATTCTATTGACTGTACTTGCATGTTGATTGGGCATCCAGTCACCAAAATTTTGTTGTTTGGGAAAACGAACAGAATGCGATATCTTCCTCATACGACATTAGTTTTTCGAACCATTCACAGTGCCAGAATCGCAACGATGAGACCTTTATGGTCTCTTAGGTTCGGACATGTTTTGAGCACTTTCATTTTTGAGCATATGACTTGATCTCCTGATCATTAATTCATGGAATGTACTTGGTATGATTATGCATTGATGACTGGACTCTAAATAAGATAATGTTTATGTGTTGATATACCATATTTTACAAGTTTATATGTTCTTATGATTATGTATATACATGTATTAATTTGGTTGGTTGATCATGCAATATGTATCCTCCCCCAATTATGCTAAGGTGCGTTGGTTTTTTGATTTGATTTAAACTGACATGAGATGTCTGGCAGGAAGAAATCAAATATGGATAGAAAGCTGGTAGACTACATGGATTCCCCTTATGCATCTAATGAGAAACATGGTGTTGAACATTCATATGATTTGGCAGATACACTGAGAAGTTTGAAGGAATAGATAGGAAGTTGTAAGGCAGACAATGACAAAATCGTACAGGCACAAGAAAAACAAGCATAAGTAAATGCGAAAATCCTTCAAAGCTTGTCATATTTGCAGTGACATGGGACACTCCAGATCAGTTATGGAAAAGAGGATGGAACTAATGGTGCATATGGAAGTAGTTATCCTGGATATTACAGGTCTAGTAGATATGACACGATTAGAGATGGCATATTATTGGACACTCTGGATAGGACAGGTGACATACACATGTACTATTCTAGTTCTGGTTCTGATAGGCATCACGATCGTCATCATTATCATCCTTATAGGAGGAGTGACAGGGGTTATTTTTCGGATGAGTTCAAGAAAGTAAGGCCACCTACCTTTGATGGAGAGAGGAAGAAAACACATGATGCACATGCATGGTTGCTGGGTATGAGAAAGTTCTTCAAATTGCATGACTATTTAGAGAACATGAAAGCCAGGGTAGCCGCATTCAGTATTAAAGGTGAAGAAGACATTTGGTGGGAAGATGTAAAGAATTCCAGGGGTATTTATGAGGAGGATTTGACTTGGAGTGAGTTTGAGAGGCTATTCTGGAAGAATTACCTGTCAGAAAGGTACCATGATGTTAGGGCTAATTTTTTTTATGAGTTTCAGATGGGTTTCATGATAGATGATGAGTATACTAGCAAATATTTGGAGTTGTTGATATATGTGCCTTACCTCAAAGAGGAAAAGGCTAAGATCCAGAGATTTATCTTTGGATTTTCAGCAACATATAGAGACCAGATTGAGTTTGATGAGCATAAATCGTTGGAGGAGTCCATTCAAAATCCAAATAATTGTTATGAGCAGTAAAAACACAAAATTGAGCCTAAGCGTGATTTGAAAGGAAATGAGAAATCTAAGGGAAGGTTGCCGCCAAAGCTAGAAAGACCGCAAGATGCAGGTGAGAAAGAAAATTTAGTTCCTTACAAGAAGTTCAATGCAACTGGGAAATAACCTGGAGAGTAGAATACTGGAGGTGATAGCAGAAAATTGTTGCAGTGTTGTATATGCAGTAAGGATTATCATAAGAGGGACCATCCATAGTATCAGGGTGGTATACCCAAGATCTATAGTGCACAAGAGGCATAGATATTTGGGGATGATGGGAATAAAATTCCTTGGATTTATACATCTATGGAAAAAAGGCAGGGAGATAATCATGATTTTATTAATGAGATGGATGGTAAGGTTTGTGACCTAGTTGTTTCTATTTTGATTGACCTTGGATCTAATTATAGTTATATTAATCCTGACCTAGTGGATAAGTGTGGTTTGAGAAAATAAATGCACGCAAAATCTTGGTTAGTGCAGTTGGATAGAGGTTCGAAGAAAAGAGTTCACCATTGGGTAAGATCTTGCGCGTTTGAGTTAAATGGTATGCCTACAACAACACACTTGAACATATTTATGTTGGGATCATACACTATGCTATTGGGTATGGATTAGTTACATCTTCATAGGACCAAGGTGGATTTGTATGACAAATCCATTGAGTGCTTGGATGATAATGGGAAACCAAGAGTCTTGCAGGGAGAGAATAAAGCCACATCAGTTAGGATGGTGACAACCATGCAAGCCAAGCATAGTCGCAGGAAAGTGTGTCTGCTATTTTTGGTTCATATATCTAGTGAAAATGGTAAGGGAGTTGAGGATGTAGATGTGTTGAGAAAGTATCCAGTTCTACAATAGTTTCAGGATGTGTTTCCAACATATATTTCATAGTTTCCACCTCATAAGAAAATATACTTTTATATTGAGTTGGTACTAGGGGTTACACCGACATCAAAGGCACCTTACCAGATGAGCACACATGAGTTGGTAGAGTTGAAGTTGTAGTTGAAAGAGGTGCTTGATAAATGAAACATTAGGCCAAGTGTATCACCATGGGGTGCACCAATGTTGTTGGTGAAGAAAAAGGATGGTACTCTCAAATTTTTCATCGACTACAGGAAGTTAAAATAAAGTGACCATCAAGAACATGTACCCATTACCGAGGATCGATGATTTTTTCGGATCAACTTAAGGGAGTAGAAATGTTCTCTAAGATCGAATTGATATAAGGATATCATCAGGTACTCATCAAATAATAGGAAATCTACACGAATGCATTCAAGACCAGGTATGGGAATTAAAATTTTGTTTTAGTTCCATTTGGTTTGAATAATTATCTAGCTACATTTATGTGTTTGATGAATAGTGTGTTGTGTCCTTCTCTGTAAAATTTTGTGATTGTTTTCATCGATGGCATCTTGGTATATTCCAAGAATGAGGAGGAGCATGCAAAGGATTTGGCAAGAATTTTGAGATTGTTTAGAGAGCATCAGTTGTATTCTAATCTCATCAAATGTAGTTTCTTTCATACTTAGGTACATTACTTGGGACATGTTTTCCACAAGGAGGGAATTACAGTAGATCCAAAAAAGATAAGGGTCATCATGGATTGGGTATCTCATAGAGATGTATATGAGGTGAGATATTTCATGGGATTGACATGAAATTATCACAGATTTATTATATGATTACATCATTGCAGACGAAAGGTAAGGAGTTCGAGTGGACAGAGGAGTGTGAGGCTAGTTTTGAGCAACTTAAGCATTTGTTGATAGATGCTCTGGTGTTAAAGATCACATATCTGGAAAAATAGTTTATAGTATGTACAAATACTTGCAAGAGAGAGCTTGGTGGAGTCATCATGCAAGAGGGGTAGGTAGTATGCTACGAGTCATGGAAACTAAATGAACATGAGAAGAACTATCAGACACATGATCTTGAGCTAGCAGCTATCATACATGCATTGAAGATGTGGAAGCACTATCTTCTTAGTGGGAGGTTTTTACTAATGAGCGATCATAGTGGGTTGAGGTACTTGTTTGACTAGTCAAATCTGAATTCTAGGTAGGCTAGATAGTCGACTATGATCAATGAGTTTGATTTTGAGATAAAATACATAAAAGGTAAAGAAAATAGGGTTTTAGGTGCTCTTAGTAGACAGATACAGGTAAATCACATTGTAGTTATGAGCTCCTATGGGACACATTTATAGGATGGGATCTTGCAAGCAGGTCAGTAGGATGTTAGATATATGGATCTTAGGCACATATTGCAATAGGGTATAGGTAAATGTATAGGTACAAGTGCAAGTACCTGTATAGGTACAGGTACATGTACAAGTGTAGGTGTGGGTACAGATACATGTACAAGTGTACATGATGTGGACTATTGTCTTTCGACAAATGGATTGGTCATGTTAAGAGACAAGATATATGTGTTGGAAAATAGTGAGCTTAAGAAAGTGATCTTGAGGTAGTTTCGTGCGAAACTATATTCAGGTCACCTAGGCTATCATAAGACATTGAATGCAGTAAAGAGATTCTATTATTGGTCGAAAATGATATAGCAAAGTTCATGGCTGGGTGTTTGGACTATCTACAGGTAAAGGTAGATTGTAGGCATCCAGGTGGTCTACTATAGCCTACTGCAATTCCAAAATGGAAATGGGAGGTCATTTCCATGGAATTATCATAGGTTTTCCGAGGAAAATGAGATAACATGATTCTATCATGGTGGTTGTGGAAAGTTGATAGAGGTTGCACACGTCATTCCAGTGAAGACTACCTATTTAGCTAGCGATGTAGCACATGTGTTCATCAGGGACACATTCATATTGCATTTTGTTCCAAATAAGATCGTGTTAGATAGAGATGTAAATTTCACTTTCAATTTTTGGAAGGAATTATTTGCAAGATTGGGCACTAAGTTTTCACTAAGCACAACTTATCATTCGCAGACAAGTGGAAAGATTTAGAGGCTCAATAAGGTCTTGTAGGACATGTTGAGAATGTATGTAATGCATCAACAATGAAAATGGGAAGAGTTTCTACCATTGGTTGGGTTTGCATACAACAATGGGTATCAAGATTCATTGGGTATGATTCCCTTTGAGGCATTATATGGGCGGAGTCGTAATACTCCTATCAGTTGGATTTATCCAGTTAACCGGGTGTTGATTGGGTTGGACATGTTGGCAGACATGGAACAAGAAATGCAGGTTACAAAGAAGAATATAAAGGAAACACAAGACATACATAAGAGTTATGCATACTAGCACAGGGTATTTAAGGAGTTTCAAGTTGGGGAGCATGTTTATTTGTGCATCAAATCCAAGAAAATCTCCTTAAGGAACAGATAATGTGCCAATTTTGCACCACGGTATTGCGGGCCTTTTGATATCCTTGAGAAGATTGGACCAGTGGCCTATCGACTTGCGCTACCTCCAACAGTGAAAGTCCATGATGTGTTTCATGTTTCATTGCTTAAAAGGTATATAAAGGATGTTGATAATTTTATTGATTGGTTTTTATTGCAGGTGGAGTAATAAGGAGAATTTCAGCTAGAACCTCAGTTCATATTCCAGCGAAAGAATATCATGCTCAGGAACACAACCATCGAGAAAGATAAAGTGTAGTGAAAGCACTTTGGGCCCGATGAACCTACATGGGAGATGGTGGAGCATATGCAAGCCATGTATCCTTCGTTGTTTGTCGGTTGAGCCAAAGGAGTTTTGGTTTGGTGTTTGGTATTTGTTTGGCATATGTTTTGATGATGTTTTTGGTATATGTACTTATGTATATGGATGTAAACACCGCCATGAGCTAAGTTTTAAAGCTCCAATAATGGTATGGATGTTATATGGTCATGTTATCATGGTTTTGATTTTTAGCATGTCACTCATTGTAAATATTGCATCGAGCTAAGTTATAAATATCCATGAGTAGTATGTTTGTTTTTCAGCGGTTTTGCTAAGGTGTAGGTGTGGTTTAACACCAAGGATGGTGTTCTCCAAGGCGGAGAGTTCTATAACAGACCCAAGAAAATTTTCATGTAATAAAAGTTATAAAGAAAAAAAAAAAGATGATGGTTCAAGGGACACTTATTCCAAGCTGAATGTTGGGAAAAGTATCCTAGTGGACACCACTAGATATGCAGATATGGCTAAGGAAAATGGCAAAGGCAAAGGAAAAGGCATTAAATAGGAAAAAAGTATTTTTGGAACATTTATTTATGAAAATATATGAAAATAGGAGAAAAGTAATGTAAAAGGTCATAGGTTGGATGTGAGGAGGAATATTAAGGAAAATAATGGAAAATGAAGAAAATAGAGGCCTCATTAATAAAAAGGCTTCTGAGGATCAGTTAGTAACCTGTTGTCAGTTTAGTTTTAGATCTCTCTCATTATTCTCTCTCTCTCTCTCTCTCTTTGTCACTCTTGTATACTTAGAGTTTTCTTGGAGAAATTCATCATTATTTCAAGGAGGAGGAAGCAAGTAAAGGAAGGACAAGAAAGGAAAGGAAAGAGAATATCAAGCAGGGAAAAGTAGGATCTAGCAACTTCAGCAGGAATACTTGCTGACAACATATTGCAAGTGTCATTTAATAGCTAGTTTGGACATGCATGGTTTATGCATGTTGGTATTTGGTTATTTTGTTGTCGGTGACATGGTTTTTCCTCATTATGACTGTGGTTTTCAACCTTTCCTTGCATTTTATGGATGCCATGGTGTGTTGGGATTTTGATCTTGGTTTTGAGCTATGGATTTGTCGGATGGATTCAGAATCCAGTGAAGAGGTGGTCTCAAGGTTCATTCCAAATGGCCTAGGAATCCCTTGACCGGTTTTGGCGGGATACACAGTAAAACTTTAGGTGTCTCAGTTTAGGGCCTAGTGATCTGGGATTGGATTGTGGTAAATCCTGAGAGATAGGGAAATGGAAAATTCCTCAAGGATAGTGATGGATTCCAGATGGAATTTCCATGTTCTTCTAGTTTTGTGATCATAGCACCAGTTGGGTGTAATCACGGTATGGTGAGGGTGGAGGTGGTTTAATCTCTGGATTCCATAGGTTTTATTTTTGGATGGTTTATCCATAAGATCCCACATGCATGCTTGGAATATGGCATGGGGGTGACTGGATGAAGAGATATTTGGCTCAACCATGTCTATGGTCAGGTGGAACGTGGAAGTCCTGAACCTGGTTGGTATTTGCCTATGTTTAATGGAAGATATATTCTCTCGCTTTTGTACCTATTATTATGTGGATTTAATGGATGTATTCTAAATTTTATTTCCATGGTTATGTGTTGGTTATAAGCATGTTTAAATCATGGGTTCATGTAGAAGTTTTAATACAAATTATGTATTGCCTGAATTCTCTTGATCTAAAAATTATATGCCACTGTTAAATACAGAATCACTTCTACAAAAAATCTTGCAGAATTTAAAACACGCTCGCCAATTGCAATATCAAGAAGAAAGATCAATCACACATAACACATATGTTTTTACCGAGAACGCATATAACTAAAAACCCCACTATCATATATTATGTATATATCATGGATCATGAAACAATATCATAAAAAAATCTAATCTAAGATCTCTTAGTACAATATACAATCATCTCACACTGTCATACAAAAATTGGCAAATTCATGTGCCAATTTACTGCCTCTAGACAACCTGCCTCCACTATGCAATCCTAGTTGATGGAAATCCCTGAACGAATGGAATCCTTCTTGCCTTGACTATGCAATCCTCATGGGCACATCTAATGTGTGTGTGGTTGCATGAGTGCACCCACTAATGTCACAACTGATAGTCAAACTGTCCCTTTCACCTACATCTCAACTAGGTCTCCACTAGATCTGACATGCATGTAGTTAATAGTAGTGAAAATTCAGTTGCATGTGAGACCATTGATTATGAATTAATTAATAATTAATTCACTGATCTCTCACTAGTGTATATTCAGTTACAACTAACACAACTGAGTTTAAACCACTTAACTGAGTTTAACTACTTTACAACTCACATAACTACACATCCAACTCTGTTACAAATTCAAATCACTCAGTTACAACTAAGTCCACTTGCATGTCCCACCAACCAACCTTTGAACTCGAATTTCCTATAGCTAACTAATTTTCCACTTCAGTTAACTATTTCCAAGTGCTCATTGAGAATAGATTATTGTTTATTGTCCAACTACTATTAAGGGATAATAATAGTTGACATGCATCTATAAATAGACATGCGATCTATAAATAGAACTTACACATACATATACAAGTAGAAAATCATCTATAAATATATTTTTCTCATCATCTGTAAATAGAAATAATCTATAAATAGAATTTTCTCACGCATCTAAAAATAGACTTCCACCTAAAAATAGCCCGAGGCTCCATCCTAATGCAGGTGCATAATTTTCACTAGGATTTTCTTGTTGAATCTCAACACTCCCTCTCAACAAGAAAGGGATTATCCTTCCCTCCGATTATGTCTCTGTGGTATTCAAATTTTCTCTTAGTGAGCGCCTTCATCAGAATGTTTGCATCCTGATCTTCTGTAGGAATTTACTAAAGCAACATGATCTTCCGCTACACACAATCTCTGATATGATGATAATGGATATATATATGCTTAGATCTATCATGAAATAAAATATTAATCGAGAGTTTAATGCAACTCTGATTATCACAATAAATCACTGTTGGATCTAAATGAGAACCAAACAAACCAAGCAAGATCTTTCTCATCCAGATAGCCTCACATGCAACATGAATCGCTGCCATGTTTTCTAATTCTGCTGAACTGAGTGCCACAAATCTCTGTTTCCTGTTGTACCAAGAAACATATGTAGATATGATACTAAAGATTCCCCTGATGTGCTCTTTCTGTCTGTTTGGTTACCTGCCCAATCTACATCTGTGAAGCCATGCAACTTCACCTCATCCCCTGTCTGTACCATAATCTATACTTAGATGTGCCCCTCATGTATCTCAGGACATTCTTGCCTGCCTTCCAAAAATTCTTGGTAGGCTTAACCATCACTTGACTTTGTTGGTTAACCGCATAGCATATGTTCGGTCTCATATTCACTAAATACATTAGCGAACCCACTAACAGTCGATAGACAATAGCATCCACTACCTCTCCAGAGGTAGCATCCTCTTTCCTCCAGTTTCCTGGAAGAGGATTATCCATGGGTGTGCAGCCCTCCATGTGAAACTTACCCAGTATCTCCCTTGCATACTTTCCTTGAGACACAAAATTTTCACCATCTCGCTGCCATATTTCCAATCCAATGAAATAATGAAGGAGGCCCATATCCTTCATTTCAAACTCCTTTGCAAGGTCATCCTTGCATGAGTGTATTAGATGCTCATCACCAGTCAATATTAAATCATCAAAATAAAGAACAATGATTAAAATCTTACCCTCCACCACAATTTGGTATAGGTTTATATCCGCCTCACTTTTGGTGAAGCCCAATCCAATGAAATAGTTGTCTATCCGAGTGTACCAAGCACAGGGTGCTTTCTTCAGGCCATACAATGCTCTTTTGAGTCGACCCACATGCCACTCACTGCTGAAGAGCTCAAATCCTTCAGGATGCTCTATGTACACCTCTTCCACAATGATCCCATTGAGAAACACATTCTTCACATCCATCTAATGAATGCACCAACCCATCTGCACTGAGAGAGAAAGGATTATCCTTATGGAAGAATACCTTGTGACAGGTGCAAAGGTTTCTTCATAATCAATCCCCTCGATCTATGAGAAGCCCCATGCCACAAATTTGGCCTTGTATTTCTCAACACTCCCATCAGCAACTTTTTTTACCTTGTAGATCCATCTCGAATCTACCACTGATTTATTAACTGGCCTTGGAACAATTTCCCAGGCACTATTTCTAAGAATGGATTCATACTCCTATACCATTGCATCTATCCATGTGGGCTCCTACACTGATTCCTGAAAGGAAGATGGCTCAGTCACAATAAATTTTCTCATGAGACCCATGTATCTAGTAAATCGGTCAGGAGACTGTCTTTGTCTGTGCTGTGAAGTAGGGGCTCTTAGATTCCGCACAACATCAAGTCTCAACCTATCAGCTTCTGTGGTACACCTTCTACCTGTTCTGATGTTTGGCTCTGCGTGAGTGGACTCCTCCACTTCATAAACCTCCTACTATGGCTGATCCACATCTATAGACTCATATTTTGCAACAACCATTCCTCCTCTGCATGCAAGTCCAACTCCCTCTCAAGCAACAGCCGCATTGCTTTCCCCTCATCAAATTTTATATCCCACCGCATAATAGTCATCTTACTGTTAGGAAATTACACACGATAATTATGGGGTGTTTCTGTGTACCCGGCAAATATCCCAACTTCAACAGTCGACTCTAGCTTCTTCCTGGTGTTCTTGGTCACACGGACATATGAGCCAAAAATCTTAAAGTGTGAAACATCTGGTTTCTTACCAGTGAAGGCTTCCTCAGGTGTACTCACGCCAAGTACTCTATAAGGACAATGATTTTGCACATAAACCACAGTGTTGCATGCTTCTGCCCACAAATTCATTGGTAGGCCCTGATCATGCAACATCACTCATGCTGCACCCACGATCATTCTGTTCTTCCTCTCCGCGACCCCATTTTGCTGTGGGTTATGAGGCGCTATGAGTTCTCTTCGAATTCCTTCTTTGCTGTAGAAGTCTTTGAATTCACTAGAGATGTATTCTCCACCATTATTGCTCTGTAGAGCCTTCTCTTGCTTCCCCAAATATTTCTCCACCAATGCCTTAAACTCACAGAATTTTGATAATGTTTGATCCTTCTTCCACATGAAGAAGATCCAACATTTACGAGAAAATTCATCAACAAAAATAACATAATACTTATGTTTTTTTGTTGAAGCAACTGAGAATGATCCACACACGTATGTGTGAACTCTCTCTAGGATCACTGAAACATGGTTCTACTTTTCATGAAAGGTGGACTTTACATACTTCCCCATGGTGCAACCATTGCACTGATCTAACTAAGCAAGTGTTCCCATTGGAAGTCCACTAGATATTTGTTGCATGACTTTCAAGGCTCCATGATGAAGATGGCCCAATCGCCTGTGCCATAATTTTCCCTCATCCTGGCTCACCACTTTTTATGCCTTGCCCATCATGGAAGCATATCCATCTACCTCCAGCTTGTAGATATTATTAACTTGAATCCCTATCCTCTTGGCTTGACTCATTGTTTTATGTTGCAGGAAAGTTTTTCCATCGCTGAAACCAATGTCATAGTCTCTGTCCTCCAACATTGCGACTGAGACCAAGTTTTTTCTTCTGACCTGGAACATGCATAACATCTTCAATTGAAATCGTTTAGCTAACTCCCTCTCAAAGGTAATGGTACCAATTCCAGTCTCACTCTATCGTCCATCGTCGCCCATCTCTATATGCATTTGGAGATATTTCTCCTCCAAGTCACTAAAAAGCTCCTTATCTCCTGTCATGTGGAACGAAGCGCCACTATCAAAATACCACACTGATCCTAAAGCACTGGACACCATGCATGTGATCAAAGAGAATTCAAGTTCAAATTGCAAGGAAAGGGCCTCACCAGCTGCAACTCCATCAACATTCTTGTTTTTATTCTTCTGTAGACAGTTAGTAGCGAGATGCCCATGTTTGTGACAATGAGAACACTTCACCATGGACAAATCCAACTTCTTCCCTTTAGACTTGGATTTTGAATTTAATTTCTTCCCCTTCCCCTTCATTTCCTTGGCATCCAAAGAAAAATCCTCTTCATCATCATGCTTTGATGAAGAGCCATCTCTGGTGTTCCACCTGAACTCCTCCTGTACTAGATCTGACCACAATCGTTCCTAATCCGATAGTTTTTCTCATCCATTGACAGAGTCTTCATAACTATGCCAACTCTTAGGAAGTCCCAAGAGATCCAAGCTCACCATATCATCATCAACAATGGTGATTCCCACACTCCCCAGTTCATCCTGACATTGGACAAACTTTGTGAGATACGTTGGAATGTTGTCGCCCTTTTCCATCTTGATCTTCCTAAGTTTATGCGCCAAATTCCTATGGTTGCTATTTCTTTGGAAAATATTCGTCAAAGCCTTCCACATAGCATATGGTGTGGCTTTACCATGAAGGCTTGAGATAATGTGGTCTTGCACTCCTTCCAACATAATCCTCCTTGCCTTTGCCACTTTATTTTTCCATGCATCAAGTAATGCAACATCTGTCAAAGTGGGCTTAGGAACATCATTGTCAATGAACTCCTTCAAGCAATTATCTTCGAGCACCGCCTCCATCTTGTCCTTTCAGGAAATGTAATTCGAGATTCCCTAGAGTGCATACCCTAGCCTCAAGCCATTGAAAGCCATTTCGATGTTTAGTCAACTGTAGCACTAAGAAAATATTTCTAAAAATTCAGATTCTTTCCACCAATAAACTCATCTCCTGCTTCAAAATTGCAATCTTCTGTGCTCTGATACCATGTAGAAATTTTAATACAAATTATGTATTGCTTGGATTTTCCTGATCTAACAATTATATGCCACTGTTAAATATAGAACCCGTCAGTTCTAGAGTGTGTAATTTAAAACATGATCACATCAAAATATCAAGAAGAAAGATCAATCACACATAACACAGACAGCCACTGGTGAAAGCATAAATATAAAAACCCCACTATCAAATATTATGTATATATCATGGATCATGAAATAATATCATACAAAACTCTAATCCAAGAGCTCTCAGTACAATATACAATCGTCTCACACTGTCATACAAAAATTGGAAAATTCATGTGCCAATTTACTGCCTCCACTATTGTTGGTGAGGTAAATCCCCTTTGCGGACATAGGCGATCCCACTAGCCCTAGAGTGGTTCTAGCCACAAATGAGACAAGCTATAATATCAATTCCTAGTTAATGAATGGATATATATTCGATAGATGACTTACCGGAGGTCCTACGCAGTTGTTGTCGTCAGAAAGAGTGGCTGCCTCTTGCTCCTGGTTTGACAGATCATGATCCGCTTGCCTTCACGCCCAGATACCTACACATACACAAGAAACAACGACGATATACAACATATTATTTCACATTCGTAACTATCAGTGAGTCGAAGAAGACTAAATCAATTACATTAAACAAACATAACACAATGATGGAACCAATACCATAGTCAAGCATATTAATGGAAGAAAGGAAGAGTACAAACAAGCTTCAACGTTGCGGTCTCCTCCAACAGGGTTCCAGCAAAGAGCGTCTCACAAAGGCTCGTTGGGAATTTGGACAAGGCTCTCTCTACAGAATTCTCCTTGGTTCTACCTTCTCAATAGAAATTACTCAGCTATAGTATCTCTTCTCCAAGTTCAGCTTCTTGGCTACATGTTCAGCTAGATTTCATAAAGGGAGAAGGCCTATTTATAGAGGGAGAGGGAGAGGTTAGGATACCTATAATAATGGAAGGGAGACCTATCTTCAAGGAGTGTTCCATGGGAGGAGGAAACCACTACCTAAAGAGGGAGATCCGTGGCTCATCAACTTAACCACTTCCTGTGACTCATCCCTGAGGTGGTTAGAAGGAAAATTCTGCCTCTATTTTGTTAAAAAACATTCCCAAAATAGCTGGCATGGGCACAACACAAAGACAGAGTGCCAGGTTGCGCGGTCTCTAGTGTACATCCTCCACATTGGTGCGAGGGATGAACTGGCTACCTGCGCCAAGGCCAAAACACAGGTTTTTATGGGCTTTTTGAGGAAATGTTCAACAGGAGAAATTATGTCCTTATGAAGAAGGATGCAAAGAAGGTGTTTATAGCGAATTACACTACTCACAGATCACGAGAAAGACCCTCCAATATGCGGGGCGAGGGATTGCAGGGATGGTGAAAAAATACTCTGTAACAAATTCCCCCTAAAGCATGAGGTCGGAGAGAGAGGGAGGGGTGAAATGATTTATGAGAATGCGCTTGACCCAAACACTGATGTCATAAGACCTGCAAGTACGAATACAACTGATACATCTGATATATGACATGTAGCATGGGCACAACCATCCATAATAGAGGATAAAAACAATGAGATCCGTGGTATGGACACAACCATCCAGCAATAGGGATCAACAAATAGACTCAGGTATGGTCGCAACCATCTAATCAAAAGAGTCATATAATAAGTCATAATAATCCACAAAGAACCCGCAGCCTGGATTTCATCAGACAAAACCCAGGGTCTTGCGCTCCATCTCGACCCAAACAAAGTACAAATTCGAGCATGAGAATATGTAAGATAAAGTCGAACATGCAAGAAAATCGTTTGATTACTAGCCAATAATGAAAGCCGTTAAAAGATGCGAGAGAAACCACTAATGATGACAATGGCTCTCAAGATACCAAAGGTACAATCCACAGAATGTGAACAGTGATCTAATGTCGAACACCTGCAGAGTTAGTCAATCGAAGACCAATGATGTGGTCCTTACGTTGAATGCAAAGAACCTGCCATTGAGGCATGTAGGCTCCAAGGTACTTGAAGGGAGTCTCTAGATCAACTTCCTAGATAATGAGCTGGAGTCGACAAGAAGTGACCTTGATCGAAGGTGGGCCATAATGTTTCCCACATCATCGACACGAGACAGAGGAATATGATGTTTGTGAGTCAAGACCAATAGAGAATCAGAGGGAGGTTGAAACTTCAAAGGCAAACTTCTCTTGAACATATTGGCGGCACGACACTGGATTTGGCAGTATTTGACATCAAGGGATCTAAGGTCATGGTGACGTGGAAAAGAGCAGATGAGTGGTCAAAAGAGATTACCCAAACCCATGGAGGTAAAAAAATGAAGAAGTGAGATGTCCCCAACCCAACATGAATGCAGACAAGTGCCATGTTCAAGAGCGGCATACTTCCAACACGACTATAATGTGGTTCCATTTTCCCCCACCATTTCTGGCGAGTACCCCAATTATTTTTGAAAAATAGCTTGAAGGGGATAACATATGCTTGCGATGTAAGTTTGTCCTTCAAACAAATCCAACCTAGTACGTTTTATGAGCCCTAGGAAGGAGGAACTCGAGTAACGTCATAACAATGAAGTCCGATGTCATCAGGTTTTAACGAGTCTGACAAAGGGAGAACTTGGCACCTTTTCATGTTTTAGAGAGTTTGAAAATAAGGCGGAAAATAAAAATCCAGTAGTCCCTTTTCGTAAATGGTCTCACAGATCCGAAAAGGTAGAAAACTGTCTGAGAGAACCTCTTAGTCGCGATAGGCTAAGGTATTCCTTTTTTGTAAATAATCTATCCCATCCCGAAAAAGGGGTAAACGTATACTGGGTAGATATAATTTCACAGCCAATTTAACGAGTTCAAAACAACAAGCGACTTGGCAATATTTTCAATTTTAGAGAGTCAGAAAAGAGTTGAAAGGTGACTCCAGTAGTGACTTTTTCGTGTTTTTACCGAGTCTGAAAAAGTATAAAATACAACTCGTTTCTTCGTCATAACCATGTGAAAACCTGTTGTTGCACAAAAATACGTGTGTAAAACGTATTCCTCGAAAATAATATGATAAAATAATCGACTAATATGTTTTAAAACCTAATTTAAGATTTTGAAAAGTTATAAAAGACCGTAAGTGGTAAAAATTATTTACTTTGCACTTTTACCTCTTTGCAAAGCAACATTGACCCGTTTTCCTTGCGATCTTGTGGCGACGATTGCGAGCGATCCAGTGAACCAATCTTGATTCCGTCAGTTCCAGGTAAGAGACAACATCATTTTCCATCTTTTGAGCTAAATTTTGTTACATTTAATTGTCATTTTGAATCCTTTAGGGGAGGATTTGTCAAAACTAGGGCATCGCGGTTGGCACGGGTTTCAGGCACGGACCCACGCCAATCGACCCTTTTTTAAATAGGGGTCATGCCTAGTGGTGCGACTATTAGCGAAACAGTCACGCCAATCGTGCAACCCAAAATATGCCTAAATTCAAAGAAAATGCAACCATTTGCTTGCAAATTTTGATGCCTAAGGAGACTTACAATGCTCATATGAACAATGTGTGCAAGTACCAAGCAGAAAAGATGGTAATTGAGTGGAAAGAGAGATAACACAATGAGGAGGATGAAATATCCATGGAGAATGAACAATGCATGAATTCCCTCAGAAATTGTGGGCTAAAGAAATTCTTCTTGAAACCGTGCCTCTGGGCTCAGTTCGAATTGATTCAGTATTTGATAAGAATTTGGGATGAAGATCAAGAAAAGTTTGTGCTTCGGGATCAGGAGCTTGAACTCGAAGTCTCTGATGTGTATTTTATCTCTGGGTTGTCGCATAGGGGTGCACTCCCTATCTTGACCGGTACTCATCCTTCCAGGGAAAGCATGGCAATGGTAATTGAGAGGGTGTGCCAAGGGGCACGAAAAGGAACAAGGAGTGGAAAAGTGGACATCCAAACCATCCTTGATCTGGCACTAAGAGTATTTCTACACACTATCACGCGGGATGTAGGATCGCAAGCACCGCATGATGCCACAAAGACATAACTACTTCTTGCCTCAGAGTGCATGAACCCGACTCTCTTCAACTAGGTCGAGGCCGTGACTATCAATATCAAGCGGCAACTCACTAAGTGCAAGAAGAACAAACTAAATCAGTTTGGGTATGAATCAATTCTGGTATCATTCTTCTTGGAACAACTACCCATATTCCAACGTCAGGAGGTTATTATCCCAATGACACCACCCAGAGAGCCACGGATGGCTTGATGGGCTGCACTGATGCCTAAAGAAGGAGATGGCCAACAGATGTCCTGGAGGCCAGAGTTTTTTGATTGGCTCCATCGACAATTGATTGTCATGGAGGATTGGCCCTACACTGGCACAGACTTCACCGGTGATCCAGGCCTCCTGCTCCCGAAGGGAGAGGATTTGGATGAAGAGGTCAGTGAGACTCATTTTTTATTTTCATGAGTTTATGATTTTTTTGGGTATATATGCATGTTATGATAGTTACTCTTATATGTATGCAGATGTTTTCCCAGAGCATCCTACAGGTATGTCGCTGATAGCGAGGCGAACTCCCCGTGATTTCGATCCTCATGGTGAGGGCAGTGACGAGGAGATAGTACAAAACCTGGAAGGGATCACTCATGGGATTCTAGACTATGCTCATTTCGATGATGTTCCTCGAGCCTATCAGAGGCACACTGTAGGGGTGTCGAGTCATATACACTGCTTGCTGAGGAAGTTGGTACGGGCGGTGATGTCTTATCATGAGCACCATGCCGATTAGGAAATTAGGCTTTTATTTCTGCACATTTTTGAGAGACATGTTGTCTCGCGATGTAACCGAAACATACATATATATTTTTTGGGTTTTATGATGCACACGTTGCAAAAAATTGATATATATATATATATATTTATATATATACATTTATTTTCTACATGGGTCTATTTACATATGATGATGTTTTATAAAGAGCACAAATGTCTATCTAGCACAATGTTAGCTATTGCATCAGTTAATGTATTCATTCGTCTTGGTATATGTTTATATGTGATGAAATAAAAATGTCTTTCAAGTAAACAAATACGCAAATACAATCTCAAAATGCATGGGTTTCGAACTGAATAATGACCGTTAAGTTGAAGAACAACAAGTTGCGAATCCAGATTCACAAGCAATGCGTGTATGCAAAGGTTAACTGCCTCGGTTAATAGTTCCAAAATAGCACTATATTTAGCGACATTTTTTGTAGTTGTTCCTAGACAAATACCTTGTAAGTTAATCAACTCACCAACAGGATCATAAATTATCTAGGCTGCTGAAGACAAGTTCTTGGTACTGCGGGAAGCACCATCCGCGAAACCGACATAAGGGGAAATAGACATCTGCATAACAAACAAGACCCAATAAGAAGAAAAAATCTCACAAAGCACATCAAACCAAAGCATGCAAAAAAATGAAAAAAATCACCTATGTACACATATCATGCATGAATGACCCAATAATAATACTTTTTTTAGGTACAACCCATTTCTGGGCTGTGCTAAGGGACAACCTTCATAATCAATAAGCTCATAAGCCCCATTCTGTAACACACATTTGACGATGTGGGGCCCATGCCACATGGGTTGGAATTTACCTGCCCCCAGCTTGTCATGAGCTTGGTTGTATAGGAAAACGAGGTCACCTTCGATAAAAGAACGAGGGGAAACTGTTTGGTCAAAATGAGCTTTGACTCGCTTCTTCTATGCTTCGATGACCAAGGCAGCTAAGCAACGAATTTCATCCAATCTCTCTAAGTAGAGGAGATTTTCTTCCTCAGGCGAAGTATTATGTAGTAATTCCACAGCTAATTTGAGTGAAGGGATTTCACATTCAATCGGAAGAGTGACTTCCAAACTGTACACCAACTGAAACGGGGTAAATCCGGTCGCACTCTTAATCGACGTCCGGTAAGCCAAAAGAGCTGAGAACAACATGAGATGCCAATTTGATTTATGGATCCCAATTGTTCGTTGAAGCATTGTGACAAGGACTTTGTTTACGACTTCAACTTGGACATTAGCTTGAGGGTAATAAGGCGTTGAGCTGTCGTGGCACATACCCAACTTAGACATCAGCTCCGCCATCATATAGTCCCGAAAATGAGAAACATGATCGGCAATGATGGCTTGAGGGACACAAAACCGAGCAATAACATGATTGAATATGAATGCCCCGCTGTCTTACCGTCCGCAACCAGTGTAGGCATTTCTTCGACCCATTTCATAAAATAATTGACAGCGACGATAATATAGGCATGCCCCTCGGCCGAACGAGGGTTACGTGTCATAAAATTGATGCCCCATTTGGAAAAAGGACCAATGGTAATGACAGGGTGTAAAGGAATAGGTGGCGCACGCATCTTCCGTTGATATATCTGGCACACATGGAATTTGCGTACTACGACAATGCAGTCTTTAAAAATGGATGGCTAGAAATAGCTAGCACGAAGGATCTTCTGTGTGGTGGCATAACCAGACATGTGACCACCACAGGTGCCACTGTGGCAATCATTTAAAACTTTTTTCAGCTTCCTCAAGGGTCAGACATCGATGGAGTACAGAATCGAATCCAACACGATAAAGGGTATCTCCGATAATACGATAAGGTTGCGACTGATGATGAATGCGGCGTCGAGCATCTTTCATTGACTCAAACCTAAAAGTAGAAGTCTGCAGATACACGATGATATAACTGTAGCACGGATCGAGGGTGCTAATCAAGAAAAGAGTTTCATCTGGAATATGATCCTTAGAATGAGAAGGAGCAGATTCGACGGGGAGAGAACAAATCAAATCAGTGAAAACAAGTGATTTCTTGGATATGGCTGTAGTAAAATCTAAATCAAAATCTTGGAGGATAACAATCCACTTTGAGTATTTTCCCCCCAGCAACTGCCGAGACAGAATATAAGTCATGGGGTTACAATCAAAAATCATGGTCACCGTGCGTAAAAGGATATAATGATGAAAACGCTAGATGGCCTGGACTGCAGCCAACACTAACTTCTCGACATGTGCGTAACATGTTTCAGGGTCGAGAAGGTTTCGAGACAAGTAATAAATGACATGCTCATTACCGTCATCATCATCTTGAACCAAAACCATGGCGATCGTACTGAAGGCGGTAGCTAGGTAGAAGGTGAAATCACGATGGTAATTCAAAGGACATAATAGAGGAGCGTTGACAAGTAATGTCTTAAGCCCATCAAAAGACTGCTGAGAAATATCATCCCAACGGAAAGGGACGTCCTACTTTCAAGGTTGTGTGAATCCTTTTGCTACTTCAGCGTAGTTCGGGATAAAACGCCGTAAAAAATTTGCTTTCCCTTGGAGACTCTGGAGCTGGTGTAATGAGGATGGAGAGGGGAGATTAACAATAGCCTCAACCTTAAGTGAGTCAAGGCGAATTCCGTCTTTAGATACGATAAACCCTAAAAGTGTATTGGAATCGACATTGAAGAGGCATTTATGCGGATTGAGCCGAATGTTGTAGCATATACAACGAAGAAAGATCTAGCGGAGATGGTCCGGGTGGTCTTTTCGCGCAGTTGAATGAGCCGGAAGGTCATCCAGGTATGGTTGAAAAATATGATGAATATCATGAAAGGAATAAGACATGGCACGCTAGAACGTAGCCCCAACATTCTTCAAGCCAAAAGGGAGTTTCTTATACACGAAGGTTCCCCAAGGACAGATAAAAGCGGTCTTGTGTTAATCGTATGGGAGAACATTGATCTGATTATAGCCAGAAAATTTGTCCATAAGGGAAAAAATTTCACTCCCCGCACAATCGTCAACAATCTGATCCATGAAAGGGGTGGGATAGTTATCCTTAGGACATGCCTGATTAATATCGTGATAATCAACACAGACACAAATTTATCCCTGCTTCTTATCCACAGGAACAATATTGGAAACCCACTCTCTCAGAGGAATAAGATAAATGAAACCCATTTTGAGAAGTTTTTCAACCTCAACTTTGATGGCGGAGGCTTTTCGAGGATGCACTGGACGAAGACGCTGGCGAATAGGCTTCGCACCTGGGTAGGTGGGAATCTCGTTGTTACACAGTAATTTGTCACCATCCCCAAAAATCCCCATCTTGCACATTGGAGGGTCGTTTCTGTGACCAATAAATAGTGTCATGCCTTGCAAATACCATCATTGCATCCCTTTCCATGAGGACAACATTCCTTCTGTTGATCATTTCCTGAGCAGACCCCTAAAAACACCTGTTTTTGCCTTGGCGCTGGTAGCCCATTATGTCCTCGCGCCAATGGGGAAAATTAAAACTGAGCCCGCGCCAATTGGCGTTCTGTCCCAGTTAAGCACCTGTGCCAATCTGCTCATGGAAAGTTTTTTAAAAAAAGAGGCGAAGTTTCGATTACAACAACTTCGTGGATGAGTCATGAGGAGTGGTTTCGACTGAATAACCATGACCTTCCTCCTTTGGCCTCTTGTTTCCACCTTATGGGGAACCTCCCAAGGGATAAGGCCTCCCTTCCACTATTGTAGGGATCCCAACCTCCTCCTCTCCTCTATAAATATATCCTTCATCCATTGGTGAAGGGGCTGAATGGTTGAGTCTCCAAGAGCCTTAATAGTCCTCATAGAGCCAAATCAGCAGCAAGGAGATTGACAATTGAAGAGAGAGGCTTGCCCCCATTCCTGACAAGCTTTACTGAGATGTATTTCGCTGACGACCCGCCGAAGGAAGGTTCAGCGTCAGAGCCAAGTTGTATTTTCCTTTATATGAATTAATGATAAGCGACTATTGGTTATGGTTCCACTCGTATTGTTCATTATGATCATGAGTTGTGTCTTCTCTAACTGATACATAATTGCATATATTGGGTTTTACGCTTGTTTTTGTCATGTTTCTTGTGTGTGCAGGTGTTCGATCGTGGTAAGCGAGAGGATTGTGATTTGCTGGAGCAAGGAAACGGTAGCGCCATCTTCTCTACGAACAACAGTGTTAGACTTGAGGTAGGCCTTCGTCGCAATTTGGTCTATTGCAATTAGGAACTTGCACCTTAGCGTGATACGATTGTTGCTAGACCCGATCTGGGCTAGTAGGGATCGCCTCTATTCGCAGAGGGGATTTACCTCTACAACAAATTGGTGACTCCGCTAGGGAGTTAGCTTGTTGTTTGCTTTATAAACTACAGACGGAGCCTGAAGTTAGCCAGATAGCCTTCGAAATGCACTTGCTTTGCATTAGAAAAATTAGATGAATGCTACTTCAGTCAATCTCCGATCTAGTTTATGAACTGAACACTTGGAGTATTGTCTTGTCTTTTCGGTCGATTCTTGACTTTACTTGCTCAATCAGCTCTTTTGGCTGGCTCTTTTCGTGTGTTTGGCTTTTGGTTTAAGCTTCAACATCACTGGTCTGCTTCTTGGATTGCTTTATTTTATTTTTTCTTAGTAAACTCGACTGGCGCGCTTATTAGCCTGATAGTTGCGCCCATTGGCGCATGTTTCCAGTGTATTACCCGCGCCAATCCTGTTCTGGCGCTAGATTCCGCTTGACAGTCGCGCCAATCCTGTAAGGTGCTAGGGTTTACTCTGTTTTGAGCTTTCTGAGCTTGACCCATGTGTTTGGTTTCATTTTTACGACTGCCTGAGTGTTCTGGAGCCTTGTTTGACTGACTGCGACCTTCATCCTTTGGCTATTTGCCCTCTTCTATCGATTTTACATTCTAGCCCTAGGGAATCTAGGTGCTATTGTGCGTCGAGCCTCCCTTGGGAGTTTGTGGTTTCTATCTGTTCAGTCAACCTTGTGATTGCTTCTTTGCATTTGTTTGGTGGTTTTCTATCATTTTATCGCGTTATTTGAGTGATTGGCTTCTTCTTCATTCGAATTCCGCTTTGTCTTACTTTGAGCCTAGATTACATGGTTCATTTGAGTCTTGGAGATTCTGCTTGAAGTGGTGAGTCTGGTCTTGGTTGGGAGAAATTCTTTGTTTTTTCATTTTCAGGTGTTGGCGCTTGTTGTCAGTTAGCAACCCGCGCCAATTGGTCATTGGCGCTACTTGTCAGTGAGAAAGTCGTGCCAGTTGGCGCTAGTTTCACTTACCAAAGTCGTGCCAATTTCAGGGTGTGTGAAAATTGAGACTTTTTCCCTAAATCCTTCACCAGTGTGTCTTTCCCTTTTGGTATTTTCACTGTATGAGCATAGATTACATTGCTCATTGTTTGAAATGTCTTCTGTCTATGATTGTTTGATGTAAAAGGGAATGAATGCCTTGTTTTGATCTCATGCTTTAGAAGTCCTCTTTGTGTTTTGTCACCTTTTGAGGAATTTCGTTACAAAGTGTTTTGAAACAACGATTGCATTCTTAGTGTTTGATTACATCCTTTTTGCATTCATCCTTCCATTAAGAAGATTTGCGTTCTTTTAGTTTTCGTCTCATAGTTTGCGTTTCGTTAAAATGCATTAGGTCACATTGCATTGAAATGTATTTTTTGAGATCCATCATTGAACTTAGATTACATTGTTTAATGATTGAAAACTATAAATCGCTTTGATTGCATCCTCTTTTATTAAAAGCATGCATTAAGTAGATTCTCATTTCATCGAAAAATGCATTGAGTGCATTCTTATAATTTGAAAAGGAAAAGGAAATTGTGTGTAGATTACAATTGCATAGTTTTCGAAAAAGAGGATTGTGCATAGATTACATTGCATTATTCGCATCGTTGAATGTTTGAAATTACTTTTGGATAGTGAAAGTCATCTAGTTTTGGAAAATTTCGTTTACAGTGTTGTTGTTTGTTGCATCATTGTTTGAAGCTCTTCCCTTAACTAGATAGCATTCATCGAATTGAAAACTTTTCTTTTCTCATATAGCTGCATATAGGAGATTTTGAGACATAACACTCGCTAGGGCCTGAAAACTGAAACATAATTGAAGATTAACATTAAAATCTATTCAATTTACACTAAGGCAGCATTGGAACATTAACAAAATATTTAGAGGTCTAGGCTAGAGACGTGTTTCGGCGTCTTTAAACCTAGCAGTTGTCGTTCGCCTCTTGGCTTTAGACAACACTAGTACGGACTTGTGCTCCCCATACCGTCGCGTATATAAAGGGAGACCCCACTAGGTTTCCATCCTTTATCCATAGGAAGCTGAGTTTGCCGCCCTATACCCGTGATACACCGGACACAGCATTCGGGGATATTGCCTGCATGTACGTTAAGTCCTTGGTTGATTTCTCTTTCATTCTGAAACCAAGGTGTATATTGCAGTTCACGATTATTTGGTACACACTTTGCCTAGAATTCCTGAGCAGTCATTTTGATCTTATCTGACTCCTTAAATTTGAAAATATTATCAAGCGCTTGTCCTTTCACGCTTGTTTCAAAACTGAAAGAGATAGAGTCACCTTTCATCCATTTCTCAACTCTTAAAACATGAAATGGTGAAGTTTCTAAGTTTCAATGTGGTAAAATAAATCACTCGCGATCACATGCCCTTTTAGAGTTTGCTCGTTGGCCGTTTGATTGTGTGCCTTGGTTTTTAGCTCGTGTGCGGTTTTGAGTTGTTGATGGAAAATTTTCTGGAGTTCACCAACCAAGGAATCCCCTCCGAAGGGAATCCTGGTCCTTTTCCTCCTTTTGGAAATGTTGGCGCTCCTTATATGGCAATGTTGTCCCTTCCTGGGTTAACTTTTGGGTTTCCTGTTTGGTTTTTTTCAACCTCTGTGGTCTTGAATGTCCCGGGTACTGTTCAATCAGTTCCTCCACCTGAGCAACATCATGTTGATTCCAAGGTGGACCTCTCCCCTTCTTCGCCTGTTTCTGCGTCCTCCTCTTCTACTTCGCCTGGTGAAAGTTTGGATTCGAGTAACCGGGTGGCTAAAAAGAAGAAGAAGAAGACAAAGAAGAAGAAGTCTGATAAGTGAGAGGCTAAAGCTGCAGTTACTGCTTCTGAATCATCTCCTCTTGATAAACCTCCCAACCTTCCACGGAAAGTAAAGTTCCCTTGCATGTTGTGCACGAGAGACCATCTTCTTCGAGACTGCCCTAGCATTCCCAAGGTGCTCGAAGTATGGTCCAACGGTCGTCCGCCGTTGCCTTTGGCTTCCGGGAGTCAAGTTGGGGGCACGTCTTCAGCTAGTGCCGGTTAAAATCTTAAGAAGCAGGGTAAGCTTGCCAATCCCTGTAAGTTGTGTGAAGGGCACCATGCCATTCACCTTTGTCCATATATGGATGAAGCCAAATGAGTTTTGGACAACTTAACCGGTTCTACACCATGCCTTCCAGCTGGTTATAATCGGCTTTCTTTGATTCCTCCACCAGATGATCCTACGATTGGTCAAGAGTTATCCTTGGTCAATCCCACTCCCCCAGAAATTCAAATTCAGGAATCCGTTCCCGACCAACCATTGGTTGTGGGATTGGTTGAGTTGGCCCCGTCCATGGTGCACCAGGTCTTTTCTGTGGAGAGTGGATCCCATACCCCTCAGGTTCTTCTTGTTTCTTCAGATTCCTCGGATTTGGAGAAATATTCTCCTGTCCCCATATCTCAAGAAGCTGCTCCTCCGCCTCCCGTGATGGAGGTCCCAGAGGATACTCTCCCCGCCTTCGAGATGGAGGTCATGGAGGATGATCCTTCTTCTTCTGTAATACCAGGGGAAGACCATCTCGCTTCGATGGTAGCCCCTCCAAGTAGTTTGGTCGCTTCCTTCGATTGGAGTCGATTTGCAGGATACCGCCTTTCGTCTTATGTGCCTTTTGAGATCACAGTAAAAGCTTTTGGTTTGGTCGTACCCAGCACCATTATAGATGAAGGTGCGTCTATTAGTGTTCTATCCTCAACTACTTGGCAAGATTTTGGCTCACCGCTGCTTGCGCCTGTTACGCAGAATCTATTGGCATTTAACAGAAGAACAAGTCAACCCTTAGGGATCCTTCCAAGGTTACCTATTAATTTGGGAGGTAAAACTGTCCATTTGGATGTGATGGTTGTTCCAGGCCCCTTGGACTTCAATCTTCTCTTGGGGCGCGATTACACCTATGCCATGGGATCGCTTGTCTCCTCCCTTTTCCGTGTGGTCTGTTTTCCACATGAAGGACGGATCGTGACCATTGATCAGCTTTCGTTCTTTGGTCCTGATTTGGCAAATGGTCTGCCATCATCCCTACCTGGTTTTTATCCACCTGTTGTATCTGCCCCACTGCAGGTCAAATATGTGGCTACCTACCCCGTGCCTGTACTCAGTGATAGTGCCATTGTGCATCAGGTGCTGGGGGCATTGGGTCCTGACCTCCAGGATGTTTTCCTTCCATCGGGAGTGGAACTCTTGGAAGACATGACTTCTTGTTCATTATGATGAGGTCTATCAGAGCATAGTTCGTTTTCTTGTGTCAAGCTCCTTAAAAAATGAAACAGACTCCTTGGAGCAGAGTTCCTTGTCTTGTGTCAAGCTCCTTAAAAAATGAAACAAGGTTTTCGGAGCAGAGTTCCTTGTCTTGTGCCAAGCTCCTTAAACCATGAAACAAGGTGTCTTAAGGATAGTTCTTTTAATGTGTCAACCTCGTTAAAATAATGAAACACATTCTTGTTCAATTCGAGTCTTTGATCAGATCTCGTAAAATCCCAGTCGAGTCTTTCTTAGATCTCGTAACTTGAACCTTCACTCCCTCCATCTATTTACTCAAGTGCATGGACTGAAGCTTGGGGGGCATGTACCTCGAATTGAGTCACCATGCTGGGGGCATGCTTACTTTTTCAAGCATAGTTTTTTTCCATTTCAAGCTTGTGTAAAAATGAAACCGGTTTCAAGCATAGTTTATCTTTGTTTCAAGCTTGTGTAAAAATGAAACCAAATTCAAGAAAAGTTTCCTTATTTCAAGCTTGTGTAAAAATGAAACCATTCCCATTTTACCTCTTGTGATTGTCATCTCATTAGCCTGTGTTTTCCAGATGAACCTTGGTTTTCTCACTCCATCATCACTATCTACTTGGCCGATCATATGCCTTCACTTGGTTGTTTCACCCATTCCTGAGGAACCACTGTGATGAGTGGCTTGTTAGCCAACCTCTTAACCTTTATTTGTTCTGAGCAGTTCCACCATTACCGAATCCAGTTGCTACCCTTTATACCACTTGTTCCTCTAGGAGGAGTCAACTTTCAGCTCTTTTCTGACTCTCTAAACATGAAAAGATTGTCGAGTCCCTTGTCGTTTCGATCTCGTTAAAGTGGTTGCGAAACGACATCTACCCAGTATAAGTTTACCCATTTTTCGGGATGGGATAGATTACTTACGAAAAAGGAATACCCTAGCCTATCGCGACTAGGAGGTTTTCTCAGACATAGTTTTCTACCTTTTCGGGTCTGAGGAACTATTTAAGAAAAGGGACCGTTGGAGTTTAATTTTCTGCTGTCTTTTCAAACTCTCTAAACATGAAAAGACATCGAGTTCTTCCTTTGTCAGACTCGTTAAACCCTGATGACATCGGATCTAGTCGTAATGACGATATTCGATTTCCTCCTTCCTAGGGCTCGTTAAATGTACTAGGATGGATTCGTCCGAAGGACGGACTTATATGACAAGCGTATGGTATCCTCTTCAAGCTTGTGTAAAAATAAAGAGGTACTTGCCAGAAATGGTGGGGAAAAATGGAACCAGTATCATCGTCGTGTCGACAGTATGTCGCTTGTTGATCATAATTCGTTTCCTATAAAATTTCACAGGCAATCTGGCTCAGAGCTCTCAGATTCCCCCTTTCAGCCTTGGAAAATCATTCTCACGCCCATTGTTACAATTTTCTGCCTCCAAAACACATTATCAAAGGCTGGAAATTCATATTTGAAAATATTCGAGGCATAGCTCCTTCAGCCCTAGCCCCCTCCATCCCGTTCTCCATGTAACCTGGGCACCAGGCCGAGTGCTAAAACCAGAGGCGCTTATCACGTATGTATATCGGGCGCACCCTCAGCCATTGATCTATACAGATTGAATGGTATTCGCGATCCTCCATTCATCACCCAAAACCGCATCTCAGCCATTCGATCTAACTATGAAAATCAACGGTTCGTGATACGCCTGTCCTAGTGGTCCCCGTGCCCAAAACAATGTTCAAAATTGGGTGGTTTATATCGCACCGCTTTTCAGCGGCAGGCGGTATTCTTCAAAACGAAGCGATTCCACTCATTCCCTGTCACGTGTCTCCTCGTACGGCCCCGAAACCGCTCTCCATCGCGCATTATCGTTCAATCGAAGTCACGCAGCGATATTCATCACAGTCATCCGATCTGAGGGCCTTCATCTGATGACTGTCGTGCTCCGAAGCTGCATGAGGTTTAACCATAAGCAAATTACGTCCTAGGCCCACTATCTATCACCCCCGTCACTCTTTCAACCGTCGATCTCCCCCCGAGATCGAACGGTTAAGATTCCATCATTATCGCTATTGACCGGTCTCATTGTCAGCGCTCCACGTCATCCTTTCCACATAATCTTTCATACATACACCCGTCGCCCGCTCCACGTGTCTATCACACTTTTCTCTCGATCATTCATATACTCTATTCATGTGTTATATTCTAATGTTTACATTTTAGCTCTGGCCAACCCTTCTGCCATTATTTCCACTCCATTTTCTTCGTCACCACCCTGCATATTTCCGCCGCTCCATCATGTCGCTCTGTTACACAGTCGCTTCCATTTCATTGTTGTCCCCCATGCATTTGTTTTCTTCACAGCTTTGTGTGTTTTGCAGGTTGACATCGAAAGAGAATTATCATAATTTGCAGCATCCATTACAAGAGCCGAGCACACGTCAAAGGATCATTTTTTAGAGAAGAATTATGAAGAAAATCCTCCGAAGCCGAATCGACAAGACTCCAATTTAAGAGGTAGGGTTCAAATTTGTCAAACCCTGCAGGGACATTCAAGGCACCGATTTCACAGATGAAGATATCAATGGGACAGATAAAGAATATCAGTAATCAACAGAGAATTAAATACAGGTAGCTGAAGATTTTGGAGGCCTTGTCCTAGCCTTTGGAAGCAGAGTACCAAATTGAAGATCCTGCACATCATTTGAAAGATCTATACACAGAAAACAATGTACTCAAGGATTTATTTCAACAGAGTTTTCTTTCCAGGAAAGGACAGAATGTTGGTATGGTTATCCCTATATCGTGTTCCTGAAGAGATTTTCACCTAGTGCATTTATTTCAGTTAGCAGGCCACAAAGTACAAACAACACAGCGCCGTCAAAGCAGTATGGGCGGGCACTTCTCCACCATTTTGTTTTAATGATACAATTAAATGTTCATCACCTACCTCTTTTGCTAGGTTTAAGTTTCTCCTATAAAAACCATGAAGAAACGTATTGTAAGGGTTCTAGATTTTATCAGAAAATTATGCAGTGAAAGGCTTTTTGCATACATTTTGTAAAATTCTTGTATGAAGGCTCAGAGCCCATAGGGTCTTAATGAGGAGGAGTTCTATCTGTCAAAGAGGATTCTGGTCTTTGGTATTTCATAGTCTGTAATCTTCTTTATTGTGTTATATTAATAGAACATTTAATTTCATCCATCTTTCTTGTATCATGTTTTGGAATGCGAGTGGCTCACTGATTTTTGGTATGGATTCATCCTAGTTGATGCCCATGCTCGGATCATTCAAGTGCTTTAAATATGGCTCATGGATGATATTTTTTTCCATTATATAGCTATCCATACTTCTGCTATATTAGTTGCTTTGAGAGGGTGCTTTTAAAATGCTATTATCATGTATGGATTCTTAGATTGGTAAGCCCACACATGGTGGTATTGTATATCTGGGTATCAGCTCAATGTTAACTAATATCTTCTCAATATTTATTTCACCACATCCACCTTCTGATAATTTATGTCTGTGAAGTATTTCTGAATCGGCCCGCTTTGCAGTAAACCGTCTCTAAATTGTCTATTGCTTTTGTATCAGAGTTTAACATCTTGCCTCTACAGTATTTCTTTTCCTGTGTCAATTTCTGAGAGTTTGGTCCCATTCTGTTTTATTTCCCTATTTACAGGAGATAACATTGTGAGTTGAAGCTGACAACTTCATACATTACATTATATGCTCCTTGCTATGCTAAGATGTCCTAGGCACTGGTCTATCACAACTCTAGGCTGTCTCTAGGAGTTACAACATCGCTATTGAACATGGCATTTGTCTGCATTCGTGTCGGGTTGGGGACATCTCATCTCATTATCTGTTTGCCTCTGTGGGTTTGGGTAATCCCTTTTGACCTCTCATCTGCTCTTTGTCCCGTCATCATGACCTCTGATCGTTTTATGTCAAATACTTCCAAATCCACTATTGTGCCACCGATATGTTAAAGAGAAGTTGACCTCTGCAAAATTTCAACCTTCCTCTAATTCTCATATGATCCTGATTCACAAAGACATTATGTTCCTCTGTCTCGTGTCGATGATGTGGGAAACACTATGGCCCACCTTCGATCAAGGTCACTTCCTGTCGACTTCAGCTCATTATCCGGGAAGCTGATCTAGAGACTCCCTTCTGGTACCTTGGAGCCTGCATGCCTTAATGGCAGGTTCTCCACGTTCGATGCGAGGTTTTCATCATTGGCCTCTGATCGAGTGATTCTACGGGTGTTTGACGCCAGCTCATTGATTCACATGCCGTAGATTGTACCTATAGTACCTTGAGGGCCATTTTCATTATTGGTGGTACCTATCGTGTCTGTTAACAGCTTTCATCATTGGCTGGTAATCAGGCGATGCTCTTGCATGTTCAACTTCAGCTCACTTATTCGCATGCTTGAACTTGTACTTTGTTTGGGTCGAGATGGAGCGCAAGACCCTGGATTTTGTTTGTTAGAATCCAGGCTGCGATTTTGTGGATTATTATGATTGGTTACATGACTCATTCATTGGATGGCTGCGACCATACCTGAGTCTATTTATCGATCGTCGCTGGATGGCTGCGTCCATACCTTGGATCTGGATTATTGTATACTCTGTTATGGATGGCTGCGCCCATACCACATATATCATGTATTTGAGATATCAGTTGTACTTGTCTACGCAGGTTTTCCGACGGCAGTGTTTTCAGTTGGACACGTTCTCGTAAAGCATTTCACCCCTCTCTCTCTCTCGGGCCTCATGCTTTAGGGGGCATCTTTTACACAATAATTTTTCATCATCCCTGCAAATCCCCATCTCGCCCATTGGAGGGTCATTTCTGTGACCAATAAGTAGTGTCATGCCTTGAAAATACCATCATTGCATCCCTTTCCATGAGGACAACATTCCTTCTGTTGATCATTTCCTGATTCTCCCCTAAAAACACCTGTTTTTGCCTTGGTTCTTGTAGCCCGTTATGTCCTCGCGCCAATGGGGAAAATTAACACTGAGCCCGTGCCAATTGGTGATTTGTCCCAGTTAAGCACCCGCGCCAATCTGCTTATGGAAAGTTTTTAAAAAAAATAGGCAAAGTTTTGATTACAAAAACTTCGTGGATGAGTCATGAGGAGTGGTTTTGACTGAATAACCATGGCCTTCCTCCTTTGGACTCTTGTTTCCACCTTATGGGGAACCTCCCAAGGGATAAGGCCTCCCTTCCACTATTGTAGGGATCCCAACCTCCTCCTCTCCTCTATAAATATATCCTTCATCCATTGATGAAGGGGCTGAATGGTTGACTCTCCAAGAGCCTTGATAGTCCTCATAGTGCCAAATCAGCAACAAGGAGATTGATGATCAAAGAGAGAGGCTTGTCCCCATTCCTGACAAGCTTTACCGAGACTTATTTCGCTGACGACCCGCCGAAGGAAGGTTCAGTGTCAGAGCCAGGTTGTATTTTCCTTTATATGAATTAATGATAAGCGACTACTGGTTATGGTTCCACTCGTATTGTTCATTATGATCATGAGTTGTGTCTTCTCTAACTGATACATAATTGCATATATCGGGTTTTACGCTTGTGTTTGTCGTGTTTCTTGTGTGTGCAGGTGTTCGATCGCGGCAAGTGAGAGGATTGTGATATGCTGGAGCAAGGAAACGGGAGCGCCATATTCTCTACGAACAATAGCGTTAGACTTGAGGTAGGCCTTCGTCACAATTTGGTCTATTGCAATTAGGAACTTGCACCTTAGCATTATACGATTGTTGCTAGACCCGATCTGGGCTAGTAGGGATCACCTCTGTCCGCAGAGGGGATTTACCTCTACAACACTCGTGCACCACAATACTGGGATTAATTCTAGGCATTTCTTCGTAAGACTAGGCGAAAACATCACGAAATTCGCGAAAGAGGCTAGTATACACTTGGACTTCCTCGGAAGAGCAAGTGACTCCCACATGGATGTTCTCGACAATCCCCGATTTCACGAAACATCGATAGGCATCGTTTGAGTAATGTTACCCAAGTTACCTTCAGCGAAGACTTCATGAGTCAAAATAGGCATTTGAAGGGTCAGAGAAGGAACTTGAGATGCAAAACGCTCAAGATAGTTAGACATTGCCCCGAGGCCAGGCATAAACGAGGAACAATGATGCCCATCGTTCCACAGTAGGTATTTGAGAGACATGGTTTCCATTATAGCTTCATCGGATGGAAACACTTATTTCAGAGGATCAGGCTAATCCACATCACCGAGCCAAGGGGATTGAGAATAAACGTTGAGAGACATACTCAAAGGAGCACTTTCGGGAGGGGGAGAATCAGATGCAGCTATAAGCTCACAATAATTGATTTCAATTGGACTAAGCAGCATGGAATCCCCAAATGAATCAACCTGTTTAGGTAAAGGGACGATCCATGGGTCATATGAACGATAGAACATATTAACTTGAACGGTATTTGGTGACGAAAGGGGAAAGATACCCATGAGAGTGGGATATTCGAAATGACCCGGCCCTACACTATTAGGGGGAGAAGGAATCTGATCCACATATGGCACGTTGTTCTCGCAAGACGAGGTAAAGAACGACAACTGGTCGACAGTAATTATTTTGCCCTCGTGTGGAAACTTTATAAGTCGAAAGAGGGTGGACGGAATGCATAGCATAGCGTGATTCCAACCGCGACCAAGTAGAATATTGTAATTGAGTTTAGCATTAACGACTTCTACTTCAATGTTGACCGTCTTTCCTTGCAACGTGATCGGCAAGCTAGCGAGAACACCCAAGGGTTTTGATTCCCTTCCATCAAATGCCTCAAGGGAATTGGGTGAGGAAGTCAGGGCTGGAGAGCCAATAGCCTTCCAGCAAGCAGATGACATGACACAAGTAGATGCACCTTCGTCCACGATGGCTCTATGGATGTTGATACTTTTAATGCCGACTTGTATGACAAGTGCAATCTGGTGCGGAAGTCAGGGGATGGAATTATCTAAGTCGAAAGAGAGAAGGCTAGAATCAGCAGGATCAATCCCGTCGATCGCAGATAATAATGCTTTCCATTGATACGGACAACTCTGAAGCACTTCTAACGTAAATATCATGGAAGGCGCCTATGCTAAGTCCTCAAAAATACTGTAATGCTAAGCAGCACGAGCGTTAGGATTATTAGAATATTTCTGGAGAACACCTTTAGAAGGTGGCCGTACAACGGGTTCAGCATTGGGCCTTTCAATCTCTAGAGGACCAGAGGCAAGTGGGGGAGGAGGAACATCAACAATCTCTTTCCCGGTTGCCTGGCATGATCTAGCATAATATTTTTACCGAGTAGCGATGGAAACGGGTGCAGAACCATTCATCATGAATAATTGAGAGCCAAACAATGCAGATGGCGGAGGTTGCTAAACCATATGGGTTTTGTTGAGATGGGAAAGGTTCTTTAAGGACCGTCAGAGTTCCCTTAGCACTTTTGAGCAGTTGAATAACCTCGGATCATCTAGGAAAATCATTAGTGTAGTGTTCCTCATCACAAATCAGACAGGGATACTTTAGCTTTCGTTGTGAACCATCATCAGCACGAGGTTTAGACGATTCTGGTTTTGGGGCATCGGCTTTGGCCTTGCCTTTTCCCTTCTTTCTCCCCTTAGTTGTATTTTTCGTAGGATTGGCCTGAACGATGTTGACCTCCGAGGTTTTACCAAAATCCATGGTAGGCTGAGGAGAAGAGTTATTGGAAGAATTTGATTTCTGCTTCCCATTGGAAGCCTTACGTGAAGTTTGAGACATAGAACCAATAACGCCATCGACTGATGGGGTAGCCGGCACTTTAGTGGTCCCAGGTCGTGGAGCCTCATTCAAGATGTCATACAAAATGCCCGATTGAGAGTACACTAAATCAAGGTACTGGGAATGAGAAATGGCTTGTTCCTTGGTTGCACATGCCCCCATGGAAATGCCTTTCGCAATCTGATTGAAAAAAGAGGTAGTGAACTAATGAGTAAGAAGCTGATCAGGAATTTCGAACTTGATCAAGCGATGACGCTGTCTCCATTCATGAATATGGTCCGAGATATGGGTATCCCGATCGTGTTTCAAGGATATTAGGAGATGTGTCTCATCTTCATAATGAACCGACAACTGGAAATGAGTAAGGAATGCCATAGCGAGAATGTTGAAATCTTGAAAGATGCCACGAGGCAGTTCGATATACCACTTAGCAGTAGCCCCGATGAGAGTGCGCTGGAAAAGACAGAGTCAAACAGAGTCATCCACCCAAGAATTGGAAGAACACCATAAATGGTATGTCATGACGTGTGCTTGGGGGTCTTCTCCAGATTTTCCGTCAAACTTGGGACAATCACCAGGAACCTTTGTTGGAACTGGAGGCGAACAAGGATTATGAATAATTGGATAATTTGTCAATTTGGACACATCCGGTAACTCCAACGTGGCGAGAAAAGGTAATTGAGGGTTAAAAGGCATAACAGGTCCTCGATAAGGACCCGTACCCATACTCCATCCTGGTTGAGTATAAATCTATCCCCATTGGTTCTGTCCAGGAGGATTCGGACTAGGATATGGGGGTGGAAGACCAGGATATGGATTCTAAGTATATGAGGGTCCCAATTGAGCAGCATAAGGATTTTGCTGCGGAGTATAAGTATAGCCTGGCAGTTGAGGGTAATAAGCAGGACCTTGAGGCAGGTTATATACTAGTTGATTTTGACCTTGAGGGTAATAACTACCTTGGGGTCGAATGGGCTGCTGATAAGTAGGGCCCTGCTGAGCTGGATAAGTCAGGCGTAGAGGTTGATTCGGCTGCTGCATAGAGTAGAGCGGTGGCTAAGTAGGGTGAAATGTCTGTGCAGGTTGGCTCGACTGAGCAAGTTGACCTGACTGATGAGGGCCACCAGGTTGCCCCTGTGGAGCAGGTTGGCCTGATGGATGTGGTGGGCTAGGTGGTACCTGATAACCAGGTTGACCTAGAGCAGGACCATAAGATGGTCCTGGCTGTCCAACATCTAGACTAATTGGAAGATATGGCTGTTGTGGTTGCACAAAAGGTTGAGATGGATGGATCTTACCCCCAGGACCATATGAAGGTCCCAGTTGATATACCGATTTCCCAACAGGTCCTTGAGGTTTCCCTAGTTCGATCACAGGCTGAGATTGTAAAGGTTGACCTTGAGGGTTGTAAGGCTGCCCTTATGGGCCATAAAATAATCCTTGCTGGACTGAAGGTTGTCCCTGTAAGGGTCACCCTTGTGGGTCGAACGCATACCCTTGCTGTACCAAAGGTTGTCCCTGAAAAGGTTGTCCTTGTGGGTCATAAGAATACCCTTGTTGAACCGAAGGTTTTCCTTGAAAAGATTTTCCTTGCTAGTTAGAGGTTTGCACAGGCAACGTAGGTCTAAAACTGGAAAGGAACTGATAAGCCTTAGGAGCAGGCAAGTAGATAGGGTTTCCATGTTCATCATATTGAAACGGAAGTGAATAAATCAGGGTACCATCCGGGCCATAATGATAAAAATAAGACCGATAAGGATCCTGAAGGGACTGATTAGTCTGGGAGCTCTGCTGCTGAACAAATAGCTGATACTCCTCAAAAGAAAGGCTGTCAGGGATCGCCATGGCAATCGAAGTATCTACCAAAGTCAAAACTCTTGATGACTGAGCAGTGACAACCAGCGTCGATGTAGCCATGTAGACAGTAGGCTTAGTAGGGACAGATGTAACAAAAGGCGTCGACGAGACAGGTGTCATCGGCGACATCCCTAATGATGGGAGAACTGACCCCCTTGATGGAGTTGATGTTTCCATGGAGGAAATACTGGCAATAATCTGACCCAAAGACCTATATCCAGCTGGAAGCGACACCGATGGTGAAGATTGAGCAGGCTCTTGGTGGATGTATTTCGAGAAAAGTTGGTATTCTTCATCAGAAATTGGAATACTCTCACTGCCATTAGGACCAGACGAGTCCATGTCCGAATCCACCATGAGATCTTGTAAAAGACTACGGGGGCTAGGAGGTATGATAGCAGCCAAAAATGGTGATCCCGATGTGAGAGGGGGAAAATGTTCCTCGAGCCCAAACCCAAACCAAGCATTTGAAAGAGGCCAATGGAACTCAACTGGTTCTCCAAAGGGGTGCTCTGACGGGATGATAGGTTGTTGAAGCTCGACAAACCTAGAGGTCTGAGGAGTTTCAGATGAATCGTCCGAGAAAGGACTGCCAGTAGACGAAACCATTGGTTCCGCCACTATGACTGTAGCACACCAGAAAAGGGAAAAAGATCAAAAATGAAGAATCTTGGATCAAAACCAAGGCAAACAAAGACAAGCTAAGTAATTAAACTTTAATGGGCATGTAATCGTAGGTAGTTTATTTTACCACATTGAAACCAAAAATTTGCTGTTTCATGTTTTAAGAGTTAAGAAATAGTAAAAAATGACTCTAGTATCTTTCAGTTTTAAGCGATCGCGAAAGGACAAGTGCTCGATGATATTTTCAAATTTATGGCATCAGTAAGATCAAAAATTACTGCTCAGGTAGTCTAGGTAAAATGGTGTACCAGGTTCTCGTGAACTTCCATATACACCTTGGTAACTAAACTGAAAGAATAATTAACCAAGGACTTGATGTACGTGCAGGTAGTCTCCCCGAATACTATGTTCGGTGTATCACGGTTACGAGGCGGCAGACTTGGCTTCCTACAAATAAAAGGATTGCAACCTAGAGGGGTCTCCCTTTATATACTCGATGGTACGGGGAACGCAAGTCCATACTATTGCTATATGAAGCCATATGGCGAGCGACAACTGCTAGGTTTAAAGACGCCGGAACACGTCTCTAGATTAGACCACTAAATGTTTCATTAATTTTTAATGTTGCCTTAGGTTAATTGAATAAATTTTAAGTTGATCTTGTATTTATGTTTCAATTCCAAGGTCCTACCGAAGGTTGGATCTCACAAATCCCTAGATGCAAGCTACATGCCATAAAATACCATTTCGTTCGATGAAAAGCTATCTACGAGAAAGTTTAGGAGTTTTCAAGTGATAGAAAATAATGAGAGCACACAGAAGCATCCACTATAGAATATGATGCAAGTTAATGAAAATGAGAAATATTTCCTAGAATGCCCAATGCTAGTTATGAGAAATTTTTTCCAATTCGACAATGCAAACAAGAATGCAAGAAAATTTTTATTTTTTATTTTTTTTATTTCTCAATGTAATAGAGCAAACAATGCGCTACATGACATGAAAAACAAAATTTCACACTAGTTCGAGAATGTCAATGCGAGAGTTGAAACGAAACAATTCAATCAACTCAAAAGAAAAGAAAACAAAAACTCAAACCAATGTCACAATCTCTCAAATCGAAGAAAGATGTCGAAATAGAACCATACAAGCAGTGTAATCTATGCTTGGAGTGACAAGAAGCACAACTGAATGAAAGGGGCAAGACTCATTTCACCAAATGCAATCACTCAAATGGATCAAAAGAGCTGAATGAAATCAAATAAGGAACGAAGGTGGATGTGAAACAAAATACCGAAGCTCCTACAGGAGGCTCAGCATACCAAAGCACTAGAAAAAAACTAAGGCCATGATGCTGACAAGAAATGGAAAAAAAAATGAAGGAAGGAGGTTGTTCACAGTCACAAACAATCCGAAAGCACTCAAAACATGCCAAAAAATAACCCAGAAGCACAAGCACTGACCAAAAAATTCCAAAACAAGGAAAACCCTAATAACTACAGGAAATGGCGCAAATTTTTGGCTGTAATCAGCGCCAAACAGGGGATGGCACGGGTGCTAAACTAGCAGCAAGCACTAGTGGGCGTGACTATGAGACCGGAAAACGTGCCAATCAAGCCAACCCTAGTAAAATAAAATTTTTTGAAGGACAAAGGTCAGATCTGATCCTCTGGGGCTGAACAGGGGTCTTAGACTTAGCAAAAATAATAATAAAAGGCAAGCTAAGCAAGCAAAGACCAAGAAGAAGACCTAATGGATGAAAGACAAACTCGCACTGATCCCCAACAGTTTCACCAATTTGTTGGTGAGGTAAATCCCCTCTACAGACATAGGTGATCCCACTAGCCCTAGAGTTGGTCTAGCCACAAAAGAGACAAACTATAATATCGATTCCTAGTTAACGAATGGATGGAGATTCCATAGATGACTTACCAGAGGTCCTATGCTGTTGTTGTCGTCGGAAAGAGTGGCTGCCTCACGCTCCTGGTTTGACAGATCACGATCCGATCGCTTTCACGTCTGGATAATGCACATACACAAGAAACAACGACGATATACAACATAATATTTCATATTCGTAACTATCATTCAGTCAAAGAAGACTAAATCAATTGCATCAAACAAACATAACACAATGATGGAACCAATACCATAGTCGAGTATATTAATGGAATAAAGGAAGAATACAACCAAGCTTTGACGTTGCAGTCTCCTCCAACAGGGTTCCAGCAAAGTGCGTCTCATAAAGGCTCGTTGGGAATTCGAACAGGGCTCTCTCTACGGAATTCTCCTTGCTTCTACCTTCTCAATAGAAATTACTCAGCTATAGTATCTCTTCTCCAAGTTCAGCTTCTTGGCTACATGTTCAGCTAGCTTTCATAAAGGGAGAAGGCTTGTTTATATCGAGGGAGAGGGAGAGGTTAGGATCCCTATAATCATGGAAGGGAGACCTATCTTCAAGGAGTGTTCCATGGGAGGAGGAAACCACTACCTAAAGAGGGAGATCCGTGGCTCATCAACTTAACCACTTCCTGTGACTCATCCCTGAGGTGGTTAGAAGGAAACTTCCGCCTCTATTTTGTTAAAAAAAATTCCCAAAACAGCTGGCGCGGGCACAACACAGAGACAGAGCGCCAGGTGGCGCGGGCTCTAGTGTACATCCTCCACATTGGTGCAAGCGATGAACTGGATACCCGAGTGAAGGCCAAAACATAGGTTTTTGTGGGCTTTTTGAGGAAATGTTCAACAAAAGAAATGATGTCCTTATGCAGAAGGATGCAAAGAAGGTGTTTGTAGAGTATGACACTGCTCACAGATCATGGGAAAGACCCTCCAATATGCGGGGCGAGGGATTGCAGGGACGGTGACAAAATAATGGGTAACAACTACACAATGCCATCTGATGGCAATCTCTGAATGAATGAAATTATTCTTGACTTGACTGCACAATCCTCATGGGCACATCCAATGTGTGTGGGGTTGCATGAGTGCACCCAATAATGTCACAACTGATAGTCAAACTATCCCTTTCACCTACATCTTAACTCGGTCTCCACTAGATCTGACATGCATCTAGTTAAAAATAGTAAATATTCAGTTGCATGTGAGACCATTGATTGTGAATTAATTAATAATTAATTCACTGATCTCTCACTAGTGTATATTTAGTTACAACTAGCACAACTGAGTTTAACTCACTTAAATGAGTTAAACTACTTTACAACTCACAAAAATACACATCGAACTCTGTTACAACTTCAAATCACTCAGTTACAACTAAGTCCACTTGCATGTCTCACCAACCAACCTTTAAACTCGAATTTCATATAGCTAACTGATTTTCCACCTCATTTAACTATTTACAAGTGCTTATTGAGAATAGATTATTATTTACTGTCCAACTATTATTAAGGGATAATAATAGTTGACATGCATCTATAAATAGGCATGCGATCTATAAATAAAACTCGCACTTACATCTAAAAATAGAACATCATCTATAAATAGAATTTTCTCATGCATCTAAAAATAGACTTCCACCTAAAAATAGCCTGAGGCTCCATCCTAGTGTAGGTGCATAATTTTCACTAGGATCTTCTTGTTGAATCTCAATAGTTCATGTCATGATTATTTCATGTATTTAATTTCTATTGCTAAAACAATGGATGAAAGACCTAATTGATGTTATATCTGGTTAAGGAACAAGGTGGTAACCCTTCTTGTGATGTTTCTTAAGTGATTTCAATAATTTATGCTCTAGCTTGTATCACATACTTATGGATTACATTCATGCCAAGTGTTTGACAAAATGTCAATCCCTATTTGGGATGATGAGGCTTAGTCCTGGAGCCAAGTTTTGATTTACTAGTGTTTTCATTGTGTATTTAATGATTCCTGGAAATTACAAGGATTTTTGGGTAGTGTCTGGGATTCTGGGCATAAAATGTGCCTTAAATCACAGTTCTCGGAAATTTAGTCCCTGGACGCTGGCTTGTAGGCTCATGCCTGCATCCAAAGGCTCCGAGTTGCATGGATGCAAGCCTCTGCATACGTCTAGGGGTTTTCTCTGTGAAATCTCAGTGAGACCCAGGGATAGGTCAGGCAGATGACTGGGATATCCTTTGGGGGTCCTGTAGTAGGTGTTAAAGGTTTGTGTTATGGTTTCTGCTTTGATTCCACTTCCTTAAGGTTACCAAGGAGGTTTAATTTGTCTTAACGACCTCTCATCTCATGTTTACCCTAGTTGGCCAGTTACTCGGGTAGGCTTGAGGGGAGTGGTGCGTTACACTTGGGTACCTCCCTAAATAACCCACATTATTTTCCCTAGATACATTACATTCAATCCCCCTTCGTCCTTGAAGCATGAGAAAATTCATATGATATGACTTACTAAGCAATGTATTCAACTGGTACCAGGAGCGAGCATCCATCCATCCTAGCGACATGTGGAGATGAGGTACAATTATTCTTTCCTTGATCTTGATTTTGAAACATTATTAGGATCCATGTCTTCATTACACCACTTTAATATCTCCATGTTTTACTTTTATTCTTCCATGTGCCTCCTAAGGATCTTATGCCAAATACCCTTTAATATTATGTTATTTGGTTTTAATTACAAAGCGTGTCCATTACATTATTATGGCCACACTACACTAATTATCACTATGGAAAACTTGTAGGTATCTCATATTATCTTTCATACGTAGTTACAAATACTCTTCCTCGACGTAGTTGAATATGGCCCAAGGAAGTGATAGTTGTGGAGACCAACATGACCGATTTTAGAAGATACGAAGATCAAGAAATCATGTATAGTAATAATCTAATGTATAACTCCAACTAATAAAGGTTTGGAGGACACAATTAGTCGAGATAGTGTAAGAGTTTGATTATATTACAATGTGGCATAAATTTGGTACAATTATAATAACTTGGAGAAGTTGATAAAAACATAAAAGGAACCCATATCAAGGGTATTTAAATAAAATAGAATGACATATTCCAAATCAATAGATTTTCATAGATTGATAAGTATTAATTGTAAAATTTGCAAAAAATAAATGTATTACGATTGTTTTAGGGTATTGAATTCATTTATGCATTAAAAACACATTTTAAATAATTAAAAATCATGATATTGCATAAAATTATATCATTTTGGTAAAAATGAAAAAATCATCAATTAAAAGTATTTAATATTGTATATGTTAAAATAAATTGTTGGAATATGTAATTCCTACTTATCTTCAGTTGTGACTTTCTATGTATAGAGTCTCTTCCTATTCCATAAGTTAGTTAAAACTAAGTTCCTAGTTTGGTGTGAGGTTGAGATAGTCCCTCAACCAACTTATTGTGCGTCCAAGATAGCTTCTCTATCTTGAGACAATTCCTCATGTATATATGTAACTCTCTTTGATTATAATAGCATATAGGTTTTGCATAGTGAAATTTTATCTTGGTATCAGAGCCCGTAAGGGCCTTTGGCCCTTACTGGGCATAGGAAAATAATTGATTGTAGTTGTATTTGTATTGTTTTGATTTTTTTTTGTCCATCGAATATATGCTCTAAGAGTTGCAGATCGATCAGTCCTCAAGGTAGGGATGAGCTGTACGAAGGGCGTATTACTGCGTATGTTGTATTGGCATGCATAGTTGCTACTACAAGGGGGTCACTTTTCGGCTATGATCTTGGAGTTTTAGGCGGTGTAACATCCATGGACGATTTCCTCAAAAAGGTTTTTCCACATGTCTAACGACGAAAGAAGCATCGCATGCGGGAAAGAGTCATGTGGAATATCATTTTTTATTTGCAAGCTACGTTGTGTCTTATATGTGGCAGAGAGCCCGGCTGAGGGTGGACAACCCTTGCCAATCTCTGTGTGGTTATTACTACGTTGAGCCAAACTTGATCATGGAGATTTAGCATGGATATTTGATTGAGGTTGATTTTGGATGTCGATTTAGACATGGAGGCAGAGCACGATATCCTATGTCGGATGTTGTGTTAAGTAGTTGGAGGTGCCACTGTGACAAGGCCGAGAGCAATTCTATCGCTTTGGCCTTATTTTTTACTGTTGAGTTGGATCTGACTTGATGTAATTGGTTAGTTCTATGTGGGATTCTATTCAAGCTACACTATAGGCAGTCTTTGAGGAGGAGGAGTATGTGCATTTGGTTATGGAGCTATGTGTTGGTGGAGATTTTTTTGACCAATTACAGAAATAGGGGAGATATTCTGAGCCTGATGCCCTTTTCTTTGAATTTTTTGATAGTTTGAATAGAGATACTACCAAGGTCGTGCCTTGATGTTGCAGATATCCAGAGACTGAGAGGTGAAAGAAGTGTCAGATGCATGTGCCACTTCTCTGAATTAATTAACTCAACGGAATTCTTGTTGTACAATTCGACGATAAGATCGCCCGAAGCACTATAACTTGCGTGTTGCTACCAAAACTTATATGGTAGGTTCGAGGTGTATGTGGATCATAGTTGGGTTTGAGTCTTTTCGGTAATCTTATGCCATGATAAAATGTCGTATTTGTGAAAATGTTGTATTTATAAATGTTTTGGAATTTGAAGCATTGAGCCTAGCTAACTCAATGGAGTGGTTTTGTTAGAATTAGCTACTCTAATAAATCACGCAGGTGAATCCAAGACAACAATTAGACGAGAAAAAGAAAGAGGATGAAAAGATACTCCATGGTGGATAGTACGGTTAAAGTGTAATACATATTAATTTTGTGCAAAAACCCAACAATGACACTGAAAATTAAAGGATGATGGACATGTAGGTGAAATTTTGTGTGAATTAGTGTGGGTTTCAAAGAATAGACTCTTGATGATGAGTCACTCAGTTGAATGGTAAGCAAGTCTAGGATGGTTTTGTAGTGGTCATTTTATGTACCTGGTAACTCCAAGAGTTGAAGTATGTAAGCCTTGTAAAGGAATGTGTATCCCCGTAAAATTTCGTGGTAATCTCAAAACCACTTTGTAATTACAGGTTCGTGGTCAGCCAGAAACCATTTTATAGTGTCGGTTTGTGGTCAGCCAGAAACCATTTTACAGTGTCGGTTTGTGGTTAGCCAGAAACCACCTGTACCAGTGAAGTGGTCTGGAAACATATCTGTGCCAGTGTTTTCTCACTGATAAAGAGATCTGGTGCAAGGTCGACGATGAAGAAATCCAGTGAAAGGTCACTGATGAAGGGATCTGGTAAAAGTTTTCCAAAGAGATCTAAGATAGAAATGCTGCCGGTGAGAGTTCACCGATGAAGGAAGAGCATGGTTACGGGTCTTCCGATAAAATCCACGTTTGAGGAAGAGCATGGTTACGGGCCATCCGATAAAACCCACGTTGGAGGGGGATCTGTAGATATAGGTAAATGTATGCAGTGATAATGGTTGATAGAACCATGTATGTTAAGGACATCCTATGAGACCAGCGGTTGCAGCGGTTGGTACCCATGCATTCTAGTGGATGGTTGCTCCTTTATATGAACATCGACATATCATTTTGTCTTATTTTTGACCACAACTAGACTTTGCAGATGGATATTGAGACAAGTATTCATTAAGGGGCAGTGTTGGAATATGTAATTCTTACTTGTCTTTAGTTGTGACTTTCTATGTATAGAGTCTGTTCCTATTCCATAGGTTAGTTAAAACTAAGTTCCTAGTTTGGTGTGAGGTTGAGATATTCCCTCAACCAACTTGTTGTGCATCCAAGATAGCTTCTCTATCTTGAGACAATTCCTCATGTATATATGTAACTCTATTTGATTAATAGCATATAGGTTTTGCATATTAAAATTTGGTACAATTATAATAACTTGGAGAAGTTGATAAAAACATAAAAGGAACCCATATCAAGGGTATTTAAATAAAATAGAATGACATATTCCAAATCAATAGATTTTCATAGATTGATAAGTATTAATTGTAAAATTTGCAAAAATTAAATGTATTATGATTTTTTTAGGGTGTTGAATTCATTTATGCATTCAAAACACATTTTAAATAATTAAAAATCATGATATTGCATAAAATTATATCATTTTTGTAAAAATGACAAAATCATCCAATTAAAAGTATTTAATATTGTATATGTTAAAATAAATAATATACAAAATATCTAATGAAATTTACCAAAATGACAACTTCCTTATTATTTTAATAATAACTTTCTTCTTGTGTGAGGGGTTTCACTTGTGCATTCATATGGGGGTGTATATTAAGAAAAAAATAACATAATGTATTGAGCATATATTAGAGGGTAAATGGTTTTTATATTGGCAAGTATAGAAACTGGATTTCAGTGTTAATGAAAAAATATAACCATGTATAAAAAATATTAATGAAATAATGGATACCTACAATATCTAATAAAAATATATATTTTTTTAAAGTAGAAGTATTATTAGTATGCCATAAAAACAAGTGATATGTCAAAGTTCTTTAAATGAAACCCATGTATATTTTGTAGAGATATATATTATTTTATTTTATTTCAATTATAAAAATATACATTTTATAATATATATAGTTTGGCTAAGCTTGAGATAGGATTTTATATAAAGATCCAGATTATAATAAAATTAAGATCTTTTATTTTATTATAAAGATGTCGATTATGATAAAATTAAGTTCCTTTAATTTGATTCTAATACCATTTACTTGCATTCCTTTGAGAAGATGAAAAGTAGCAGAGACATGGCACTAGGGATGGAATTTTATGGGCAAATGTGATTTATTTATCAACCTTGAAACCATGAAAATGGGTAGAGGTGGTGTGAAAACTGAAAAATTTGACGGATGAGTCTCTTTTGAAATTCCACCCCTAGCACATAATAACTAAAGAAGAGAAGCTAACAAATAAAATTAAAATAAATATAATCAAGTAGGCGTAGGTTATGTGGTGAGGAGGGTTTATTGTCATTCTTGTCTATTTAGGTTAGATTTTTTAAACTATGACATATTTTTCTATGTAAGTATTTTTATTTAAATTGTAAATTTTGAATATATATATATATATATATATATATATATATATATATATATATATATATATATATATATATATATATATATATATATATATATATAATTCTTATTTTTATTTTTATTTAAAGCATAATTTTTGAAATATTAAGTAATAGAATAAGATAGGTTTGAAAATGTGTGTGTGTTAGCTTGATAAACCACACTATATTTACGCCGATAGGCGTAACCCCCTGTCGGAGGTGGGCTCTTTCGTGATTATGGTAATTAATCTTTTCAATCTCATGGTCTAGATTGAAAGATGCTGGCATATTCTGGTCGTCGCCAGTGAATCAATGGATGAAATTCAAAACGGTAACTTCCTTGCATATCTAAATCAGGGGTTTAAACCATACTTAAATTAATTTTTTACAAAACATGTTTAAAAATTTACTGCGCCTTTTATTGACCGCCACCTATCTAATTAAGAAATCCTCCCATCCCATAACCACCACGTTGACAGCATTCTCGGACGTGTGGAGATTGGCACGTTGCTTGTCTGCTTGTCTGCTTGTGTGCTGGTAGACATGTGGCGATCGGGAATTTAACATGACATGAGAAGCACGCGAGTGGGAGGAGAAGCGTTGAAGCGTTCCAACGTAGCAGTGGAGTGGGAGGACAAGAGAAGCGTTTCAGTTCCAACGTAGCAGTGGAGTGGGAGGACAAGAGAAGCTTTTCATTGTACAGTCGTAGACATGTGGCTGGGTCTGTTTATGGAAATTTAATGGGTAGAAGTGTTTCAGAATTTTATGGAAATTTAATGGGTCTGTTTAAGTCTTATATCTTTTAGCATTTGTGTCATTGTCATTCGTTTCATTGGAGCGCGGGTTACAGAGTTGAAGCGATTGTTTACAGAGTTCAAGCGATTGTTACAGGTTTGAAGGCTGCCAATGCGTTAAGTTTGTTTTATTTCGCCTGTATAATTCATTGGGATGAGACTGTGAATTAGTTTCGATGTATTGTGTTGGATTTATGTTCCTATAGAATTGATAAATGATAGATTTCGATTAACAAGGTTCGCATGCAAATTTTACTGATTTCCCATCTTTTTGGTGCATGAAATTTTGGATGCCCGAATCGCTGGAGTACAAGGGTGAAATTTCAGATTTAGTATAGTAAAAAGATTAGATACCCACTTCTCTCATGAACGTCATAATTATACTTTTAGAAATCCTTAGAAAAACTAGAGCTAAAAACAGCCCTGTCATTAAAATTACAGTCATCGTAAGTGTTTTAGGTACCCTTGAAAATTCCAAAATCACAGCCAGTGCTATCACTAAAATCACCATAGCTATACGTCTTTTACATAGCCTTGCAAAAGCCAAAGCAAGAACCAACACAAAAGCTACAGTCATTTCTGTCATAAAAATCACCTTCATAATAAAATCCAGAACCACCTCCATTCTTTCTGTCATTAATGTACCTGTTTTAGATTGCCTTAGAAGACAGAAAGAGAGAGCTAACGCTATCAATGAGGCCGCCATCTGCAGTGTGAAGAGGCGTGGCAGCCGGTATTGAGTGATAGACGTTGTAAAAGAAGAGGCCGCCATTGAAACAGATAAATTATCCTTTCTTTCATTGATCCAGCTGCCAAAGAAAAAGACCAAGAACGTATCATTCTCAGCAACCGGATGCCAAGACTCCGCTCCATTGCCAGAGGAGCCCTGCAAGAACCCATCATTATTCTCAGCCACCACCGGAATTAGCCAAGACTCCGCTCCATCATCGCCAGCAGTGATGAAGTGATGAGCTGCTAAATCCATAGACCACGTTGAATGCAGCAGGAGAGTAGAGGAGCTGGTAGACCCATCAATATTGATGCCCGACAGAATACGATCCCTGGAGCTTGCCGGGATTTCAATGATCATATTGTTGGCGAAGACAGTGGAGTTCATGCAGTCAACCAACCTATTATTGCGACCTCCGCCTTGGGGTTCTGCAGCAGTAGCTGCAATAATGAATAAAAAAACCAGCATTAATAACGCCCACGCCATCACCTTAACTAATTTCTGAGTTGCAAAATCTTGATTTCAGTCAGCAGAGCAGCAGGAGTTCGATCGATTTTATGGACACCTTCACAACGGTTGCAATGAGTTCTGTGAGCAGGAGTTGCAACAATATCTATTACGAACAAAGAAAGAAGCCGAGAGGAGGGAGATTTAAAGAACTTGTTAAACGTTAAGTTTTTTTAACACGCGTTAGAATTATTAAAAGTTTTAAAAAATTAAATTATTCATTCATTCTAATAATGAAAATTAAATTATTTATTCATTTTAAAAATAAATAAATTATTATGAAAAATATCAGCTCCCTATTATTTTTAGAGCAAGAACGCAATTATTTTTACAACAACAACGCAAGTCAAAACAGCATTAGTTTGATTATTTCTACAACAACGCAAGTATTCTATATTATTTGTTTGGAGAATAGAAATTCATTGGTTTCTTTATAAACTTGATTTACAAATATGTTGCAATGTTATGTGTGTATTTACCTTGGATAACATATTGAGTTGTTTTGCATCACACTTTTTTCAGTCCATCTGAAACTAAACTATATATGTGTGTGTGTTTTTCCTCTTGATTTAATTTTATTGTTTAGAAGCTTTATGCATGTTGATTTAATTTTATTATTTAGAAGCTTTATTTTCTTACTAGAGACACTATAATATAATTTCACAAACTCAAGCTAAATAATTTAAACATAAAACTCAAGAGAATCAAACACTAGCATGTTAAGTTAGTATTACATGTAAAATTAAATTATATATATTTTGTTGATTTGTTACATATAACTGAATACTTCATTGAAGGATAAGAGAAATTGTTAGATAATTTAGACTCCACTCATAGATAACTATGAGTCTATCATCACTCACCAATACATTGTCTTTTTCCCTTCATAGAATCCATTCATTTACATCTCTACAGTCACAAGAGGGAGTTAGAAAAAGTGTAAGTGTCACAATGAAAGCAATAATAAAAGAAATCACAAATATATATACAAAAGACTAGCAAAACATTCAAAGAACATAATAATTTTTAAGACTAACAAATTCATAGATTAGATAAGAAATTTTTGTGACACATAGATTTCAATGTTTAAATTTGATAAATGAAATCATTGAAATACTCTCCATGACAATGAAAGAATCTTAGAACTTGAACTTGGCACAAAAATTACTTTCCTATAAACTACTTAATTTCATCAAAATATTTATCATTTTAAAAATACTAAAATGTTAATATAGGAGTTGTCAACAATAAATGAATAAATATTAAATTACAATAAAAATAAAAATAAAATATAAATCAATTCCATATTAAATTATATATATATATATATATATATATGAATGAATATTAAAAAAAATTGACTCATTTTTATGCATCTTAAATTTCTTAACAAATCATTTTTCCATAAATTTAATCTTTATTAATATTTCATAAATATAAAAAATTTAATTAAATCAATCACTTTAAAATCTAAAAATATAATTTCTATTACCCTTAATAACTATTTTAATGTTCTTTAAAAATAATAATGGAAAAACAAATGAAATTCTTTAAATAGAATATGATTTTTTTTATTTAATAGTCTGATCTATATTTTACAGTTTAAAAATTAAAAATTTATTTTAATTCAAAAATCTATCAAATTATTATTTTGTTTGATTTTAATTAATAAATTAATCAATTAAAAAACACTTGTCTTTAGGTAACTTTTTGAAGAAAAAAATTCCTTTTATTTTTCAATCTAAACAACACAAATCAAGATTTCGACACTTGTCTCTAGGTAACTTTTTGAAAAGTTTTTTTAGTTTATTTTCCAATCTAAACAACACAAATCAAGATTTCACCAAAATTTTATTCTAATAAAAAATCTACTTGAAACTCCAAAAATTACCACTTAATTTCAATTATAAATATATATTTTTTTTACAATGATATACATTATTTTTGTAATTCTTATTCAGAAAAAAATACTATAAACCAATTATCCTTATTCTTATTTCTAAATTATTAGAAACAATACTATACAAGATTAGACTTCTATTAAAACATAAGGCATATTTAGAATGTTTAAACAATTAATATATCTGCACAACTTTAAGTTAAGTTTTCTTTACTAAAAGTACATTACAATAACAAAGCTTGAGAATCATTTCTCACTTGTAAATCATTTTCAAGAACAACACAAAGCTCATTAATGTATTTGAGTTCTAAGTTCATAATCATATTTAAGCATGGCTTTTTTCTCTAAGTTCATAAGGAAATATTTAAATTATTTGAATTAAATTTATAAACGAAATAAATTGTGGTTAGCTTAATTTTTTTTATTTAAATTGGACCCATAAAAAAATTTAATTAAAATTGAATTTACACCAAAAAAAAATCATTCCTTCTTATGATTTAAAATAAATCTAATTATTGATTTAAAAAAATTAATTGAAATTAAATTAACAGGAAAAAAATATTTCTTTACCATCTTTTTAAAATATAAAACTATATATATATATATATATATATATATTTATTTATTTATTTATTTATTTATTGAGAATTCAATTTTATTATAATTAAAAGAGTTTAGAATACTTTATTGTAAAACAGAATTAATGTGCAGAGTTAGATTGGAACATGTGTAACATAGTCGAAACTTTGCTTGGAATTTGAATGTTTGTGCCTCCAAACAAGGTTGGATGCAACTAGTATTCCTTTATTTATGAGATTCTATATGGTTTACCATCAAACCATCTCTAGTAGGAGTTGCAAGAAATTTCTTTAACAATATCAATGCAGTTTAATTATTTACTTCTTTTAGGTAGATTTACTATGGGATAATGTAAATTTCTGGAATTTTTATTCTGAGTATCATAATTAAAAAATTATGACTATCATTGGAAAGGTATGCATAAATAATTTAAATAACTTAGAAGTGGATAAATTAATTGATTAATCATAAATAAGTTAGAAGTTATTAATTATCTATATTATTATAGTTAGTTTATTTTTTTTATTATAATCAACTCAAATTAGTGAATAGGGTTTCAACAATTACTGAATAGGGTTTCAACATGCTTTCAATTTCCTTGCAGGAACATAATGGATCGTAGATATATCTCACAGCTCCAACAATTTTGCAAAGAAATCAATGAACAAGAAGCTGCACTTCTCAATGTACAAGAGCGATTCCTGCGTCCACCTACTCTGCCTCTTTACCGGTTGCGCCCCACAATACAACTACTGCAACGGATAAGAAATTGGATGAATCTCCTCATCCATATTCATGAAAGGGATGCACATAGAGAACTCCGAGCATACTATCTTGACCGTGCACCTACTCTGGACATCAAATGGTGCTGTCGTTGTCGAGCAACACCTTGTCTATACGACTAGTATTTCCCCCTAGTGGGAAACCATCTAACCACTATGCTACACATGGTGCAATTTTGTCAATACATCTTATTTTGTCTTCAAATAATATATAGCACATATTACTTTTTAAACTCTTGCTACTCAGAAAATTTCTGTATATAAAAAAAAAAATCGCATCCTTACATGTTAGATACATTTTCACGAGCTTTAGCAAAAGACTCATTTTAGTACAAACTATTTTTTCTTAACATACATTTCTCTGAACTTTAACGAAAGACCTCTGTTGTCCACCTAGTGACTTTGAAATCACTTTTGGCAATTTTAATGAAAAAATCTCTTTTGTATACACCTCTTGGGTTCACCACTTGCTTTGGTTTATAATATTAAACCCTTGGGTTTATTAGATTTTTTGGTTTATAATATTTCCAATTTCACATTATGAAAAACACTCACTCAACTTAATATAAAGAGAATGGACTATTGGTATAACTTATGTTTTTAATAATGTTACCTTCAGTTCATGAATTCCTTTGGTTTATAATATTAAAGCCTTGGGTTTATTATATATTTTTGTTTATATTATTAATAGTCCCTCCACTTTATTAATGTATTCATAAATATAATGTGGTTGTCATACTAATATTCGACTAAATTTTTGTTCCCTTCGCGTTATTGGTCCCTTGGGTTATTAATATTTTTCCCTTGGGTTCACCAGTTCCTTTGTTTTCTAATATTGGACCGTTGGGTTATTACTTCTTTTGGTTTATAATATGAATAATAGATCAATGTCGTCCATGGTCAAATGTCACATTCTGACAAATATTGTCTCGATATGAAAATCACCCATGGCCAACCGTGGTCATAGTTGGTCCAATGTCGGATTGTGACAACGATTGTCTCAATGTTTAAATCAATTCGCTTGGGTTCACCAATTACTTTGGTTTATATTTTTTTGGGTAGTGGTTGTCCCTTGGGTTCACCAATTACTTTGGTTTATAATATTAAACCCTTAGGTTTATTAGTTTTTTTGGTTTATAATATGAATAATCGATCAATGTCATCCAGGATCAAATGTCACGTTCTAACAAACATTGTATCAATATGAAAATCACCCATGGCCAACCATGGTCATACTTGGCCCAACGTCGCATTGCGACAACAATTGTCTCAATGTTTAAATCAATTCCCTTGTGTTCACCAATTCCTTTGGTTTATAATTTTTTGGGTAAGGATTTTCCCTTGGGTTCACCACTTGCTTTGGTTTATAATATTAAACCCTTGGGTTTATTAGATTTTTTGGTTTATAATATGAATAATCGATCAATGTCATCCATGATCAAATGACACATTATGAGAAACATTGTCTCAATATGAAAATCATCCATCGCCAACCATGGTCATAGTTGGTCCAACGTTGCATTGTAACAACCATTGTCTCAATGTTTAAATCTATTCCCTTGGGTTCACCAATTCCTTTTGGTTTATAATTTGTTGGGTAATGGTTGTCCCTTGGGTTCAACAATTCCTTTGGTTTATCATATTAAACCCTTGGGTTTATTAGTTTTTTTGGTTTATAATATGAATAATCGATCAATGTCATCCATGATCAAATGTCACATTCTGACAAACATTGTATCAATATGAAAATCACCCATGGCCAACCATGGTCATACTTAGCCCAACGTCGCAGTCGCATTGTGCCAGCAATTGTCTCAATGTTTAAATCAATTCCCTTGGGTTCACCAATTCCTTTGGTTTATAATTTTTTGGGTAAGGATTTTCCCTTGGGTTCACCACTTGCTTTTGGTTTATAATATTAAACCCTTGGGTTTATTAGTTTTTTCGGTTTATAATATGAATAATCGATTAATGTCATCCTTGATCAAATGTCACATTCTGACAAACATTGTATCAATATGAAAATCACCCATGGCCAACCATGGTCATACTTGGCCCAACGTCGCATTGCGCCAACAATTGTCTCAATCTTTAAATCAATTCCCTTGGGTTCACCAATTCCTTTGGTTTATAATTTTTTGGGTAAGGATTTTCCCTTGGGTTCACCACTTGCTTTGGTTTATAATATTAAACCCTTGGGTTTATTAGTTTTTTCGGTTTATAATATGAATAATAGATTAATGTCATCCTTGATCAAATGTCACATTCTGACAAACATTGTATCAATATGAAAATCACCCACGGCCAACCATGGTCATACTTGGCCCAACGTCGCATTGCGACAACATTTGTCTCAATGTTTAAATCAATTCCCTTGGGTTCATCAATTCCTTTGGTTTATAATTTTTTGGGTAAGGATTTTCCCTTGGGTTCACCACTTGCTTTGGTTTATAATATTAAACCCTTGGGTTTATTAGTTTTTTCGGTTTATAATATGAATAATCGATTAATGTCATCCTTGATCACATGTCACATTAAACAAACATTGTATCAATATGAAAATCACCCATGGCCAACCATGAAAAGATCATACTTGTGCGTCGCGTGCGACAACAATTACTCAATGTTTAAATCAATTCCCTTAGGTTCATCAAATTCCTTTGGTTTATAATTTTTTGGGTAAAGTTTTCTCAGCTGGGTTCTACTTCCTTTGGTTTATAATATAAGGCAACGGGTTTATTAGTTTCAGGTTTATAATATTAATAATGTCGATCAATGTCATCCATGATCAAATGTCACATTCCCGTGAGCTTATTGTATCGATATGAAAATCACCCTTGGCCAACCATGGTCATACTTGGCCCAACGTCGCATTGTGACAACAATTGTCTCAATGTTTAAATCAATTCCATTGGGTTCACCAATTCCTTTGGTTTATAATTTTTTGGGTAATGATTTTCCCTTAGGTTCACCACTTGCTTTGGTTTATAATATTAAACCCTTGGGTTTATTTGTTTTTTTGGTTTATAATATGAATAATCGATCAATGTCATCCATGATCAAATGACACGTTATGAGAAACATTGTCTCATTATGAAAATCACCCATGGCCAACCATGGTCATAGTTGGTTCAGCGTCGCATTGTGACAACCATTGTCTCAATATTTAAATCAATTCCCTTGGGTTCACCAATTCCTTTTGGTTTATAATTTGTTGGGTAATGGTTGTCCCTTGGGTTCACCAATTCCTTTGGTTTATAATATTAAACCTTTGGGTTTATTAGTTTTTTTGGTTTATAATATGAATAATCGATCAATGTCATCCATGATCAAATGTCACATTCTGACAAACATTGTATCAATATGAAAATCACCCATGGCCAACCATGGTCATACTTGGCCCAACGTCGCATTGCGCCAACAATTGTCTTAATGTTTAAATCAATTCCCTTGGGTTCACCAATTCCTTTGGTTTATAATTTTTTGGGTAAGGATTTTCCCTTGGGTTCACCACTTGCTTTGGTTTATAATATTAAACCCTTGTGTTTATTAGTTTTTTCGGTTTATAATATGAATAATCGATTAATGTCATCCTTGATCAAATGTCACATTCTGACAAACATTGTATCAATATGAAAATCACCCGTGGCCAACCGTGGTCATACTTGGCCCAACATCGCATTGCGACAACAATTGTCTCAATGTTTAAATCAATTCCCTTGGGTTCATCAATTCCTTTGGTTTATAATTTTTTGGGTAAGGATTTTCTCTTGGGTTCACCACTTCCTTTGGTTTATAATATTAAACCCTTGGGTTTATTAGTTTTTTTGGTTTATAATATGAATAATCGATAAATGTCATCCATGATTGTCTCCAATGTTTAAATGTCGATTCCCTTGGGTTCACCAATTCTTTGGTTTAAATTTTTGAGTGAGATTTTCCCTTGGGTTCACCACTTGCTTTGGTTTATAATATTAAACCCTTGGATTTATTAGTTTTTTAGTTTATTAATAATATAACCATCTATGATATTAATATATAAATAAATATTAAAATATTAAATATTATTTTTATTATTTTTATATTAATAAATATTATTAATATATACTATATATATTTCAAGTTAATTTATAGTATGTATATAGTTAATATTATTAATATATTAATAAATATTTTTTATATATAATATTAATACTTATTACAATATTAAAAATATATATAAAATATTTTTGTATATATTAATAATATTATAATATTACAAATAATCATTATTAATAAATATTTGATTAATATTACAAATAATCATTATTAATAAATATTCAAATATTTATTAATAATGATTATTTGTAATATTATAATATTATTAATATATATTATTAATAATATTATAATATTATAATATTTATTTAGTAATATTAATAATATTATAATATTACTAAAAATCATTATAAATAAATATTCTAATATTTATATTATTCTAATAATAATAATATAACCAACTATGATATAATATATATTATTAATATATTATTAGTTCTTTTGCTTTATTAATAATATAACCATCTATGATATATTAATTTATTATATATTATTAATATTTTTTTATATTAATATATATTATATATATTATATATATTTCTGTGATTTTAATCATAATTAATATATTTAACATATTAATATTCTTATTAATATATAATATATATTTTTCAAGTGAATATAATAAATTTATTATATATAATATTTATTTATTATTATTAGTTCTTTTGCTTTATTAATAATATAACCATCTATGATATATTAATTTATTATATATTATTAATATTTTTTTTATATTAATATATATTATATATATTTCAAAACAATTGTCTCAATGTTTAAATCAATTCCCTTGGGTTCATCAATTCCTTTGGTTTATAATTTTTTGGGTAAGGATTTTCTCTTGGGTTCACCACTTCCTTTGGTTTATAATATTAAACCCTTGGGTTTATTAGTTTTTTTGGTTTATAATATGAATAATCGATCAATGTCATCCATGATCAAATGTCACATTTTGACAAACATTGTATCAATATGAAAATCACCCATGGCCAACCATGGTCATGCTTGGCCCAACGTCGCATTGCGCCAACAATTGTCTCAATGTTTAAATCAATTCCCTTGGGTTCACCAATTCCTTTGGTTTATAATTTTTTGGGTAAGGATTTTCCCTTGGGTTCACCACTTGCTTTGGTTTATAATGTTAAACCCTTGGATTTATTAGTTTTTTTAGTTTATTAATAATATAACCATCTATGATATTAATATATAAATAAATATTAAAATATTAAATATTATTTTTATTATTTTTATATTAATAAATATTATTAATATATACTATATATATTTCAAGTTAATTTATAGTATGTATATAGTTAATATTATTAATATATTAATAAATATTTTTTATATATAATATTAATACTTATTACAATATTAAAAATATATATAAAATATTTTTGTATATATTAATAATATTATTAATAATATATATTAATAATATTATAATATTATAATATTTATTTAGTAATATTAATAATATTATAATATTACTAAAAATCATTATAAATAAATATTCTAATATTTATATTATTCTAATAATAATAATATAACCAACTATGATATAATATATATTATTAGTTCTTTTGCTTTATTAATAATATAACCATCTATGATATATTAATTTATTATATATTATTAATATTTTTTTTATATTAATATATATTATATATATTATATATATTTCTGTGATTTTAATCATAATTAATATATTTAACATATTAATATTCTTATTAATATATAATATATATTTTTCAAGTGAATATAATAAATTTATTATATATAATATTTATTTATTATTATTAGTTCTTTTGCTTTATTAATAATATAACCATCTATGATATATTGATTTATTATATATTATTAATATCTTTTTTATATTAATATATATTATATATATTTCAAGTTAATTTATAGTATGTATATAGTTAATATTTTTAATATATTAATAAATATTTTTAATATATATTATTAATATTTTTATAATATTATTAATATATATAAAATATTTTTGTGATTTTAATCATAATTAATATATTTAATATATTAATATTCTTATTAATATATAATATATATTTTTCAAGTTAATATAATAAATTTATTATATATAATATTTATTTATTGATATATAAATTAATGTGATGGGTAGTGGATATAGGCCTATCGGCGTATATCAACCACATTGGTAAATATGGTTGTAAATCTATTTTATATACGCCTATCGGCGTATTTCAACCACATTAGTTTTTACTAATGTGGTTGTGCTAGTTATAAATCGATATAGATTCATTTTAAGTATAGATCTAACATGACCTTTCTTCATGGTCAAATTTCTTTAGAGTGTAAGATATAATATAATGTGTATTTTTTCATTGTGTAGATTATAATTTTGAAGTTTATATAAAATATATATAAAGCTTAGAGTGCAAGATATAATATAATGTGTATTTTTTCATTGTGTAAATTGTATTTTTGAATGTTATATAAAATATATATAAAGCCAAAATAAAATATTTTAGATAATATGTATATTGACACATTTTATCACCCTAAATTAAAATAATTTTTTTCAGTATATATCAATATTAATTCTTATCAAAATATTTTATTGATCATCCACATTAAATGTTTTATTATATACAATATTAGAATATATTATATATTTATTAAAATAATTCATTTAATTATATACAACATTAAAATATATTATTTATTTATTAAAATAATTTTAAAAAGTAGTGGATTTAAACATCTTATTCACAATTTTTTTTAATTACTTTAAATATTATTTTATTTTATTTTACTTTACTGAACATTGTTTTTTTATTTAAAATATAATCTATTTTTATTTTAAATAAATTTACAAACTGATAGATCTACCCATGCAATCATGCCTATAGCATGAGTCTCTGAGTTCTTAATAGATGTTACATATGATGTAAATAAATCATTCTTTTTTCACAAATAAGAAGATATATTCAATTACGTAGCACCAATAACATGGAACGCAATTCATTCCATCCCTCAGAACCCGAACAAGCCATTACAAAAAAACAGGACCATGGCAAGTATCAGCGTGAAATGAAGCAAACAAAATAAAATATAGGCCTCGGCATTTTTTAAACTAGAACTGCCTCACCACCCATGAGACTTCCTAAACCTTCATGGGTTTATTATATCTCTCTTCTTGTTTCTTTGGATGTACTGAAGGTTTATTATATCTCTCTGGTTGTTTCTTTGGATGTACTAAAGGTTTATTATATCTCTCTTCTTGTTTCTTGGAATATACTGAAGGTTTATTATATCTCTCGTCTTGTTTCATCGGATGTACTGACCTGTAACAATACGGATCAACTGCTTCAGTTTGCTTCGCATTTTTGGGCTTGCAGCTTCCTGCATTTATGTTGATTAGTCTCCTAAACAGTCTTTCTACAGACCGGGGAAATCCCCATTTTTTGTCCTGCGTCTTCACAGTCTGTCGCGTGTCCAGTTGGCGCACAACCACATTCTGTGCAACGCTCTGGTGGCCATCGCGAATGGTAATTTGATGAGTATCAGTCTTGCACCTTAATTTCTCCTCCTGCTGGGGCTTCATTTCTTCTTTATTCACACTCGGGTACTTTTGGCGTTCGGTGCTGCTGGTAGTGGCCGAGACGCAGTGTGGCATCGACCAACTCCGGATGCCATCCATTAATTCATAATTGTTGATGAGAGAGTACGGCGTACTGGATGCTGCGACTATGGCACGATTTAATTGCAGAGAAAAGGTGTACAACTCAAATGAATCATAGAGACTACTGTTGCAATCCCAACCAGATTTTCTCAGCTGCGGTTGCTCCTCTTTACAATTCGAATTATGATTCGCCCGAATTCTCTCGTCGATTTTTGCAGGTAGTTCCTGAATTGGGCTGTCAACAACCGTATGTACGATCAGTTGATCTCCATCTAGGCTCACGCGCCTCCCCTGAATGCTGGAGAACTTCTTCTGCGTGTTGCTCTGTTCATGCCTCACTATTCCGTGCAGGGCCATCTCCTTTTTTCTGAAAAGATGTTGTGATCACCTGCTATATTTATAACGGTGAGTGACGTGGTGAGAAAGCTTCTCTGATCTTTATTTTTATGCAAGGATTCCGCAGTCCCACCCGGGCTCCTCTTTCCGAATATCGTTAGGACTCTTCTTTCACAACAATAGGGTTAGTACTAGGGTTAGGGCAAGTACAACGTTTCTCCACGTCAGGGCGTTGAAAAGGCTACCTTCTTGTTCATTAATTGTACACAACCCCACGCTACGCATGTAATACCCACATGAATTTACGCGAGAAACTGTTGAACCGAACCCGAATTTTTAAGACTATTTTCTCGTTGAAAGTTAAGGCATATACGTAGGGTAGGCTCAAATAAATTAAATTTTCGTGGAAACGGGCATATGGGTCGTTGGCATCCTAGATTTAATCTCCGGTTACGTTGATTATGGAGTAGTTGGACGCAAAAGCCTCAACTTCTTTAATTGCTTTCATCGAAAAGTTAGCCCTAAATATTTACAGAATCTGCAAAAATGACGTTCTTGGAACATCAAATGTTTCAAAAATATTTAAGAAAAAGTTCTTATGATTAATTCTCAAATTTGTTAAGAAAAAGTTCTTACGATTAATTCATTAAGTTTAAGAGGAATGTAATTTGATTTTTTCTCTATATATTAATTAAGGCTTTAGCTTCAATATAGAAGAAATTATAGATCTCTTTTATGTGAGCTCCCTAGCTACGTCACTCACCGGTATAAATTCAGACTGTGAAACTGCTGATGGGTCATTAAATCCAGTTATTATTAAAACATTTGAATTTTTTTATTTGTAATATTTTTCATATATAAAGAATTGATATTGAAATATTTTAATTATGATGAGTATTGACATTTTTTATTTATAATATGTATTGAAATATTAAAATATTTTTATTAATATTTTTTAATGAATTATTAATTTCCTTCTTAATGGAATATAAAAAATATTTATAAAAATAATAATTAAATTTTTAATTTTCTATTAACATTAATATATATATATATATATAGAAGGTTGATATAAAAAAAATATCATTATCTAAATAATTATTTTTGTTTAACATTTGTAAACTTCATGTTTAATCCTAAGAGATTACACCTCTCATTATGGATGGTAAAAAGTACTTATGAATAAAATTATCAAAACATTTAAATACAAACATTTGTTACATTCAATATTAAGGTGTGAAGGTGTTACATTAGAAAAACATTCTAGACTTCAAAAAAAATTAAAAATATTTAATACTTATAATGATTTCAATATTTTTAGGAAAGGATGGAGGGAGTGTAGGCACTACTCAATTAGTGAGAGGTAGCTTGTAGCATGGACTCTACTAACAAAGGGGAAAGAAGGCAAAGTGAGTAAGTAGTTTAATTGATTAAATTTCATCACATTGGGTTGATTTTTAGACAAACCTTAACGATGTTCCCATTTCCTTTCAATAGCTAGAAAACAAACATAGCACTAGAAAGTAAATTAGGTTCATCTCCTAGTTAAGTTATGTCTTCTGATTATTGACATGAGAACAAAACTAAACTTGAAATGAGAAAGGGGAGGGGAAGATGTGCATTGGGTGGAGAATATATAGAATACGAACATGAAGAGCCAAGTACTGTTTATCCTCTTGTCCTACTTCAAATTACTAGGTATCCCCTAAAAAACATAGGACCAACATGACCAATTTTAAAATGGATGGAGACCAATAAATCATGGATTGTAATATTGTGAGGCATAATCTCCAACTAATGGAGGTTTGGAGGAGACAGTTAGTCCAAATAATGTAAGAGTTTGAGAATAAGATTAGATTATTATGGCATAAATTTGGTAGAGTTATAACTTTGAGAAGTTGGTAAAAACCTAAAAGGAACATAAATCAAGGGTACGTAAAGAAAATATAATGGCATATAGATGTAGGGAAATGAAGAATTTTTTATTGGGAAAATCCCACCTTCGTGGTTATTGATCCATGACTTTGACTTTTGACTAGAAAATCACATGTTACTTAGGAAGCCCATAATTTTCACCTAAAACTAAGGATTTTCTTCCATGTGGGAGGTATATTAATACATTATAAATAGTAATAATGTGGTTCATAACCTCCAATTAATGGAGGATTGGAGAACATGATTAGTCTAAATAATGTAAGAGTTTGAGAATAATATTAGATTACTTTATGACATAATTTTAGTAGAGTTATAGCAACTTATAGAAGTTGGTAAAAACCTAAAAGGAACCTAAATAAAGGATACTTATCAAAAATATAATTACATAGAGGTTTCAAGGAAATGAAAAACTAGCGATTGGGAAATCCTCCCTTCCTAGTTATTGATCCATGACTTTGACTAGAGAAACGAATGTTAGTTAGGAAACCCATAATTTTTCATATGTAATGAGGGATTTGTTATGTATATGGGGTATAATAATACATGATATATAATTTAGCTTGAGCTAATCATCTCACATATCGAGGTGAAACAATCAGGGAATAAAAGGAGGATATGAAAGTTGACCAAGTAAGCCTTGATGTGTGATCTCTAATATACCTAAGAACATTGAAGTTGTGAAAAAGGAACCTCTACACAATCAAGTGATTAATTAATTTAAAGGAAAAATTCCTAGATTGATCCAACTAGAAATTGAAGAAGCCCAAAACTCTAGGATGGTAAAATAGTGATCCTAAAAAAGGGGCCAAGGACCTTACTTGGGTACTACCAATTAAAATATGGAAAAATATTCACATTTCTAGACCTAGGTAAGGGAATGCTTAAAGAAGGTGAACCAATGCATATGAAACATCATGAAAATTAGGGGGCATAATGTGATCCATAGGTGTTGATGAGAACCAAGCTCAAGATATATGCTTGACATATTTCCCCCATTGTATATTATGTTCCATATAGAGCTCTATAGCATTGAGATTCCATGTATACGAAGAAGTGTTAATCAAGAACAATAAAGGTAAAGAAAATGAAGAGTGCAATTCTATGAAATGTTGGTATGTGGTCTAAACCTCTAATATAGTATCATCAACTCATCAACACATAAGAATCGTCATCATTAATCATGAATGATGGTAAAAACTCAAATGGTTGTGATTTGCATGTAAAATTATTTATATTTTCCATTTATTACATCTACGTTAATGTGTGTATTCTCATTTTCCCATGGTAGTGAAGATGAAATACAAATTATTATATACTAAATAAAAGAACTTTATTTTCATAACAACATATACTAATATATGTGTTCACTTGTGAAATCAAACATCCATAAATACTTCCATAATTGAACACAAATTTAGACAAATGCATTTTATACATATTCATGCTTCTGTGATCATAGTAATTTTTCAAATATCTTTAAGCTGTCATCACATTATACAGAAAATTGTCGACGAGTTTCGAACCAACCAGTGTGGTTCATCTTCAAGACAAGAGGAGAGATCAGAACGAGTCATTAAGCTTATATAGATGCAGATAATTCCAAATATATGTCATAAAAACAACTAGTTTGACTAGAAAGGAAATTTATTTATGATAAAAAATTTATTTTTATTTAATATATAAATTTAAAGTATTATTATGTTATAATTAAATAGTTTAATAATGAGAAGAAAGTTAGTTTGACTCCCACGACAAATAAATTATTGTTCTATTTTTATTAAATTCATTATGTTGTAACTAAGGTTGATTAATAATTTATTTATTTATTTTTATTTTTATTAATTTATTTTTTATTTTTTTAATCAATTTAATATAATAAAGGGCTAAAACATATTTTAATCATTTTTTTTTTATAAAAAGGGGAAATAAAGAAAAATAAATAAAAATGAAGGGGGTTGACAAGATCTAGGAATATAGGGTAGGGATCCAACATCTGCTAATATTCCAACCGTCGTCTCTATTGAGATTGAAAGGTCTTTTTTCAATCTCTAAAGCCTCCCTTAATTTATGGTGATGAAAATGGTCAATCTGAGCAATAACCTTAGCTTCTTCGATGCATATGTGATGGTTATTCTCTTTAGCATGTTCAGTTAGGGCTAAGTGGCCGGACCTCCCATGCCTAAGGTCAGCAACATGCGCATAAATCCTTTGATTAATTGATCGACCAATTTCACCAATGTATGGATTCCCACATGAGCATGGGATAATGTAGACACCTTTTCTATCCTTGGGATTCACGAGATCTTTAATCGATCCGAGAGAGTTGTGAATGGTGTTAAGGGGTTTGAAATTAGAAGAAATCTTATGCTTCTTAAGGATCGTGGCTATCGTATCAGTGGTTCCTTGAATAAAGGGAAGGTGTGTTAAAGTTTGCAACAAGAAACAGTGAAATTGGCATCTAGAAACAACATGATAGCACCTACACTAGTGTGGGACCACAGGTCATGTAGTGATGGGTCCTAGCGATACATTAATGTGTGATTCAATCTATTTAATAAATTGGATGTGTGTCAAATTTAATTATCCCTTAATTAAATTGGACAATAAAATGTAATCTTATCTCATGATCACTTATAATAGTAAACTGAGTGAGATAAAATTAGTTAGCTCATGTATTTCGAGTTGAGGGTGGTTGGTGAGGCATGCAGAGTGATTCTATGTGTTTTAGAGTTCAAGTTGCAGTTAAGTGCATGAGTTTAATGCATGAGAAATCAATTAACTCAGTTGAGTGAGTTAAAGTCAGTTGAACTAGTTGTAATTGTTTGTTGCACTAGTGAGAGATCAAGTGAATTAAATATTATTTAATTCACAATCAATGATCTGCCATGAAACTAATGATTTACTATTAATAGGTGCATGCATGTCAGTTCCAGTGGAGACCTAGTTGAGTCAAAGGTTAAAGGGAAGTTAAATATAATTTGTGATATTAGCAGGCTGCCCAAATGCAGTTAAAACATCATAGGATTCCCATGATACTTAGCACAGTTGAGGAAGGTTGAAATTCCTAAAGAATAGGGATTCCATTCATAGGAAATTGTGTGAGAAAGGACGCTAAAGACAGGCTGAGAATTGGCTAAGTGTTGGCCCGATTTTGTCTGGATCAGTGTGAGATGATAGACAGATTGCAGGGGACTCTTGTGAGACGAGTGCATTGTAATTGTTTCATGATTCCTTGTGGAATATACAATATATGATAGAGGGGTTTTGAGCAGTAAGCTTTCCTCAGGAAATTATCTGTGTTTTGGTTTGATTTGTTTCTTTGTACACTTGTTGTGATTGGTGATCGTGTTTATTTTCCGCAATTGATTTGTAGAAGGATTCAACATCTAGATTTAGTACATTGCTTTATCGGATTGAATCCATTGATATACATATGTTTGTATTATTTCTACATAGTATCAGAGCACATGAAATCACTATAGTGTAGGAGAAGCTAAGTTTTTGACTGAATATAACTCGAATTTGCAAAAGACATTCTTGGTGTGACATGAGATTCAAGATCGAAATGGCTTTCAATGGCTTGAGTTTGGAGTATGCACTTGAGGGTAGCTCTAACTATATTGCGTGGAAAGACAGGATGGAGGTAGTACTGGAGGACAACGAGTTGAAATAATTCATTGATAATGATGTTCCCAAACTTGTTTTAGCAGATGCCACAAATCTTAATGCTTGGAAAAATAAGGTTGCAAGGGCAAGGAGGATCTTACTGGAGGGAGTACGAGACCACATTCTCTCCAGTCTCCATGGAAAAGTGAATCCATATGCAATGTGGAAGGCTTTGACAGATCTATTTCAGAGTAGCAGTGATCATAGAAAATTGGCATTAAAGGACAAGCTTAGGAAAATAAAAATGGAGAAAAGCGACACTATTCTAGTATACTTAACAAATTTTTTCCAATGTCAGGATGAGCTTGGGAGTGTAGGAATTACTGTCACGGATGATGACTTGGTGAGCCTAGATCTTCTAGGACTTCCCAAGAGTTGGCATAGTTATCATGACTATGTCATTGGGAGGGAGAAGTTGCCATATTGGGAACGAATTTGGTTGGATTTGGTGCAAGAATAATTCAAGAAGAATGCCAGGGATAGATCTTCATCTAAGGCATATGATGAAGAAAATTGTGCTTTGGCTGGTAAGGCGAAGAAGGGGAAGGAAAGAAATCCTATTCCAAATCTAAGACTGACGAATAACACAAGGAGCGTTACATGTCCAAAGTGAAATGTTTTCACTGTCACGAGCATGGACATTATGCCACTAATTTTCCACAAAAGAAGAAGAAGAAGAAGGCTCTAGGATCTGCAATTGGTGAGGCTTTGGCCTCACAATTTGAGTTGGACTTCTCGTTGATCATATGCATGGTGTCAAGTGCGATGGGATCAGGGTGGTACTTGGATAGTGGTGCATCTTTCCACATGACGAGAGACAAATAGCTTTTCAGTAGCTTGGAGGAGAAGGACCTCCAGATGCATATCAAAATGGGTGACGACATAAGGTATAATGCTACAGGGATTGGTATAGTTACTTTCTAGAGACAGTCAGGTAAACCATTTTTATTAAAATATGTAATGCATGTACCAGGCTTGAAGAAAAAATTAGTTTCAGTTGCAATGTTGGAGAATATAGGTTATGATGTTGTTTTCAGTGAAGGAAAATCTTTCCTTCGACACAAAGGAAAAAGACAAGCCAAGAAGATTGGGATTGGTGTGAAGAATCTCTATAAACTTGATGTAGTTGGCTGCGCAACATTGATGGGTAAAGCAGACAAAGTGGTGAGCCGGGATGAGAGTGAGTTACACCATAGAGCTTTGAAGGTCATGCAACAGATTTCTACGGGGCTTCCAAAGGATACTCTTTCGAAGATAGGCACATGCAAGGGATGTACCATGGGGAGGTGTGAGAAATCCATGCAATTGTCCCTTGAGAGGGAGCTATATTTGCATGCAGATGAGGAACTCTTGGTTCTAAAGAATGAGCCTCAAGATATGGAGCAGCCACATGTGGAGGATCATGGAGTGGCAAAAACCACTCAAGAAAAGAAATTTCGAGCCAAAAGGGTAGAGGGAGTACATGCAGCTATACCTCCTGGTGTGAGGTGGGGCGATGTGCAGAATTAATCCTAGGAAGAAATGTTGGGTAGGATTCATTGAGATGGTGTGTCTCATGGATTGAACCTAGCTACGGGGAGCCCATAGTAGAGCAGTAGCAGGATCGGTTAGATTGATGCAGCCAGATGTCAGGAGGACATAAATTAGAATGAAAAGTGTTAGACATTGAACCGCAGATCAGAGTTGGCAGCAGTGCAGAGTGCATGCATGCAGATGTCAACAATGCAAAGAGTCTAGTAGACATGTGCAATAGGTACCAACAGTCAAAATAATCTGATGACATATGAATTATACTGATTCAATTGTTTGGAGACTATTCAATTTTAGAAATGTTGCATGCAAGAGTTGCATGTGCAAACAACACTAGAGAAGTGTTGCATGCAAAAGTTTCATGTGCGAACAACACTAGAGAAGTGTTGCATGCAAGAGTTGCATGTCGAATGCAAGAGGCGCATGTGCGCATGGAAGGACATTCCAAGGTACAGGATCAAGACAGATTGATTCCTTTCTTGTTGAGAGGGAGTGTTGAAGTTTACAACAAGAAACAATGAAATTGGCATCTAGAAACAACATGGCAAAATCTACACTAGTGTGGGACCACAGGTCGTGTAGTGAGGTGTCCTAGTGATACATTAGTGTGTAATTCAATTTATTTAATAAATTGGATGTGTGTCAAATTTAATTATCCCTTAATTAAATTGGACAATAAAATGTAATCTTATCTCATGATCACTTGTAATAGTTAAACGCGTGTGATAAACTCATTTAGCTTATGTATTTTGATTTGAGGGTGGTTGGTGAGGCATGCAGAGTGATTCTATGTGTTTTAGAGTTCAAGTTGCAGTTAAGTGCATGAGTTTAATGCATGAGAAATCAATTAACTCAGTTAAGTGAGTTAAAGACAGTTGAACTAGTTGTAACTATTTGTTGCACTAGTGAGAGATCAAGTGAATTAATGAGTGATATGCCATGCGACTGATGATTTACTATTAATAGTTGCATGCATGTCAGTTCAAGTGGAGACCCATTTGAGACAAAGGTTAAAGGGAAGTTAACTATCATTTGTGATATTAGCAGGTTGCCTAGATGCATTTAAAACACCACAGGATGCCCATGATACTTAGCGCAGTTGAGGAAGGCTGAAATTCCTAAAGAATATGGATTGCATTCATCATAATTTATTAGCTGAGAATTGGCTACGTGTTGGCCCGATTTTGTTTGGATCAGTGTGAGACAATAGGCAGATTGCAGGAGACTCTTGTGAGAAGAGTGCATTGTAATTGTATATACAATATATGATAGAGGGGTTTTGAGGAGTAAGCTTTCCTTGGGAAATTATCTGTGTTGTGGTTTGATTTGTTTCTTTCTGCACTTGTTGTGATTGGTGATCGTGTTTATTTTCCGCAATTGATTTGTAGAAGGATTCAGTATCTAGCTTTAGTACATTGCTTGATCGGATTGAATCCATTGATATACATATGTTTGTATAATTTCTACAAGATGCAATCCAAAAGACCATTCTTTAGGATCTTTTTTATTTATATTAGGACCTTTTTCTGCTTTAAGAAAATCTCTAAGTCCTTGGGATTTACTATAACCATTCTTACTGAAGACATCGAGGAGATGGGTTTTTTCTCATTCAAGGTGAGATTCGTTAGGGATTCTCAATGCCCTAGTGGCTAAGGTGTTGAGGACGCCTAACTTCTGAGGAGGGAAACGATGCGAATTAGCATGAAGATACTACTCAATATGGGTTTTCCTCTGGAAAAATTGATGGGAGAAAGAACCATCTTCCTTTATAGAAATAGGAACATCTAGGAAAGGAAGGCTACCATTAATCTTATATTCCATCATGAACTTAATGGAAGAGGACTGACTATTAAGATGAAAGAAAAAAAGATCTAACTTTTCTTTCCCATGAGGCCAGGCAACACAAGTTTCATCCACAAAGCTCTTCCAGAGTTTAGGTTGGAACAGAGTAGAAGAGAGGGCCTTGGATTCAAAGTCCTCCATGAAAATATTAGCTACAACAGGGGATAGAGGGGAACCCATGGCCACACCACAAGTCTGCTCGAAGAATTCACCTTTGAAACTGAAGAACGTCGAGGTGAGGCAATTTTCAACTAAATGGGCAGTATCGGGATGAGTAATGCGATTGATGACATCAATTGCCTCATTTATGGAATATTGTTGTTAGATCGCTTGGATCGCTTGGAGAATAGCAAGAGCTACAAGAAGCTTAATAAAAATCCTCTAAAAAAGGTTTCTAAAGCAGTCACTCTAGCTATCAGATCTAGGAGCTCAGTTAGCACCCTTAGTAAGAAGCTTATTGAGAATAACCCTCTTACTCCTAGAATCTATGGTCTTCCTCAGATCCACAAAGAGGGGGCTCCCCTTCAACCCATTGTTAATACCATAGGCTTTCCGATGTATCTCCTAGTTGAATATTTAGCGAATAAGCTTAAGCCCCTCGTTGGTCGCACTGAATCCTTGTCCTTTGTCAAAGATTCGTTCTCTTTTGTTAATAAACTTAAAGACGTAAAATTAGATCTAGATGATAAGTTGGTAAACTTCAATGTAGTTTCTCTATACACCAGAACCCAAACAAGCCATGGCAAAGAAACAGGTCCATGGCAAGGCAAACAAGATAAATATAGGCCTTGGCATTTTTTTAAACTAAAACTGCCTCACTACCCATGAGACTTCCTGAACCTTTATGGGTTTATTATATCTCTCTTCTTGTTTCTTTGGATGTAGTGAAGGTTTATTATACCTCTCTTCATGTTTTTTTTTTAAATGTACTGAAGGTTTATTATATCTCTCTTATTGTTTCTTGGGATGTACTGATTTGTAACAATACCGGTCAGCTGCTTCAGTTTGCATCGCATTTTTGGGCTTACAGCTTCCGGAATTTATGCTGATTAGTCTCCTAAACAGCCTTTGTACAGAATGGGGAAATCCCCTTTTTTTGTCATGCGTCTTCACAGTCTGTCGCGTGTCCAGTTGGCGCCCAACCACGTTCTGTGCAACGGCCTGGTGGCCATCGCGAATGATAATTTGATGAGTATCTGTCTTGCACCTTAATTTCTCCTCCTGGGCTTCATTTCTTCTTTATTCACACTCGTATACTTTTGGCGTTCGGTGCTTTTAGTGGCAGAGACGCAGTGTGGCATCGACCAACTCCGGATGCCATCCATTAATTCATAATCGTTGATGAGAGAGTACGGCGTACTTGATGCTGCGACTATGACACGATTCAATTGCAGAGAAAAGGTGTTGCAATCCCAAGCAGATCTTCTCAGCTGCTGTTGCTTCTCTTTACAATTCGAATTATGATTCTGCCGAATTCTCTCGTCGATTTTTGCAGGTAATTCCTGAAGTGGGCTGTCAACAACCCTATGTCCGATCAGTTGATCTCCATCTAGGCTCGCGCGTCTCCCTTGAATGGTGGAGAACTTCTTCTGCGTGTTGCAGGGCCATCTCCTTTTTTCTGAAATGATGTTGTGATCACCTGCTATATTTATACCGGTGAGTGACGTGGTGAGAAAGCTTCTCTTATCTTTATTTTTCTGCAAGGATTCCGCAGTCCCACCCGGGCTCCTCTTTCCGAATATTGTTAGGACTCTTCTTTCACAAGAATAGGGTTAGTATTAGGGTTAGGGCGAGGACAACGTTTCTCCACGTCAGGGCGTTGAAAAGGCTACCTTCTTGTTCTTTAAGTTTACACAATCTCACGCTACGCATGTAATACCCACATGAATTTACGCGAGAAACTGTTGAACCGAACCCGAGTTTTTAAGACTATTTTTTCGTTGAAAGTTAAGGCATATACGTAGGGTAGGCTCAAATAAATTAAATTTTCGTGGAAACGGGCATATAGGTCGTTGGCATCCTAGGTTTAATGTCCGGTGACGTTGATTATGGAGCAGTTGGACGCAAAAGCCTCAACTTGTTTAATTGCTTCATCGAGAAGTTAGCCCTGATAACTCACTTTAAAACACACAATAATATCGTAACTCTTCTTTGCATCGGTCGTTTTGTTGTCACGCTACAAAGCCTCCAAACTTTGTTAGACGTAAAACCCTTTGTCCTTCATTTGCATCCCTAACTTATTTAAGAAAATGTTCTTACGTAAAATTCTCAAGTTTTGTTAAGAAAAAGTTCTTACAATTAATTCATTAAGTTAAGTTTAAGAGGAATGTAATTTGATTTTTTCTTTATATTGATTAATGTTTTATATATTAATTAAGCTTTTAATTTAAATATAAAAGAAATTATAGATCTCCTTTATGGAAGTTCCCTAGCCACGTCACTCACAAGTATAAATTCAGACTGTGAAACTGCGGATGGCTCATTAAATCAGTTATTATTAAAGAAATTATAGATTTTTTTTAATGTAAGCTTCCTAGCCGTGTCACTCACTGGTGATGGTTCATTAAATCAGTTATTATTAAAAAAATTGAATTTTTTTATTTGTAATATTTTTCATATATAAAAAAGTTTATATTGAAATATTTTATTTATGATAAATATTGAATTTTTTTATTTATAATATATATTGAAATATTTTTTAAATAAATTATGAATTTCTTTTAATAAAATGTAAGAGATTTTTATAAAAATAATAATTAAATTTTTAATTTTCTATTAACATACATATATAAATATATAAAGAAAGTAAATATAAAAATATAATAATTATTTTTGTTTAACACTTATAAACTTCATGTTTAGCCCTAAAATATTACACATTTTCCTCATTATGGATGGTAGAAAGTAGTTATGGATAAAATTATCAAAACATTTAAATACAAACATTTGTTACCCTCAATATTAAGGTGTGAAGGTGCTGCACTAGAAGAATACTCCAGACTTTAAAAAAAATTAAAACATTAAATATGTATAATGATTTCAAATATTTTTGTTTAGTTTCATTTATAAATTAAATTTCAAATTTCATGTGACTTTTAAAATTGTTTGAGGGGATGTTTCTGTAAGACAAAAGTTAAAGTGGTTTGTTATGTGATTGAGCCAAGAGGCTTATTTTACAAGAGGATGTGTAAGTGTGTCTGTGCTCAACTTGAAGTTGACACTTTAAATGAAAAAAATATTGTTGGCTATAATAAAAGCATAGATGATTATAAATATTTGGTTAGTTTTAATTAAAAGCAATTTAAAGCATTAATAATAGCATTCTCACTATCATGACTTGGTTTTTTTGATATTTCACTTTCCTCTACATGATATTAAGAATTCAGTTGCCTTTGACTACATATTAGTTTGTCTTTGACCAAAAAATTATGTTTTATCCATAGTTTAACATTGAGAATTCTTTTTTGTTATATATTATTATTATTTAAATTTATTTATTTGTAAGGTGATTTGTTGAAGTCTTTGTATAGGCTCTGTCATATTTCTCTTAGTTCTAATTTTTTGGTTTTTCCTTTTATTTATTTTTATTGAACTTTTTTATTTTTATTTTTATTTTTATTTCTATTATTTATTTTCATGAATTATATTTTTTTTTTCAATCTATATATATATATATATATATATATTATAACAAAACACACACACACACACGGATATATATATATATATATATATATATATATATATATATATATATATATATATATATATATATATATATATATATATATATATATATATATATACACATATATATTTATTAAAGTCTATATATGTTAATATAAATAATATTAATTAATCATATTTCTTAATTTTTGGTAATTGCATTCAACTGTATAGTACTTTATTAGTTGTTTGATTTTTTGTGATGAAATTTTTATGTTTTTTATTTTGTTTAATTAAGCTATGTTTAAACTAAACTGTAGTCTCTAGCTACTAGCTACCATGTAGCCCTTGTTCAATTTTTACTATAAAATAATAATAATAATAATAATAAATTATTCAAAAATACAATTTAAACAATGAAAAATTATACATAGGGAGAAAAAAGATCGCTATAAATCTATTTTAATCACAGATTTATCAATCACTAAAAGGGATTAAATTTCTTGGCCTGTAAATATTTTTTCAAGTTTTGCATTCTTAAAAAAGGTTTGTGTATAATCATATTTGATCCCTCTCGACTCTTGGTAGATCTGTGGTTAAGATGGGTCTATACTGGTGTTATTATCACAATTGAAGAAGTTCCATCGAATGAAGGGATCAAGGAATTGGAGGTGTCATTTGGTTGTTGTGATTATAGTGAAGCAACTTGTTACTATAATGATGGATGAACCACCAAAGTTAGGGATGAAGGGAATAGAGGCACCATTATATTGTTGCGATTAAATTAAGGTGTCATGTTGCTATAGTAATGGAGGAATCACTATCAAAAGGAGAGTTGAAGTGATTGAAGCCACTACTTGGTTGTTGTGATCAACTTGAGGCATCAAGTTACTACACAATGGAGAAACCACCACCAAAATGAAGGATGGAGGGAGTGGACGCACTACTCAATTATGGATAGGTAACTTGTAGCATGGACTCTACTAACAAAGGGGAAAGAAGGTAAATTGAGTCACTAAGTTAAGTGATTAAATTTCATCACATTGGGTTGATTTTTTAGACAAACTTTAATAACGTTCCCATTTCCTTTCAATAGCTAGAAAACAAGCATAGCACTAGAAAGTAAATTATGTTCATCTCCTAGTTAAGTTATGTCCTCTAATTATTTAAATGAGAAAGGGGAGGGGAAATATGTGAATTGGTTTGAGAATATATAGAACATCTACACGAAGAGCCAAGTACTGTTGATCCTCTTGTCCTACTTCAAATTGCTAGGTCTCCCCTAAAAAACATAGGATCAGCTAGATTAAATGACCAACATGACCAATGATAAAATGGATGGAGACCAATAAATCATGGATTGCAATATTTTGAGGCATAATCTCTAACTAATGGAGGTTTGGAGGAGACAGTTAGTCCAAATAATATAAGAGTTTGAGAATAAGATTAGATTATTGTGGCATAAATTTGGTAAAGTTATAACTCTGAGAAGTTGGTAAAAACCTAAAAGGAACCTAAATCAAGGGTACGTAAAGAAAATATAATGGCATATAGATGTATGGAAATGAAGAACTTTTTATTGGGAAAATCCCACCTTCGTGGTTATTGATCCATGACTTTGACTTTTGACTAGACAATCACATGTTACTTAGGAAACCCATAATTTTCACCTAAAACTAAGGATTTTGTTCCATGTAGGAGGTATATTAATACATTATATATAGTATTACATATATAGTAATAATGTGATTCATAGCCTCCAATCAATGGAGGATTGGAGAACATTATTAGTCTAAATAATGTAAGAGTTTGAGAATAATATTAGATTACTTTATGACATAAATTTGGTAGAGTTATAACAACTTATAGAAGTTGGTAAAAACCTAAAAGGAACCTAAATAAAGGATACTTATCAAAAATATAATTACATAGAGGTGTCAAGGAAATGAAAAACTAGCCATTGGGAAATCCTCCCTTCCTAGTTATTGATCCATGACTTTGACTAGAGAAACACATGTTAGTTAGGAAACCCATAAGTTTTCATCTAGAATGAGGGACCTGTTTTGTATGTGGGGTATACTAATACATGATATATAATTTTAACTTGAGTTAATAATCTCACATATCGAGGTGAAATGATCAGGGAATAAAAGGAGGATATGAAAGTTGACCAAGTAAGACTTTATGTGTGATCTCTAACATACCTAAGACCATAAAAATTGTGCAAAAGGAACCTCTACATAATCAAGTGATTAATTAATGTAAAGCACAAATTCCTAGATTGATCCAACTAGAAATTAAAGAACCCCAAAACTCTAGAATGGTAAAATAGTGATCCTAAAAAAGGGGCCAAGGGGCCATGGACCATACTTGGGTACTACCAATTAAAATATGGAAAAATATTCACATTTCTAGACCTAGGTAATGGAATGCATAAAGAAGGAAAACCAATGCATATGAAACATCATGAAAATTAGGGGACATGATGTGATCTATAGGTGCTAATGAGAACCAAGCTCAAAATATATGAATGACATATTTTCCCATAGTAAGAATTATTTCCCATATAGATATATAACAATAAGATTCCACGTATAAGAAGAAGTGTTAATCAAGAACCGTAAAGGAAAGAAAATGAAGATTGCAACTCTATAAAAGGTTGTTATATGGTCTAAACCTCTAATATAGAGTCATTTACTCATCAACACATGAGAAGAATCATCATTGATCATGAATGTTGCTAACAACTCAAATAGTTTTGATTTGCATGTAAAATTATTTATATTTTCCATTTATTACATCTACGTTAATGAAATAAAAATTATTATATTGACTAAATAAAATAACTCAATCTTCATAACAACATATACTAATATATGTGTTCACTTGTGAAATCAAACATCCATAATTAAATACATCCATAATTGAACACAAATTTAAACAAATACATTTTATACACATTTAGATTCTCTAATACATGTATTTGATGCATCCTTTGCACTGTGTCTTTGGTTTCCATAAACATCTCCACATGACTAGATGGCAGGTCACCTAGTAAAAAATAAATAAATATTATTCACAATGATAACATTTCACATATAAATTTAAATAGAAAGAAACTTATCCTCTCATGGGTTGGACCTACATGCAAAGGCCTCAGAGTGTGAGCTTCAAATTATCTAGAGCCTTGTGAAGTACATCAAGACAACTTGGGCCCTATAGTACACCTAGGGAAGCTAAATAAAAAAGTTGATGAATTCGATATATGAACCTTATAGTTGTTATCCAATCTTTGTCCAATCAATTTAATTTATAAAGAAGAAAAAAATTATCAGCATTTACACTAGTGGTTATATTTTAATTATGTATTGATAAAAAAGTAATGCCAACAGTTCTTTCTACCAATACAAAGTGGAAAATAAAATTAAAAAACAAGAGAAACACTTTAAAGCTATTACTCTAAACTTAAATGAAGAAAAAATGACAATGTTTACATTATCAATTTTATTTTCAACTATGTACTAACAAGCACAATTGTTGCGAATTCATTTTCAATTCAATGAGAATTACCAAAGTATTAAAAACAATTTATTCTCAATACATTGTTTAAAAAAAAAGTGTGGCATAAACAATGTTATTTAATAGTTTATGATAAATTAAAATATAAAACAACAAATTAAAATATAAAAAACAACAATGTTTATGTTGCTGATTTTATTTTCAACTAAAGTATCATTGGATCATTTTTCAATTCTTGCAATTTGGTATTAATTATATTTTCAAGGTTGAAAATAAAGTTAGTGTGAATGTTGTTGTTATATTAAAAAAAATTAATAATATTAATTAAATTTATTAATTTTTGTTTTTTTTAAGTTTGGTGGGACTATCATGTTCAATATATTATTTTGATAGAGATAAGGAATTAAATCAACAATTTCATATCAAAATATGTTTTGACAAAGCACCTAATCATCATCTATCCAAAAACCTATAAACAATTGAATTTATAATTTTATTTTCAATTTGTTTCACCAATAAAAAAAAATATCATTAAATTATTTTCAATTTTCCGTGAATTATCAAAGGGTTGGAGAAATATGACAACATTTCTGCTCGTCAATATATTATTAAAAATAAAACTAACATTGTTTACACTATCCATTCATAAAACATGTATATAACATTAAAAAAAAAATCCAATTACATTTTATAAAATTATTTATAAAAAATAGCATACCTCCTTTGTAGAAATGGAACCGATGATTTTGTAGTTTGGTAATAGTGTGGTGGATCCACTGGCTGTTTCACATGTCTAAAGATGCTAGATCAAGGTTTCATTACATTTAATGATTGGTTGGTTTGTGGGATTCAATCATTTGAGAGAACAAATGATCCTCGTGATAACTTGTGAAGCTTTAATAGTTTTCGATAATACTATTTTCCAAACTAAATGCAGATGCAAAGTAGATATTGTAATGTTTTCAAACTAATAGTAACATAGAGAATTGGAACTTTTAGAAATGGTGGAAAAATTAGGGTTGATATGGAAAAAACATCTAGGCATGTGGTACAGCCATCAACAATATCGGTTAAAAAGTGTAGTAACATTTTATTTTATTTTTTTTTACTATTTTTTTTCAATGTTTGATAGTTTTTAACTATGCGAGTGTAGAGTATTAAGATGAGTTTTTGTGTAAGATGAGTTTTTGTATAATATCATTCTAATGATGCATTCCATGTGTTGTTGGTAATTCATGTCATTTTTATATACGTTCAATGCATGATTGAAAGAAAATTTTATATACGTTCAATGCATGATTGAAAGAAAATTTGAATTGTTTTTTTCAATGTTTTTTTTTTTTTTAAATTTCAGTTGTGTTTCTATTATTATTAGTTAGCATGATTGTTTATAATTATATAATTTAGCTTGTATATTTGTGAAAGTTTTATATTTAAATATTGTATATAACTTTAGCTTTATTTGAAATTTATATGTATACCAATATATCTTGAATCTTTGATATCTACTTAAGGAGATACAACTTACAACAATGTGAAACTTGTTATATTATTTTCAAAGTTTCAAATATCCTTGTTAAAAAACTATGATGTATCTTATAGATTTGAATTATATGATTAAGTTAACTTGGGATATCCTTGCGAATATAATATTACATTGCAAATATAACATATATTTTATTAAACAACTTTTAATTTTTACAAATTTCCAACTAGGTGTTTTGTACTGGTTAGTTAATACCATTTACAAAATATAACAATAATAAATATAAATAGGCATAATTTATATTCATTATCTTCATATCAATAAGTATTATTTGATAATGTTATCTCTACAAATTTTATTATGGACATTTTGTGTAAAAATAATATCAAAGTACAGATACATTAAAATAAAAATGGTACAAAATCATAAATTGCGCAAGAAATAATATCATTGAAATTTCGCATATAACTTATTTATTCAAATGCTATATTTTTCATAGACTAATAATAAATCATGTTTCCACATTAATTTTACAAATCTCACAATGGTTACTTTATATTTTAAAAAAATAAGAAGATAAAATAAGTTAAAATAAAAACTTAACTCGCATCTTAAAGTTCCCAAGAAAGAATATCATTATATTAAATGTTTAAAGGCATCACAAAAGTTGTGCTCTATCGCAAAATAAATTATGGCTACTAGTCAATCTAGTGAGTTTCCAAAAAAATCACAAATCAATATCTTCAAATGTCTAAATAAAAAATGTGCATATCACTTTTAGATGACATCACCCTTATTTTCTTCCTCACTTGGAATTATAACATTGTTAACCTCAAAAATATGTTTCGATCTCGGATCAATCCCCATCCAACACATCTGGGTAAAATAATACTTTGCTGTAGTGTTTTGGGAAAATATAAGGCTTCTTATTTCAACCCACATTTTTTCAGAGTTAATACATACTAGCCCACTATCACAATCTTCCTTTACATTTTTTACTAGATTGGTTGAAATACACCTCCACTCCACAATGTTTTTGATGTGTCCATCATCATCCTCATTCATGTGAAATTGATGTATGTATGACACATAGATGGGAAAAATGCACTTGTGATATGGGTCATAAAAGGAATGAAATGAAATACGAGAAAATAAATGGAATGCACACAAAGAAATATAGTAGGTATTACAATAATGTGGTGAAAATTATATTAATAAATGAATTACAAGATACTATAAAACACAAATTGGTTAGAATGGTGGCAGCAATCTCTAAACAGAAAGAGATTTTAGCTACACACATTTGTAAAATCTATTACAAGAGGCTAATGGAATGGAGTTTTAACAAAAAGTAAGAATCCTAGAGTTCAAAAAACATAACCCTATAAGATGAAATGCCAAAAGGTTTGTGAACCCTAATGGGAGTTAGGTTGTATATCAACTTCCCGGGGTCATAAATTTTGCATATGACCTTCATTTGACACACTCATTAGCCCTTTGGAAAGGTATATCCAAGAATTAGACATTCTAACCATGGCCCAAGAGATAGCCATATAATTTTTTCCAGGGCCCAAGAAAGATCCTATGACTATCTCTTGGGCCCCTCCATATTAAAAATTAATGTTGTTTACGACCTCAAAAAAAACCCTTGAAGTTCAAGACCCAATAAATGTAGAAAAACTGCCAAGATGGAGAATTGTGCTTTGAGACAATGGAGTAGGTGGATGGCCATTGATATCTAATTGGTTTAACTTGTAAAAATTAAAATAAAGGATGGTGTTGTATTCCTAATAACTCATGCATAAATAAAAAAAATAATACATATTAGAATTCAAATGTGCATTGTAAATAGAATGTGTTATTCAAAGAGATTATTACAGATATGTTCTACATGATCCCTATGTTTCGTGCATGATTTTCTCCACATGGGTAATGACCAAACATGTCATATTACTATGTTATCTAGTCAACCACTCAACTATTGGGACAAATATTTTACAAATTTTCTTTTATATTTAAGATAAGGCATGCTTCTACCATTCAACCATTTGAATGCTTTCCCATCCCAATCTCATTTGATTATTTTCTCTTCATACAATGCAACCCATGGTTAGATTTCCTCAATGAAAAAACATTTTAATGGCGTGAGTTTCTGAATTTCCTGATATATACAAGAATTCAAAACAAATATTATGATATCAAATATACATTATCAACTTCAGTGTGAACATTTACTTCATACAAATTTGGGAAAAATTAAGTGACTTACTCTTTATTATGTGTCATTTTCCATTCATTTGGAGTAGCTCCCTAATGGGCCCAGGAATTAGCTTATTTTTGTCAAATTTTTTCTTTAGTTTGATCAATTTTATCTTATAGAAACCTTCATGATCATCCTTTCTATGCCATTTTGTCACATTCCATATGTACATTTTCCATCTAAGCTGCAAAAGGTTACACAAAGATAATAAGTCCATTATTGTATAGTTTTATATTTTTTTCTTTGTAAAAACAGACTAATATCAAAGTATTGAAGAAACTAAAAATTTCTATAGCTCCTTTGTTAAAATGTAGCATAATATAAAGTTATCATAGCTTCTAAAGAATGAATTCAAATGAAGCACATAGATAGGTGGAAAAATACTACAATATGGTGATCCACACAACTGGCACATCAAAGAAGTGATTGAGTTACCATTGTGGCAAATTCAATGCTGGAGTCAACTCATCTTGTGGCACATGCACAAAGATAAATTATACCAGGACTATTATATGGTAATATAACCAAAAACAAGTTAGCATGATATCTTCAAATATAAAATATTTTGAAGAATAACACATCAATGGGATACGTGTTCATATGCATTAAATGAGTTACAAGTGAGGCATAAGGATTAAATATGAAAGTAAAAATAGAACACTTAGTCGTCATCTTTATTCTGATCTGTAAAATTTTAATTTTGATTTTGATATTTCAAAAACATCTTATAATGATCTCGTTGGGCAAAGTGAGGGAGATAGACAAAGACTTGAGTTTGGATTAATGTATGCATTATTCTCTTTGATATAATACTAGACAATCTATCATTTTCTTCCATTGTGCATTCAGAACTAATTGATATCATTTATAGTAGGTTCCTATGTTTCTTTAAGCCTCATGTGATCACCTGGAGGGCCCCCTTGTCAGCATACGACATTGTCTATAGTACAATATCTCATTGTTTTGTAATTCGTTTATTTCCATGTAAATTTGACACTTTGTTTTGTTACAACATTGTTTTAGGTACTTTTCTTCAATTTCTAATTGTTGCTCTATTATTTTCAAAATTATAAACAAATTCTTGAAAACATAAAAATAAAAAAACATTTAGAGCACTTTCATTATGCATTTCGATAAACAAGAATTTCAGTTTATGTTTTTGAGAAAGATTTACAAATTTTTCATGGGTTAAGTTTATACTTTCATAGTATATAATTTCAATGCTTTTATAGACTAAATTTTCCTTATTTCTTTGAATGCATTTGTATGCTTTCATAGATCAGTTTTTCATGCTTTCATAGATTAGTTTTACAGGTTTTTTTAGATTAAAATTCCATGTTTTTGTAGACCAGAGATACTTTCTTTCTAGATTAAGAGTATTTATTTCATAGAATAATTTTAAATGCTTTCTTAGAATAAATTTTATACTTTCATAAAATAGATTTTTATGCTTTCCTAGAGTAAATTTCCTTTCTTTCATAAGATAGACTCATATGTTTTCTTAGAAGTAAACTTCCATGCTTTCATAGATCAAAATACTATGCTTTCTTAGAATAGATTCATGTGTTTCATAGATTACATCTATATGTTTTTATAGAATAATTTTATATGCTTTTATAGAACAAGATTTACATGTCTTCTTATAATAAATTTATTTTCTCTATACCAAATTTCATTGTTTTTTTTTTTTTTTGTAAAGTTCTAGCTATTCTATTATTGTACAAAAAATATATTACAGGCTAGGTAACCAAAGCAAACAGGGGGCCAACGGCGGTCTACCCCTGATGCAATTAAAATCAAGGTTTGGTTGCAGCTGGTGGGCTTCCCAATAGAGGGAAACTAACCCACCAATTGCAACATGTTCAAAAGCATAGCTAAAAACCAAAAAAATAGATAAAGAATCATATTGCACTGGAAAAAAAAAAGATAGACTTGAGATTTTTCCAACTTGACAGACAAACACCAGAAAGTAGAAAAAAATTAGGGAGGTAATTCCTCTAGAATCCAACAAGCATAGGGGTTGGATGGAGGACACTCAGATTCCTTGGGTTCGTCCATGTACCCAGCCACCCGCCCTACATGCAGACTATCAAGACTTTCTTTGCACTCTATTTTGATACTAGAGGGAACACCACTGCTCTCGAGCATAGCTACCACCCTTCCTTCTTTCGTGCCCTTTCTAGCCTTACCATCATCCTCTAACACCAGCCTTCCTGCAGATGAGGTGGAGGCATTTTTATATTTCTTAGACTTGTTGACGTGCGCTCTTTGCCCTAGTCTAGTTCTCCTGGGCTTGGGCCTCACCGGCGCTGAAGACTCGGAGGCTTGAGGGCGGCGAAAGGTAAGGGGGTGGAAGATGTCCTCGGCTTGCTACCCTCCCACCTGGAACCAGAGCTCACGATCATAGAAGATGAGATCCATGGCCTCGCGAGCTTTTTCCAATGCATGGTTGCCTTAGGCGATTTTGTGGTTTAGCTTGTCTACCGAGAGTTGTCGTTGAACTAGTGAGGTAGAAAAAAATTCTTCATGAGACAGTAGCATTTCGCCAAGGTACTTTGTGATTTCGCAGCACCGGCTAGGGCTTCCAACTCCAACGCATCAACTTGGAATCGTATGTGTACATGGATGTTGGGCACATAGCCGGGAGCTTCCCGCCTTTCAGGGACCTCATCATCATCATCAAGGACCTGCACCCCTAAGCATCCCCCACGCATACATCTCATTTTTCGCCTCGGCATGAGGGTTGGCTAGATGTTGGAAAGAGACCAGTGCGTCCTCCTCTTCCAGACCTCACTGCAGGAGACCCTGTTATGGAAGCTCACCAGGACACTCAACACAATGGGATGATCCTCCTGATTGAAGGTGACCTGAAGGGTAAGCCTCGTGATGAGGGAAGCTTCTCGCACATGCATCCTGTGGAAGCTGATCTTATCTCTGTGATCTATGTGACACCCCTCCTGCAACTCATTTACTTTCGACATTTCCATCAGCTCGCCGACGATTTTTCAAACCAAGACAATACTCCTCACACGCTTCGGCATCAATACATGGAGGGGGGGGGGGGGGGGAGGAGGTGAGGCAAGTGGCTTTCTTATTGGAACCATCTGTCTCCTTGCATGCACATCATATCTTTTCATCTAACACCCACACCTGGGGTTCAATTCTTTCTTAGAATAAAATTTTATATGTTTTCTTAGACCAATAACTTTATTTCTTACATAGAATTTAATTTACTTTTTGTATAATTAGAAGCTAAATTCCTAGCATAAACTTTGTCATACTTCATAAGTTTACCTACTCAGATTGAAATTTAATGTAATGGAATTTAAAATGTAATTAAATTGACTGACATTTTTGGCATCATTACAAGGGAAGTATACATAGGATTTAGCTTTAAATTTTGATTTCATTTTAAGTTACACAACTCTAAATAGGAGGAAGGGTAATACAATAGGTAAGAACATGTGCATCACATAATGAGGTTCATCCTAATCTTAGTTATTTAATTGCATTTCATTCTTATTTTCATTCATTTTTAATTTCAAAAATTAAACCTCATTCATTTTAGAATGCATGTATAGAGATATATTCTAGAGGTAGATTCATTATAGAACAAATTTCAATTCCACAATCACCTACCACACCCAATAAATCACGTGGTGTAGTAAGAACCACATAACCATCCACATCACCAATTCATATTATTGCAAGTAGAAGAAGGCACCCTGAGGTACAAATATCTAAAACAGAACCAGAGAGGAGCCAAATTCTTCAATATGAGCAGTGATAAAAGAATTAAAATATTCAACCAATACAATTATCTTTATTTCTTGTTCAATAGGAGAACAATTTGTTGCACAAGAAATTGAGATACCTATTGAAGGAGAAGAAGAGGAAGAAGAAGAAGAAATATTTTTTGGAAGACCAGTAATTAAATAACCAAAAGAAGGAAATACAATTGAAGAAACTTATTATCTCAATTCTAAAGAATCAATGGTAGAAGGTGAAGGAGAAGTATTCCCTCCTCAAAATTGACATGAAATAATATTAGGAGGACGAGGAGATAAAATACCAACACTTGTAGGTGGAAGAGGTGGTAGAGGAAGATTTGAAGATGGAGATGATGACAACGAAGTAGATCCTCAAGGATTTCCCATCTAGGATATTGATATAAATGTTGAAATGAATAATATATCTCCATATGTACTTCCAAACTTCCATGATATGATATTACAATATTCAAAAAAAATTCTTTTGGAATTTGAAGTACTTTATAGAAGTTTTTATTACTTACAAGATTCCCAAAAATTGAAATTGTTTCTCGCTACATTAAAATATGGGGCTCTTAATGGTTTTTGGTACTTGGGAACAAACTCTATAAGATCATGGGATGGAATGAGACAACTCTTCTTAGAAAAATATAAATTTTATTTTATACAACATGATATTAAAGAGGAAATATTTAAAATGAGCCAAAAAGAGGACGAGAATCTTGAGGACTTTGTAGAAAAAATTGTTTATAATGTTAAAAGGGAAAAATTACATAAACTAGGATTTTGTACTTTAAAACCCTTTTACTTAGAGCAATCAGGGATTACTGGATTGATCTCCTAAATCTAATGGGTAAATGGGATGTATATTGCCACGATGGTTAGATTGATTGGTTGAGTCCTCCTGTTTAAAGAACATTTGTTATTGAGATTTCATGGGTTCAATTATCTTGACACTCTCAGGGTCAGGCTTCGTGGTTGATCCAGTTGGAAGTGATCCCTTCGGGTGGATCTTCCTAGTACAAGTATTTCTTGGACATAACAATTACGAATATTCAAGTTTCTTGAACCACATAGGAAAAAAAAATTGGGGGGAGGGGGGAGTGTATCTCAACTTTCATTTGAGGAAATTTGTGAATCATGTAACCATATATTAAGAGGAAGGGTAACGTATGTCAAAATAACATTGGACCCAGATATGGCAAGAGTAAGTAAATCAACATCAATATCAGGTAGTAGAGATTAACTTGGTGATTTTCTAGATAATTTTAAAACAAATATTCTTGGAAATATAAACTAAAAAATAAATATGATATGAATGCTAAACAAGCAAAAAATTGAGAATGTTGCTTTACATATATTATGTCATAGGTGTAGAAAGAAGCATCCTTTGAGAGAATTTCCACTTGATAACATTTAATTTTTTTCATTTGAGTAGAAACACATATTACGAATGATTTTCCATCACTACAAGGATTAAAAGAAATTTGCCAAGAATATAGTGGAGAAAATTAACTATAAGAAAAACCATTTTTTGTGGCCCCAAGGAGATTTTGGCAACCCCAACAATCAAGACTGATGCAATACCCTTCCCAAAAATTTCAATATTATCCATGACAACCTCAAAATAATTGGAATACACCATTTGCATGGAAACCTTAGCCACCCCAACCTCAAAATAAATCTTGGAAACAAGGTTGGAGAGGATCATATGGAGAACAAAATCCACAATGTTACCCATCCTACCCTCAATATCCTTGGTATCATAAATACAAATCCCAATACCATCCACCTCCACCACAACCTCAGTTACACCCACAGCTGACTTTTAGTAAACCTCTCCCATTACCACCTACAAAAACATCTCAAATACCCATGCAACTACATATAAAACTGCTTCCAAACCCAAACAGTAAAGTAACTCAACTCACTTACAGTACTGACGTAACAAATTTCCAAACATACATGATAGCTCCTCTTGATATAAATTATATTCATCTTATATTATTAAGAGTATTACAAAAAAAGGATCCCCTTGTTTTCATTGAAGAATAAAAATAGGAAGATATTCCTAACAAATTAGATGACATAGAAATAAATCAAACTCATTCTACTCCTCTAGCATAACAACCTTCTATATCTCTAGAAAATCCTCCTATTCGGGAGAGGTTAAAAATAGATAAAGATGTAGAAAATAAATTGGCTTTGTAAAATTATGATATGTTAGATGAGTTACGGAATACTTGAATTAAAATTAATTTACGACAAGCAACATGGGATATTCCAATTTATGTAAAAAAAATAGAGTTATCCATCAAAAATCTAGGCATAAAAAGAAAATAATTTCAAAAAGTCCAACTTATTGGGAAAATAGTAGAAATCATGATGGGAAATACTAATATAGAAAAATATCTAGATCCAAGAAGTCATATCGTGAAAATTAATGGTAATAATGTTGCAATCCCAAATACATTAATTGATCTAGGTGCACTAATAAATTTAATGACTAGTACTATGGATGAACTAAAATTAACTAATCTTCAATATACATCGACTATGTTATAATTATTAGTTAGATCTACCATAAAACTAGATGGTATATTAGAAGACATACTTGTATCTCTATATTCATGGGAATATCTAGTTGATTTTATGGTATTGACACCAAAAACCAATCTAGATGGTCATCCATTGATATTAGGTAGGCCTGGGTAGCCATGTTCGATGCATTTATTAGCTGTAGATCTAGTGACATACAATATCTAATGGAATTTCAATAAAAAACTTACATTATATCCTCTAGTTATCTACAGATTACTTAATTTGAAAATGAAGAATGGATTGATGATGTTGATGATGATGAAGAAGAATATGAAGATATAAAACATGCTCTAACTATATCATAAGCAATGTCCCTAAAGAAATATGATAAATAAAATCAATATATGAATCTTATGAATAGTTATAATTTTTATCAATACCTTGAAAAAAATAATTATCGTGTGAATATATTAGAAAAATGTTTCCAATAAAATTTTAAGATTGAAGATTTTTCATCACATCATTATATGCTATCATTAAATTATGTGGAGAAATTTAGTAGTACTCCTGTAGAAATTATTTTAGGTAGAACCTTAAACATTAACAATAACTTGGAAGATTTCCAAAAAGATCAATTAATCAAAATGCTGCAAAAACAGTCCTTTTCTTTTGCATGGGAATACATAGATATGAAAGGAATTAATTCTAACACTTGCATGCATCATATATACATATGGGAGAGTTTTATACCCATTATACAACCACTTTTTGATAGAAAAAGGTTTCACCATTGATTATTGTGCCAAAGAATAATGGTAAGTGGTGATTCTATATAGATTACATGTATAATATATCTTTGTTGTTGTAATGTGTTTTATTTGATCATACTGAGTTATAGTTAGTAGGAATGGTTAAAAATCCATCAAAAATATTGATATTCTTATGTAAATAAATAATTTTATTAATAAATAAATAGATGGGATTGGAAGTACTTGGGAATGAAACACTTGAATATGAGATTCTTTCCAAAGAAAGAAAAAACAAAAATCTCATTGATAAATGAGATTTGGATAATTCTTTCATGATAAATATTCTAATTAGATTTAATGGATAGGAGATAAATCCATTAAATCGCTTTTCTGGGGAAATATGCTAACCTTTGATAAGCATAAAAGTGATGCAGGAAGAAAGGCGGGCTTGTAAGAAAAAAATTTAGGCAAATGGACGTTACGGACCACAAAAGAAAGATGCCATTAAAGGAAATATTAATCATGAAAGAAAGGCATAAAATACAGAGGGAAAGGATCAATAGAGGTTGGTGATACCTTGGAAAGAACATCTTAGCACGGGGGTGAACTGGATGATCATAGTTCAAGGTTGGGTGGTGAACATGTGATATTCCCAAGTAAACTTCTAATGGTGATCTTGGTTGGATTATTTATGTTATGTTACTTTATTTCATTTCTATGATGTTTTATATTCTTAGTATGAATAATCATAAGTTAAATGTTTTCCTTTAAAAATATGTTAGAGAAATATTAAGTTGGTTACTTATTTATTGAATTCTGAATTCACTGAAGAGACGCATGTACTATGCATCCAACATGGTAATTTTGTTTGAAGTTTGATTTTGATACTCTGGAGACATGCATGTACATTATTATTTCTTTGTTAAACAAAAACATATATAAATCCGTTTTATGGACTCGGAAATATTTTGCAACGATTCGTGCAAGCTATCCCTAGAGGTACCAATAGTTATTTACAGAAAATAATATATTTTACTTTTAATTAACTCTGCACGATTAACTCAAGGGATGGGAGGAGTTTAAATTAAATAGTTCAGTAGGACTGAAATCGAGCGCGAAGAGAGTAGTTTGTAGCCTTACATGGAATTGGATTCTTATGATTTGTATTGGATACACTTAAGAGGTCCGTGCATGTTTAAAGGGTAATTATATACAATGAAACAGAAAGGAAATGAAATATGACTGTAATCAGTTAAAGGATTAGATCATTATAATGGAATTGAGGGATCAAGTTCCCCGAACAATGTCACGAACGTACTAGAAACACTAACATTGGCAAGGCATAATTTCCAAAATATTCAGCATGGATATTCATGTGTAATATAAAAACCAGAAAACAAGTCTATAGGTAATTGGGAAGACCTTTAACTAAATTAGTAATTACTAGTTGAAATTTTAGGATTGTTTCCTTCAGCATTTCTTGTCTGAGATAAAAGAGAACACACAATTTTTGACACGAGTATATTAAATCTATAGCATATAATAATATCATGTAGGAATAGAGAATTAATCCGCTTCCACACAATCCAAATAGAATTAAGAACCAAGTTATGCTAGAAAGAAAGGAAACCAAAATAAGAAGGATATACCACGACGTTGACAGCGAGATAATCATCAGTTAATTCATTAATAGAATAGTAGAAAATGTAAATTAAAATAACACCAATATTGAAGCAACATTTCCACAAATAAATTCGTTGTAACCTAGGTAATGTTAGACTCAAATATGAAACAGTAGAGAAATGTGAGCATCACACTTCATCTAGCGAAGAACGAAAGGAACATATGCACGAAAATAAAGCAAACTTTGAATTAATAAAATCTATTATAGTCCCAAAATACAAATGTTTGAAATATATTGTGCACAAGATGTTAATCAATTACAACCACTGACGGAGTAGACAGTGCCAACATCCGAATACCCAAAGGATCCTTTTCCACTATATAAAATTTGGTGCTTTATCACATAGTGATTTGAGTAGTCGCCCTGAGGGTTATGAACTAATTTTTTTCGAAATAAAAAAATATAAAAGTCGTAGAACAAAAAATACCTTGGCATTACAAATTAAATTCCATAATATGACTATAATGCTTGGGATATAAATAATTCAGCCATTGAAACACAAGTCCAACAACCTATGCTATGGAAAGAAAGTTGACCAACCTGAAACAATAGAAACTATGAGCATGGATATCAGAGGTGATAGGAGGGGTTCATTGACCAGAGGCATGACCAGAAGAAGTAGTATTTACCTGGAAATTGTGCGAGACAGGGGTTGATTTAGACGAATTTATCAGTCCAAATCGGTTTGATAGAAAAAAAGAAAAAAATCCATTAAACCATGGAGGGAACCCAACCTTACCTGCTTAGATCTGAATAAATCAAGGAGTATGTTCCCTTAAACTCTATCATAAAATAAAAATAAAAAACATATATAATATGCGAAGTAAAACCCGGTGCAGGGGAAAATCATTTCCACCTTGAAAGATAGGTGTAATGAGGGAATAGAGAACATTATTGTACATGTGTGGCAAAGCAAAAAGATATCATTTTGTAATATTTGTACCAATTAGGATTTGCAGCAAAAACCATTTTTCTTCCTTGATTATCCCCACGAAATAAGGGAGAACATTTACTACAATTTTTTCCCTTACCTAAAGCACGATACTTTGGTCAGGATAAGGGAAGAAGAGACAATTTAAGTAAGGAGGAAATGGTGAATGAGGATATAATCAATCACCTGGAGTGGCATAGTGTTTTTCACTTGACCTGTTAGACAAGCCAAAACACAAGAAATATAAAACAAAATAGCCGAGACATATAGATATCCCCAAAAAATAGACAAGCGACAAAGATATTTCATTATGTAGAAACAAGATACAATTTTCACTTGCCTCTTCGAGGGGGAAACCTCCAACAGAGAAAATCTCAATTACCATACCACACAATTCTTTATCCTTCTATCTAATTCTATTTGTATCCTAATGAAATCCAAAACCCTAACTACTCGTGGTCCCTGACATAATCATGGGTTAACCACCTTATTTATTAACTAAGGCATGTTTATAACTAATTGTGGTCCCTTTTCTAGAATTTGGGTTAACCACTTAAAATTATTATTAATGTGGATAACCTCTTATGGGATTTATTAACTCAACCAACTAACTATGACTCGGACTAGGACCTTATGGGCTTATTACATAAATAATGGGGTTAGGGTTGGACCCTAACATTCCCTCCCCCATAAAAATAAGCCTTTTCCTCAAGGTTGAAGTTGTTGAAACTACTAAAGAATAGTGGTTGGTTCCCATGTGGAATATTCTGGAGAGGTGTCTTTCCACTTGATCACTAATTCCTTGATTATGAGGCCTCGAAGATGATGTTCGCGAGTATCGAGGACATGTTTTGGTTGGAGCCAAAGTGAGCCTTCCTCATTTAATTCTAGCAAACTTGTTTCAACCCTGAAATTGTTCCCACCACTTTCTTGAGGCATGATACATTAAATACTGGGTGGATTCGTGAAGTGGTTGGTAAAGCCAGTTTTTAGGCGACAACTCCTATACACTGAAGTACTTGATAAGGGCCATAGAATTTCAATGCGAGTTTCTAGCATCCTTTTTCTTCGAGATAGATCTTCTTATATGGTTGGAGTTGTAGTAATACCTGGTCACCTACTTGAAATGATCATTCGGATCGATGTTGAATAGCCTATTGCTTCATTCTATTTTGAACCTGATGTAGATTATATTTTAGATGGACGATCATAGCGTCACGGTTTTGTAAGAGTTGATCAATTACCTGCACTTTGGAACAACCGGGGAGGTAAGACACTAGTGATGGTGGAAGTTGTCAATATACAACCTCATAAGGTGTCATCTTGGTGGCTTCATGATAGTTATTTTTGTACCACCATTCAGCTAGAGGTATCCATTGGACCCATTTATGTTGCTTGTCAGAATTGAAACAACATAGATAGGTTTCCAGGCATTTGTTGATGGCCTTTGTTTGACCATCATTTTGAGGATGATAAGTTGTACTGAGTTGGATTTTCATGCCCTAGAGCTTGAAAATTTCCTTCCAAAATTTGTTGGTGAAGTTGGGGTCACGGTCAGATATAATAGAAGTCGGCATGCCATGTAGTTTGAATATTTGGTCCATGAAAATTTGTTCCACCATTGTATGGGTAAAAGGGTGGGGTAGAGCACAAAAATGGGCATATTTTGAAATCCTATAAACAACCACCATGATAACAGATTTGTTTTTGGACTTTGGGAGGCCAATAATGAAATCCATGGAGATGTTTGTCCATACTGAGGAAGGAATGGATAAAGGTTGTAAGGTTCCTGGTTGCTTGATTATTTCCCCTTTATTGCACTGGCATACATCACATTCAGAGACAAAAGTAAGAATTTCATTTTTCATGCAAGTCCAAAAGAAGGAGCGACAGTTGCACACATAAGTCTTCTGAAATCCTAAATATCCAGCCATTGGAGCAGAGTGCAATGCGGCCAAGATGCAGGGTTTGAGATTTGAGGTGGGGGAGAGTACTATTTGATCTTGTAACGAAGAACCTCATCCTTCCAAGAGTAGTCAGTGGAGGCATTGGTATCACCTCTCAAGGTATTAATGAAATGGGACAAGGAGGGGTGGGTGAACCATTCCCTACAAGCATCTTCAATCCAATATGATTGTGGTAGAGAGAGATAAAAGGGTGCCTTCATCCTCAAATTGCCGCAATAAGGCATCAGCTACGACATTGTCACATCCCTTTTTATAAATGATTTCATAATCATATCCCAACATTTTTTCCAGCCATTTATTTTGTTGTGGTGATGATAGACGTTTCTGTAGAAAATATTTTAATCTATGATGGCCAGTACATATTTGGAATCGTCCCCCCAATAAGTATGGGCGCCAAGTGTCGATTGCATGTAATATGGCCATCACTTCTTTATCATATGTGGATTGTCCCAGATGTGTGCCACTGAGTTGTTGACTATTGAAGTACAATGGTCTACCTTCCTGCATTAAGACTGCACCAACGCCCGAACCGAAAGCTTCACATTCAATCACAAAAGATTTGGTGAAATCGGGTTGCAAAAACTGAAGTGGAGCACATGGCTTGTTTGAGAGCCACGAAATCATGTTGTGCAGTGTTAGCCCATATCAATGAATTTTTCTTCAGAATATTAGTTAGGGGACGTGCAATACGTCCATAGTTGTTGGCGAATTTGCGATAGTAACCAGTGAGACCCAAGAATACCCTCAAATTATTCAAGGTTTTGGGTTGGGTCCAATCCTGCATTGCTTGAATATTCTTTAGATCAACCCTTACACCATCACATCCCACAATGTGTCCCAAATACTCAAATTCTTCCATTCCAAAGGAACACTTAGAGCGTTTGACAAACAATTTACGGTCTTGGAGAAATTGTAGTATGTGATCAACATGTTGAAGGTGTTTATCCCAAGTGAGATTGTGGATGAGAAAATCATTGAAAAATACCAGGACAAATTTTCTAAGATAAGGTTTCAGAAGGTGGTTCATGAAGCTCTAAAAAGTGGAGGGAGCATTAAAAATACAAAATGGCATAACCAAGAATTCATAGTGGCCTTCATGATTTTGGAAAGTTGTTTTGGGGATGTCAACTTCCTTCATGTGTATTTGATGATAGCCAGAGTGGAGGTCAAGCTTGGTAAATAATTTAGCACCTTGGAGTTCATGAAGAAAATCATCCAGCACGGGAATAGGGAATTTGTCCTTGATAGTGAGCTTGTTAAGGGCCCTAAAGTCAGGACACATGCGCCAGTCTCCATCCTTCTTTAAAACCATGACTACAAGAGATGAATAAGGGCTCGTTTTGGGACGAATAACCCCTTCTTCTAGAAGCTCCTTGATAATTTTTCAATTTCATTATTTTGGGCAAAAGGATAGCGATATGGACAAAAATTTGGTGGTTGAGCTCCTGGGATCAGAGGGATTTGATGATCATGCTCACCCCGAGAAGGGGGAAGTTCCTGTGCTTTGTCGAAAACCCGTAGATGGTGATCTAAGAACTGTTGCATATCTAGATGAATTTGGGGAGGGGTGGAGTCAATTTCTTGGATGGAATTAAATTGGGCTACAAACCCATGATGGCCCTTTTTTAAAATCTTCTCCATTATATGTGAGCTGATGATAGTAGGAGCACCCACCTGGAGTCCCATTAGTGTATGAGTGTGGCCTTCCTTCTTAAATCTCATATATAACTCTTGGAAATCCATTGTGATAGTTTTTAGTGTGCGAAGCCATTCTACACCTAGGACAATGTCGCAACCACCCATTTCAATGGCAAACATATGTGCTTTAAGATGATAATCAACCTTTTTAAGCTTATTGATTTCACATCGACCCTCACATTTCATGGTCCCCCCATCAATGACCAGTACCTTAAAATTAGAGACGACCCTTTTAAAACAATGGGATTCTTCCCCTACCCGCTTATGGACAAAGTTATGAGTACTTACATTATCAATCAATACCACTACGGATCGAGGTTTAATGAAGCCGTGGATTTTAAGAGTTTGGGGTGAAGAAATTCCAACCAAAGCATGTAGTGATATAACTGACTCATCTAACAAAGCTGCAAGATCCTGGTCTAGTTCTATTTGTGTGTCACTCGCTTCTCCCTCATCCATGTCAAGGTTCGGGGCGTCCTCTGGTGTATTCTTGTTAGTGGCATCAATTTGGAAGAATTTTGGTCCCTTTCATTTATGCCCTGGGGTGTACTTATCATCACAGTAGTAGCAGAGGCCTTGTTTCCTTCGTTCAGCCATTTCTGCCGGAGACATATTTTGAACCTTGAGTGTTTGGGTGGGGCCCATGGCCTAGGTAGTACGTGGCTTTGTGACAAAATCCAGCCGATTGGACTGAGCATGTAAGGCAACTTCCACCTCTAAGGCTTTTTGACATGTGTCCAACCAAGTAGGGGGTGGTGCATCAGGACATGGGCTCGGATTGCTTCCTTCAGGCCACTGACAAAACACTCCCAATAAAGGGTATTTTATTAGCCTTCAATTCTAATGGAAAATATTTCAAAAGCAGCTATGTAGTCCTTGACGGTACTCATTTTTCGAAGCTTAGTGAGTCGTCCCAGGAAACGAGAATCCCAATCAAAATTCTCACAAAGTTATTTTGAAAATATGTTCCGAGTGAGAGGATTTGGGTAACATTTATGATGCCATTACCACCATTTCCATCTTTCTTGGTCCAAGTAAATTGCTCCCGCTTTTATTTTAGTGTCATCATCATGGATATTATTAAGGAGGAATTATTGGGCCATTTGAGCCAACCATATGGCCAGGTTCGAGCCATCAAAATTGTACATGTCTAGCTTGGGCACCCGTTCACCCGAAAAGTGGGACCCTCCATGGAAGTGAAGGTGATGGTTGGATTCACCTTCTTCATATGCTTCACCATGTGTGTCTTCCTTGCTACGTGATTGCCATAGAAACAAAAATTCCTTGATGTTTCCAGAAAGTGCAGAAATTTGGTTCTCTAGGGTCTCTAGTCTTTCCTTCACCTTCTCTACAACCATGACTTGCGAGCGCGTTCTGTACATGCACTAGTCCCAATTTGGGATCACCTAAAAAATGTGGGTTGCTAAGTTAATGGTACCACTGCGATCAGCTTTCCATCTTGAGTCTTATGGGATAGGTCGCCAGAAACCCTTACTGTACTTTGAGCCAAATCTTTTCTACGAATACCTTGAAAGCTAGATGGACGGCATCAGTGGATCAAAACTATTAGATCTGAGCAGAACAGAGAATAGGAGTGAGATTCATATATATGGGGAAACTATGGTCACAAGGAGTGTCAGGTGCTACATATCACAATATACGCAAAGGTCCAACAATAGTACTCGGCCAATCCTTCAGGGCACAAACTAAGGAGGATCGACTGTACCCTTAGCCATACTACCCGACTACCCTGTTTTATGTGCAATTAATCTCTCTGAGTGTTGTTCTCAGTGTACTATAGTAGAAATATGGTTGATGGTTGAACTATGGTTAGGTTTCATGGTTTCCTGGGGGGCTTCCTATATACCCGAGGGTACGTGGAAGTGCAGTCTGTGTTGGGTTATGTCTAATGCGCTACTACTCGAAGGGGTACCCATAGGGGTTACAAGGGAGTCCAAAAAACGTGACCACCTATTTTATTTCATGTGTGCATGCTTCCCCAAATCCATATTTTTATGCACTCAACAATAGATCTTGTGGTTTAAAGACGTTGTAACACGTATCAGGCCCAAAACTGGAGGTCTCGCTGGCCCTAGAAAGAGCTTTGATACCAATTGTTATGCACTTGACCTGTTATATGAGCCAAAACACAATAAATACGAAAAATATAGCTGAGACATAGATATATCACCAAAAAGTAGACAAGTGACAAAGATATTTCATTATGAAAAAACAAGATACAATGTTCACTTTCCTCTTCGAGGGGGCAACCTCCAACTAAGTAGAGCTCAATTACAATAACACACAATTCTTTGTACTTCTATCTAATTATATTTATAGCCTAATTACATCCAAAACCCTAACTACTCATGGTCCTTGACATAATAATTGGTTAACCACCTTATTTATTAACTAAGGCCCGTTTATAACTAATTGTGGTCCCTTTTCTAGAATGTGGGTTAACCACTTACAATTATTATTAATGTGAATAATCGCTTACTGGCTCTATTGACTTAACCAACTAACTATGACCCGGACTAGGCCCTTATGGGCTTATTACATAAATAAAGGGATTAGGGTTGGACCCTAACACGTAGTATGAATTGAACTTGAAACAACAGTAATTCCACTCGAAGTGTTATACCTCGCACATGTAGTTGAACATCGAAATGAACACGTGAATGGTTAGCCAATTTGGTAAAAATTCTTCATAAAAATACCAGAACAGGGTAAATTAACAATGTAGCTGCAAAAAATAAATAGAAAAGAAGAAGAAGAAGAAGAAGTCGATGTAAGGATAGCCAGTCTCGAACCACCAACATAATTTCCTGTTGGCCACAAGGATGCCAAACACTAGCAAGGATGATTGAAACCACACAGTGAGGCCACCATGCATGGACAACAATAGAGATCACGGCATAATGCCTAAATGTTCATTGTGAAAGAGAATTAGGGTTTGGAAAGTTGATCACCACCCTTGATCAACCCAACTTCATCTCAATCGTTGAACGATGCCCAATGATCCATTTGCACTCCATTTTAAGGAGGTGGTTGTGGCAAGAATTGAGAGGTTTGTCCTATTCCATAAATGAATCCGCACAGAGAACTTAAAAAAATTAAATTAAATGTGGAACTTGTATGGGCATAGATCCAAGTAGGTAAATGTGCACTTGTATAAATATTTAGACATAGGCTAAGGAGGGTATGTGTGCCCTATAAATGGGATGCATTATTTCCATGGTATATAATAAAAATATTTTAAAGTTATGATAGTTATAAATTTTAAACCAATAATAAACCCCAACTAATACATTAATATGGATGCGCTAGTAAAAATGTGAAGGACTTATATACATATAAATTTGAATAATTATTTCAACTAGAGTATAAGGAATAAACCCCTCAAACAATCATTTACAATCAAGTTAGGGTATAAGCTGACACAAGAAAGAAAAAAAAAAGGGGGGTTAGAGTTATGTAATGCATAGAGGGGTATGGGTCAAAGCAAATAGGTTGGTATTTTACCCATCATATAGTTACAGCAGTACAAACAAGAATGTTCTAGATTGTAATTGTATTGATATTACAGAATAATTAGTGTAAGAAAACATATATATATATATATATATATGGTAGAGATGTGACAATAGGAAACTAAATAAATCTACTTTAAAATATCATTTTCCACTCCCTTTTATTGATCAAGTCTTAGACACATTAGCAGGGAAAAACTATTTTTCTCTTATTCATAGCTTCGTTGCTTATATTCAAATTCAAATAGCAATATAAGATCAAGATAACACTACATTCACAAGTCCTTGGGGAACATATTCTTATAGAGTACTTGCTTTTATATTATATAATTCCCTTGCTACATTCCAAAGAGCAATATTAGGTACTTTCTCTAATTCGATTCATGATTGTGTTGAGGTATACTTGGATGATTTCACAATGTATGAAAATTATTTTAAAGAAGATTTATAGAAACTTGAAAATTTCCTTATTAGATGCCAATAAATTATTCTTGCTTTGAGAAAAAAAAATTATTATGATGTTTAATGAAGGTATTGTTTTGGGGCATCACATTTCAGGTTTCATAATTAAAGTTGACTTGACAAAGATTGAATTCATTATCAAAATTTCAGTACACCTAAATCTAAAAAGGATGTAAGAATTTTTCTTAGATTTATAGGATATTATAGAATATACATACAAAAATTCGCAAAAGTAATTTCGACACTTTTTTAATTTCTTACTAAATATTGTGAGTTTTATTGGGATTCCTCATGTCAATTAGTTTTTTATTCATTAAAACAAAAATATTTTGAAGCACCTATCTTAAGATGGCCAAATTGGTCCCTCCCATTTCATATTTCTTCAAATGCTTCATATACAACTTTAGGGGTTGTACTTGGATTAAAAAACCAAACTCCTTATGAAATATATTACATAAGAAAAATTGTAAATTCTGCAAGGTTGAATTATGCAGTTACTCAAAAGGAGTTTTTAGTAGTAGTCCAAGCCATCAATAAATTTAGACATTATATCACTGGTATGAAACTTTTATTCATGTTTATCATTTTTCCATTAAATATCTAATGAATAAACCTATAGAAAATGGTAGAATGACTAGACGGACTATATTGTTACAAGAATTCAACATTACCATATTTGAAAAACTTGGAAAGAAAAATTAAGTTGTTGACTTTCTTTCCAGAATCCAAAATACTAATACAACAGTTCTTGTAGAGGATAATTTTCCTTATGAAATTTTTTTTTCAATTTCTACTAAATCTCCTTGGTTTTCATATATTTCTAACTATTTGGTAATAGGAAAGTTTCCACCGCGACTATTCACTAAAAGAAAAACAAAAATCTAACAAATCTAGTGCACCTTTCTCTTGGATAGAAGGGAAATTATATCAAACTAGACTAGATATAATTATCTTGATATGTGTACGAGAACATGAAACACCTGATGTATTAAAATCATTCCATGATGAGCCTTGTGAGGAAATTTCACTAATAGAAGAACTACATACAAAGTCTTTCTATTTGGATATTACTGGCCTACCCTTTTGAAGGATGCCAAATAATATGTCAAAATATTTTATAGTTGTCAAAGAATGGAAAGATTTTTTCAAACATATGAAATGCCTCTACAACCTAAGGTATTGATAAAATCATTTGAAAAATGGGCTATAGATTTTGTAGGTATAATTAATCGAACATCCAAGAAGAAAAGGTATATTCTTGTATGTATTGATTATGTCACTAAATGGGTAGAGGCTAAGCCTTTGAATTTTACTACTAAAAATATTGTACTAACATTTCCTTTTGAGGATATATTTACTCATCTTGATGTCCCAAGAGAAATTGTTATAGATCAGGGTGCATAATTCACATTCAAAATTGTTCAAAATATTATAGAGCGATATAAAATCAAACACCAATTTTCTACTCCATATCACCCACAAGAAAATGGACAAAATGAAGGCAAAAAATAAATTTTTTGAAGCCATTCTAACCAAGATAGTTCATCTACATAGGAAGCATTTGTAATATAGACTTTTAGAAACACTCTGGGCATATTGGACCACACAGAAAAATACCGCTGGACACACACACCATATGAACTTGTTTATGGAAATAAATTTCTACTTACCATAGAGTTCCAAGTGGAGACATTCAAAATAACAACAAAAATGGGGCTAGATATCTCTAAATCCCAAAGGAAAAGGTTGGAACAGTTGAATGATTTGGATGAAATCAGACAAGATTTGATTCAAAGAAATATTATCATCCAACAACAAAGAATGAAGTGGCATGGAAAATTCATCAAATTGATCATTTTAAACCAATTTATTGGGATCTCTTATTTGATTTGAAAATTCAAAGCTTTTAAAGGGAAATTCCAAAGGCTCACTAGATAGGCCCCTATGAAATAGAAGTTTTCTTTGACAATGGATCAGTGAGAATAAAAACTATTTAAGAATGAGTAACTTTTCTTGTTAATGGGCACAGATTACAATTGTATCATAAGCCCTGAACAAGAGAACAATTTATTCAAAATTTGCAGTATATGTCAGAGATGGAGATGGTGGAAAAAGGAGATTGTACTCCTCTTCCTCGAAATTCAATTTAATTTCTTTTTCTTTATTTATATATATATAAGGGTAGGTAAAAAAAGGTTAACTAATTTGAAGAGAGGCTAAGATGGAAAATTATATGGGATGAAAAGGGAAAAAATGGAGCTAGCTTTGCGTATTAGGGTTTCAACCACAAGAATAGTTTGTGGGAAATTATCATGTGTGACTCGCAGCCTCACGATCAAATGATGTAACATATGTTTGTAACTGAATGGATAAGGAGAGCATAGTATTATCCAAGGTGATGAACGTCGAAAATTCTAGGTGACCTCAGAAATGTTTTGGTTGTTGTCCTCCTCAAGCCCCTACAATTATTTAGTGCCCTCAGATGGTAGGGTGGTGGGATATGTGGTGTCATTGGAAGGGGGATTACTCAATATAACTCTTATATTCTTAGTTGGTAGATGGCATGGATTTCTTATATTCTATAGGCTATGACCCTCTAATTAATTTCCATGGTTAGATATACCATCTGATCTGGCATGCATCTTTTTTCAGCCCAAGTATTTTATCGATCTAGCTTAGGGAGGTATATCCCCACTCCTCTGGTCCTTTCAAGATGCAAATTTAGATCCATGTTCACATAATATTTTCTTCTCTCTAAATGGCACAGATCCACTAGAAAAAATTCTTGTTCTTCTTTGTCTAGGTCAGGTGGATGGTTGGAAGAGTTAAAATAGGAGGAGGGCTCAAATTTGTACTAACACCCTTAACAGGAATGCCTTCATTTTAAGACTCTTTTGTTTAAAATATGAGGTGAATCTAAAGTAGTGTATAGAGAATCAGTTGGTTTTTCCTACAGATATACAATTTCTTCTTCATAAATGGAAGTAGTTTTAGGATCAATCTTAGCTATAGGATTACAACATTTCGAGAAAACCCACCATTGCCTTTACTTTGAAGTTTTTATGGGGTGCTTCATGATCGAGGAACCTATGAGGTCCAGTCTCCTATAAGGATGTGGTGTGGGGTATGGGATCTAACCCATCGAAACTACCATAATAAAATCTAGGACCTTATATTATTGAACAATTGCAACAAGAACCCGCCCTAGAGGTAAACCTAACAAAGGTAAATCACCTTTTCACTACAAGGAAAGACCCTCTAGAAGAGGTTATAAAGGAGGTTTTTAGTGTTATAAAATTGGCCAAAATTGTGCAAAAAACATATGCTACCACATATGTTTCGGTAACGGAGGTTTTGGCGGAGCTTTTAACAAAATTCAACACAACTAAAAAAAAATGGGCCGCCAGAGGTTATTACGTATGTTTTTTTCATCGATGCTCTTATCGAGTTTTAACGCACCGGTGCGTATCGCAGATAGCGCACTAGGGCGGTCGAAGGAGAATGCACCAGTGCCATTAAGGAAAACAACAAGACTAGGCATGGTGTTGGTGATACAACGCACTGTGGTTGTTCTAATTTGTCTTGGGATCTCGAGCGGTTCCCATAGGTCGTATAAGCGCACCGGCAGCGTGTATCTTTATGAGGCACCGATGCTCCGTATCGCGTAAAGGAACCGAGATTTATAATTGGTATCAGTATTCGTGCGGTGCACATGGCATCTACAAATGCACCGATGCTTATAGATACATAAATTCCCCTAGTGCGTAGTATCACACAAACACACCGATATTTATAACTGGAATCGGTATTAGTGCGATGCCCATAGAATCATAAACGCACCGATGCATATAGACACATAACAATATTCATATTAATTGCATTTTTATTAATGCATTTGAATGTTTTGTTTCGATTAATTTTTTATATCATATCGTAATTATTCTGGTTTTTTTTAAATTCATTATTCATCAAAAGTCGACACATATATATAATCTTATAACAATATTCATATGAATTAAATCTGTATTAGGGCATTTGAGAACAACAATGCAGAACGCAATAGAATAAATTAAAACATATTTTATGATTATATATATATATAGTCTTTATCATACAAAATGGGGCAATTATTCGTATCCCTTTGTCTTTCAATTAGGGACACTATGTCCATTACATTAAAACAAAAATGTCTCGATTTCATAGACATATTTCAAAAAAATAAAACGCCTTGCTATGATATCCAAATTACATAGTGATCATCATTATTCTCTTGAACTCGTTGTCACTACTAGAGCTACTTCCATGACTTGGGTTATTTTCAGGAATGTTGTGTTCACGGCATTGATTGTTTTCTTCTTCTTCACTTTCCATCTACAAACATAAAAATAAACTAAAATGAGTATATATACATTGGTGAGAATAATGAAAATTCCAATATTAAATAATATACATCAATGTAAATCGAAAAAGAAAAAATTACGTACCATAGCAACAATTAACTCATAAACTATACACATTCTTTCAAAACCATGTACCATGCCATCTTTCAAAATTTCATCTCGCTAGCGCAGTTCCATACTTTGTTACCCTGCAATTTTTTATACCCCATAAAAAATCATATATTTAATATGAAAAATGTTTTTGTTCTATTAATTATAGACAAAGCTAATTAAAACAAGATCGATAGATGCTTACAAATTCCACAATTAAATTCTCGATATGCCAACATATACTCACAACCCATATTTAACCCAATTTCAATCAATTCATCTCGATGGTTCTTCTTTGTATGTTAGCACCTATTTGAAGACATTCAATGATGGATTTTATAAAACAACTTAAAAAATAAAAAAATTAAATCTAGTTAAGTTGTTATAAGGAAGTAACAATTCCTCACAAACTTAGAGATCAACCATTTTCTTCCTTGTCGTCCTATTTTATGTACCTGAATGGGTTCCATTTTCTTCTTTTTTTCTCGCAAGAAATTCTTGAAAATTAATATTTAATGCTAAATTGTTTATTTATTGTACCTAATGATTGAAAAATTCAATGATAACATATTACATTTCAAGCACGTTGTTGTATTCGTTCCACTAGATCCCTCAAACTTTTGTAAAAGTTTTCCCCCCTTTCGTTAACTTCCAGCGAAAGACTCTGCATGAGCCAAGGAACAATTCATTTTCATTTGCATGTTCTAATTTTTTTTATTTTCTTAGAACAACATTCCTTTTCCGAGTTGTTGGTCCCTATAGAACATTAAACGAGATGTTAATTAGTAGACTCTTTGACACATGTTATCTAATAATTTTAAGTATATTATTAATGATAATTAAAAAAAGAAACTCGATATTGGATCGATAGTATTGTTTCATTCACTCCGATTCATCTTTTTGCAATTTTTCCATTAAAATTTTACGCTCTTTCGGGTCATAGATCGAAGTAATAATATCGAGCTTCATCATTTTATGGCTCGCATGATACACAGTAAAACAATACATATTAGTTAAAGTTACATATAGTTCAAAAAATAATATTTTTTTTATAAAGAAATTACAAAGAACTTGCATTTTTTTTCTTTTCTTGATGTGTTAACAGTATTTTTGTTACTTGATATCTTGTCAGTCATTTCTTTATCAATCGAAAACCCGTAGCATATCATTCATTAATATATTTATAAATAAATTCTCAACTTTTCAAGTAGAAAATAAATCTCGAGACATTGGTGTGCCTTTCATGAAATCCGCACCATCGTTGATGCGTGGATATATTAACAACGCACCGCAAAATAGTATAATACATCGTACGGTGTGTTCGGTATTATAAACACACCACAAAAAAACAAGTGTAATAGACCTAACGGTGCGTGGGGTATTATAAAAGCACCGCAAAAATGGTGTAATACACTCTACGGTGCTTTCCTAGTTAAAGAGAGCACAAGTGCCCTATTTTAGATTTGGCGCACTGGATTTAAAAAAATGTTTTCAATTTTTTACGATACGTAACTAAAATTTTCACATTAATAGAATTAAAATTTTACAAATTAATATTTTACATACAATTACATCAATTAAAATTATAATTACAATTACATTTTTACATTAATTTCACATACATGAATTACGATTAGAATTACAATTACAATTTTAATTTTACATACAATTACATTTACAATTTTACATATAATTACATATACAATTACAATTACAATTACAATTTTACAAATATTTTACGTATAATTCAATTAAAATTACAATTACAAATACAATTACATTTACTATTTTACATAGAATTACATTTACAATTACAATTACAATTTTACAAATATTTTACATACAATTCAATTAAAATTACAATTACAAATACAATTACAATTTGTGAAATTTACATACAATTAGAATTACAATTACAATTTTACAATTTTTCATATATACAATTACAATCATTTCCCGTAATAAAGTTAAATATTACAATTACAATTAAAATTTTACATTAATAAATATTTTACATACAATTACACTTAAAATTACAATTAGTACAAATACAAATACAATTTTACAATTTTACATAGAATTAAAATTACAATTACAATTACATTCATGACATAATATTTAATAAATATCATGGTCATTTAATAATATTAAATTAATTAATAAAAATCATCACGATCGTGCTAACCATCGTACAAACATCATATTCGACTAATAAACACATTCAATTAACATCAAATTAACATTATATATTAACATCATCACAACACAAACATCAAATATGCATCTCAATATAATGTCAAATAACTCATGTGCCTATCACATATACACATCTATATGCAAGCTAAACATTAAATGAACATATCTAACATGACTAACAATATGCGCCACATCATGATGATCATCAATGTGAAAATTAAGTACAATTGCAACATGAACATAAAATACATGGACCATATATATATATATATATATATATATATATATATATATATATATATAAACGAATAATGTTAAAAATATACAACCGTAATATAAATGTCATGGATCGACGCCGGTGGTAGTATAACAACATCAATAACACTAGTACAAGTGTATGCAATGTCGCTCGAAAGTCGGGTGCGACCTGATGATCGATGGTCGACTAGCTCGCTCATGATCATGATGATCACTAGTACCGATGGATGCATCCGCTCGTGGTAGTACAACATGATCAATATGAGGCGTAGTAGTAGTGGAGGCATGCTCGATCAATAGTATTAAAGCCTCGCGGTTGATGGTCTAGCCTAATCATGATGATCGTGACTAGTACTCATGATGGATGTTACGAGCTACCGACTAGATGTGGTCGATGGGCTAGCCTCATCTCCATGATGACTAATGTCAAATGCCGCCAGTGGAGCTTCATGTTGATCGTCGAGCACACCGCGAGGTGAACGATCACGAGATGCATCCGAGTCACCGTTGGTAGACTGTCCATCATGTGTCATAGCTCGACTACGCCTATAGCTACTGAAAATCCTCCTCAATTGCATAACAGCTGTTGTAGCTCCTACGACATGCCGCATCGAGGGCCGTACATGTCATGCGACATGCCTCTCCACATCCGTAATAGTCTATCATCGCCCGTATCTCTCTCGTAATGAGTGGGGGCCGATGCCCGCATCTAAAATCAATCCACGTAGTTTGGCTGCCCAACTCCATCCGTATCTAGTCTCAGTCGATCACGCCTAGGAAAAGGAGGTACCGGTGCACCATGAGCGCAAGATTAGCACGTCTCTCTATTGCGCCACCGACCTCATCCTCCGGCACATCATCCATCTCATGATCATAATCATCAAGATTTACACTTGGATCATGTGGTGGATCCGACATCTCATTGCCATCAAAAGAGCCAATGTCTCGCAAAAATATATACAAGTACACAACAATAATTAGACCATTTCATTTCAAAATTTAATAAAAAACAAGTTAAAGAACATGTTAGAATAAATATAAATAAAACAATAATATTACCTCTATCATTTGGCGGCTCATCGAGAGTGAAGAGGATATTGGGACACCCTCACCAATCTAGTCTAGCATAAGGAAATGGGACCATAAAGAAGGGATGTAGCCTCGCCAACACCGGCTAGTAAGTCCAAAGCAAATCATGTGATATCCTCGCTGGAAACATAGTGTCTCCCCACTTGGGCATCATCTCGCCCCCCACATGTGCATCTCGGGCCTCGAACATCGACCTACGAGGCTATCGAACAAAACTAGGTCTCATCTCTCGAAACCTCTCAAAAAAATAAACAAAACAGCTCCTAAGCAAAAGGGAAAGTTGACCCTCCCTTGTGCATGAGCATGAAATATATCTAAGGTCGTACAAAACTCGTCGCAAAAAAATAGCAGACCACATCGACAAGTAATGGTTGTTTTACTAAAGAATCAACGTAATATAAAAGTGAGAAACTAATGCATTGCCCATCACCGGTGTTGTGCGAAACGATCGAAGCGATAATAGAGAGGCACCGCACGTCTGTCTACCAAAAGGACCTATATGTAAGTGATCTCTAGGTACTTGAAACTCGAAGGAGACAAGACATGTGCTCCAATGTATCTCTAGGAGTAAACTAACCGACTCCCTACTACACAAACTAGCCGGCACATCTAGGAATGAGGGAAAATCCACCCCCTCTCCTCGATAATCCTATAATAAAATAAATGTCCTCCTCATGGGTGTGTACCACCGGTCATGACCAACTTGAAAAGCTTGTCTGGGTAGGGCATTCCACCTCGCCAATAAGATGTCTCAAAAGCACACTATGGGCCTTTAGGCCCTGAAATAGCCTCCTCATAGAACTTGAGGAGGCCTACCCGCATAAGGATCTCCTAGGTATTTGCGGTAATATGGTGAGGGCATCCATATCTCTCCCTCTCTTGCCTCCCGTTGGCGAATCATGTCATATTTGTTTCTACTTGTTTGTTTGTTGTTGTTGCTCCCTGTTCTCTCCGAATCATTTCCATATTAAATAATTTGTTTTTATTAAAACAAAAAAGTATTTATAAATATACATATATAATTTTTTTTGAAAAAAAACAAACATACAAGTCGGTGCTCCATAAAAATAGTCACGCACCGGTGCCTGGTGTGTCCTAATATTTTAGCACACTCGTCCCTGTGCCCCCTAATGAAATAGATTACACCGGATTTGGTGCATATGTCTATTTTTCAAGCACCATGTACCGTATATAATTCGTAATAGTGATGTGTTGACTCGAAATATATGCCCCGACATCGTATAGTCGTGTCGCGTGCACCGACTTCATGACAATGACATAGTTGATAGTGCGGTCCTTTACCCGACCGCACCATTGACCCTCTCGGAATGAAAAATGTGGTGTGTTGACATAAATCGGGCGGTAAATGAAGTCAACGCACCGCACTATTATTGTCGGGGTCAACAGATGCGCCCGGATAAATGAGCACACTCGCCTTTTTTTCTTTTTTTTATTTTTAGTTTAAAAATTATTCGGGGCACCTTCCGACACCGCCTTGGAAACAATGCGGTTACCGTTAGCACCAATAGCGTGTGCCGCCTATAAATTTTACTGGGTAGCACCGCTATCCGTATGAGAGACTGAACAAATGAGCAAAGCACCGCACGACAAATTTTTTTTATTTTTTTTTAATGGTTATTTTTTAAGTTTATTTCAATTTCTAATTCGCTAAAAGGCTTAATTATAGAAAAACTAGAAAAATACCCTGTACATTTCACCGTCAAGGGGGCATATTGGTCAAAATTTGGAAAATAAAATTTGCCCACTATTTTTCAAAATGCAAGTTGGATATTGGTGGCCAATGCAGAGCAAAGCAAGCGTGCAATGGGTGCAATGAGAGCACCGATGTCGTGGCAGCTCATAAATAAGGAAATAGCACCGGGGCTTGAGAGCTCTGGAGCACCGAGGAAAGTGAATAATGAAGTTTTTTGGCCATAATTTTTTTTTAATTAACCCTATTTCGGTGCGCTCGGGTTTTATAAGCACACCGGCGGTATCAATTTTGGCGTGTTGTTTATAACGCATCGAGGCGTTTCCCTAACCGCGCACCAAGATGTTTCAGCTTCGCATGAAAATTTGATGATGCACCGGGGCGACGTAATGGTAAATTACCGGTGCGTAATAGTCGTAAAGCACCGGTTTTTTGGCCTTAATTTTTTTTTATATAATGTTATTCCAAAGTGCATGCAGCTTCGGTGCACCGGTTCTCTTAGAGAAGAACGCACCAGCTCGTTTATGTTTTGGCACGGTGTTTTATGATGCATCGGTGCCAAAGAGTATTGACGCCCTGGGTGCGTTACAAGAATTGGACGCCTCGGCGGTGTGTGTACTTCGCTAACGTTGTCCGGTGTTCCAATGTTTGATGTGCACCGATGCGTTCTATGGTATCGTGCGCACCGGTATTTGATAGCTCGAGAGCACCGGAAAACTGAAAAATCCAAGTTTTTTGTCGTAAATACTTTTTTTAATTTAACCCCTTTACCGGTGCGCGTTGTTTATAGGCGCACTGTATCGTTTTCTACAAACGCACCGGTCGATTTGTTTTTTGGAAAATTTTTTTATGATGCATCGGTGTGGTTTTCGTCTACCACACCGAGTGGTTTCGGTGTTGGCGTTGTGTTTTATAATGAATTGGCGCGGATGAGTTGTGAGGCACCGGTTCTCTATTATATTATGACACACCTGACAGTGTGTATGGAGTGCATAGTGTCCGGTGTGCCAATGATTTTTGTCCGCACCGGTGCTTTCTTTTTTGAGAGCACCGTGAGCGAGTTTTAACGATAAGATCACCGATAGGAAAACATCCGCAAAACCCTCCGCCCGCCAACCTCCTCTAGTAACCTCCGCTAGAAACGGATGTATGGGGTATTTTTCTTTGTGGTTCCTCAAAAACATCCGCTAGAGGGTATTTTCCTCGTAGTGTTTTATTTTGTTATTCAATCCAACACAATGATTTTTACATTCAATGGGTTTTGGGCCAGGTCCAATTCTTTTCATTAATGGGTTTTTACAACATGGACCAACAATTGTAACATATACCTATGTTCAAAAGGTTTTTTCATTGTTTTGTTTGATACTCAGGAATATTTAGAGAGAATATTGAAAGAAGGGCCCTAGTTTTGGGGAAGAGAAAGGATTTTCATCACCACTTGGTTCCCAGATTATGATTCCATGACAATGGTGCTCTCAAATATTCTTATATGTGTGAGGCTGTCAAATCTTCCCCCTACCTTTCTGGCATCACAATGTTCTCGAGGATATTGGAAATTCTTTGGGGTAATTTATAAAGATGGATGTCGAAAGAATAGAGAAATGGTTATTTACCTTTTCCATAATATGTGTAGAAATAGACCAAATTAAAGGTATACTTGACTATATTCACCTGAAATATAAAGCCTTTCATTAGACACAAATTCTATATTATCAAAATATGGCATTCAAATGTCTCTCATATTAACAAACAGGATACATGTAGGACGAGTAAAAAAATCACCCAAAAAAGAAAAAAGGGAAAGGAATGTAGAACAAAAGGATGGAATCCAAAGAAAGGGAAATCATAAAGAACCCATAAAAGCAAGAATAAGGGAGTACTCAGGTACTTGTTAGAAACACAACCCACAAGAAAGATAGTACAAAATCAGAAGTGATCCATGAACTAGAGAAACAAAAAAATATGGCAAGCAAGGAGGATAGGATGGTAGAAATAAAGAGAATTCATGTTTCAGAAAGTTTAGATTTAGATCAACAACCCTCACTAGAGATAATCGTGAGCGATTTAGAAATGGTTCCAATTTAACCCTACTTAGGGGAATGGTATAAGAAGGTCCAAAGCAAGAAAGGAAAGAAACAAAAGTTAAGTGATTATTATAATGGTTAACTTCTCATTTTCCTTTTATATTTTTAGTTTTTTATTATGCTCATAAGTTGAGAGGTTTCTCTTATTGAATACACATAGCATCTAAAAAATGTAATTTTGTTTCTTTTTTCAAAAATTGAAATAGAATTATGGTTTTTTTTCTCCTTTTGGTATATATATATATATATATATATATATATATATATATATATATATATATATATATATATATATATATATATATATATATATATATATATATATATATATATATATATATATATATATATATATATATATATATATATATATATATATATATATATATATATATATATATATATATATATATATATATATATATATATATATATATATATATATATCAGGATGTTGGCATAACTATACAGATATCTTGATTGAAATCCAAGTTTTTAGAGATCAAGATTCTCCCCATTTTACTTCAAAAATTGCAAAAGTTTGATTTATATTTTCAGCGTGAATACCTTGTTTTTCTTTAAATAATACCAAAAGAACTATTATCAGTAACATTAGTAGCTTATCTTTCATATATCCACATCAAGTTTTTATCATAAGTAAAATATCTTCAACCTGGTAAATTTTTTACGCCAGAGAAATTTTGGTAGTTATCTAGTTTGCAGCAAAAACGGTCCAATTTCTACCTCAAAAACATTCTAAAGGAGTAACAGTTTCCAAACAGCCTGAAAGGTAACACAGATAACACATTTTAGTTATTTTTTTCTAAAGTTAAACTATAAAATTTAGACTATTTGGACATGCATAATTTAACCTAAGCTCAATAAGAGACCTATTTAAAAGCCTCTTACTAATAAATAATGGAAAAATATGCTTTGTATTTTCTTGACCCTCGAATAATTTCATACCTCATTCCATTATTATACTGTTAAAAACAATCCAAATGGATTAATCATGAAATCGTTATGATTTTATTGATAGATCATATCATGATTATAGAGATTGGAAATTCCTATCACCATTTTACCACCTCCTATATGATTCATGATCCACCACCTTTCCAATTTTAATTCCAATACCAACATAGTCTTCTTATCATCCATCATCGTAACCATTACCTAAATTTAGCAATTGATTGACAGTGCCTTCTAAGCCCGGAATTCCCAAACAAAAAGACATGTGAATCATCATCTGAGTTGAACCAGCTGATGAGAAGTTTCTTGAAGAATGCCCAAAGTGCAGAAATCAATTAAGGAGATTTGGATGGCTCAAGTATTTTGAGAAACTTTGAGGCCACGATGTAGAGTTAATAAGGGAATTTTCCAGATATTTTGACAAAATTGAAGTTGAAATTGGAGACATTAAATTAAAAGTGGAAGATTATTTTTAGTAGAGACCACAGTGCTACTGAGAATAGGGGAGAATCAGTTTAAGTGTTAAAGAATCATGTATGACTCATGGAATATTCTACTTGAAACCTTAATATGGATGTCACAAGTTGGACAAAAGGGATACCAGTGTTAGCATTCATAAATAAACGAAGAAATTTTCTTTACATCCTCCAAAAATTCATAACATGTGAGGGAAAGTATGGAATAGTCTTATTTTATCACACTAGACTTCTCATGCATTTTCATAAGGGAAAATAAATAAATATGGCTTATTACCTGATTATCATTCTTAATAAAATGGCTTTTAACATACAAAGAAATTATAGAAATATAGATAGGAACCTTCATTTTGGTTTAGTGAAAATTTTTGTTGAAGAGGAATTGAAACTCATAAATGAAAATTGGGAAAGTTTTTTTGATAAGAAATATTTTTAAATAAATATATGAAGATACAAAGAACAACAATTCCAAGTGAAGACGAAGAAGGGCTAGAGTTTCTATTCAATAAGCTTCAAACCCTAGTCCTAGAACAACAAATACATATGTAAAGGAAACATCAACACATGAAACAGAGGAAATTGGGCATATCGAACCAGAGGAGCCCATAGAGAGTTCAGTGTTGGAATTTGATAATATCCTGAAAACGGTGAAACCCAAGTTCGTGAGTTTATAGAACAAGGTGAATCGTCAAAATTGAAGCAAATAAAAAGACGGGGTATAATACCAAAATGGAAAACCAATGCTTAGAAAAAATATTTTTAAAGGAAAAAATGCAATCAACAAAGATAGATGATAAAACCCTAGAAAGGATGAAGCATGATGTCGCAATCAGAAATATTCCAAAGAATAAAGGTATTAAATGGAATAGTTCCATGGGAGTAAATGATTTGGAAATAAAAGATAGGTACAAAAGGGTAAGTAGAAGTATGACAAATTAGGGTAATGAGAATAGCCTTGTTTCACCAAAAATAATGGAGATCTTAGAAGCATCCAAGCCTTAATCTTCACCAGAAAATGCAGGAGAATAAAGTCTCGGTGGTTGATAGGATTCAAAAACAAGTCTATGAATACATCAATTCCATGGACCATGAAGCATATAATAAAAAGGTACAAGATTATTCTCATATTCCTTAATTTTCTCTTGATAATGACATACCAACACCTCCAATTCATAGTTTAAAAAAGTGTGATTTGTGTTTTGACATTCCTAATGAGGAGGATATAATAAAATCATTAAAACAAGAGGTGGAAGAGCTTGAAGTTTTAGAGAGACACGTCAAAAGAGATAATTAAATATTTAAAGAAAAAAATCACAAGAAGCTCGAAAGGATGTATCATTGGTACCATAAAAAAATCCAAGTTCAAGAAAGCTAGCAGGGCACTACACTTAAAGATTGAAATCTTGAAGAAAAATATGTTGATTTGGAAGCAAATATGGTCCTTTGCAATGAAAAATAAGGGCACCCAAAACAACTTGGACATTCTCATCCAAGCATCCGAGACCATTCTCTAAATCTGGAAGTTGACACAAATTTTGCAATGCAGACATGAAATATATTAAGTGTGGGGAATGATGGCCCCAAGAATTAACATATTTTTATTAATTTTCTACTTTATTTTGACCACTTTTATCTTATAAAAACTTTCATAATCATCCTTTCTACATTATTTTTTCACATTTCATACATACATTTTCTATCTAAACTGCAAAAGTTACACATAAGTAATAATTCCATTATTCTATTGTTTTATGTGTTTTTATTTTTAAAAATGGAATAATATGAAAATATTGCAAAAATTGACAATTTTTCTAGCTTCCCTATTAAATTGTAGCAGAATCCAAGGTTATCATAGCTCCTAAATCAATGAAGTCAAACGAAGCACATGGATAGGTCGTAAAATACTACAATATGGTTATCCACCCATCTAGTGCATGAAAGAAGTGATTGATTCAACACTATGGTGAAGTCAAAGCTATGATCAATTCATCGCATGGAATAGGAGCAGAGATAGAGTATATCAGGATTATTATATGGCAAGATAACCAGCATTATGTGAGAACTATATCTTCATAGATCAAATATGTTGAATAATAACATATTGACAAATTATGTGTTCATATGCATTCGTTAAGCTACAAGTGAGGCATAAGGATGAAATTTGAAAATAATAATAGAACACTTAGTCATTATCCTTATTCTGATTTATAGAATTTTTATTTTGAGTTTTTTATTTAAAAAATGTTATATATTGATCTCGCTAGGCATAGCGAGGGAGATTGACAAGACTTAAGTTTCAATTAATGTATACACTATTCTCTTTGATACAATACTACACAATCGATCATTTTCTTCCATTGCGCATTCATGAGTAATTGATATCATTTAGAGTAGGTTTCTATGTTTTTCTAATCTTTGTGCGATCACCTAGAGGCCCCCTTGTGGATGTATGATGTTATCTTTCGTATAAATCTCTCACTATTTTGCATTTCATGTATTTCCATGTAAATTTGATACTATGTTTTGTTACATCATTGTTTTAGGTACTTTGCTTCAATTTTTTATTTTTCCTATGTTGTTTTCCAAATTATAAACAAGCGCTTGAAAAACTAAAAAAATAGAAGAAAAAAACTTTCATTCATGCATTTCGATAAACTATATTTTCAATTCATGTTCATGACCAAGATTTACAAATATTTTATAGGTTAAGCTATATGCTTTCATAGTAGATAAATTTCAATTCTTTCATAGACTAAATTTACATGATTTCTTAGAATAAATTTGTATGCTTTCTAGATCAGTTTTTCATGCTTTCATATATTATTTTTATGAGCTTACTTAGATTAAAATTCCATGTTTTTATAGACTATATTTACATGATTTCTATATTAAAAGTATTTTCTTTCATAGTATAATTTTGAATGTTTTATTAGATTAAATTTCATGCTTCCATAAGATTGGTTTCAATATTTTCCTAGAGTAAATTTCCTTGTTTTCATAAGATATAATCATGTCTTTCTTAGAAGTAATCCATGCTTCCAGAGATCAAAATACTATGATTTCTTAAAATAGATTCATGTGCTTTCATAGAATATATCTATATGCTTTTCTAGAGTAAGATATACATGTCTTCTTAGAATAAATTTATTTCCTCTAGACTAAATTTCAATGCTTTCATAGAATATAGTTTTATTTCTTTCATAGAACTATAATTTCTTTTATGTCAATTCATTTTCAGTAAAATTAGAAGCTAAATTCCTAGCATTTTTTTTGTCGTATACTTTAAAATTTTACCTACTCATATTGATAATTTAATGTAACGGAAGTTAAAGCATAATTAAATTGAATAACACTCCCCTTCCCTTTTGTTCTCATCTCATTGGTTGTACCAAACTACTTCTCTTAGGTGTCATCAATTTTCTTGATATACTCACTAGAATAATAGAACAACTCATATACCATGTACTACTCCACCATAGAGCCCTCTGGTTTTTCCCTTCAATTTTTTCATGTACCTCTCTAAGAAGAACATCCAACGACATGAGAGAACCTGATATAATTCAACCTCATTGAGTAATTGAATTATAAATGGACCCGCAAGTCCATAAAACTCGTGGGAAAATCCTTCTCAAGAACAAAAACAATCTCAATTATCTCTTGATGCCACTATGGGATGCTAGTTATATGAATCGCCTTTAATGTGATCCAACATTTAAATGTAGATAATTTCAATATGGCGCATCACAGGTCCTGTAGGAATTCATGGTTCACACGACAACATGAGAGAAAAGTATAATGACACAACAAAATAGATGCACACATTCTTAATTGACATAAAGTTGTGAGTGTGGAGTATATTTTAACCTACCTTATGGAAAAAGAATAATGTATTTTACATGTATACCCTTATATAGTCATGTGATTTCAACCCTGACAAATATCCTTATACAATGAAGAAACCTCGTACAATCTACTAATATAAAGAAGGTTCCTTCACACCCAATAAAACATCCTTCACCATAGACATATTATCTTTCCTCAAAATCCATGGGGAACCACTTTCTTGAAATACCAAGAGGAACAAGCCTCTTCTTTGATTTTTTTTTCTTGGCCAATGTGTGTTTTAGTGGTTGAAGAAATAAGATCTCTCCTAAGAGTCAATATTTCACTTTTTTTCCATGATATATGCCTCCATAAAGAAGATGAAACATTTTTTGATATATGCATGTCATCTAGTAACTGGAAAATATTAAGATACTTGCAATCTAAAATTTCATAAAATACAATTTTGTTTTCATCATAATGGGAATTTTGTCAACATAGGTGTAAAAAAAATCGAGGCTCATTGAACATAAGTTCCCATTTGAATCAAAATATTTTGTAATTTCCTTCTCCTTGTTGATTTGTGTAGCTTGGGAGGTACTCCAAGCCCTAGGTTTCAAGGTTTGGAAGGAAAAGCACCACACGGGCAGCCTGTGGGATTGGAACCCAAGTATGGGGTTTTGCACCCAATCATGTTTTGGAAAATTCTGGAAGCACATGTATACATGTGATGGCATGAGACGATAAAGGGCAGAACGGAGAATCCAACGCTTCAAGAATATTCAAATTCTGAGATGTAGAAGTGGAGATATGAATTTTTAAAGATTAATGATGGTTTTGCAAGTGTGCATGTAGGTCGACCTAAGGTGTTTTAGGCTCATGACATTTGGCAGCCCTCATTATGAAGTTTTTAGGAAGCCCCTTTATTTGTGTATAAATAAAGGGTGAGGAGGAGTCACTGAGGCATCCATTTTTTGGAAATACACTCAAGAGGAGCTCTGAAATTTTTGTGAGAAGAATTCACATCAAGGGAGAAACAAAATACAGTGAGGGAGCTAAGGATAAGCATGGGAATATTTTTTGTGAGATCACAGTGTTGTAGGTGACAATGAGGTGTGTTCTAGGGCTAGTTGAGGCACGTTTAGGGTTGTGTTTAATGTGGGTTGTTGGGAAGGAAGGCTACAGATAAGGAGAAAGGGAAAATGTTGTCTAAGGGTTGTATGGTAGTATTTTGGGAGGACTACAGCTACACCTAGTTGTTGGGATAGGTCGCAAGCCATAGCCACCAGCTAGAGGCATCCTAGGTGTTGCATTTGGGGTAACACTAAGCAGATAAGGGCAGCACATGTGTGGAGGGTCACTCTCTTGGTGGACCGTAGTAATTTATAAGGTTGGTTACTAATTGTGTGTTGGAGTGTCGGCAGCGTGGTTTGCCCTAAGTAGAGGTACAGTATTCAACCGTGTAGCAAGGTATAACAGCAGTGCTTAGAGGTGTATTGGGTCAAGTTCGTTACCGATTTGGATAATTTTTTGGAGTAGCATGTTGATTCCAAGTAGACGACTTTCAATGGTGGTGAAGTGTCATCCTAGGAGTTGATTCAACAGTGATTGGATTGGGTGCCATAGGTCTCTTGGAGGGTAGCATCTGATGCAGGAGCATCCGGCTTAGAAATTTCATTGTATTTTAATAGACATAGGGGGTCTTTTGTTTTCAAGGAAGTTGGTTTCCTATGTATTAAATTAATGTAATTATTAATTTTTTGAGTGATTTTAATGAGGGGTATTTAGAATAAGAATTAATTAGATATTGTTAGGCATTTTGTAAATGGTATCCAATATTGGAGAACATGAGAGAATTAGGAGAGTTGAGAGCTCATAGGGATTGAGAGATTTGAGAAATTATTGTAAATCCTAGATTAGGAATTGGTTTCATGAATTTATGGATTAGAGAGGATCCTTAGAGATAAAGAAGAGATTTTAGGACATAGAGGATTCTTAGGATTTTGTTGAGAAAGTTGTGGATATAAACCAAAATTGGTTGTATAATCTATTTGTATAAATTGTAAGCCTCAAAGGCATGAAAGGATATAGATATGCATAGAGAGGAAAACAGACAGATAGAGTTTGTTTTTGTAATCCTATGGGCATATTAGACAAAATGCCATTGATACAGAAGATCAAGCCAGCGAAGGAACTTTTTATGTAAATATTTTATTGTCAATATAGAGAACAGATTCCAAATTCATATGTAGCGTAAGTGTGCATTGATTGATTGAATTATAGATTATGTGTGAAATAGAGGGGTTTCATAATGTTTATATGCACAAAGAAAAGATCAAATAATACAGAGTATTCAAATCTAAGATGTGTGGATTAAATGGAATTATTGATATATATGATTCTGCATAATAAGATGTTGCAGATGAAAAGCTCAAGAGGGATGACAACACATGGAGGGAAAGTTACAGAGATTGAACTATAATGAAATCAATTGAGAATTGGAGTATGCAGCAGAATTGTAGTTGAGTGTGAGATTCGAAAGCACTCGGATCAAGATTTAAATCTACGAAATCATTCTCATGAGCAGAGAGAAATTGTGATATTAATGGATTGAATATTTGAATGGAGGAATTGAATAATTAGTTGAAAGTCCGAAGGAAGATACACACAGAAGATCAAAACAAGAGGAGTTCAAGTCAGAATGTGAATTGTGGAACAGCAAAGTATCGGGACTGTCGAAACAATTGGATCTATGGACATAATTGATAGAAGATAATCGATGGGGATTTATTCGTGCAGAACAAAGTCAAGGAAAGGATGAACGAGATGAGTGGTTTAGGAAAACCACCAAGGGTTTATTGTACCGCTTTATTGATGTAGACGATAAGTCTTGTGAGAACGCGATAGTGGTTAGGTGGTGACACATAGCAGAAGAAAATAGTTTTTATCACACGTTAATGTTCATGCTAATTGGATCGGAGATGGAACGCGAAGGGTGTCAGATCGTGGGTGTGAAAGGATCGACGACAGAGATTGAACATTGAATGAGCATTGATATATGTGCAAGGCATTGAATTGGTGGAATGGTAAGTTATAAATATTTTAAGACTTATGTTAATATTATAACATCTAAGGAAATGGACAAAGTCCACCAGATAATAAAGGGGTGAAGGAACAACTTCATATCTAGAGGGATTTTCTCAAGTTCGAGATAGAGCTTGTTGTCATTGATGTGAAAATTTCAAATGCATAGATGGTGAGGATTGCCTTGAAAGGGTTCACTGAGGAATAGAAGCCATTCATCAAAGGAATCATTTCCAAGGAGAAGCTTCCATTCTGGAATAAACTTTGGGACGAATTAATTTAGGAAAGGTTGTGAGACAAGCATCTTTAGCCGTCGAGGAAGGAAGATGAGGACATGGAACTTGCAGCGATAATGAATGGTAAGCCAAAGAATGACTTGAGTAAAATCAAGTGTTTTAGTGAAGATGAAGGATTTCCTATTCATGGAGGTACATCCCTCGCTAAGAGGGAGCATTGAATTATGTAGCTTGGGAGGTACTCCAAGCCCTAGGGTTCAGGTTTTAGAGGGAAAAGCACCACAAGTGCAACTTGTGGGCTTGGAACCCAAGTATGGGATTTTTCACCCAATCATGTTTGGGGAAATTCTAGAAGCACATTTCTACATGTGATGGCATGAGATGATAGAGGGAGGAAAGGAGAATCCAATGCTTTGAGAATCGTCGAATTCAGAGTTGTAGAAGTGGAGATATGATTTTTTGAAGATTAATGATGTGTTTGAAAGTGTGTATGTAGGTCAGCCTTATGTTTTTTAGGCTCATGACAGTTGGCGGCCCTCATTATGACATTTTTAGGACTCTCATTTGTTTGTGTATAAATAAAGGCTGAGGAGAATTCATTAAGGCATCCATTTTTGGGAAATACAATCAAGAGGAGCTCTAAAATTTTCGTGGAGAATAAGTCACAGTAAGGGAGCAAAAAAGGACAGTGAGGGAGCCAAGGATCAGCATGGGAATATTTTGTATGAGACCGCAGTACTGTAGGTGATAGCAAGGCATATTATAGGGCTGGTTGAGGCTCATTTAGGGTTGTGTTTGATGCGGGTTGTTGGGCAGGAAGGTCGTAGATAAGAAGCAAGGAAAAATGTTGTTTAAGGGTTGTATGGTAGTGTTTTAGGAGGAATTTAGCTACACCTAATTTTTGGGCTAGGCCGCAAGCCATAGCCAATAGTTAGAGGCCTCTTAGATGTTGCATTTGGGGTAAAAATAAGAATACAGGGACAGCGTATGTGTGGAGGGTCACTCTCTTGGTGGACCACAGTCATTTAGAAGGTTGGTTATTGCTTGTGTGTTGGAGTGTGGGTAGCATGGTGTGCCCTAACTAGAGGTACAGTATTCAGCAGTGCAGCAAGGTGTAACAACAATGCATGGAGGTGTATTGGGTCAATTTCATGACCAGTTTGGATCGTGTTTTGGAGCAGTCTATTGATGCCAAGTATATGACTTTCTGTGGTGGTGAAGTGTCATATTAAGAGTTGATTCAGCAGTGATTAGAATAGGTGTCATAGTTCTATTTGAGGGCATCATTTTGGCTACCCAAAGTAGCCCTAAATGAGCTATCTTGAAGGGCGAAGAGTAGTTGAAGGTTGGGTAAATTTTGGTGTTGAAGTGAAAAACTTTGATGGAAAAAATTTGTTTCTATCTTGTCAGTTTGGAGCTCGGGAATTAGGCCTACCCAGAGAGAACATTGGATCATCCCATGTACACTCTACATATGGATGTGCATCAGTGTTAGGTGGCATCCCTCCTAGATTCTCAATGTGTAGTGATCTTGATGGACTAAGGTACTACTAGTGAGTAGTACGGAAGCGAAGGACCAACTGGACGAGATACGACGTTGTGTTGGTCATTGTATATTGTATACCATAAAATGTTTTATTATTCATATTTGGTTTAATATAATGAAGATTGGTAATTATACATTATTGTAAAAAAAAATTAAAACTATGTATATCGTGCATATGTGATTTATTTCTTTATATTTTTCAATGTGCAAAGTAGTTCATGGTTGAGATTCTTGGTTTGGTAGTGTCAGTGATTTAAGACTCTAACCTAGACCCAAGATCGTGGAAATTCAACACTCCTTCTCCTTGTCACAAGCCATAATATAATCTATTTGTGTCATTATTTTATTTCTTTAGGTTTTCTCTATTTTACCATTAAAAGCAAATGTAACTCTTCTATAAAGGTGCTCTTTTGGGAGAAATATCCTCAAGTAGTTGTACATTGAATTTAGTAGGTATTTGAACCACCTATCCTTCAGATAAGGTCCATAAAATTTATATTCATAATACTCTTTTGTTACAAGACGTTTGATTTTGTTATATACAAAGTAGATTAACATCAAAAAATTATTGCACCAAACTAGGTATCCCAAATAACATTACAAATATAAACAAATCAATCAACATTATTACCAAAGAAAATTATTAAGTCGTCGATAATCATGTGTGGTGTGTACACATATTCCATACAACTTAAAATAACTTTCCATTGGGATGGATATTAATATATCATATAGATCATTCCCTTCCCTTCATTGTTTAAATTCATCTATCAACCATTCGAGCTAGAAAATTTGTGGGTGGTGCATAATCATGTGTGGTGTTTACACATATTCCATGCAACTTAAAATCCTTCTCCATATACATATATCCCTTCCCATAATTGTTTAAATTCATCTATCAACCATTAGAGCTAAACATCCATTCCCTTCTCATGTCTTCTACGCTATAAAAGATATCTTAAACTATTTATTCTTCTCAAAAAATCATGGAGGATATGTTATTAATTACTACCATTGACCAAACAAAATAATTGATGTTTTGGAGGAAATACAAGCTTGGGTAGATTTTTATTATAAAGATCGAGATTATAATAAAATAAGGATCCTTTATTGGGCCAAGAGGTGCATTCTACAACCCAATATGAGGGAGATGTGTAATTTCTTTTGTGCTCTACAACCCAATATGAGGGAGATGTGTAATTCCTTCTGTGTTCTACTCCTGGTTGACATTGTCTCTTTTAAAATAAAAACAAAATAATCTCATTTTCACCATGCTAGTGAATATCCCCTATAATAAATTTTAAAAAAATAATTGGGTATACATATTCGGTTAGTTTTATTGAAAATATTATAAAACATCAATAATCCCACTTTCACCATACTCTTTGAGTTTGGTGCCGAGAGGTCCATTCTACAACCTCTTCCATGCTCAAGCTAGAGTTGACATGTGTTCTTTTTAAAATAAAATAAAAATATTGTAAATTATAATAAAAAATAAAATGAATATACATGTTCAAATAAATTTAATTAAAATTATGAAGTTGATAATACAATAGTGTAAATGAGTGGTGGAAAATATTTCATTCTCACTCTCACCCATAAGTAAAATGTCCATGTGAAGTAACATTAAAAATGGAAAATGTATCGTTTTAATAGTTTTTAAAAATATTTCAATAAATATCCATATTAACCAATTTATTTTAATATATATATATATATATATATATATATATATATATATATATATATATATATATATATATATATATATATATATATATATATATATATATATATAGATAATGTTGACCATCATAAAATGTTACTACAAAGAGAAAAGTAATTGAAAGTATTTAATTATTTTTAATAAGAGTAATAAGGGGAGAGGTGTAATTCATTCAATTTTTAATATGAAATTAATAGATGACATTAAAAAATATTGATAATAAAAAAACTCAATGTAGGTGATAAATAACAAAAATTAAATGGGTCGACCAAATTTGCTTTGATGTGATTTTTACTGAAAGATTTTACTCAAAATTAGATAATATTAAAATGTATTAAAAAAATATATTGATAACAAAAATAAACCAATTTAATAGTAACATTGAAGAATATAATGTTAAATAAAATATTTCAATGTCAATAATGTTATATTACATATGGTTTATATATATATATATATATATATATATATATAATTGATTCTCCCAATATTCAACAATCAGGTGGAACCGTCAAATAATGACCAATCAGGTAACAAAGAATTGAAAAAGAAAAGTCTCATAAAGTCTCATATTTAAAGCATTTCAAGTAATCTCACTATTCTCATATTTAAAGAATAGTGGATGTTTAAAGAATCTCACTATTCTGATTTATATTTTGTTTTTTTTTCAGATATAATCGATTGTAAATTGATTTTCAAAGTTTTGAATTCATATATATATATATATATATATATATAATTCTGATTCATTTTTTAAATATAGTTAATTATATATTATTTTTTAAAATTGAATATATTTATTCATTTAAAAAAGAAATTTAAATTTTATATATATACAGACACACCAGTGATTTAACAAGTATTGAGAAGGTCAAATCTCAAAAAAAATTATTGCTACATTTTTTATTATAATAAATATATACTAATTTTAATTCTATATAGATTGATCAATGTCGTTTTCTTTCCTGCACTCTGTTTTATTCCATCCACTATCTATGCAGAAAATAAGAATTCATTGGATATGAAAAATGTAGCAGACACGACATAAAAGGAAGAAAGAGAAAAGCTAATAAAGAAATATAAATGAATCGACCAACTTCAGATGCCATCCATTAATTCATAATTGTTGATCACAGAGTATGGTGTACTGGATGCTTCAACTATGGCTCGATTTAGTTGCAGAGAAAAGGAATACAACTCAAATGAATCATAGAGGTTACTGTTGCAATCCCAAATAGATTTTCTCAACTGCGGTTGCTCCTCTTTACAATTCGAATTATGATTCTGCCGAATTCTCTCGTCAATTTTTGCAGGTAATTCCTGAAGTGGGGTGTCAACAACCCTATGTCTGATCAATTGATCTCCATCTAGGCTCGCGTGCCTCCCATGAATGCTGGAGAACTTCTGGTGCATGTTTCCCTAATCAAATTGCTCATTACTCCCTGCAAGGCCAGCTCCTTTTTTCTGAAATGATGTTGTAAGGGAGCTTCTCTGATCTTTATTTTTATGCAACGAATCCACAGTCCCACCCGAACGACTCCTTCAAAATATGGTTGAGGACTCCTATTTCACAATAATAGGGCTAGTATTTATTTTTTTTGTGGGAGGACGTTGTTTCTCCACTTAAGGGCATTGAATAGCCCACTTTCTCGTCCATTAATTTTACACGAAGCCATGCTATGCATGTATTGCCACATGAATTTACGCCAAGAACTATCAAATCTAACCCTAATTTTTAACACTATTTTCACGACGAAATTTTAGGCATATAAAGTAGAATCAAATAAATTTTCATGGAAACGGGCATATTGGTTGTTCGCATCCTAGGTTTAATCTCTGGTTACGTTGATTATGGAACTGTTGGATGCAGAACTGAACTTGTTTAACTGCATTCATGGAGCAGTTGGCCATGATAACTCAACTTTAAAACACACAGGAATATCGTAACTCTTCTTTGCATAGGTCATTGTGTTGTTTAGCGGTTGATATGGTTCACCCTTCAAAGCCTCTCAAGTCGAAACTTTATTGGACGTAAAACAGTTTGTTAGTGATTTAGATACCTAAATATTTTCAGAGTCTACAAAATGGCATTCTTGAAAGATTAGTCTAATATATACACTTGAAAAGCTTATATATATAAGACATTGTGATGGAATTAGTACCAAAATAATATTGGAATTTAATTTCAATTGAGAAATTAAACGGCTAGAAGACCAGAAGAACAGCGGCACTAGTAAAAACTTAAAATTTTGTTTGGCATGCAATCAAGCAATGAATTTCAGATTTGATTGAGCCTGCAAGTTTATATTTTTTGTGTGGTCATAGCTATGTCTTGCCATGTAGAACCGTGTAGAACCGTGGTTTTCAAACCAAGCAATCCAACAATTTAACTTTGCACCATGTCGCATTTAAACTTGCACCACCAACTGTATTAATTTCCAGCACTCATTTAATGTTTTGAAACTCGATTTTTGACTTACCTTTTATTTTTCCAACAGCCCACAACATTTTAAAGTTTTCCACCGCAGCCACAAAGCTATGTTATTTAGTTTGCGATGCAATATTTCTATCGCATATCACATGCGCAAAATCTTAAGCTTATCAACTAGACCACCCACATGCTAAGTTATATGGACTGTGATGCGATAAGTACCACATCATTATCACAGTTGCACAGATTTAAGTTTATCCGCATACCACAGAGTTAAATGTTAAAACCACCGATCTGCAAAATAGAGTTTGACGCGAAAAGGACAGCCGGATTTAATAAAATATGAGTTTAGTTTTTTAGTATTGAACACGTTCTTGCATAACTTTACTGTGTATTTGGTATACGGTCTGTGTGCTGACTTTAATGAAGAAATGGGTCTATCTGACGGCTCAAGGAAAAATGTAGTTGCATGTCTATTCAGAAACAAATTTGCAGTTATTAGATTAGATTTAGAAGCTACGGATTTTTTTTATGTATGTTTTTGGTAAGTGTAGAATATGTAGAGTGTACCTCTGTATGAAAAAAAGTGAGTGTGGACTGTGATTATTTTTTTTGTAAGCCCGAAGGCAAAAAAATAGAGCATTGTATGTGTGTGATTTTTCCAAAGAGATAGAGAGCAGATTTTTGCAGCAGTGTGTGTGCAACAGTTAGCATTTTTTTTTAAAAGGCCAGAACAGCAGTTCTATGGCAACTTTCTAATAGTTTTTTTTTTTTTTTAAGGCTTAATGAAATAGAGTTTGTAGTGCATCTTTGTCCATTAATATTTGTGTTTAATTTGAGGAATTTTATTTCCTCTGTTGTTTGGAATCATTCAAAAATTCCAACATGGTATCAGAGCTAGTCCAGGCTCTTTGAAGATTGTCAAAAAAGATGAAGGAAAGGGTTGTTGAAGCATTTATCCAGCAGTGTGAAGGCTCAAAAAAGTCCAGGTATTTGCAAAAACAGAGTTTTCGTTTTGTGTTTAAAAAGTGCAGTCCAAAAAAGTCTTTTTGAAGACAAAGTTTGTCTCTTAAGCAGTGAGACAGTTTATTTAAAATCACAAACCAAGTTTAAAGCATAGTTCAGTGAGCTAGCCATGGCAGGAGCCAGCACAAGCATGAGTATAGGAAATACTCAACTACATAGTTTAATGGGAAGAACTATGACTATTTTGAAATCACTATGAGAGCCCTATTTGCCTCTCAAGATTTATGGGAGCTTGTTGAAGATGGTCTAGAAGAACCAGCAGATGAAAATGTATTTAATGCCTTAACACTGGCAAAGAAGGATTAGCTGAAGAGCAATAGGAAGAATGACTCAAAAGCCCTCTTCTATCTCTATCAAGCAGTGAATGAAAGTGTATTTCCAAGGATTGCAGTAGCCAAGAGGTCCAAGGATGTATGGGATACCCTCTAGATAGCCTACCAAGGTATGGAGAAGGTAAATACTGCAAAGTTTCAATTAATGAGAAGGTATTTTGAAGTTATTTGCATGAAAGAGTCTGATAAAATAGACTCATTCTTTACTCTACTTATTGGGTTGGTCACCCAAATGAGATCTCATAGAGACACAATAGAAGAAAGAAGAATAGTGGAGAAAGTGTTGAGGAGCTTACCCTCAATTTTTGATGTGATATTCACAACCATTGAAGAGACAAAATATCTCTCAAAGAGTACAGTTGATGAGCTACATGCATCACTGATGACGCATGAAAAAAGATTGGGTATAACATCAAACTCATCTTTGGAGCATGCCTTCAAGACCCAAATGTCCTTTGCAAGAGGAAGAGGTCAAATCAGAGGAAACTACAAAGGAAAAGGAATAGGAAGAAGCCAAAACAGAGGAGGAAGAAACAGACCTGCAAATACAAATCGAAGGGGCAGCAACCAAAATCAGAACCAAGGCCAAGGCAGCAGCCAACAAGGAGGACAACATCAAGTACATGGAAAAAGGTATGATAAATCCCAAGTCCAATGTCATTACTGTAAGAAGTATGGCCATTATGCCAATGAATGTAGGAAGAAACAGAGTGACATGGGTAATAGACCCAATTCTAACTTTACAAAAGAAAATGTCAATCAAGAGAAGTTGTTTTTAACATGTAATATGGTTGAAGAAAAGAATGAGGATCTATGGTTTCTAGATTCAGGATGTAGCAACCATATGACTGGTAACATTTCCATGTTTTCCATGTTAGATGAAAATGTAAAGTCTCAAGTAACATTAGGGACAAACAGTAAGGTCTTTATCATGGAAAAAGGCAGAGTAAGTGTTTTGACAAAGAAAGGAGAAGGAAGATCCATATCAAATGTATACTATGTGCCTAGTATGAAGTGTAACCTCTTGAGCATTGGACAGCTCATTCAAAAGGGGTACAATGTATTCTTTGAAGATGATGTATGCACCATCATGGATAAACCACCAAGCAAGAAATGCATTTCAAAAGCAAAGATGATAAGGAACAGAATGTTCCCTCTCAAGATGAGAGCAGATTTGAAGAAAGGAGTTGAAATGGCAGCAGTGACACAAGAGACATTCCAAAGAGAAGCAAAAGATGAAAACTGGTTATGGCACTTGAGATTTGGACATCTCAAATTTGGAGGTCTGAATTTTTTGCATAGGAAAGGAACGGTAAAGGGTTTGCCATTGATTGAGAAACCGGACAGCCTATGTGAAGGCTGCATCTTGGGCAAACAACACAGAGAAAACTTTCCATCAGGAAAGAGCATAAGGGCAAAGGCACCCTTAGAAATTGTCCATTCATATTTGTGTGGACCAATGCAAACACCATCACTAGAAAGCAGCCATTATGTGCTGGCTGTTATTGATGATTACACAATAAAAAATTGGGTTTATTTCTTGAAATATAAAAGTGAAGTGTTTGAGAAATTCTGCTACTTTAATGTTCTTGTAGAGAAACAAAGTGGGTAGCATATTAAGGTATTAAGAACTGATAGAGGAGGTGAGTATATCTCAATAGAATTTCTGCGTTTTTGTAGAGAAAATGGGATACACAAGAAATTTACAGCAAGGTATACACCGCAGCAAAATGGAGTTACTAAAAGGAAAAATAGGACCATCATGGACATGGTAAGAAGTATGTTGAAGGAAAAAAAATTTCCAAATGAGTATTGGGTTGAAGCTGTACATTGTGCAGCATACATCTTGAATAGATGTCCAACCAAAGCTATAATGAACAGAGTTTTGAAAGAAGCATGGAGTGGCATAAAACAAGGTGTCACCCACATGAGAGTTTTTGGTTGTGTGGCTTATGCACACATTCTAGATCAATTGAGGAAGAAGTTGGACAGTAAGGGGGAGAAGTGCATATTTATTGGATACAATGAAGAATCCAAGGCATACAGACTGTATAACCCATCCACCAAGAAGTTTTTTATAAGAAGAGATGTGTAGTTCATTGAAGAAGAAGCTTGGGATGGAAGCATTGAGAAAACAGTGAATGTTAAACGTTGTTTGTCTCATGATGATAATGAGGATGATATGGCTGAAATACATCCGTCATTAGCAGCACCACCTCCACCAACACAAGGACAGCAAGGGACACCACAAGTAGGTATGAGAACACCTTTGAGAAGTGATAATAGTGCTTCTCCAAGCACATCACAAGCAGCAAATTTGAGTGCTTCTACAAGCACAAGTACACCAAGTGATTGAGGAATGAGATTCAGAAGTTTGAATGAGATTTATGAGCAAGAGGTAGCAAATGAAGGTATGAACTCTTTATTTGCATTATATTGTCATGTAGATGATCCTATTCATTTTTAAGAAGCTATAAAAGATAAGAAATGGATAGATGTTATGGATGAAAAAATGAATGCCATAGAGAAAATTAAGACATGGGAATTAGTTGATCTCCCAAAAGGTAAAGAAGTCATTAGAGTAAAATGTGTCTACAAAACCAAAAGAAATGTTGAAGGTAAGATTGAAAGACACAAGGAAAAACTTGTTGTCAAAGGCTACAAGCAGCAACAAGGAAGAGATTATGAGGAAACTTTTGCACCAATTGTAAGAATGGAAACAGTAAGAGTAGTGTTGTCCATAGCAGCACAACACAAGTGGAAAGTTTACCAAATGGATGTGAAATCAATATCCTAAATGGAGTATTGATGGAAGAGGTTTATGTTGAACAACCTCTGGGCTATGAAAAATAAGGCCAAGAGCACAAAGTTTGCAGATTGAAGAAAGCTCTTTATGGGTTGAAACAAGCACCAAGAGCATGGTACAGTAGAATAGATGCCTATCTACTAGAAAATGGGTTTGATAAATGTGAAGGAGAACCCACATTATACATCAAGGAGAAAGATGGTAAGATGCTCATTGTTGTTTTGTATTTTGATGATGTGATTTTTACGGGGAATGATGCTTACCTCATTGAAAATTTTAAAACAGTCATGAAGGATGAATTTGAGATGACTGATATGGGATTGCTGAGATACTTATTAGGAATATAAGTAGAGAAAAATGACAATAAGATTTTTATTTCTGAAGCTAAATATGTAAATGAAGTTTTGGAAAGATTTAATATGCATGATTGCAAGGCAGCAATTACTCCTACAGTGATGGGATTGAAGTTAAGAAAAAAGGACATCAGCAACAATTTTGATCCAAGTTTGTATAGTTGGCAACTCATGTATTTGACTGCAACTAGGCCAGATATTATGCATGATGTGAGTTTAATTTCCAGATTTATGGAAAGGCAAAAGGAGGCACATTGGCAAGCAGCAAAAAGAATTTTGAGGTATGTTAAAGGAACAAAGAGGTATGAAATTTTATACACCACTTCAAAAAAAATTGAATTGATTGGATATACTAACAATGATTGGGCTGGAAGTATAGATGAGAGGAAAATCACCTCTGGTTATGTTTTTCATATGGGTTCAGGAGCCATTTCATGGGCTTCTAAGAAACATCCAATTGTGGCTTTATCAACAACAGAGGCAGAGTATGTGGTAGCTACAACAACAGTATGTCAAGTAGTTTGGATGAAAAGAATGTTGAGAAGTTTGTATCATGAATAAGTAAAAGACACAACAATTTATTGTGATAATAGCTCAGTTATAGCATTATCAAATAATTCATTGTTTCACAAAAGAACGAAACACGTTGATGCCAAGTATCACTACATCAGAGAGCTAGTGAACAATGGGGAAATTGTTTTGCAACATTGCAGAACAAAGGAGTAGTTTGCAGACATTTTAACAAAACCATTAGGGCAGAAAAGTTTTAATTATTTGAGAAAATGTCTGGGTATGGAAGAGAATCCAGCAGTTGAAATTAAGGGGGAGTATTGGAATCTAATTTCAACTGCACAATTTGCAGAAAAGGAAGAAATTAAATGGCTGGAAGACCAGAAGAACAGCGGCAGCAATAAAAACTTAAAATTATGTTTAGCACACAACCAAGCAATGAATTCCATATTTGATTGAACCTGCAAGTCTATATTTTTTTTGTGGTCGTAGCTATGTCTTTCCATGTAGAACCATAGTTTTCAAACCACGCAACCCATCAATTTAAGCCTGCACCATGCCGCATTTAAACTTGCACCACCAACCGTATTAATTGCCAGCACTCGTTTAATGTTTTGAAACCTGATTTTTGACTTACCTTTTATTTTGCCAGCGGCACATATCGCAACATTTTAAATTTTTCCACCGCAACCGCAAAGCTATGTTATTTATTTTACGATGCGATATCTCTATTGCATATCGCATGCGCAAAATATTAATCTTATCACCTGGACCACCCGCAGGCTAAGTTATATGGACTGCGATGCGATAAGTACTACGTCATTATCGCAGTCGCACAGATTTAAGTTATCTGTGTACCGCATAGTTAAATGTTAAAACCACTGATCTGCGAAATAGATTTGGACACAAAGAGGACAGCTGGATTTGATAAAATATGAGTTCTGTTTTTTAGTATTGAACACGTTCTTGCATATCTTTACTGTGTATTTTGTATATGGTCTGTGTGCTAACTTTAACGAAGAAATGGGTCTGTTTGACGGCCCAAGGAAAAATGTAGCTGCACATCTATTTAGAAATAAATTTTCAGTTATTAGATTAGATTTAGAAGCTACGAATTTTTTTAATGTATGTTTTTGGTAAGTGCAGAGTATGTAGAGTGTGACTCTGTAGGAAAAATAGTGAGTGTGGATTGTGTGAATTTTTTTATAAGCCCGAAGGCAAAATAAAAACAGAGCACTGTGTGTGTGTGATTTTTCCAAAGAGACAAAGAGCAGATGTTTGCAGTAGTGTGTGTGCAACAGTTAGCAATTTTTTTTTAAAAGGTCGGAACAGCAGTTCTGTGGCAACTTTGTAATAACTTTTTTTTTTTTAAGGCTTGATGAAATAGAGTTTGTAGTGCATCTCTGTCCATTAATCTCTGTGTTGAAGTTGAGGAATTTTATTTCCTCTGTTGTTTGGAATCATTTATAAATTCAAACAAATAAAATTGTATATATTTTGGTTTTTAAGTTCATGTGGTTATCACTTATTGAAGATCTTTTTAAATTATCCACTATATTAATGAACATTTGTGGACATTTTGAATCCTGACATTTCGAATTCCAACCGGAATCCATCTTCAAAACATTTAAATGAAGGATTGAAATTTGAATGAAAGATTGAAAGAATAGATTTAGACCACTAATAATGAAAAAAACTATAAAAAGAACCAACCATAATTATTACATTTTATATTCCTAATTTAATAATTTTATTTCTAATTTAATAATTTTCTTTTAATTTCATAATAATTACTTTTAATAAAATAAACTAATTTTTAATTTAATTAAATATTATGTTTAATAATAATAATAATTTTAATTGATAATATCCATATATTAAAACTAATAGTAATAATTGATATATATAATCTAACTTAAAATCCTACAGATATTTTAATATGAGTTGGTTAGGATAATTAAGAATCAATATAATTAGTAATCAATATTATTATATATTATTGTTATAATTAATTAATAATAAAATAAACTAATTATTTAATAATTAATATTAAGAGTTATTTATTCAAAAAATAAATAAATATTAATCAAGTAAATAATTTTTTATTATATTATATTTTATAGTTACTAATTTTATTTCCGGATGCGAATGCCAACTGAGGAGGATGGGACGTTCGTCCTGCAGCGATTCCCAATGGCGACCGCGTGGGGTGGCCATATGGCCACCCGTAGACGCATTTACTCCACATTAAATGTGGCCAGCCTACTCTCCATATGCAGCCTCATTACGCTCCACCGCCATTTTGTTCTGCCCCTCTGGTTCTTAATGGAGTTCAATTACAGTCATCTGTTCCATGTACACACTATTTGCAAGTCTCTTGCTCCGCAGAGAAAATCCTATCCTCCTGCCTGTGCCGAGCCAAGTGCTCGAACGCACACAAGGAGACGTTGTTTGCTGCTCTGCTACATTGAAACTCTGCTCGACTTTCATTGTTCTCAAAGTGAGCTTTGCTGCACAAGGTCTCGGCCCTGTGCTCAACTGGCCACGCCATTCTCTTCTACTCAATGTCCTTCCCATCCATCTCTCAGTCGTCATTGTTCGTGCTCCACCACCATCATGCCTCGACTCCGTCATAGGATGAGATGTCGCCGCGGTAGTAGCAGGGGTCGAGCTGCTCACTCTCGGTCCTCCCCCAGCACTGACTCCTCCTCTGAGGATTTCTCTTGCGGCCACTACCCGGAAACCAGAAGCCATAGATGTAAAGCCCGCCTTACCGGGCACGCGTAGTCCACCCAGGGCTCTCTACCTCCCAATGTGATGTCTCCTCTGCAACCGGTCACCCAAAGTATCGCTTCCCCTGCTTCCACTCCATCTGTTCACATTCCCCTTCGTCAAACCTCCCAAAGAGCTGAATTTCGTTTCGAATGCACCTTGGATAGGCATGTAATCACTGCCTTCATCACCGTCACCCTTAGGGAGGAAGTTGCTGGCCTCAACCCCCCGTCTTCTCCCGCTCCTCAGCCCCCTCTGGACAAAGACGTAGCTAAGAATTCAAGGGTGACGCCGGAGATGGCTCCAGCAAACATGAATAAGGAACAGATGAAGGAGGTTACTGAAAAATCCACCACTGAAGATGAAGATGACAGCAGTGGCGATTACAGATGCCGCATCGTGGAGGAACCTCCCTTTCCTGCTAATGACAAGTAATCACGGTAACTCTTGGTGGAACATGAATCTGAAGCCCAGGTTTCATGGGTTGGCTTTTGTTTTTCTGTTTAATTCACCTTTGCTGAAAGAGCATATTGTTATTTTCATATGTCATTTTTTGTCAAAATATCTGAACACAATGCTGGTTTCCCCTGTGTGGGCAGCAAGACAAGTCTCTAAGGGACTGGTTTCCCCTCTGTGGGCAGTCTAGAACCAAGCATATCGTGACTATCAAGCCCAGCTTTCAGGCTCACTCAGCTGAAACTGTGGCAGTTTTGTACTTTATGTTATATAAACAAAAATTAGACTTATTCAGAAAACAGAAAAAATAAAAAAATAAAAAATAAAATAAAAATTACTAATTTTATTAATTTATTTTATTTTAATTTTGTTAGGATTTATATTAGGGCTAAATTTTCATATTTCCAGTTATTAATAAATTAGAACTAATAATAATTAATATATATAATCTAACTAACTAAAAAAACCCTAAAAAAAATATTTTGAGGTGGTTGGGATAATTAAAAATCAATATTATTATCTATTATTGTAATAACTAGCAATTGCACCACATGTTGCAAAAGAAACGTCGTAAGGGAACAACATAGGAAAGAGTAGCCTAGAAGAAATAGGAAGGCAATAGCATAGGAAAGAGTAGCCTATAAGAAATAAGATGTTGCAGAGAACGAGCCATCGTGAAGGAATGAAAGGAAAATTTTGCTTCCATGGAAGCGGGTCGTGGAGGTTTCAAAGATATTGATGATAAGAGTTATCAACCAGAAAATTTTGTTATAGATTTTGAAATAGGTAATTGAGGGTGGAAATATATGTGTAAACCAACATAATGTGTTCACATATATACAAATTTTGTTATAAATATTGAAATGGGAAATTGGGGGTGAAAATTCTTTGGTGATTAATAATCCTCTAAAGCAAGCATGTAACTCAAATAAGATATTTTAAATACATTTAAGTACAATCTATGCTAATAAAATAGAGTTTACTCCAAGTTCATCTCCATATCCAAGTGCCAATTGCATGCTTATTAGAAATTGTATATGAATAACAATAGTCTTGGTATACAAGAAAGTGAAAGTCATTTTAATATGGAGACATTTTTGGAAGGAGATATTTTTCTTTATGTTATGGTTTATTTTCTTAACTCCAAACTTGGTTTATTCTTTCTCTATATAAATAAGAAAAAAAATACAAAGTAAATTCACAAATTTAAGTTATAGTTTTATATTTTATAATTACAAAACTAGTTTCTTATTAAAATATTTAACACATCCTAGGTTATTCTAAATTGATCAAGAATATATATTTTTAGGGTGGTGTTCTATGTGCACTAAAATTGCCATGAGTTCCATCACTATGTATGGGTTTCATTGCAACCTTGGATATATTCTGTGAGTTGTTGTGATTTTTTGCTTGTGGCTACAACTTAGTTTTGGTTTTCACCTAGTTATCATGATTCAAAACTTTGTTATCAACTTTGATCCTTATAACATTATATATATTATGTGAGCTAATGTGATGTTTTGTTTGTCACAATGATTCAAAAATCAGTTATTATACAACAATATTGACTTTCTTTTTGTCTGTTTTGTTTATGAACCCTTTAAAAAAAATAAAGGAACATTTGATTTTATAGTGTGATCTCCCCAACATGGGTGGGGGTTTCAAAAATTGGAGATTAAATTGAGTGGTTATTGTTAGAAATTGTTGTATAAGATGGGAAATTTGGATGGTTTGTAGACAACATGGATGTCATAACAGATATCTTTTTTGAATTTTTTAGTGTCTATGGCCACCATGCATCTAATAGGATCCATTTCAACTAAGAACGTCAATACATCACTATGTGAATGATAACTTGTGACATCCCTAGCCATTTTCTTTGATTGTGGATCAAGTTATAAACTAATAACTTGTGAAATCCCTAGCCATTTTCTTTGATTGTAGATCAAGTTATAAACCATAATATACTCTCTCTTCAGAAGACTCTACATTATATATTGGATGGAGGGAAAGGTTATGATAAAAATTGTATAAAAAAACTCCTTAAGGTTGTCTCAATTTACTTTATTGTTAATCACATAGTGTCAATTTTGTAAAACTAAAATCTACCGTAAGGATTGAGTGGGTTTTTTATTTTGTAAGTTTTCTTTGGAATTGAAAAATAAATAAATAAAATTATAAAAGCTAAAATTATGTAGTGAGAAAATTTGTTTAAAATTTCATAATAGAAAGTTGAGTAAGTTTGACATCATATAATATGAAAATTGTTTATTATTATAAAGTAAAAAACATGTAAAAAAAATTTAGCTATAATTAGGTAATATATATATATATATATATATATATAGGTTTTTTTTAACGGAAGAACTTTGATATTCATTAACAAAAAAAATCTGAAAGAGTATGTATGTAGTTACAAAGTATTAAAATTAAGTAATTAAAGGTAAATTTAGTGTTATTTAAGAAATAAGAATTATGAACATTCATCATTATTGCTCAAGATAAATCATGTCGTGTGAAATAATTTGAAAATTTAAAAAATATCACATATTTATAAATAAAAAAATCATTATTATTTAAATTTGTTATATATTACGAAATACTATTCATGAATAATAAAACATTTGTAACATAAAAATATATAACAAAAAAAACCATGTATTTTTTGAATAATAAAATAGTTGTAACAAAAATAATATAGAACAAGAAAAACTATGTATATTTAGATGTATGAAAATTTAGATACATTTTGTTAAGTGAAATTTTAAAAGAATAATGGTTATAAACATTTAAAAATAATTTTATTAAATAATTAGTTTAGGTCTATATTATTGATGAGAGGGATCAATGAGGTTTGCATGTCAAGACATTTGATCCCTCTTGGCTCTTGGTAGATCCAGAGTCCATCTTAATTTCCCCTTTTAGATAAACTACATTCCACATGAATACCATGGGTCAATACCATGAGTTGTTTTTATAGTTTAGTATTATTTTATTTTATTATTTTTATGTTTTATTTGACCTAGTTAAAATGTTGATTACACTATGTCAATATTTTTATTTAATTTACTTTTATTTTTATGTTTGTGTAATTTGACAAATTCACCAAAACCTAAATTCAATCTAACTTATTAAAAAGAAAAAAAAAAACTAACATTATAAAAAACATATATATAACTTTTACTTGTAGATCTAATGGCCTAAAACATTTCAATCGTCTAACATGGACACGGTGGCAGCTAGGGGAGTTGTTTTCAAAGAGAAACGCCTTACGGCGTAATTAATAAGATAAGAAAATAAAAACCTTAACTAATTAATATAAATTAATTAATTATTTACTAATTAATATTAACATTCATTTATTCAAATATATAAATAAATAATATTAATCAAGTGAATAATTATTTATTTTTATTAAATTTTATAATAACTAATTTAATTAATTGTGTTTATTTAATTTAATAAAAAAAATTATCTATATTAGGGTTATTTTTAATTTGATATTTGAAACAGTAGATACTAATAATAGTTAATTAATTTTTATTTTTTAAGAAAATAGGAATTAATTAATAAGGATAATTATTAAAAGCAAATACTTTGATTATTAAAACTAACAACTCAAGAAAGAAAAGACAAGACCCTAGAATTCAAAAGAAGAGAAACAAACCTGAGATATTATACTTGAAAAAATATACTTGGGAGGAATGCACTTTTGAGGAATAAATTTGTTGAATAAGAGGTCGCCAAGTGTATGTATATTAAAATTTATAATATTGTCCTAGAATGATTATGAGGGGTATATTAAAATTTATAATATTGTCATGGAATGAGTACCATGGGTTTATGATAAGGTGAATAAGTATCTTGTGGTTCACGGGTTGTAGCATTTGTGTTTGATGAAAATCTAGATATGGATGTAATAATTATGAAAATGTTATTACTAGAAATTGCATCACATGTTGCAAAGGAAACTCGGTAAGTCATAGCATAATATGGAACTTGCATTAAGAATGAAATAATATGGAACTTGCATTAAGAATAAAATTTTGTTTTGCATTCAAGATAGGATTTTACTGATCATTAATAAAATATGTATTGAAAACAATAACACCTCAATCAAATTTTTCTTGTTATTTTCTTGCAAATGTGAAACTTCTTCTGTTTTTTCCTTGTAACAACTTTTTAAATGACATACTTACCATAAATGTAATGCCCTCATCTATAGAGTCAATGGATTTTGGCTGCTAGTGTGCATGAGGCTACCAAACCTCCCACAACCATTTTGGCATCATCAATTCCTAGAAGATATAGGGAATACTTTGGGGACTTACAAAAAAATAGATAATGATTGGATACAATAGGGCTTTTTTACCCTTGCTCTGATTTGTATAGATATAGATTTGAGAAAAGGCTTACCAGGCAACATAATGGTGAAAAATGGAAAATATGAATGGAACCAAATTTTGGATTAAGTAAATACAACATTTAGATGTTTCTCTTATTTTCAAACAGGTCACCTACTTCCAGATGCGGATGTCAACTGAGGAGGATGGGATGTTCGTCCTGCGGCGATTCCCAATGGCGACCGCGTGGGGTGGCCATATGGCCACCCCCAGACACATTTACTCCACATTAAATGTGGCCAGCCTGCTCTCCATATGCAGCCTCATTACGCTCCACCGCCATTTTGTTCTTCCCCTCTGGTTCTTAATGGAGTTCAATTACAGTCATTCGTTCCATGTACACCCTGTTTGCAAGTCTCTTGCTCCGCAGAGAAGCTCTTGTCCTCTTGCATGTGCCGAGCCAAGAGCTGAATTTCGTTTCGAATGCACCTTGGATAGGCCTGTAATCACCGCCTTCACCACCGTCACCCTTAGGGAGGAAGCTGCTGGCCTCAACCCCCCCTCTGCTCCCGCTCCTCAGCCCCCTCTGGACAAAGACACGGCTAAGAATTCAAGGGTGACGTTTGAGATGGCTCGAGCAGACAAGAATAAGGAACAGATGAAGGAGGTTGCTGACAAAGCCACCATTGAAGATGAAGACGACAACAGCGGCGATTATAGATGCCGCATCGTGGAGGAACCTCCCTCTCCTGCTAATGACAAGTAATCACGGTAACTCTTGGTGGAACACAGTTCCAAAGCCTAGGTTTCATGGGTTGGTTTTTGTTTTTTTGTTTAATTCTCCTCTGCTGAAAGAGCAGATTGTTATTTTCATATGTCATTTTTTGCCAAAATATCTAAACACAATGTCGGTTTCCCCTATGTGGGCAGCAAGACAAGTTTCTAAGGGACTAGTTTCCCCTCTGTGGGCAGTCCAGAACCAAGCATATCGTGACTATCAAGCCTAGATTTCAGGCTCACTCAGTTGAAACTGTGCAATTTTGTACTTTATGTTATATAAATATAAATTAGAATTATTCAGAAACAAACAAAAAAACAGGTCACCTACAATATTAATGTCCATAGGAAAAAAAGCACCCAAAGAATAAGAAGGGGGATGCTCGAAAAAAGAAAGGCTGGCAACACACTAACTTTGCAGAATCAGAGTAAGAAGCTAAGGAATATATCCATTATCAATATACCAAGGATAATAAGAACATGGAAAGTACTTAGTAGTCATAATAGATCAAAGATGATGGGGAGAGGACTCGGGAAGGAATTCCTTCAACAAAAATGGTAAGACAAGGAAATGGAGTTGCATGAACAAAGAGAGGTCATAAATAGGGAAATTCATATTCAAAGAAAGACCAACCCCAAGTATAGTTGGGTCTGGATTTGGCAGTCATTCTAGTGGAATATTTGGGTGGTAACTGGAAAAAAAAATGCATAGGAAGAAACGGAAAAAAGGGAATCTTCATTATTATTAAAATGCTTATTTCTTTGTTTTTTCTATTTCTAGGTGTTTTTGTCTCCCAATATTTTGACCTTAATTTTTGTTGGAAGTATTTTGACCTCTAAAAAATTTAATTTTGTTTATTTATAATAAAATTACAATTCTCTTTGAAAATAAAAATAACACCTCAATCATTATTTTTAATCCCTTTACATTTCTCTTAAATTGTTAGGATGAGGATTATTAATGCCTGCCATAGATGCCATGTTAATTATGGTGTTTCCTTACCTGTCCTACACTATTAGATTAATTTTGTCTCTTAAATTTTATAGTCACACTAAGATTATATGAAGCAAGAAAATGAGGGGAAACAACAATCACAAGGAGCTTATGTCCAACAACTAAATCAAGTACTACATGCCTATGTACATATTTTAAAGTTCTTCATAATAATATATTAACACATATTAATGAAATGTTATACCAATTTTTCTATTTCTTTTATTTGATATTTAATTAAAGGAATCTTATTCAAACCAATAATAAATAGGAATTTAATTCCAAATGAGAAACCTATTCCTTGCAATAGCTTGTTAAATGACATACTTACCATAAATTGAATCCTTGGCAGAGGAATGGCACAAGGGAGCTCAAGGGTTTTCACTAGTGCATAGGATGTCTTTGTACAATTGGGGAAAAGGCAGATTGGGGCTAGAAAAATTGGAGAAAAGGCCAATATTGGAAGTCTAAAATCATCAAGAAACTTAAATTTTTTCAGTTCTTCATTCTATTATACCCTCATCTATCGATTTGATGGATTTTGGCCCAAATCATATGCTTTACATAAGTGGATCTACACCTTGTGGTCAAAAAATTGTGAGATTTACCTATGTTGTGAAAAACAAATCATTGTACAATTTGCATGAAAGGAAGATCTGGAAAAAGTAATGCAGCAAGGCCCCTGGTTTTGGGGATGTGTTTTGGTTCCCTAAATTTGACCCTATAATGATGGTGGCATCAACAACTCTATTGTGCATGAGAATACCAAACCTCCCACAACCATTTTGGCATCATCAAGTCTTGGAAGATATAGGGAATACATTGGGGACTTACAAAAAAATAGATAATGATCGGATGCAACAAGGTTTTTTTACCCTTGCTTGGATTTGTATAGAGATAAATTTGAGAAAAATCTTACAGGACAAGAGGCTAAAAAATGGTAAATATGAATGGAACCAAAGTTTGGATTATGAAAACAAAACATTTATATGGTGTACTTCTTTTCAAACATGTCACCTATAATACTCATGTACACAGGCCAGAAAATACCCCGAAGAAGAAAAAGGGGTAAGGTCGAAAAAAGAAAGGTTTTCAACACATTAAATTTGCATAATCAGAGTAGGAAGTTGAGGAAGATATCCCTTCTCAGGATACTAAGGATAATCAGATCATGGAAAGTACTTACTAGTCAAAACAAATTAACCATGATGGGGAAAGGACTCAAGAAGGAATTCCTTCAACACAAAGGGTAAGACAAGCAAGTGGGGCTCTGGGAACAAAGAGAGCTCATGAATCGAGAAATTAAAATTTAAACAAAGAACAACCCCAAGCAGAGTTGCGTTTGGATCTCGAAATCATTCTGGTGGAATATTCAGGTGGTAACTGACAAAAATTGCATAGGAAGAAAGGGGGGAAAAGGAATCTGCATGATTATTAAAAGTGACAATTTCTTTGTTTTTTCTATTTTCTAGTTGTTTTTGTCTCCCAATATTTTGGTCTTGGATTTTGCTAGAAGGGTTTCGACCTCTGCAAAATGTAATTTTTTTTCTTTATAATAAAATTACGATTCTCTTTGGGGCAAAAAATAGCACCTCAATCATTATTATTAATCTCCTTTGTATTCTCTTAAATTTTCTTAAATTGTTAGGATAAATATTATTAATGTCCACCATGGATGCCATGTTCATTATGGCGTGTCCTTACATGTCCTACACTATTAGATTAATTTTCTCTCTTAACTAGTCACACTAAGATTATGTGAAGCAAGCAAATGAAGCTAAACAATCAGAAGGAGCCTATGTCCAACAACTAAAGCAAGTACTACATGCTTATGTCTATCTTTTAAATTTGTTCATAATAATATATTAACACATATTAATGAACTATTAAACAATTTTTTCTATTTCTTTGATTTGAGCTTTAATTAAAGGAAACATATTCAAAACCATTAATCAATATGATTTTTATTCAAAAAATATGTGTTCTACTGACCAATAAACTTTTTTTAAATCCCTTTATTATTTTTTATAATTTTCTTCTATTTTATAATTAAATGTTCACCCGATTTATAAAGCGTTTTCGTTTGAAATACAAAAATGCAATAGTTTGGAGTTATCCGATAAGTCTCAATTTAATTATTCATAGTAGTCTCATTCCAATTAAAACGGTTCATTTCCAAGAGGTTTTAGTTTACTGGGAGAGTAAAGTCGTTGTAAGAGAAGTCTCGGTAAAATTTTACTGGGACAGCAAAGTACTAGTAAGAGAAGTGTACGGTGATCATTGCTTGTCTTGCGGTGAACTGTTTTAATGTAGTATTTTAATTTACATATTTTACATTAATCATAGGTCAAAAACACTTTTCTTGCCACCATTCACATGAAGTGAATGGTAACTTTCTCGATGTTTCTGTTGAAGGAAATCATTTCAATTGAGCACTTTTCTTGCCACCATTGACATGAAGTGAATGGTAAATTTTTTGGATTTTTATCTTGAAGTAGATTGTTCCAAATGAATTAATATTTATTTTTCATATTTCTCGCTAGAGAGAACTGTGAATTATTTCAATTTTTTGTTTTAGGAAAAAGGAGTGAAGAATTGTGAATAATCTCAATTTTGTGTGTTAGAGCGCATTGATATAAAGTTGAGCTTTCAATTTTGTATTTATTTCAATTTTGTGTTTTAAGACAAATTGATATAAAATTAAGCTAGAAATTGAACAAAAAACAAACACTTCTCTATAGTAAACTTGTACAAGGAGACACGGTTGAATTTGACAGAAACACTCCTCTATGTCAAATTTATCCAAGAAGGAGATAATTTTGACTACCAGTAAACTTGCATGAAAAGGAAATATGGTCAAATTCAATGTATGATTTGTTCACATATATTGACATTTCCAATTTACTAATGGCATTGAACCTTGTTTTGCCTCTCTTCATCTCCATTAGCATTTGACCTTAACACATCTATTCATTTCATCTCCATTAAAATTTGACATTAAATCATCTATTCATTTCATCTCCATTAATTTTTGATCTTGACATGCTGAACTTCAATCCTAAATCGTAACCTTCTTGATCTTAGTGGTTTTTTTCCCCAGTTTTAAAGGATTTTTTTCCCCTAGTGGATTGTGTCAAACAAAATTTAAGATGATAGAAGTTGAATATTTTAGTTTTCAATTGTGAATGTTTTAGATTTTGATGTTAATCAATATATTACTAAATATAGTGATAAATTGATAAATGAATTGAAACATACCTTCAGTTTGAGTTTGCAATGGGATCACATTGAAATTGAGATTTTCACTAAATTAAAACACAACAAAATTTTCCCTTTTAAGCTTTGAAAAGAAATACAAAGACACTGCATTTTTATAGAATAAATTAGTATAAATCAGCCATAGAAAAAACACAGTGATTAGATAAAAATAAAAATAAAAACCCTCATAAATCCAATGAACGTTAAAATATCCACTAACAATTTTGAAAATATTTTCCCATAGATAAGTCCACTCGTCAAATACATTGATTCAATATATACAAATATACACACAAAGAGATCCCCTTGCCTTCAAATCACAAGCCATCAAGAACAGTGATGCAATTTGCTTCGTTCTCCACCTGCTTCAACACCAGTCCAAACTATTCCAAATAATTTCTTGATTCATCTATATCGAATTCCATCATAAACTAGGCAACGCAATCACTAATCTCATAATTTTTGTTTTCCTCCATCTGCAACAATAAATTCTGTCAAAAACGATAATGTCAACCACAATGAAACAAATAAAACATTCGGAATATCAAGAATGAATACGCACATTTTTTAGCGCCATTTGTCTTACATCTTTTTTCAAATTTTGTCGTCTAGGTCCCTCCATTAATTTATTTTGTTTAGTACTATCGTTCTCACTTTGAGGGCTTATTTGGATTTTTGACTCTAATCTCTTACAAATATTCACAATTTCAGCAACTTTGGGCCTTGCCTCCATGTTCTCTAAGAATAGCCTTTTCAAACTTTGACGATAATGGAAACAATCATGTGAGTCTAAATCTTGGAAATCAATAAAATGTATGTTCTCCCACTATGGAATATAATGTGGGAGGAAGCTTCATCATGAAGAGTAACCATCCGTAGAGATATTAAATTAAAAACAGAGGCCATTCAATCCTAAAATATTCTACTTAAACAAATTTGGTCGCAATAGAAAATCTATTGATGCTTTGTTTCCACATATTTTTCCTTGTAGGAGTGACAGATGCCAAAAATGGTTGACTTACACGGCAGAAATATTGTGCAGGTATCAAACACGTAGCGGAAACCCCCAGCGGACTAATGACAAATGAATTTCATGGGTTTGTATGTAAAAAGAAGGTGAATTCAAACCAATTTTTAGGTGTGATCGATAGGTTGTGGTACGAAATCCATTGAAATGATGGTTAAAATCTCTTTAACATGCTCAATTGGGAGGAAGAGATAAGTAAAAGTTATATATTTACATGAAGGCTGATTCAATAGGATGAAATGGCCGCAAGCCTGGGACGTCCAATGTTAATGAATTCCTTCCTTCCATGTGATTAGTATGCTGATTGCATTGTTGTATGTGGTTCCCTTCATATTCTAGCAGGCATCGTCGCCCAAAAGCATAATGGGGCTCTAATTATGCACCAAGGTGTCGGGTTCGAATCCAGCAAACCAAACTCTCCCGAGATAGGTTGTATGGGCCAGATCAAGTTGAAACAGACATGGGACAAGGAGACCAAGCACATGGACGATGAGAAGCCCAGGCAGATGGCGTAAATTGTTGAGGATAATGAAATTTAATCTTGCATTGTCTATATACACGCACAGTCCACACCGTCAATTAGCAGGAGCAGGCAGCTAAGTAATATTGACATACATTTGTTCAAAAATAACTGAATATCTGAACTATGAAATGAATACTGTGAAATGAGATTCTAGTTCGGCCTGTAATCATAGAAACACAATCACAAAGACACAAGAGAGACTGTATCTTATTTCATAGCAAGAACACCGTGATATGAGATTTTAGTTCAGCCTGCAATCAACGAGAAATGAGAGACACAAGAGAGGTTGTATAGTATTTCATAGTAAGGTGGAAGAGACATTAGTAAGGTTTACTGAGTTAGTTACTTAGAGTTAGTTAGCCTTCCATAAATGAAGAATTCATTGGATCTAATGGCCTAAAACATTTCAATCATCTAACATTTGATCCAATGGCCGAAACAAATACATAGTGGTAGCTAGGGAAATTGTTTTCAAAGAAGAACACCTTATGGCGTAATTAAAAAAAAAACAATACTAGAAACTTATAATAAGGTGAATTAAATTAAATTAAGTTATGATAAGGTGAATTAAATTAAATTAAATTATGAAACTGTGAACTAATAAGATAGATGTAATTTAATTTATTTTTTTATTAAATTGTCAATTATCAAAAGAAATTATACATTTCTTACAAAGTATTCACTTTCAATTATTTGTTATAAATAAAACATTGATATTGAAATATTTTACTTATTAAGGAAATTGAAATATTTTATTGATAGTCCACTTTGAAATTTATTTTTATTAAAAAAAATTTAAATATCACTTATGCTCAATATTTAATGAATTAAAATGTAAAAAACACCTCTAAAAAAATAAGACTACTCTCACTTATGTTCAATACTTAATTAATTGGGCATGTAAAAAACAAGTAAAAATGCAAAGAAGAAAAGTCGTATTTTTTTTACTTTCAATATAATATATATAGTCAATATTGAAATCGTTATCTCTCATAAAATTTCCTGGTTGTGGAAGGAAATAACTGAGGTAACCTAAACAAATATCTTGAATTGAAAGCTATCCCTTTCAATTTGATCCCTTATTTAACTCAATGAAAATGATTGGTTATGTACTTAACACAATGAGTAGCTCTGTTGTAAAACGGTTTCAAAAATGTGGCAAGGTTTGATAGATTTCCATTGAGCATGGTGTCAAATAATTGGCTTAACAAGGAGAAAAAAAAAACCTTCACAGAGGCAAGGTAGCTAAGATACTCTGAAATTTAAAAATGTTGAGATGAAATGCACAATAAGAAAACAATGGCATACTTATAAGAGCACAACAAGGATGAAATCTTTTAAAACATAAGTCAGAAATTTGTGACACATTGGTCATATAAACAAATCATAGTAAATATGATTTCAATTTATTTACTCTTATCATTCATAGAAGAATATACATTTGAATACATAGAAGGAAAACACATATCCAAAATGTCTCAACACAAGATATGTTGCTACAGAATTAGTCATCCTTTATTAAACCTTCAGAAAATACACAGGGCACAATAAATGTTTGATAAAAAAACTAACCCTTTTTCATTCTCATGAAATTTCTTTATAGACAATACATCAACTAATTACAGAATAATATTCTGCAAATTTAATTACAAATTGATAACAATAAAAGAGATAAAGTGTATCTCTCAAATACATGCATATAAAACTTTCCAAGCCTATATATATCTAAAGATAATGTTTTTTCTAGATTCATTACTAGAGATAATGAACAACAAGTCAAATTTTATGAGGTGACATCCAAGTCACCAACTGTCCATGAGCTTTTCCCTCACGAATTCTGGAAAAATAGGGTGCAGTGATCCCTTTGAAACTCCCAAACCGTGATATATGTTAGAAAAAAGAGAGATTTTTTTGTTAACGGGTCTTGTTTCAAAAAAAACCTATTTTGGTTTTCAAAAATTCATCTTCTATTGTCTAGAAACGGATTTTTAAAACATTGTCTAAAACAGTAAAAGACTAAATTTCCAAAATCCTGAAAACTAGGTCTCAAAGATTCCTTCAAATCTCTTAAACCATTGCACTTGTGTAAAAACTAAAAGAGAATTTTTTAAATGGGCCTGTTATAAACAAAAACTTCCTTTGTTTTTTAAAATTTCATTTCCAACTATTAGGAATTTTCTCCCAAATGTATTTCCTTTTACAGGGAAAACTAAGTTTTAACTCACGATTTCGCTAACAGACTGATGTCAGCATTTCCTTTCTGCTCATTTTTAGATTTCGTCGATAGTGGGAATGTCAGCATTTCTCTTGTCAAAATTTACCAATTTAACAACAAATTTACCAAACTTACAATTAAAAACACGAACTTTCAAAATGAAATGAGTTTAACGGTGGATAAGGGAAATCATTTCGATTTGGAAAAATGATTACGATTTGTAGGAAACATGTTTTAACGCATGATTGTTCAACGAACCATACACCGATGGTGGTGGATAAATTTATTATTTAACCTCACACTTACCTGTGGCATACTTGCATACCTCATCATTGACGTTGATGTGGTCAGCGTAATTCTAAATTTTAAATTTTAATTTTTTTTTTGGCACTGAAAATCGGCCTGTAATTTTTATTGGAAACGCTAATAAGCCTGTTGTCAGTGAATTTATTCATAAAAAAATATCGAAACAGTTAATGTGATGATATCCACACTATCGATAATTTACCTTTTTATTACATTAACAGTGCTGACACTGAAACTGCCAGCCTTTTCTAAAAAAACCTTTAAAAACAAAGTTTATTGTGATAACATAAATATTTCCCTATTATTAATATTTTTTTAATTATCACTTGTAACTCAATGTTTAGCAATGAGGGGTCATCTCCCTCATCATATAAATATAAACATTCATTACATTCACTACTAAAGTGAAAATGTGTTGCTCTAGACTTGAAAATCTTAAATGCCCATATTGGTTTGAAAATTTTTTGTTTAGTTTCATTTATATATTTTATTTCAATTTCGTTTATATGTTTTATTTTAGAGTTGTTTGAGGGGAATTTTTTGTAACACAATACTTAAAGTGAGTCGTCATTTTATTATCACAATGGAGGAAGTGTCATTGAATGAAGGAAATGAGGAAATGGAGGTGTTACTTGGTTTCTATGATTACAGTGAGGCAACATGTTATTATGACAATGGTTGAACCACATAAGTGAGGGATGGAGAGATTATAGGAATTATTATATTATTGTAATTAAACTAAGGTGTCATGTTATTATGGTAATGGAGGAACCACTATCAAAACGAGAGGCGGAGGGATTGAAGGTACCACTTGGTTTTTGTGATTAACATGAGGCAGCAAGAAATCTACTACATCAACAAAGGAACCACCACCAAAAGGATGGATGGAGGGAGTGGAGGTACTACTCAATTTTTTAGAGGTAACTTACAGTATGCACTCTACAAACAAAGAGGAAAGAAGGTGTTGAAATACGTAACTAGGTTTAGTCTTTATAATTATATATGTAATCATAATTTTATGTATTTGATGTAAAGAGAAAATAAATTTATTATTGTTATTCTTGAGGCATGGGTTTCATGCTCAAGGGAAATTTATTTTTAGGTCAAGCACCCATTGAGTGCTTCTAGGGCTTGTCATTTATTCTACAAGTCAATTGATTCATTGTGATGTATTGAAGACCCATTTCGACATGTTAAAAATTGTAAGTAAATTTAATTGAGTCAAATTTAGAGTCAAAACACCCTCAAAGACCTTTTTAAGTGCTAACAATCAAGTCAGCCTTCAAAAGGAGCAGTCAGCCTATCTAGAAGGAAAAGTTGGCTTGTTATAAGCCTATATATAGAGCATTCGACATCACTTTAAGAGGATATTAATCCATCACAAAAGAAGTTTTATCAAGGGAAGGAATATGACCTAACAAGAGTGAGAAAGAGGATGCGAAACAAGAAAAATAAAAATAGAAACTTTGGGTCTATTTTGGGCTATATTCCCCCACATGTATGTATATTAGGGCATCACCTTGTTGTAGTGGATACCAAGTTTCATGAACCGAGATTGAAATGACAAGAATTCTAATTTGCAATTTGACTGACTAGGAAGAGAAGGAAAGTCAAGAGAAGAAGAAAAGAGGTGATTTGATCCATATTCTAGCCACACGTGGGAACTAGAGTTACTGTAGAAAAGGCCAAAATTTGAGGTTGCGAAGAAATTTTGACCAAGGTTGACTTGAAGGAAGGGAAGCACATCAAGGAGTAGTTTTGATGTGGTATTGGGGTTCTTGGTAAAGGGTCATAGGTCTTGGAATTCTTCAATTTAAGTTCTATAAGAAGATAATATTTCTTGTGGTTTTTCCTCCCAATAGAAGAGAATTTTTCCATGGTTGATAGCCTACATATTATGTCTTATTGTCTTATTTATTTTGTTTTTTGGTAGTTGTTTAATGATATAGAACACTAATAATAATCAAGTGAAATAAGAAGTTGATCAAGTTAAGTAAAAACAATTCATCACAAGCAGTTATAATACATCTCAACATGGTATCAGAGCTAAGGTGACAAGACAAAGAAAGGCAGCTTGTAGAAGGACCATCAAAAAGAATACCGAGGAATTTAAAGGCATCAAAGAGGAAATAAAGAAGGGATACACAATGACTGAGCATTATCAATAAAGGAACCAAGGAAGTCCTCAAAACCTTAAATCCTCCAAATAATGGTTCCACACTTGAAGCATTCTTGGGAATCACTCACATTTTACGATAATCATCTCAAGGAGAAGAACATCTCAAGGACACCATCTCTAAGAAATAAGCACTACATAATGAAGCATATTTAAGTCGCTACATCCAAGGGAAGTAGGAATAAGTGTTGCCATCATTATCAAGGAACCAAGGTGATATCCCTCTTCTTGAGTCAAAGATCACTATCAAATCATACTTGAAGGAAAACATCTTCATCAAGAAGACATCTTCCGTTTTAATCAACATAATCAAGAAAGGAATCAAGTTGAAGATCTATTCATCAAAGAGTATCTTCACTTAACAATTAAGTAACTTTATATATATGTTTGAATCTATCAAAATGAATTCATTTTGCAAGGAAAACAACAAATTGGTTGGGTCATCAAACTTCCCTGCATGGAAAAAGAGGACAAAATTTATCCTCATAGAGAATGACGTTATTGGTCATGTCAATGGTAAGGTCTCCAAACCATCACAAGAAGAAGCTAAACAAATTTCTAAGTTTATGAAAGGAGAAATAAGGGCTCAAAGGATCCTTATAAAATTCATCAAGGATACCCTTATTCCTTATGTAGCAAAAAATGGAGACATCAAAAGAAATATATGAGAAACTAGAAGAATTGTTCTTTGTAAGCAATGTTGGAGAAGTCATATCTTTGAGAACCAAAATATATAAGATGAAGGTATCAAAGGAAGAATGGATAACCTCATATCTTATGAGGGTTTCATAAATAAGAGACTAACTGCAAGATTTTGGGGAATAATTTTCGATAGAGAAATGACCACAGTTGTGCTCAATGCACTACCGGAGGAATGGGGAAACCTCGTAACAAGAATCTATGGAAAGAAGGAATATACCCCATTAAATGAACTTTGGTCATTATTTCAGATTGAAGAAACTAGGTTAAAATCAAAGAGTGGTGTGGGACCAAGTGACCATTTTCAATCAGTTGCTGCCATGACTAGGAGAAAAGGAAATTCTAGGAAATCTGGTCCTATTGTAGCCGCTATAACACCCTCCAAAATTTTAGCCTATACCAAATTTTGAAGCCTTCCTTGGAATTTTTTATGGTTGTAGCAAACTTTTAAATTTCATTTCATTAATTTTCTTGAAGTGTTGTGACCCCTTTTGCAAGATAGAAAAAGTGCATTCTTTTGGAATGTTGGTTATCGCAACGAATGTATGAGCTTGTCCCATTGGTTTCAAGCGGTAATATTTGCATAAATGAGTTGTTATAACCTTGTAAGTATCCATTGTACTCATTTCCGAAGTTATGATCACCATCACACAAGTGTCATCGTGGTCATCATAAATTCTACCATTGGTGTCACACTTGTCGTAACTAGTCATAAAGTTGTCACTCAGAGGAAAATGCTTTGTTTGTATGTCTTGGATGATCTATGTTGTTTGATTCGTCAATTATGTCTTGGATGATTTTCATATTGATGTCATCTCATCATGAGTGAATTGCAGGAAAAGGTACTATATCAAGACATGACGAGATGATAAAGGTGGATAAGGAGGAGGAAATCATGCTCAAAGAAATTCTTTCACCTAAACTTACAATATGATTGATCAAGATAAAGTGAAAGGACACTAGTTTGTGAACATTATCCAAGACTTGATATCATTGAAGACTCCCTATAACTAAGGCATGCAGATGAGTGAAGGAAGAGCTCTTTCATGAAGACACTTTTATCTCAGCAGCAACAAGGGCTTGACATTGCCATGTCATCAAGTAGTCCATGTCAGGAATGTCATGTCATGTCACAAGTGGTCATGTTTCCACATCACTATTTTATATCATGTCCATTGTACTAAAATGTATTGTAATGTGGAATTACAAAGGACACACGTGAATGTTAAGAGTCATGTAAGTGGAAAAGGCATGGGAAGTCAAAAAGTCATGAGGTTAATAAAAGTGTCACCCTTGGTTATGTATATACTCCCTCATTGTATGATAAAGGGACTTCTCACCTTGGCCCCACCAGCAAAGAAATAGAGAGAATATCTAGTTCTTTTGTGGAGCAAGGAGCGGCTCCAATGCTCCACTATTGCGGTTAGTGATGTTCATTGTATATATGTGTCTCAGAAGTTTTACTTAATAACATAAGGCTACCAAGGCCAACATGTTCTTCATGCATGAATTATGAATGTTTGTAAGACTATTAGGCGGAATTTTATACTTCATGTTTGTTGTTCACATGTACTAATATATTTGAACTATTTCGGTTATTTTAGTGCTTATATTGTTAAGAATGTATTGTAATGGTTAAAACTATTTTCCCATCCTTGTGGACTATTTCGCAAGATATTAGACAGATCCTTCTGGTATTTATGTGTGTGTTATTTTTGTCCCATCCTTGTGGAATATTCTGCTGGATATTAGAGAAACCTTTCTTAAGTTGTTGTGTGTAATGACCATCACATATATTCTAGACTATTCTGTTGGATGTTAGACAGAATCCTTTGATTCACGTGTGACTCTTTCTGGGTGGTAATATTACCTCTCCCTTAGAGGCTCACCTCTCTTTTTCTCCCGATTTGTAGTAGAATAACCTTGACACACTTGCAATCAGACACTCACCAGGAATAGCCCCTTGTTTTTCGAAAGTACATTGAAATCACTCTCTCTTCTTGACAGTAAGAACCAAGGCATATTGTTAAGGAGAGGGAAATCAGGAATTTATTCTAGATGGGACTCCTACACCAAACGGTGTGAGGTCTGATTGGGACTTCATATCGGGGAGATCCCCTGAATTTTGGTAGGTCCATCACTATCAACATTTATGGCACTAGAAGAAGGGTAGCCAATATTTTATGGATCATAAACCCACCGACCCCAAAGTTACATATTATGATCAATGAAGCAACATACACTCTACCTCCCCTTCTCATGTTCCTGAATTTGGTGACTCTTCTAAAACACAACCCACGTGAACTTGTGAAATTTCATACAATCAGATTCGGGCCATATGTCCCATAACCCGTCAGTTCAAAAAATCAGTTGGAATGCTCCTGGGAGTATGCATTATTCCATATTCTCAAAGAATAATAATACTACCTCTATAGGAGTAGTGGTCACCACCTTGGAATACATGGTTCTCACCACCCTCGAAGAGTTAACAGTTTCTATGGAGAACACAGAAGAACCTCTAGTTTTCAGTGGTAGTGAAGGATACAACTCGCTAATCACAGGAATAACCTTCCATGTGTTAGGTGATGACAAAGAGGAAAAAGAGTAATCATATTTTGAAAAAGAAGAGGAGGAGGACAAAGACGAAGACATGGCAGACCAAGATCCGGATTGGATGTATCAGGGCCCACTCACACTTTTGGGTCTGCTGCATAAAATTCCAACGCGTCCAGAAAACTTGTTCACAAAGTATGACCCTAACAGAACAAATAAAGCAGAAGACCACTTAGACAATTTCTACCTACATTTGCAAAAACACGAGGTACGCTATGATGAAGTTGCATGTATACTTTTTCCATGTACCTTGGACAGTAGAGTAGTTGTATGGTACCACAACCTTCCCCCAAACTCCATCCAGAATTGGAGGGTCTTTAAGAAAATGTTTCTTAAGAAATTTTTTGATGATAAGACCCCTGCCATGTTCAGTGAAAGAGTTAGGTAGCACATGTTGAAAATGCAACAAGATGATGGAGCTTAGTGGAAAGAAGTGGCCTTCACTAAGTGGGCCCGCAGGCTATTTTTGGCGCAAAGTCTATTTTTAGACTATGTCTATTTTTAGACATATGGATCATGGTCTATGAGTTGCAGGATGCTATTTATGGATTATTGGTCGAGTTGGTAAAAATATATGGACCTCTATTTTTAGACATTGGGCGGTTTCTATTTTTAGACTGTCGAGCTAAAAATAGAACAGTCAAATATTATTAGCTCTTAATAATATTTGGACTATAAACATTATCTTATCCTCTTGGCGCACTTCAGTTTGAGCTACGGATGTGGCCCATGCAGCTGACAAAGGAATTACACTATTCCTAGGGGTTTGGTTGAGCTATTGCATGGTTGACTTCAGTTAGACTCATGTGGCAGAGTTTTGGTGGAGTTGATTGAGGAGTTGATGGAGTTGTGTTCGGTTTAACTTAGTTGAACTAGTTGTATTTAGTTTAACTGGCTAATGCACTAGAGATGAGTGGTGTGAATTAATTATTAATTAATTCACTAATTATTAACTCATTATTCAACTAAATAACACATCAGTTAACACCAGTGCATGGACAGTTCAGTGGAGACCAGTGGAAGAGATAGGTGAAAGAGCCGGTTTGCTATTAGTTGTGACATTAGTTGTGCATGAGATTTGCACAAGCATTGGAGGAGATTTCCAATGAGGATTGCACATTTGGAGCTAGTGGGATTCGAACTTGGATCTCATTCATTACTCACTTGGATTGCGTAGTAGAGGCAGGCAAACAGTGGAGGAGTTTTGAACCAGTGACTTGTTCAAAACTAAGCTAGTTTGTGTGTAACTTTTGGAGATAGTACTGAGTACTTGTGAGGAGTATTGTGCTATGTATTGTTACATGTTCTCTTCCATTATAATATACAAAATAGCTGGGGGTTTTCAGCTATAAGCTTTCCCCATTACATATTGTGTTGAGATGTGTGCTTGATTATGTTTTGATGAGCGCATGCGACTGCTTTCTATTTCCGCATATTGATGATCAATTGTAGAAGAGGTTATGTGTTATGCATGAATTCGAATTAGTGTGTGACCAGGATAATCTCAGTGAATAAATCTTCATTATTCAACAAATTGCTACGGCCTCAAAATGGAGCCGAAAGAAAAAGTGAAAGATTTCAATCAATGGTTCAGTCATGTCTTGAATAGATTTCTGAAAGACACCAAACCTCATGACCTCATCACCAAGGACTACTACACTTTTACCTTTCCAGCAAGCATTGCGTAGTTCATAAAGTAGACAGTGAAACCGTCACATTCAGAAAAATTTGAAGATTAAATCATTGTTGAGAAAGACTTACGCACAATTGGAGTCATTGCGGATGATGAACCAACAAAGGACTCCAAATATACAAGTAAAAGGTATCAGGACTTAGTAAACAAGGCCAAAGAAAAGGAATCATCTGATCTAGATAACTTGACCCGCATGATTAAAAAATTGAAAACTAAGTTAGTAGAACTTAAATAAAGGTCAAGTGATACCACTATCAGTAGCAATTCTCTATGATTCAACCCATTTAAAATAACTACGAATTTGGGTACAAACACTAATCAATCAGAAAAATCTGCGCAGATTTTAACTGTATCATTGAATCTTGACACGTTGGGCATGATCAAATATTGTTCATATCATCAATATTATCATTCCGAGAAAACATTCCCACAATTGAATCATGCCATGATCTCTATTTCTATGCACTTTTGCGATAAGATACTTGATTATCAGCAGACGGAATCGTAAGAGGAAAACGAACAAGATGTTACACTGGCGAGACTCCAAGTGTTTCACATGCAGTAAACATGTTCAACTACATACTTGCATCCCAAAATAACATAGCCAAGAAACAACCTTCGAGTGACCCCCCAACCCAACCACATTCAAATCCATACCTTTTGAGGAACCAAGGGTTGGCCACTACAACGCAGTTTACCAAGAAGAAATTCAAAGAAGCCTTGTTAAGGAAAATCGGTCCGCTGATCGACTCAGCACGAAACACATAGAGAAATTCTGGGAAAGTTTCCTCAACAAAAATTGCTTTTGTAAGCAATAAAAATGATACCATTGCCCTGGAAATTACAAATCAGGTTGCTCGCCTAAACACTCAGGCCTCCCTCCCCACTGTAGACTATAACATAATGGAAGAAATGAAGAAGGTTTGTGTGAAAATTTCATTATTCAAGCTAAAAAAGATAACGAACCACCGAGAAATTATTTTATGGGCACTTGGGTTTTCCTCCATAGGTAATATTTCCCCTTTATACAAGGGCTCAAGTACATATTCTGACTCTCCAATTAGTACTTCATGCTTTAACATTGGAAGTAAACACACTCTGCTCTCCTTTTCTCTTAACCTTTGAAATCTTCACTTTCAATCTACGCAATTGCTTATTTGAGTTTTGCGCATTAGGAAATGTAATTCCATTATCTATATCAAATAAAATCAAGGAAACATGGAGAAAAATTGATGCACATATTATCCAGCTAGACAGAACTCTTGTCCATGTGAACGGTGAACCCAAAGATGTGATCATTCACTTGTAATCCGATAAACGAGTTCACCAATGCATAAACATAGTAATTGTGGACATACTCGAAGCATGTGGACTATTGTTAAGTATAGATTGGTCAATATAGTTGCAAGGATAATTTTCTATAGAGTGGTCACACTTATGGATTTTGTATAAGGGCAGAAACAACCAGATTCAAGTAGACTCTGAAAGATATGTGAAACATAATGTCACTCCCTTGAACGCACATAATGAATCCATGGCTTTCGTAGAACTTATGTTCATAAATTTCTTCTTGGAGACACAACTGGGGTGTTATCTTCGACAACCATCCCCAATCCCACCAGAAACACAGTTGGAGCTCCTTCCTAGTCCAATTGATGCAAATGACCTATGTACAGTTAATAGTAGTAATAGTAATAATTTTACTAGTGTATTTCACATCCCTTGTACATATATTTTTTTCACTTTCTACTTTTATGGTTCAAAATTGCAGGAAGGCACCAAAACCGGTTGCGTTCTGATAGACACTCTGCGAAAGAAACACTTGATCTCATGCTGCTTAGAATTCGAGTGCACAAACAACATTGTTAAATATGAAGCACTCGTTTCGAGCCTACAAATATCCATTCACCTCAATGATGTGTCCTTAAAAGAAGTAGGTGATACATATATAGTGGTACGACATGTACATGATACCATTCATTTGTTTCACCTCATTTAAAGGTTTATCGACAAAAGGTATGGAATTTAATCCATGCTTCATGTCATTTTTCTTTTCTTTCAAACCATATTTCTCCCAAGGATATTCCATCCTATCATATGGTTATAAACACAGCCAGACCATATGCTTCACATTGCTTCATATTATTATTACGGATAATATTCAATTAAAAATATGATAACTTAAATCAAAAATTATCGTAGTGATGATCTTTCACAATGACATCTTATTGTAGCCATTGGTATCCTTCATGTAGGTTGACACGTCTCCTAAAGATATGTAGGGCCTCCATATTTTCTAGACTTCTATCAGAGCCTACACATCTTCCCAGGATATTTCCTAGCCAAGCCTCCTTGGATTCCTTGGATTTTGATTGCCTCTTAGCATGGTTGCACTTCTCATTATCTCTTCTTTTCTTTCTCCATACAATTTTATTTTATTCCCAGGAGCTTCAGTATGAAGTTCCTTGATATATTTAAACCACCTCATATTCTATATGAGGACATGTTATGTTGATTTGATTTGGTGTGGATCATGCCTTTTGGAAACCTATGCATCAGAAAATCTATTTTCCTTTGATCATACTCCTAAATATAGAAATATACTATATTATGCTCAACGGATCAGTGAAGGCGAGGAAAGAGAGAGAAATAAAAAATGCTTTCCCTAGGCAAAATTTTTCCAAGTAGTTATCCCTACTAGGAAGGAGAGGGATCTCTCCACAATATCACAGCCAAGATGACTGTATAAATGAGACTTTAGGCTAGGTATAGTAGAACTAGGGTTTTGGTTGATTTAATTGAGGTGCTGGATGGTGAATAGGTCAGCGAAGAACTAGGTCAGGGAAAATAAGGATCTTAATTGTAGGAGACGTGGGGGAAAGGTAGGTTGTTGTTGTACCATAATTTGACTCAACTAAAAGTCAAGAGAGGTCCTGAGAAATTCAAGGTTGTTGAGGAACAGTTGTTAGAATGTCAAGAAGGCCTAAAATATGCTCAAAAGGATATTAACCACAAGCACAATGAGGATTCATCATCACATGTGCACTGGAACCAAATTCAGGGAAGCAACATCATCATTGGAAGCACAATCTAAGCCATAGGAGTAGCAAAGAAGAAAAGCGCGCAACAAGGGTCAAGTCGGCCTCATTCGCAAGCTCAGGAGAGACTAGCACGGCAGAACACCGGATAAGCTTAGGATGGTTACACCGCGAAGAAAAACAGACTAATTTCTTGAAGGCGGAGAAATGGCGTATTTCCCTTAGAAACTTAAGATTTTTGGAGGAGGCGTAAAGGGAAAAAAAGACGGTCAGGATCAAAGCACAGAACTGAAATGGAGAGATGGACGGCGGAGATCGTATCGCATATCGCATTCGGTAAAGGTTACAAGTTTAAAATATGGTTAAACTTGTGATATTGCGATGTGATGCGATCACATATCGCACTTCACAATTTTAAAGGGTTAATGGTAAGTCATTGACGACGGGACGGGAAAGTAAGGTACAACGGGCGGAAGGAGGATTATAATGTAAAGCTGTTGAATGCCAAATGCGATAGAGAAACGTGCGATAGAGAAGCGAACACGATGCATTATTCAAAGGTTAATAGAATATATTTCATGTCCAAGTCTTGCAGCAATTTAGGAAAGAAATTCTGAACACCGGTAGAAAGACTCGGGTATGTGATCCGACGAAGGGAAAAGGAGAATAAAAGGTATAATGCAGCAGGCACAAGAAGAGGAGGCAGAGCCGGGTAGTAGGTGACATGATGATAGCATTCGAAAATGAAAAATCATGGGCAGAGTTTAGTCGATATGCATTTACGTAGACTGTTGGTACATCACAGTCGAAACTGACAGAGACACATCAGCAACAAATCAGATCTAGCAAATAGATTGATACTTCTAATTCTATTTTTATTTCTGTATTAAAGATCGATATTGTAATGAAGTATTTAATTGCAATTTAATAGGTATTTTACAGAGTTTTAGGAAGTTTGAGTAGTTACAAGAATTTCCAGCAGTTACAAACTATTTTTTATGTATTTAAGCAAGAGAGAAAGAAATAAATGTAGGGGGCCTGAGTTCTGGACCTCTTGGGGATTACATTTTGTACTTCTTTTTCTGATGGGTAAATGAAAGAAGTAGTAAGATTCCTGCAACTGTTGATGGTGATTCGTGTTTCTTGTGCCATTTTGTGTCCCTTCTTCTTTGAATTAAGTGAAGTAATGTAGCATCTGGTCTCTTAATTACATCTGTGAGTAAGAGTTAAATAACCTTAATTTACGCTCCTTCACTCCAGCTCTTCTCCCTTCACAAATTCTCTCTGAAACTTAAAAGTAATAGATTATGTGTTTATAGCATATTATTTTGAGTTTCCCCTCTCTTCAGAAACTCCTAATGAAACTTTAAAGTAATAGATTCTGTGTTTACAGCATATTATCTAGATTTTTCTCTCTCTCCATGAATTTCCTCTGAAACTTAAAAGTGGTAGATTCTGCACTTTCATCATATTACTTTAAGTTTCCCCTGCAGTTATTCTTTTCATTCAGATATCAGCAGTGAATGGAATTATGAAATCTTTTATTATTCCAGATCATTAAGGGTTTTAGAAAACTAGTCTCCAGAGGGATAGAACAAAGACCTCATGATAAAATCATTTCTGTGACACACTTTTAAAATGTCTTAAGCACTGATTCCTTTCACAATCGAGGGATTATCTCTTAAGATATAACATTTTTCAGTGACGTTTCTGGGGACGAAGGCACGAAGTTATTTTTCCCCGGGCATTGAAATCTATTTCTTGATGGTGAACAATATTTAGATACAAATTTGTTTGTGTATTATTCACCTAGCGACTCCACTGATGAAGGTTTAATTAGATGAGGAATTCTTTGAGCAAGGAAATGAGAAAGCACCGTGGAAACTATAGGTATCAGAGTTTGAATCTTTTAAAGGAAGTTTTATTTTTCACTATCAGTTTGATGGTCTATTTTCCCTTACATATCAAGAAGATTGTTTCCTGCTTTATATCCTCAGAAGATTATAAGGCCCAAAATGTACATTCTTTATTGGAGAAAGAAGATTTTTCCTCCGATTGTATTATTGATCTTGATGAAACTTTATATGAGAGGAGAGATGAATGTTACATTACAATTCCTGAATATTTTTTTCAAGAGTTGGCATTACACGAAGAACATCAGCATTATAAGGGACAAACCTTATATTTCTCTTTCCAGCCTAAATGGTTATCAGTAGAAAAAAACAATCAATCTTCTCACATACAACCTCAAATTGAGGAGTTAAGAAGTGAAGGAAGTTGTCATGTTCAAAAAGTCTACATCCGCAAGATGTTCAAGAAAAAGAGGCAGCAGAAAGTTGGTCTCATCATTTCTATGATCCAGTGGCAGATTATATGAAAACTTTCTTTTGTCAGCAACAAGCATTTATACAAAGGCTGACTTCACCTGATTAATTTCAGGCATAAATTCATAGGTAGGAGTTGTGCATAAATAAGCTCAGAAGTTGAGCATTTTCAATTGTAGTATTTCTATTTCGGTATTTTCAGCTTAAGAATAAAGTTAGAAGTCGAAAGTGTAGAAGGCTTTGGGAGGATTTCATACTGGATCAACTCACATTTGAGATTGACTCCATGCCCATAATGACTATTGTTCTACAAGTGCTATTGGACTCCATGCCCAATAAAGGCTACTGATCTACAAGTTCTCTTTGAATCCATGCCCAATAAAGGCTATTGGTCTACCAGTTCTGAGCACTTTTCTACCAAAATTGATGTCCCTGATTGGAGCCAGATGTTGTAGCATAATTTGACTCAGATAAAAGTCAAGATAGGTCTTGAGCAATTCAAGGTCATTGAGGAACAGTTGTTATAATTTCAAGAAGACTTGAAATATGCTCAAAATGATAACCACAAGCACAACGAGGATTCATCATCACATGTGCACTGGAACCAAAGTCAGGGAAGCAACAGCAGCATTGGAAACACAATCTAAGCCAGATGAGCAACAAAGAAGAAAATCACACAGCAAGGGTCAATTTGGGCTCATTTGCAAGCTCAGGAGAGACTAGCGAGGAAGAACACTAGATAAGCTCAAGAGGGTTACATCGCAGAGAAAAAAATAATAATTTCTTGCAGGCATAGAAATGGCTTATTTCCCTTAGAAACTTAAGAGTTTTGGAGGAGGTGCAAAGGGAAAAACAAACGGTCAGGATCAAAGCGCAGAACTGAAATGGAGAGATGGACAGTGGAGATCGTATTGCATATCGCATTCGGTAAAGGTTACAAGTTTAAAATATGGTTAAACTTGTGATATTGTGATGTGATGCAATCGCATATCGCACTTTGCAAGTTTAAAGGGTTAGCACTAAGGAATTTGTTGAAAGTTTTGATCTACAAGTTGTAGGTGGGCCCACCTCTATTTTCCACGTCACCTCCCTCTCCCTGCATTTCGCACTTCGCAAGTTTTAATGTTTACCCCCACCACTCATAAAAAAATCTGTTGATTTACGATTTTTGTTCGGCCCCACCTCTGCTTGCCACGTCACCTTCCGCCCATCGCACTTCGCGCATCACACAGTTTAACACTTACCTCCCATCTTTCATAATAAAATCCCCGATTTTCAATTTACGAGCAGATGCGATGTGATTTTGAAACTAAACTCCAAAGGTTTTCAAATCCATAAGTAAGGAATTTCTTGTGTTAAATCGCATTGGAGGAGAAAAGGAGGATTATAACATAAAATCGTTGAAACACCAAAATGGGATAGAAAGTGGATGCGATGCGTTCTTCAGAGGTTAATAGAATATATTTCATGTCCAAGTCTTGCGGTGATTTAGGGAAGAAAGTCTGAACACGGGCAGAAAGACTTGAGTATGTAATCTGACGAAGGGAAAAGTAGAATAAAAGGCATAACGCAGCAGGCACAAACAGAGGAGGCAGAGCCGAATAGCAAATGACATGATGATAGCATTTGAAAACGAAAAATATTGGGTAGAGTCTAGTCGATATGCGTTTATGCGGAAGTTTGTTGGTACATCACGATCGAAATGGAAAAAGACACATTAGCTTCAAATCGAGATCAAATGATGGGTATTGATGTATAATTCTATTTTTATTTCTAGATTAAAGATCAATATTGTAATGAAGTCTTTAATTGCAATGTAATATGTATTTTACAGAGTTTTATGAAGTTTGAGTAGTTACAAGAAGTTCTAGTAGTTACAAACTATTTTTTATGTATTTAAGCAAGAGAGAAAGAAAGAAATGTAGGGGGTCTGAGTTCTGTACCTCTTGGGGATTACATTTTGTACTTCTTTTTCTGATGGGTAAATGAAAGAAGCAGTAATTTTCTTGCAATTTTTTATGGTGATTCGTGTTTTTTATGTCATTCTGTGTTCCTTCTTCTTTGAATGAAGTGAAGTAATGTAGCATTTAGTCTCTTAATTGCATCTGAGAGTAAGATTTAAATAACCTTAATTTGCGCTCATTCACTCCATCTCTTATCCCTTCACAAACTCTCTCTGAAACTTAAAAGTAATCGATTATGTGTTTAAAACATATTATTTTGATTTTCCCCTCTCTTCAAAAACTCCTAATGAAACTTTAAAGTAATATATTATGTGTTTACAGCATATTATTTTGAGTTTCCTCTCTCTCCACGAATTTCCTCTGAAACTTAAAAGTGGAAAATTCTGTGTTTTCAGCATATTACTTTGAGTTTCCCCTATAGTTCTTATTTTCATTCAGATATCAGCAATGAATGGCATTATGAAATATTTTATTATTCCATATCAGTAAGGGTTTTAGAAAACTAGTCTCCAGAGGGATAGAACAAAAACCTCATGATAAAATTATTTATGTGACACACTTTTAAAATGTCTTAAGCATTGATTCCTTTCACAACCGAGGGATTGTCTCTTAAGATACAACAACAGGTAACTAGGTTAACACAATAAGGTATTTGATGGAGTGGTCTATACTTCTAGGGTTTCAGAAAAAATCATGGAAACATGAATTATTTTCAATTAGAAGGTGATGAAACAAAAATGTAACTATTCCTCCAAAACAGAGCATAAGCTAATGAATTCTATCTTTGTGACTTAGGAATCAATTACATATAGAGATGGAATGAATATGAAATCACAATAAATTCACACATTTTCAAAAAATAAGAAGAAATAATGTTAGATCACATTACCACAGGTATCCCATCAAAATACAATGTGTTATTTCTTGCCAAAATTTTGATTACAATAGTGTTCAATAATCAAATTCTACAGCATCCAACCATTGCAATGAGAAAGGAAATGAAATATATAGACCAAACACAACTTCTCCCACTCTTAGGGGTCGAATCCCTGACTTGTGGAGTTGATACACTAAGTTCTCAACTAGAATCCTAGTGATTATGGAGGTTATCCAACTCATTGCTATCATTCATGAAACTGATTCACTTTGACAAAAATTACATTTTTACATGATGTATATACCCCTAGTAACTATTTATGACATAATTACATTTAAATTTCATCATTACATCAGTAAAAATCCACTAAATTCATCCATAAACTGATCAAACTGGAAAATTTTGAAGAATACAGGACACTGCAAAAAGCGCAGCGTGCTTGGAAAAATCACAGTGTGGTTGGGAAAAAGCACATCATGGGCCTTAAAATTGAGTTTTGACTGCCTTCCCAATATCCAAATTGGGCCCAAGATGGCTCATTGGAAATCTCTTCCAGTGTAGTTGTCAAAACTTCTCTCAAGCACTGGAAATGGTTGAGTGAAGCTCCTAAAAATTTTAATACTGCTCCAAAAGTGCAGCGAAGGCCTGAATAATGAGGCAGAAAGGTGATTTTTTAGTGGTTTTTGGCCATTTCCACCTATCAAAAACTTTGTTTTCTGAGTGAGAATAGTAAAAATTCATGTAGACATCACTCAGAATCCAAACATGCAACCCATTTTTCATTTAGAGGCCTCCACAAAAATCGCAGCATAGCCCACATTACGCTTTTTGCAGGCTGACTATGCAAAAAGTCCATCAAAATTATCAGAAATGCCAAAAACATGAAAATTTCCCCAAAATTCATCAAAATTGTTAGATGAAGTGCTGATGAGGTGTCTCAAGCAACCAGGGAGGCATCATTAATAATCTCAAGTTTTTCCTCCTCATGCTCGATTAGGGTTTGCTTGTGTTTTTCCTTCAACTACTTGATCTTGATGTTTCAAATCTTATTTCTAGTGATGTATTTTTTGGCCATGTGTCTAAGAATCTCATTATCCTTGTTGGCCTTATGGAGGAGCTTCTCAAGGTGGATGTTGACTCTATCAAGCCACACCTCTTTGTCATCATCAATTTCCTTTGCAATCCTTTCCTCAAAACTGAGTTGTTCTGCCTCATGTTTCTCTTGCTCTAAAGCTCTCTTAATAACTCTTGTTTTTTGGTCTTGTCTTGGTGCTTTGATTCTCACCATGGTAAGACTCATCAGATGTCATCACTACTTTACCTTTGATGTCTTGTCTCTTTGCCTTTTGCAGCTCTAACTCCCTGAGTACCTTCTTGTCTTTCAGTTGCTTATTCTCTTATTCAAGGAATGATATGACAAATTTTGCTCTTGCCATGTTGTCCTGCGATTCTTTGATTATGGAATCCTTCTCTTTGATGATCAGATTTGAGGCCTCGTGATCATCTTGGACATCCAAGTCCACCAACTCAAATTCTCTTTCTTCCTCATGAAGGTCTTCCTCCTCATGACCAACTGCCTCCTTCTGCTTTTGATTTCTCTACTTTGTTGATAAAGAAGGCAGGGGCCCTTCCACAATATGTGGAGAAAATACTTACCTAGGTCCCCTCTGGTAGGTTTTGACCTTTTTTGCTTCTTTGACCTATTTGGCCCCTTTGGCCTCTTTTATCTCTTTCACTGTAGCCCTGCTAGTTTTCCTAGTCTTCCTGTGAGGAACTGAAGCTATTAGTGGAATAGGTCTAGCAGGTTGAATTGGACCTACAGTGAAGACATCAGCCTCTATTAAATTCTCCCATGATATGTTCATTTGATTAAGGTGGAGAAGGACAGTGATTTTGATCAGAGAGTGATGGAAGAGGTTGTTCATCTGAAGCTCAAAATCTATGTTTTGCACAATGTAGGCCATTTTATCAATGCTTTTTTACAAGTAGTAGGGGAGGTTGAGAAATTTCACCCTAGTGAAATGCATGAGCAACTTGATGTGATAGTTGTATAATCTAGACAATCTGCCCTCACAAGTGAAGTATTTCATGATTATTTTTATCATCGGGCCAAACCTGTTCAACAACTGGCCAAAAGGAAAGAACCTTTTTATGTTTTGTTTGTAAGATGCCTTTAGATAAGGCTCATGCAACTAGGCATCCAAATCCTTAGTCTTAACCACTTTTCTCCTACATTGGGTATCCATGTTGTTGCTGTAATGATATCATTGGAGATAGTGAAAGTCACCCCTGTTATAGTCTCTTGGTTGTTTTGGAGGTTGTTGATGAAAACCCTGGTCAAAGTAGGGTGAATTTGGACTCTTTGTACCATCTCATAGAATTGAATGCAACCCACATGTTGGAAACATCTAACAGCTAAGGGTGATGTCATTAGTTCTCTTGTGTCTGTTGGCTCTTATCTCAGAATTCTCCCTCCTTTGTTATATGTTTTCTTTTCTTCATCTGTGGCATTTCTTTCCTCCTCCATTTTTTTTCGTTCTTCCTCCATTATGCTCAGGTTTTCTTTGAAATCCCTAGGGAATAAGGGGAAGGTAAAGGGAGTAGGATAGTGGGGTTAGGGTATTGTGATAGGTAAGGGAAAAATTGAGGGAATGTAGGAATGGATTAGTGAGCTTATGGAAGTAATGGGAGGGTGAAATAGTTATGGAAATAGGGTAGGAAATTGTGTTACGGGGAAGTATCGAGCTGCCAAAGCACATCTAGGGTGTTAGGGTTTAGGAAATAGGGCTTAGGAATGAGAAATGATTGAGTGTATGGGTAGTGGGGAGTGATTTAGTTTGTAGGGAAGGTGAATGGGTCCTGGGGAGAGTAATTAAGTTTGTAAATTATGAACTAGGGTTTCAATTGCTTAGAACATGGCATAAAATGAAATGCAGGGTATACACCATGAAATTGACACCACAAGCTAAAAGGAGGGGCTATGGAGATGCCACTTACTTGAAAACAGTTTTAGAAAACCTGAATTGATGATGAGAACCTCTGCAATGAATTTTAGGGACCATGTGTCCCTTCTGCAAAAAGCACAGCGTTTAGAGAAAAAACGTAGCGAAAAACTGGAAAAAGTGCATCGCCTTTCGAAAAAGCGCAGCGTGCAACTGGAAAAAGTGCAGTTCATGTGGAAAAAGCACAATGAATGGCCCAGAATTTGATTTTTTGAAGGCAAACTCTGTTTTTTTCTTGGGAGGCTGAGAGCTCGATGCTTTAAAGATGCAAATGAATGGCTTCTTGGTCTTTGGGAGCCTTTATACTTGGATAAATTTCATTAAATAACCTTGGGACCCACCTTTCCTTTATTGAAATTGAATTTTTATTTCTCTTTTATCTTTTAATTTATGAACTAGATGATTGAACTTCATCCTTTGATGGCTTAGGAACACTATTTGACTTTTTGGAAATTTGGCTTATCTGCTGATGGAACTTTGAGTGTGCAGCTACTTGGAATTTTGAGAATTTATTACAAATTAGGAAAAATAAAATTACATTTTGCTCTGAAATCATATTTACAAATCAACTTACTAATGAAACTTCTTTATTTGAACTTCTTCATTTGTTGGGATTTTATGCAATGAAATGGTAGAATTTATGACCTTGGAAACCCTAAGACCTAATGGAGACTCTAAGTGAATGAAACCATGATGAAAATGACTAAAATGATGATGACAACTCATGACTAATGGTACACTCAGCAAAGTGGTGAAATGAGCCAACAAGTTATAAAAATTTGAAAGGAGTGATATCTGACCTAAATCTGTACCAAGTGACCAAATTTTTACATGATGACCTAATGGAATGACAGAAATTTCAAATGGGACCCTAACATGATATGAAAAGAGTATATTTTATCACTGGTGTAAGGATGCAAATATTGACACTAACACTACCTACAATCATATGACATGACTTCGTAGCATCCAATGTAAGCATAAATATACATGTACCTCATCTCTTTTCCTTATGAGTCATCCTACAGTTGTTTCCTTAAAATGAATAGTTTCATTCTCTTGACTTGTTTTGTCAATATGTCATCATATGTTAATCCCAAACTTTTGCAAGTTAGAATTCTCGATGAAAATTTTTTTCCTTTATTTCTAACCAGTGAATCCAAAGAGGACTCCATTAGAAAATGTCATAACCTATTTCCATATTTATTAATGAATGATTGACCTTGATCTAGATGATTGCCTTCTATAAATATTATTTACAATGAGGTTCACAGGAGACACTTATCTCATAGCATATTTGTCACATAAATGTGTTTACAGACATCCTCATATGACGAGTGCTCATCATTCAGTGCTTGCATCATGATGCAAATTCTAAAGTGATGCATCTATCTAATATGAAATTCTTCCTAACATACTATTTTACAACTGATGGATACCTCTTAAAGAGGAATATGATCTCAATCATAGTAGAGATATTTCACATCTTCTTTCTTAGGTTTCTTAGAATCGGGTTCTTCCATTTCTCCAACGACATGGGATTATTCCTTCTTCCTCTTATCCTTAGATTTGGGAAAATATTTCTTATAGTTCCCAAGTTCATTACATCCATAAAATCATATCTTATCCATGTTTCTCATTTTCTTCTTAGGACCAAACATACCGAATCTTCCCTTTCTTCTTGCATGTCAGCATAGGCTTGATTCTCTTCATTTGATCCTATATCAGTTTTACATTTTAATCTAGTCTCTCATATCTTACATAGAGACCATGGATCTTGGAATGGTGTTGCTTATTTCTTCCCATAGATACTTGAAGTGAATTTTCCCCATCCCTCTGGGAGAGCATTCAACACCATTGTAGTCATTTCTCTATCATACATTACTTCTCCCAATTCCTACATTTAATCTCGCATTTCATAAATATTCATAAAATATAAAGTGATTCCTTCCTCTTTTCACAGCTTCAACTTGTATAGTTCTTGTCTCAAATATATTACTTCCCGTGCAGTCCTCTCCAAGAATAGCTCCACCAATTTGTCATATATTTATTTTTAAGATTCTAGTTTTGATACATAGGGTATGAGAGAGTCCTTTATGGATTGTATAAGAATCCTCTGGGCTCTTATGTATCCCTTCATGTATTTGGCATGTGCTTGAGTATATTCCTTTGAAGGTATAGTTTTTGACCCTTTGATATAGTCCATGACTTCCTTCTCTATAAGATTTAGATATGTATTTTTCTTCCATGCAAGAAAGTTTGAAACCCCAACCAATTTGTTTCTTTATTTGCAAAATAAAAATTTTAAAAGATTCAAATGAAGTCATAAATATAATTACTTGATTATATGCTTTCTTCCTTTATTGGCTTATTCCTTGTTGATGATGAAGATAGTAGTAGAAGCTACGTCTTAGATAGACTTCTTCAAGAGTGGTGTAAAGTGGTAGATCATCTTGGATTCTTGATGATGATGATGATCAAGGATGGCTTTCAACAAAATGATGATTTGATGATGTCTCCAATAATTTTGAATTGGATTCAAACACGAGATAGCTTTGGATTCCTTGAAGATAAATATTACCTCCTTGATGTTGCTTTTCCTCTTGAAAGGATCTTGATGTATAAGTCCTTTGATTAAGGTCTTTAATCTTCTTGAGATGACTTTAGCGTTTTTCCTAACTTCCTGCAAACTTCTCCTTCTTGAATGAATGAAGATCTTCTTAAATCTAGAGATCAAGTATATCCTTATTTCAGCCTTGATTTCTTCTTGAAAATTTATCCTTGATGTCTTCTTTGAAACTTGAATAGTGTGCCTTCTTGCTAAACTTCCATTTCTTGTCTTCAACACCTTAGCTATGATACCATGTTGAGAAATTAGTTATTTTATTAAAATTTATGTTTCATGATAATTACTTTTGATTTCATTATTCTTCTTTCACTTAGATCTTATCTTCGTTAGATTATTATGTTCTTCATCAAGTCAAATATCAAATGCACAAGAGACAAAAATATTTAGTCTAGAAAGCCAGGGCCAAAACCTCTCCCTCTTAGAGAGAAAACCTTAAAGTAATTATTCTTATATATCATCAATTGATGAGTACCATAACCATGACATGGACCCTTGACACTAGTATTCCTCCAAGACCCTTTTCACTACCCTTCTCAGCTTCTCTATTTGATATCTCCTTTCTACATTGCTTTACACCAACACTAGGAAAGCTTTGTTCCTAGCCCTAAACAATGATCTCCTTTTCTTCCCATCTAGCCTTGACCTCCTTGACATAGCTCTTTTAGTTGCAATGTATATCCTTGATCCTTTTGAGGTATCCTAAATCTATTAGCCCAAGACCGAGATCCCTTGCACACCTTGCAACCTTCTTAGTCACCCTCTTTTGAACTGTATTGCAGACTTTCCACCCTACTGATATAGTCCTCGGCACTATGGAATATGTCCTCAATTCATAAGCTAGCACTTCCTCTCCTCTGAATTCATCACAGTATCCTTCATGCACTAGGTTGTAGACTATGTAGATTGATACCTTAACCTTTTGTTGTAACCTTCCTTCTACGGTATATGTCCCTCTTCTCACACTGTATCTCGGACTTATCTCACAGACTTATACCTAAAACAAAGAGCTTATTATGCCTTCATTGTGCTACCTCTATTCTTCGTTGAATTTCCTTTCCACTTCGCATGAAATCACATACCTTATCCTCTCACTTGATTGAAGAACTGATCTGAATTGATGGTAGTGTTATGAGGCCATAGTCCTCTTATTTATAGAGGATACTTCATTTTCCTAGGCCAACATGTCTTGTTCAGGTTAAGCCAACTTCTTCAAGGGTGTAGGATAACTTCTTCAAGGAGATATTTCCATCATATTTGAGCCGACTTTGTGGAGAATATTGACAAGGTCTTGAGGCATACATTTACATCAATAATTGTCCTTTATACAAGTGTAACATGACTTCATATACATGACTCTAATTATATTTATGACAAGATGAAAAACTACTAAAGACGTCATGAAGAAGTATTTGACCTATAATAAAAACTCCTTGCTCATGAAACCCATGAGGCAATCATTACAAAATACATTTTATTATCTTTGTCTTGTTCATTACATCAATTCATAATTACAAGTCACTATGAAGACCGCACCTAATTACACTTTTCAACAAGAAGTATGGTTATAGCATCAAATTTTATGGCAGTTTTATCATTTTCAATAGTAATATGTGTTACAATATTAGTTGTTACATCATTTTTAGCATATTTAACATTAACATGTTGTTACCTCATTTTTTGTTACAGAATTTGTTGTTACAACATCTATTGTTACAGAATATGCTTCTCAATCTGTAGTTACCTATGTTTTTGCTTCTCAATTTGTTTTCTTGATCCCCCAAGTGTTGGTGTTGTGTTTGGTGGCAGAAACACCTCTTTGGTTTCCCACTTTCAATCTTTGACAAGCAAGATGAAATGGATTTTTGTTACAACATTTGTTGTTACAACATCTGTTGTTACAACATCTGTTGTTACAACATCTATTGTTATAAAATCTACTTCTCAATATGATCTTACCTATTTTTGTGTTTCTCAATTTGTTTTCTTAATCCCTCAAGTGTTGGTGTAGTGTTGGGTGGAAGAAACACCTCTTTCGCTGCCCACTTTCCAGCTTTGACATGCAAGATGAAATGGATTTCTACCCCCCCAATTGTTACAGCATATGTTTTTACATCATTCATCGTAATGGTCATTGTTTCAGTAGTTTCAAAAGTAGCATTTATTATAGAATCGTATTTTACAACATTTTCAACAGTAATGTGTGTTACAACATCATTTGTTACAATATTTTTAGCAGATTAACATAGACAATTTTTTATGGCATATGTTGCTGACTCTAGTCTCTTTCTACATAACCATTTCATATTCAACATCTACCTACTCAACAGTGAAAGGAAACATTGACCATCCTTCACTTGAGTGTGGAATTGTAGTGTATATATAGCAAAAAATGGAGAGGGTCTGTACTTAAGCTTATGTATAGAAATTACAATTAATAGATAAATTGTATAGCAATTTTTTTTATGATCTTTTAACATTTATTAGAATTGTTGAATGTTTTACATCATTGGAATGAAATCTTAGTTGTAACTTATTTGAAATTTTATTATCACATGTGCACTTTAATATGATGTAATATGATTATCGTTTATTTTCATATGTTGTAATATTAGATATATAATAGAGAAATTAATTATTGCATGAAATAAATGACAAATTTTCATTCTAAATGTTTTCTTTGCCGAACAAGGATCCTCCAGAATATTTGAATGATCCTCATCACATAGATCTATATCATGTTGGGTTTGATGCTGAGATGGCAGATGATACTCATGATGACACGAATATAGATGAAAAGGAGGTATATTTTGATACAAATAAAGATGGTGATGATCATGATCATGATGGTGATGATGATCATGAGGCAGTTGTTGGTAGCATCCAGTGAAATTCATGATCATATAGATTGCATTATGGATCATTTTTTATATATTTTTTATGATGTCGATTTTCATGGTTACTATCATATGTATCATTTTCACAGCCTCCAGTACCATATTATTGAGTTATATCTTTTTGACGTCTATCATTTTGACTTATATCATTTGGACATGATGTATCATATTGATTTGTATCATTTTGTCTTACATAATTTATCATTTTTATTTATATCATTTGTATAAGATGTATCATTTTCACTTATGTCGATTGTTGTACATGTATCATTTTCACATGATGTCGATCTAATAGTATATGTGAATTTCACTTGTGTTAGTTATATATGATGATCATATTATCAGTATTCACTCATTAATTTTTATATATTGAAATTGGTTAATGATTTGGGTGCATATTTATTACATATGATGGTTTTTATTTACTGTTCATGATGGATGTTTTCAAATTCACTTAAGTTATAGATATTTGACACACTTGTTTTAATTATAGATGATAATTTTACAATAATTATCTTGTTATTATATATATATTGGATGTTTTATATTCTATTTTGATGGAGATTTAATAAGTATGATTATGTTAATCTATGGATGTTTTTTTCCCTAAAAAATATTTATAAATGTTAACCTATAAAATATTTCAAATGCACTCATACGACTTACTATAAAATCATATAACTTATTTAAGAGACATGATATATTTAACTAATTAAATTGAAATAAAACATATTAATTTAATTGTATACAAAACAATAATCAGTTTTGGAAGAAAAAAAAGAAGCAACAATGGAAGTAAAATTGGAAGCCACACTAGAAGCAAAACTGGAAGCCAAATTGGATGCAAATCATGGCGCTAAACCTGGCACTATTCCCAACACTTGGAAGAAAAAAAGAAGCAACAATGGAAGCAAAATTGGAAGCCACACTGGAAGAAAAATTGGAAGCCACACTAAAAGAAAAACAAGAAGCGGAATTGTTACATGGCATTTTGTCACCATTAGGCAAATCAGCGCCAATCCAGATCTCTCGCTATCCGATGAAGTGATCCAAGAATTCCCCTACAATGTTGGAAGAAAAATGATCCAGGAGGCTCCAGACACCCTCAGGAGACCAATGATAAAAATTCAAAGTGGTCGGATGACTATCAAACCAGGTTTAGATTGAAGTAATCGTCGCTCTGATTCCAACGGTGTGAACGGATCTCCAATCCGAGACCGTATGGAGAAGATAGATAAAGTCAAATTTTTGGTCAAATTTCGGCAGTGGGCGAGGTTTAAGCGTTCCATAAATTCACCGTCAAACGGCAGGGAACTTGGCTCCCGAAAATGGGTGAAATTGTGGCCTCGTTAAAAATCCCAATAACCCTTATTTTTGTTAAATTTAAAAAATAACAGTTGTTTTAAATAAATAAATAAAATATTAAAATAAGGGTGGTGGGCCATGACCCCCACCACCACCGTCAGATGTGCATTTCTTATTGTATAAAAATATCATTGGGGAAGCAGGCTGTCAACCCTGCCACCACCGCTGGAACACATAAACAACGACACCATACATGGGTGGGTGAGCCACCTCTAGTGGACCCGACCTGACCTGGTGGAACTCCACATATATAATATGAAAGCCAGAGCCGGTGGGAGTTGAACCCACGGCCGACAGACTGGTTGCGCTCACGCAGCGGCTCTACAACCACCCATGGTGGATCCAACCCATATACAACCTACGAACCACATATAAAACGTGCTAGTGAAACTTAATATATATCACCATTAATAAAAACGTTAACGCTCCATAACTGCCAAAAATATATAACCAAACATTAAAATGTTACAAACCGTCGAGGTTAAAAAATATATATACAATGCCATTTTTGGAGCAGGCGGGATTTGAACCCGACCCGCCTCAATGTTATCCGCCAACATTACCACTAGTCCAACAACCTATTCGTTGTTAACTTCACCGGATTTTTTTATATGAACCATGTCCTTTTCCATTTGACCCCAGCAAAGGAGCCATCAAACCAAACAAATTAAGGGTGGACTAGTGGAGACGGACCAGCAGAACAGCAAGGGAATCATGTGCGAACACGGTTTTCAAGACAAAGAATCTTTTGCAGAGAATATTCTTTGATTCCTAAAAGATTCCATGGGGAGGACAATTTTCATTTTGTCAGAATGATATGAATTTTACAGTCTTTTTAACCAGAATTTCAAAGGGAACACAATGGTAAAGTCAGAATGGCCATATGAGCAGTAGATTTTCATTTTCCCTGTAGAAAAAAATCTTAGGGAATCTTGAGGGCATCAAAAAGATTCCTTGAGGCCCAAAACTTGTCGGAGCCCATTTTCAACAAACTTTATGTTGATTTTACACCTCTCGGCAACAGGAATATGATGGTGATGTATGTTTCAGTAGCTGAGCATCCCATTTTTCGGCCCTTTTCCAGATTTGAGTGACGGTGTCTGATTCTTAAGTGTGAATAGTCGATTCTATGCCCCTCGACGCCACGAATTCGATGGTGTAGCCACATTCAGCAGCTAAACATCCTCTTCTCCGGCCAGGTTCAAGGGTTGAGGTATATGCAGTTTGATCATGTGCCTCTTTTTGTTGTGAGATGTATTATAACTTCTAGATCCTTGCTTGATGCATGTTGTGGGATCTTGTTTTTGCTTCATGTGAGATTATGTCATGCTGATAGGAGGTCCATTATGAGTGAGATTTCCTGTAGCGGAACATATCATGGAGAGACAAGCCGCTCATGTTGATGGCACATCCTTGTATGAACATCATACATGTACATCTCCCCATTTCTAGCATTATATGAAGCAGACTACCCCATTTTGACACCGGGCCCGGAGACGTAGCCCACACTGGGTGAAGTCCATTATCAACATCTCATGTTTTTATGTTGGTGATGGTTGTCTTGTTTCCTCTTGTTAAAGCATGCATACATGTTCTTTTATGCTCTTTTAAAATGAAATTCTAACAACATCACAGAAGTAAAATATCATGGGTAAATCCAGTAGCTGACGGACTCGGATCAAGTGGTATCAGAGTGGTCTTCTTGCTGATCCAAATTGCGAGCGTGAATAACAATTTAATGTGCATTAATGGAGGATGGCAAAGACATGTATGAGGCCATGCTCAAGATGTCCAAAATGGTGGACATGATGTATGAAGATCATGAAATATGGGAGAAAGAAGAAGCAGAAAGCGATGCTTCATCACATCTTCCAGGAAATATTCATTTCCTTCATTGTCCTCTCATCATTCGAATGAGGATATCAACTATAGCCTTCAAGAAGATAATGATGAATTGAAAGTGCTTCTACGAGAGGAGAAAGAGGATAAGAAGAGATTGTAGCTTTAGTTTCAAGTCGTAGAGGCAGCCTTGGAAGAACTGAAGTGCAACGACCAAAGCCTTCAAGCAAAGGATGATGAATTAAGGAGGCTTCTACAAGAAGAGAAAGAGGATAAGAAAAGACTACAGCTTTAGCTATGAGCCGCAGAAGAGTCCTTGGAGGAGTTGAAGTGTAACAAAGGCTTGAAGAAGCCATGATCACCTATTGATTATGTTAAATACTTAGTTAAACATCACTTAATTTTCAAAATATTTATTTTCACGGGCTTGCGAGGAAGGGAGCGTAGGTGTAAAACCATCTCTTATGGCTCCGAAGGACAAAGGTGAAGCATAATGAAGGGTCACCTTTCATGACACTTGTGGTGCAGACAAGGTACAATGCAACTGCAGATTATGTTCATAATTTTGGTGGACCAAAAACTCCTTAGTGGGGAGGATTGATCTAGGAGGTTTCAAACACCCTCAAGAGACCAAGAATAGTAAAACTTTAAAGTGGTCAGATGACTCTCAAACTAGGTTTAGATTGAAGTACTCGTCGCCCTGATTCCAACGATGTGAACTGGTCTCCAATCCAAGCCCATATGGAGAAGTTAGAGCAAGTGAATGTTTTGGTCAAAGTTGGGCAATGGGCTAGATTTAAGCGTTCCACAAATTCACTGTCATTCGGTAGGGAACTTGGCTCCCGATAAATGGTGAAATTGTGGCCTCATTAAAACTCCCAATAACCCTTATTTTCGTCAAATTTAAAAACAAACATTTGTTTTAAATAAACAAAAAAAATATTATTATAAGGGTGGTGGGCCATGACCCTCGCCACCCCCATCAAATCCTCATTTCTTATTCTATAAAAATATCATTGGGCGGTGGGATGTCAATCCCGCCACCCACGTTGGAACACATAAACAATGGCACCATAAATGGGTGGGTGGGCCACCTCCTGTGGACCCGACCCAACCCGGTGGAACTCTATATATAATACGAAGGCCGGAGTCGGTAGGAATTGAACCCACAGCCGGTGGACCGGCCCCGCCCATGCGGTGGCTCCACAACTACCCACGGTGGATCCAACCCATATACAACCTACGAACCACATATAAAATGCGCCAACGAAACTTAATATATATCATTGTAAACAAAAATGTTAATGCTCAATAACCGCCAAAACAATATAACCAAACATTAAAACGTTACAAACTGTCGGAGTTAAAAATATATATACAATGTCATTTTTGGAGCGGGCGGGGTTTGAACCCGACCCGCCTGCATGTTATTCGCCAACGTTACCACTAGGCTAACAACCTATCCGTTGTTAACTTTGCCAGATTTTTTTATATCAATCATGTCCTTTATCATTCAACCCCAATGGAGGAACCAGAAAATTGAACAAAGCAATGGAAGACCAGTGGAGATGGACCAATGGAATAGCAAGGGAATCATGTGTGGGCACACTTTTCAAGACAGAGAATATTTTGCATAGAATATTCTTTGATTCCTGAAAGATTCCATAGGGAGGTAAATTTTCATTTTGTCAGAATGATATGAATTTTACAGTCATTTTAACCAGAATTTCACAGGGAACGTGATGGTAAAGTCATAATGGCCATCTGAGCAACATATTTGGAGATTCCCTACATAATAGAATATTAGAGAATCTTGAGGGCATAAAAAATATTCCTTGAGGCCCAAAACTTGTCGGAGCCCATTTTTGACAAAATTTATGTCGATTTTACACCTCTCAGTGACAGGAATCTGATGGCGATGTTCGTTTCAGTAGAAAAGCATCCCATTTTTTGGCCATTTTCTAGATTTAAGTGATGGTATCTGATTCTCAAGTGTTGATAATCGATTATATGCTCCTTGACACCATGAATTTGATGGTGCAGCCAGATTCAATAGTTAAATTCGACGATGCAGCCAGATTTAGCAGTTGAATTCTACGGTGCAACCAGATTCAGCAACTCAGCATCTTCTTCTTCAACCATCTTCAAGGGTTGAAGTATATGCAGTTTGATCATGTGCCTCTTTTTTCTGTGAGATGTATTATGACTTTTATATGCTTTCTTCATGCATGTTGTGGGATCTTTTTTTTTCTTCATGTGAGATTATTTCATGTTGATAGGAGGTCCATTGTGAGTGAGAGTTCCTGTAGCGTAACATCTCGTGGCAAGCCAAGCCACTCATGTTGAGGGCACATCCTTGTATGAAAATCATCCATGTACATCTCCCCATTTCCAGCACTATATGAAGTGGCCTACCCCATTTTGACACTGGGCCCAGAGACGTAGCCCACACTGGGTGAACTCCGTCATCAACATCTTGTGTTTTTATGTTGTTGATGGTTGTCTTGTTTAATCTTTCTTAAGCATGCATACGTGTTCTTTTATGCTCTTTGAAAATGAAATTCTAACAACATCACAAAAGTAAAATATCATGGGTAAATCTGGTAGATGACGGACCCACATCAAAAAACAATCCCAACTACAACAATACTAGATTACATTTCTCAAAAACCTATTTTTAAGAACTTGCGCAGTTTCCCTGGCCATTTACTGTGTAAACACAGTTTTGACCATTGTGTCTTGTGCAATCCTGCACTTTTTCTTCCACTAAAAACTATGCAAATCTCTTATGATATATGTTATGTTTCAATTTCCATTCACATCGTGTTTGACTCTTTATCTACATTATGATTTCATTCCTTGTTTGTTTTTTCTATGTAGATATTCTCTTCAAGTAGCGAGGAAGATTTTTTGAAGGCATCGAAGGGACATCCACCACCATTTCGTAGAGAGATAAGAGACTCTTGCACATTTCATATATCATGTTTCGATTATAGATTAATGAAAGGTAGCAACTACTTGTCTTTTTGTTTATATATTTGTCCTTGAATCTAGCAAGATCACTCATGTTCGCAAGAGTTGTGATGATGTTTGAGTTTAAATGTACAGTTTACATGGCTATTTATAAAAATAGACCATTTTGACGACAAGTAAACTTTTATCACTTTTTCGGCTCTTAAAATTTACGAAAAAGTGAAACCCTGGAGTTATATTTAAGATCTTTTTGTATTCCCAAATTATAAAATTATTTTTGAGTATGCTTGTTTATTTTGAACTCGTTAAAGTAAACAAAAAACGTCTACTTGGTAAAATTTTACCCCTTTTACAGACCATGTAGATTATTTACGAAATACTTTGACTAATCATGGTCAAAATATTTCTCTCATACATCATTTTACCCTTTTCCAGGCATGAGAAACTAAATCTACGAAAAAGGACATTTCAAAGTTTACTTATGTTTTTCTCCTGACTCCCTAAAAATGAAAAATGTCAAGATTTAATTTCTCCGGGCTTCTTAAAATTTTACGTTGAAATATCTGCATGAGTTTTATTTTTATGTATATTTAAAACTCTTTAAATATGAAAACAACATCAAGCTATGCCTTCACTGTACTTGTAAAATGTAAAAAGTGTAGGACTCATCAATCATGATGAGACCAAACCAATCCTTCCTAGGGTTCGTTAAAAATATTCTGAAGGATGAGCTTACAGGACAAGGACATGTTATCCTCCTCAAGCTTGCATACAAATAAAGAGGTAATTTCCAATAATTGTGGGGGAAATTAGAAAGAAACATTTGTTCTTGTACCACAAAAAGGCAGTATGTTTCTCTTGAACATGACACTCCATCACTTTTGTGTCTAGGTTGGGAATTCCATTTGTCTCTCAGCTAAACATACCTCATTGAAAGTATTCAGATTGGTTTTGTGTCTTTGAGTCAATTGCTTCCAATTTGAAATTTTGTGTCACCGATATGTTCAAGATAATTAGTGAGCCCTAGTATTGCAACAAGACTGCTAACTTAACCAAACAGCTATATTCACTCTACTTATTATATGGTCTATCTACCATGCTTCTATCCATGTAGGTAAGTTATCCATGACTTAATTCTAATTGAAAAAGTGTTGATTTGCAACTTGGAGGAAAAAAAAGGCTAAAGAGGCTAATGGAGGGCTTAACACATGAAACAAGGCTTAGAAGTGGAAAGAGGGGTTTAAACATTATTAAAACTTTGTTATAGCGCAAAAATACTTTGGAGCGGAATAATTTGAAAAGTGTGAGGGCGAAGATGTGATGGAGCAAAAGTTTCAAAGTGCAAAGTGTGACGAGATAAAATTTGTGACGTGTGAAACGCGATAGGAAAGAATTGTGAAATACGAAGTGTGATAAGTCAGATGATGTGGCAGTAGGATAGGTGGTAGATCACTTTTATCATATCACAATCGGCGGAAAAGAGCGATAATTGTTAAAGTAAATAGACAAAAAAATGTGAAGTGTGAAATGTGACAGGGATAAACATTGCGATTTGCGATGGGTGATGTGGCGGTGGGACCGGCGGTGGAGCACGATCACAATATCTCAATCGAAAGATAGGAGTGGTAAGTCTTAAAAGAAAAAGGAAAATAATGCAAAGTGCGAAGTGAGAAATGAAACGGGATAAAACCTACGAAGTGTGAAATGCGATAAGTCAGATGACATGGCGGTGGGACCAGCGGTGTAGCATGATGGCAATATCGCAGTCGGTAGATAGGAGCAGTAAGTCTTAAAAGAAAAGGGAAAAATTTGCAATGAGCGGTTTGCGATGTGGTAAAAGTTGTGATGTGTGAAGTGTGATATCGCAATCACAATATCGCAAAGTTAGAGGGATAGCGGAAGTGTTGTTTGGGAAAAGTTGCGGAGTGAGAAGTGCGATATCGCAATCGCAATATCGCAAATTTGGAGGGATAGCGGTAAGTCTTAAAATAAAATGGGAGATGTGCAAAGTGCGATATGCGATATCGCAATATCGTAATCGGCAAATGGGAGCAGTAAGTGTTAAAGGAAGAAACTAAACACTGTAATTTGGAATTTGCGATGTACGGTAGCAGGAAGTTCGAGGAGGAAAGGCGGAGGTCAAACTTTGATGGTTTTTCAAGTGTTTTTTCATTAAAATGAGTAATGCACCCATAACCAATAGAAATAAAGGAATAAGGCAGGTTGAAGGGTTTAAGTGCTTTTAGGGGAAAAAGGTGGGTGCAACAGTTAGAATAAACGAAGAAAAAGAGGGAATGGAGGGCATAACAACAATGCTCGAGCTATGAGTACAAAGATGGAAAATGAAGCGGGGAAGCACCACAGAGATTCTTTGGGGATTTATCACTAATTCATGCAAACAACTCTACTGGTCTATGCACAAAAAATAGGAAAATATGTGAAAATGCAATACAAAAAGGAAGGTTGAAAATGGTAATGCAACTCTACTTTTAATCTCATAAATAGTGAACAGAAATCAGTTTTTAGGTCTATGGGAAGGTTCGCCCTCCTCGAGCCCTATTGACAGAGATGAGAAGGGGGTCTTGATCCACAACTTTTTGGTTTTCCTCTATTCTATTACTCTCATAAGCAAATGAAAAAATACAGCAGCACACTGAAAGCAAAACTAAATAGCAATGAAATTATCATAAGTAGAACTAATTGAATGACAAAAAAAAGAGAACAAATACAGCAGAGAGGCTAAGGCACATGGATTGGGCCCAAACCCACAATCCTAGCTCTCTTAAACTTAAATCAGTAAAGTGAAATCAATCTACTCATTTCGTAAAAGAATAACCTCATACATTTTTGAAAGTTTTATCACTGAGTAAAACAATAAAAATCTCAATAGCTTGCAACAAATTTCCAACTAGAATTGACCAGAATCCCTTCTTAGCCCTATCTCTACTATATTTATTCTACAGGGAAGCTACCAACAGCTCCCTAGAAAATATTGATTGATTCCACTTGACTTCGAGTAAAAAAAGATCGAGTGCACTCATCTTTGAGCTGCTTGGTTGCCTCTGGAACTCGAATTGCTAGAGAGAATCATTGTGGTGATTGATTCTACTTGACTCCAAGTAAACAAAGATTGAGTTCACTCCTCTTTGAGTTGCTTGGCTGCCTCTGGAACTTGAATTGTTGGAGATAATACTTGGGGTGATTGAGTCCACTTGACTCCAAGTAAACAACAATTGAGTTCACTCCTCCAAGTCTTTATGATAAAATCCTTATAAAAATGCTTAATAACTCATGATTTTCTGCACTCAACCTCATATTAGGCACTTTGAGTATGTTAGCCTTAATAACCACCTATACTAGCATCATAAAACCAAATAATAATAAAAATGCAATAAAAAGAGATCTAATAAGGCAAAAATATGACTATTAACCCCTCCAAATATGTCTAATTATGGAGCTCGTCATCACCCCCTACTGAATGGTTACTCATCCTTTGAGCAACTAATCCTCCTCCTGCATTTCCTTCAAGGCTTTGACAGCCCCTTTATTTCTTGAGGAAGAAGTGTGGGAGTTTCCCCAAGGGGGTAAAAACCATTATTCTTTTCTGCATTCTCCCACTCTCAATCTTGTCCATTTGTGTGATTTTCATCATTCATCCCCAGCAGAAAAGGTGGCTTGAGCTTTAGTCCCAACCATTGGATATTTTTGGCCTACATGGCCCTCTTGTATAATGGTGCCTTTTCCAATGCACCCCTCAGTATTTCTGGAGTATGGTACTCCCTGTTCTTAAGGCTGTGAGGGAGGTTGTTCCATCTCCTCTGGTTGGCCATAATGCACTGATCTTCTATCTACCTAGAAACATCATCAAAGTGGCCTATTACTTGTCTTTGAGTCTGAAGGTAGCTTTCAACTAGTGCAGGGTCCCTTTCAATCTCTCAACGGTTAAGGATGACTCCTCTTGGGTTGAACAATTCCAGTCTGATATGTAAGGGTTCTCTATTTCTTCTTCTCATGACCCACCATATCTCTTTTGCTCTAATTTCATCATTCAGCATCTAAGATACTAAAGCCATCAATTGCAGATCCCCCATTGTAGGATTTGGGTCCTAAGTATCCATATTTATCAGCACAAGGTTATGCACATAAAAATCTGCCATCTTTGCCTGATCATCCATATTAGCTAGCTTGTAGAAATCCATGAATTTCCTACAATCTTGGAAAGGTAGGGATACATGGGAGGTTAGAGTTTTGATTTGAAATAGGAGCCATTACTCCGATACACAGCATATGAATCAGAAGGGAATCTTTGATAAAGGGATTCTATGCATAAGTCTACCATGGTGGCTACTTGTTTCCCTTTTTGCTGCAATTTCTCCTTCAGTGCTACATTCTCTGCCTGTGCCTTCTACAGTTGCCCCTTCAGAATTATTTCTTCGATTCTTTCATCCTCCCTTGGTGATTATTCAATGATAACCGGGCTCATGGGAGGAGTTTTTTTCCCTCTCTAACTTACCCTCTGACTCTTGTCAACTCTAAAATACATAGAGATCTGCCTTTTTCTCTTTTCACTCAGAGGAGCTAAGGTGGAAACTACCCCTTTGTCTTGAGGGGATGTGGTGTTGTGTTGTGAGTCTTCTTCTTGCTCCCTGTCTGCTACCTCTATGACTTCTATTTTCATATGTTTTGTTTTTCCTTGCCCCTTTGTCTCTTCCTCTCCTTCTTCGGGTTCTTCTTGTTCCTCCTCTATTTCTTCTTCCGGCTATGTTGTTCTGCTACTGCACGCTATCCAAATGCGTAGCCCACTCTCGGTACTATTGTGTTGCGAGCTTCCTTTGTTCTCTTCCCTCAAAAATTCTCAATTTACTGGTTTGGATGAGACGGGATATTTTTTTATTAGATTGCGCAACTAATTTTGGAGCGCTTATGTAACTTGGCTCAACTCTAGTCTCTGTTGTAGACAGTTGTTTCCTTCTCCTTGTTAATTCATGATGGACTATGTTTTTCCTACCCTCGTTCTCCTCTTGTTTTAAAAATTTTTCTTTTGCATGCCCAAGTGGCGTGATTTTGCAGTTCTCCCTAGTCATACTTCACGATGGTGGCCAAGCTAACTGGCCACCTTTCTACTCCTTAAACTCTAAACCTGCAAAATTAATTATTTCTGGCTATTATGGATGCATAGAGAGGGGTGAGAATATATACCTGAGTTTACATGTTGTTGTCAAGGCGTTTGCAGGAGCTGGAATTTGGAGACAAGCCTCTTATATGTTGTGTTCTTCCTTATTTTCTAGTTTTCTAAGTGAGCAGCTTGTTGAATGAGCAGCTTGCTGAGTGAGATGCTAGTCTTTTCTTGTTGTTTCTTTCCACTGTAGATGTTTCTTGGGGTGCTCAAGATGCAATGGGTGGCATTCTCTCTCTCCTAGAGCCTGTTATGCAGCTTTCTTTCTTGTTTTTATTTGCAGTCCATGAACAACTTTGTTTTTTAAGGAACTTCATGATGCTTGTAGCAGTTTTTGGCTTTCTTTATTTTGCTACATTGTGCTCGAGAATGGAGGAATATGGGATATGGAGGTGATGGAATAAGTTATGAAAATTAATGGAGTGAATGATGGGATGGATGGTAAAATAGAAGAAGGGAAAAGAAGATGAATTCTCCCCTGTGTTTCCAGAAACCATTAATAACCTGCAAAACAGCAAACACAGAAAACACAAAGATTCAGATGTTTTTTTTTTTTTTGAAAGAAAGTGGGTTGCCTCCAAGGAGGTTATCAACCCACAAACTTTCCTTGGGCACCTCAGAGAGGTTTTCACCCATGGATTTTTATTCCATTTTTCATTTTTTTCTTCTTTTTTTGAGAGCAAATGAGCTACCTCCATGGAGGTTTTCAACCCACAAGCTTGCCTTGGGTGCCTCAGAGAGGTTTTCACCCATGGATATTTATTTTATTTTTTCTTTTCTTTTTTTTCCTTTTTTTTTTTTCCTTTTTTTCAAGAGGTGTGGGAAAATATGGAGTTTCCCATCACATACACCTCTCTTCTTATTGAATTTATGAACTCGACCATTGACAAATGTTTCTTTTACATTTTAAGTCTGTGACCATTGACAAGCAAGGGGATTCCTTCCTCGTCTATGGTCCTGATTTGAACTACGCCATTATCAAAACATTTTTCCACTGTGTAAGGTCCCAACCATCTTGTCATCATCTTGTCTTTGAAGTATTTAAACCTTGAATCATACAACAGTGCCCAATCTCCTTCTTGGAAGGTATTTTCTTTGATGTTCTTGTCATGCCAGACCTTCCTTTGCAGCTGAACTACCTCCGTGTGAAGAAGTGCTTGCATTCTGAACTCATCCAATCCATTTAGTTGCACTAGCCTCTCTTTTTGGGCGTTTGATAGATCCAGATTAAATTTAGTTACCATTCTTAAAGTATTGAATTCAAACTCAACTGAAAGTAGAGCCTTCTTACCATCGACTAGTTCATAAGGAGTGAATCATGTTGGTGTCTTCCACATAGTGTTGTAGGCCCAAGTAGCTTCTGTCTGAAACTTCAATATTTTTACGCTCTTGCTCACAACATTTGTGAAGGATGCACTCTAAAGAAACTCATTGAAAGTTACTTCTACCTGGCCATTCGCCTGAGGGTAATAGACAGTAGAAGTTCTATATTTAATCTTGTGCTTCCTCAAAATATTTCAATGAGGTGGGAAGTGAATTGTGCTCCCTGATCAATGACTATTTCTCTGGGGTACCCAAACTTGTAAAACATGTTCTCCCTCAGAAATTCTGCTACTTTCTCCTTGGTTGCTACCTTCACTGCTTTTGTTTCAGCCCATTTTGTCAGGTAATCAGTGCATACTATGATATACTTCTTTCGTTTGTATGGTGGATCGATAGGCCCAACAAATTCCATGCCCCACTTTTCAAATGGCTCAAGATCCACCTGAGGGTGCAAAGGCATCTCATCCCTTTGCGTGGGTTTTCCAATCCTTCGACACTGGTCACGCCTGCTGGTGTATCTTCTGGAATCCTAGTGAAGGGTAGGCCAATAATATCCTTCTTGCAAATCTTTGTAAGCAGTTCTCTTTGCATCAAAGTGGCCTCCACATGGGTTGTCATGACATGCAGAGAGGATATCAAAAACTTTTTCCTCCCTCACACATCTCCTTATGATTTTATCATGGGCTAGCTTGAAAAGGTTTCCCCCAATCCATGTGAAAGGGGCACTTTTTATGATGATTCTGCTCCTTTCCCTGAATGAAATATTAGGAGGGAGTCTCCCAGCAACCAAGTAGTTGGCTATATCAGCAAACCATGGTGAGAGTGCTGATATAGCACAGAGGTGCTCATCTAGTATTTAGTCATCCACCATTCCTTCTTCACCTGCAGGGAGAGCTAACCTGGACAAAAAATCTGCAACAACATTCTCCTTTCTAAGTTTATCAACAATAGTCGAACCAAATTGTTGCAAAAGTAACAACCATATAATTATCATAGCATTAACACCCAGTTTTTCCATTAAATACTTGATGGTTGCATGGTTAGTTTGAACAAAGGTCTAATATCGAGTTACATAATGCCTGAACTTTTTCAAAGCATGGACAATGGCTAACATCTCCTTCTTAGTAACAACATAATTTAGTTCAGCCTTGGACAAGTTCTTGATGATGAAATAAATGGCATAAGGGATTTTGTCCTCTAATTGTCCTAATGCTGCCCCTACAACTTTTTCGGATGCATCAGTGTAGATGTGGAAAGGCAGAATCCAATTTGGACCTCAAAAGATGGGGGTAGTATTCAAATTTTCCTTAATGAGCTCGAAAGCCTCTTGGCAAGGACCGGACCAAATAAACTCAAAATCTTTGGCCAATAACCCAAATAATGGTGAAGCCATCTTGCTAAAATCTTTGATGAACCTTATATAGTAACCAGCTAAGCTTAAGAAACTCCTGACATCCTTATGCTTTTGAGGAGCAGGTACCCTTTTGATGATAGTGATTTTGTTTGAGTCTACCTATATTCTTGCTTGGGATATGGAGTGTCCTGATGCAACCCCTGCTTTCTTCAGGAATTCACACTTTTATGGGCTCAAGGAGAGATGCATCTCAATGCACCTTCTTAGTACTTTACCCAAATTGGAGAGAGCTTCCTAGAATTCATCCCCATATGGTGTGAAATCATCCATGTAGATTTCAACAAAGTCATGGACTAACTCAGAAAAGATGCTCAGGACATCTCTTTGAAAGTTAGTTGGGGCATTGCACAACCCAAAAGGTAGGACTCTATAATCGAAGGTACCCCAAGGGCAAGTGAAAGTAGTCTTATCCTGGTATTCAGGGCTGATTTGAATCTGATTGTACCCATTGAACCCATATAAGAAAGAAAATAACTTCTTCCCCGCAAGGCCATCCAAGACTTGGTATAAAGGGCAAAGGGAAATGGTTTTTATTGGTGGCTTTGTTAAGTTCTCGATAATCAACACAAATTCCCCACTTCCCATTCTTCTTTGGGACTAGGACAATAGGAGGATCCCACTCACTATCGGATATAGGATATATGAACCCTGCATCTAATAGCTTCTGCAGCTCTTATTTGACAATGTCCTTCAGAGGTGGATTCATCCTTCTTTGGGGTGTCTCACAGGCTTGCATCCTTCTTTGATTTAAATATGATGTTTTCACAATGAAGGATGCACCCATTTCATGTCCTTGTAATCCCAAGAAATCTCTTCTAGATTCTCTTTCAAAAGCTAGCATAGCTACTTCTCTTCTTCATTCGAGAGGTTTGGGTTGATTTTCAGAGATCTGGATGGGCCAAACTCAATAGAATTTGTGGTTTCAGAGGTTGACTCAATTGAGTGCACTTCCATCCAAGGTTGTCTTTCAGACTCTTTGACTAAAGTTTCAAGAGGAATGTTAGTGGAGGACTGGTTTTGAATGGCATGGCCGATGATTTCATCTTCATCAAGATGCCCCCCTCCAAGAATAGCATCTACGGTACACATAGGGGCAGTGTTATAAAACTCATCTTCTTCATCCTCCAACCATATAGGGATATCATGATCAATGGAAGGCTAGGCTGGAGGATATAACTCTAGTTGTTTAGACAAAGGCCCATTTTTTATAGTCATGTTTTTGGCCTGACAACTAATATAACTGATGGCAGCCCCTAGATCAATTAGAGTGTTGGGAGCTATGACACCATCTATATGCACATCAACAACTATACTACCAGGGTCCAGGTACTTTGGAAATATCACCTTCCCCAGCATCAGGTCAGACAATTGTCCTACCACATTGATGGTGGGGGTATCTCTCTTCCTTCTCCCAGGTTTCTTGAAGAAATTTTCTTTGATGATCCTATTGTGGATAGGGACATCCTTAATTTCCTATAGAAGTGGTATCTTTACACATAAATTTCTCCTAGGATTTCAGTCTCCTATGAGGTGTGCAGACTAGGGTGGATCAAGCGCTCAGGAAAAGGAGGTTGTTAGATCTGAGTGTTACCTTCTTCTTTTTCCTCCTCAACCTCTATAGGAGGAGATGGAGGGTGGTTGTCTAGGAGTACTCTTCCCGGCCTGAGATTAACCTCCTGTAGCTCCACAACATAAGCTGGATGGGATGTTTCTCCACTGGGAGCTTTTTGTGCCTGTATGTTGTTCGGGTTCGGATCGGGTTGTGCAGGTATAAGTAGCCTAGGTGGAGCAGCGTGAGTAAGCTGAGGTTTAGGTTGGGGTGGAGGCATTAGAGCAGGTGGTTGATTTTGTTGAGGCCTCTACCCTTGGGATGGATTGTTCCATTGAGGTTATTGTGGAACATACTGCTGAAATGGTTGGTTTACTGGTTGAGGATTATATGAAGGGTTGTAAGGCCAAGTAGGAGGTGTAGACCGGGATGGAAGAGTGGGGGTGTACCAAGGTTGCATGGGTGCACTTTGATTGTTGTGATAGTAAGAGTAAGGTGCACCTTTCATACCTTGTTGATATGACCGAGGGCCTTGAGGCCTTCTTTGGTTGATGAAATAGAGTTGCTCTGGCATTGCTTCCCCACCTTGATATACAACCTTAAGTCCAGGTAAGGAGGGACACTTTTCTATGGCATGATTCTCCTCACAGACTAAGCAAACATCTATGATATTCAGTGGACATCCATTTCTTGGGTGCTTCCCAGTACATGTAGGAAAAAATATCGCCAGGGCTCTCTCTACTTCCTCTTGCTTCCTTTTGACTTGCATTGTGTCCATTTGCAAAGAAAAGGTGTGCAGCATGTCACTCTTGAAGTCCTCTAGCATGTTTCCAATCTCATGTTTTATGAAGGTTGAAGAGGAGGGGGTATTGGATGTACTTTGGCTAACTCTGCCCTTCTTCCTAAATGCCCTAGAATGGTTCTGGAAGACAGTTTTGATTGCTTCATAGGGTTGTTGGTAGATATCTCCTCCCGATAGAATATTCAGGGTTTCTATCATCTCTTCTCTGATCCCTCGAAGAAGTACGAGTTTAAGTGAGTCAAGATCAAGAGTACATTTGGCTCTCTTATATTTCAATTGAAACTTTTGTTCATAGTCCTCTAAGGATTCATCCAGCCCTAAATTCATCCTAAAGATCTCATCCTTAGTGTCCTTGGACCTACAGTAGTCTTTGTATTTGTTGATGAAGGACTCTTCCATCTATGCCCAATTAGTGATGATATCCCTAGGCAGACCCATGAACCAACACAAGGCTACATCCTTAAGGGTGGATGCGAAGAGCTTCAACTTATGATCATCAGAGATGTAGTCATAAGTCCTACAAACAACAGCAAATTTAAACATGAATGTGTCATGGTCCTCAGAGGTAAGTCCATGAAAGTGTGGAAGAGATGAGGGGATAATGTTCTTCATCTTAGTTTCCCCATATGCATCTCTTATGGGAAAGGCTCTCTAGATCCCAACCATGGTTAAGATAGGTGAAGCAAGCCCCTCAATTAAAACAAGGTCTTCTTATTCTTCCCCAATAGGATCCTCAAAATATTTAGAAGGCTCTCCTATAGGGGGTTCAATCTCACTGCCACTGAAGAAGAGTGAAGAGTGGCTAGGAGGTGATGTGGGGGTCTTAGGTAAGATTTGTCTTTGAGTATTCCTACTCCTACGAGGCATGAAAATCACATATTTTTGTATTTTTTTTAATATTTCTAAAATAACATGAAAAGAAAGGAAAGCAGAAAAGAATGCTAAAACAAAATATAAATATCTAGTCGACACCTCCCTGGAAACGGTGCCAAAAAGTGGTGAGCCTTGGTATTGCACCAAGACTACTGCAAATCCCAGGGGTTTCCTTACTTTACTTTATCAACCTGAGGTTAGTACAAACTTGGAGGTGATAGTGCTATATACACAGCAGATGCATTATGTTCATGTCATCCTCTTCTGCTTTACGAAAGGGTGCTATTTCCTAAACTATGATAAAAACTGAAAAGTAAATTGCTGGAAGGAAATGACAGAAAGGAAAATGACTTAATTTACACAAAGGAAATTCTGAAAATGAAACTAATTTCATGTGCAAAAAGGAAATGATAGAAAGAAACTAAATTAAATTGTTGAAAATAAATGGCAGAAAGGAAATTAATTCTAAACCACACTTAACTTGGCCAAACGGCTAAATTCACTCTACTTATCCTATGGTCTATATACCATGCTTCTATCCATGCAGCTAACCTATCCATGACTTAATTCTAATTTAAAAAGTGTTGATTTGCAACTTGGAGGAAAAAAAAAAACTAAAGAGGCTAATGGAGGGCTTAACACATGAAACAAGGCTTAGAAGTGGAAAGAGGGTTTTAAACCTTATTAAAACGTTGTTATAGCACAAAAATTCTTCGGAGTGGAATAATTTTAAAAGTGAGATGGTGGAGATGCGATGGAGAAAAATTTGCAAAGTGCGAAGTGTGACGAGACAAAAGTTGCGACATACAAAATGCGATGGGAAAGAACTGCGAAATGTGAAATGCGATAATTCAGATGACGTGGCAGTAGGATAGGTGGTAGAGCGCTTTAATCATATTGCAATCGGAAAAAAGGAGTGGTAAGTGTTAAAGGAAATAGACTAAACAATGTGAAGTGAGAAATGCAATGGGGATAAACATTGCGATTTACGATGGGTAACGTTGCAGTGGGACCAGTGGCAGAGCGCGATCGCAATATCACAATCGGTAGATATGAGCGGTAATTCTTAAAAGAAAAATGAAAACAATATGAAGTGCAAAGTGCGAAATGAAACAAGATAAAATATGCGAAGTGTGAAATGTGATAAGTCAGATGACGTGGCAGTGGGACCGGCGGCGAAGCGTGATCGCATATCACAATCGACAGATAGGAGCAGTAAGTCTTAAAAGAAAAGGGAAAAATTTGCAATGAGCTGCTTTGCGATGTGGTAAAATTTGCGATGTGCAAAGTGTGATATAACAATAGCAATATCGCAAAGTTAGAGAGATAGCGGAAGTGTTGTTCGAGAAAAGTTGAGAAGTGCAAAGTGCGATATCGCAATCACAATATCGCAAAGTTGGATGGATAGTGGTAATTCTTAAAAGAAAATGGGAAAAGGCGCGAAGTGTGATATGCGATATTGCAATATCACAATCAGTAGATGGGAGCGGTAAGTGTTAAAGGAAGAAACTAAACACTGTGATTTGTGATTTGTGATGTACGGTAGCGGGAATTTCGAGGAGGAAAGGTAGAGATCAAAATTTGATGTTTTTTCAAGCGTTTTTGCATTAAAATGAGTAAGGCAATCGTAACCAATAGACACAAAGGAATAAGGCAGGTTGAAGGGTTTAAGTGCTTTTAGGGAAAAAAGGTGGGTGCAGCAGTTAGAATAAGTGGAGAAAAAGAGGGAATGGAGGGAATAACAGCGATGCTCAGGCTGTGAGTATAGAGATGTAAAATGAAGCGGGGAAGCACCATGAAGTTGCTCTGGGGCTTTATCACTAATTCCTGCAAACAACTCTGCTGGGCTATGCACGAAAAATAGGCAAATGCGTGAAAATGCAATACAAAAAGGAAGGTTGAAAATGGTAATGCAACTCTACTTTTAATCTCAGAAATAGTGAGCAGAACTCAGTTTTTGGTTATGTGGGAAGTTTCACCCTCCTCGAGCCCTATTGACAGAGATGAGAAGGGGGTCTTGATCCACAACTTTTTGGTTTTCCTCTATTCTATTACTCTCACAAGCAAATAAAAAACTACAGCATCACCTGAAATCAAAACTAAACATCAATGAAACTATCAAAATAAAAACTAATTGAATGACAGAAAGCACAGAAAAAATACAGTAGAGAGGTTGAGGCACATGGAGTGGGCCCTAACCCACGAGCCTAGCTCTCTGAAACTTAAATCAGTAAAGTGAAATCAATCTTCTCATTTCATAAAAGAATAACGTCATACATTTCTGAAAGTTTGATCATTGAGTAAAATAATAAAAATATCAATAGCTTGCAACAAAGTTCCAACTAGAATCGACCAGAATCCCTTCCTAGCCCTATCTCTACTCTATTTATTCTACAGGGAAGCTACCAATAGCTCCCTAGAAAATAGTGATTGAGTCCACTTCACTCTGAGTAAATGAATATCGAGTGCACTCCTCTTTGAGTTGCTTGGTTACCTCTAGAACTCAAATTACTGGAGAGAATATTTGCAGTGATTGAGTCTACGTGACTCAAATTAAACAAAGATTGAGTTCACTCCTCCAATTATTTATGATAAAATCCTTATAAAAATGCTTAATAACTCATGATTTTTTGCACTCAACCTCATATTAGGAACTCTGAGTATGTTAGCCTTAATCACCACCTATAGTAGCATCATAAAACCAAATAATAATAAAAATGCAAGAAAAAGAGATCTAAGAAGGCAAAAATGTGACCATTAACCCCTCCAAACATGTCTAATGATGGGGCTCATCAATAATTCCAACATCAGTCAAAATTACCTTGCGATTCATAGCCCTCAATCATGTTGACCATCCTTGATTCAATTCTAAATTACTCCAATTTTTTTCTTTTAAACTTGCCATTAGTTTCGTGTCATAGGCCCTCCTGTGATGGATCACTTCCTATCGACTTTAGCTCATTATCTAGGAATTGGATTTAGAAACCTCATTTATTACCTTTAAACTGGCATGCCTCAATGGCAGTTCTCTCGCCTTCAACAACAGGTTCTCATCATTTACCTTCGATTGAATTATTCTATGAGTGTTCTACTTCAAGACATTTAATCACACTTCATATATTGTACTAGGGTACCTTGAGAACCATTATCATTATTGGTGGTTTCTCTCACACCTGTTAACAGTTCACATCATTGACTAGTAATCGGCTAGTTTCTACCATGTTCGACTTCGAGACATTCACTCGCATGGTTAGATTCATAGTATGGATCAATAGAGATGAATACCAAGACCCTGTATCTAGTTTCATCCATCGAAGTTGCATGGAGGTTCAATATATTCATGATTGTAAAGATAGATCCATATTTAATGGTCGCGTCCATATTGTGTCTATTGTTAACATAGATCTTTGTATATTTCCATACTGATCCTTTGAGATACTTTTACTCTGAGTATGGGAATTCCTACCTCAATGATGATTATATGAATATATTGTATTGTAACCCTTGATTGTTTGTTTCAGGTCTCTAATCCAAACTTTGCCATGATAAATTGCTTTGGTCCTCAAACATATTTTCTAACTTTGAACTTTAGGGGGGGATCAATAGAGGTTCCAAGCATTCCCCTACAATGTTAGAAGCAAAAAAATACCAAAGACAACAAGGATCATGGATTACATTGCTCAAAAACCTATTTCTAAGAACTTGTGTAGTTTCCCTAGCCATTTATTGCGCAAGCGCAGTTTTGACCATTGTGGCATGTGCAATCATGCGCTCTTTCTTCCACTAAAAACTAAAAAAATATATTAACAAAGGTAAAAATAAAAAATGATTTCAAGAATCTGTGTTGAAGGAATATTTCCCAACTGAAGGCCTTGAGCCCCTACATACTTGGGCCTCATCCTTTTTTTCATGGAGCAAACTCCCTGTCTTTGTGGAACCCTAATCCCTCTCTTTATGGATCTCATCCCTTGAGAAGAAGATCTCAAACCTCCTCATATTGTCCTATAAAGTCAACAGAGACTAGAGAGTAAGGTGGGACTTTTAAATGTAAACTTATGTTGTCAGATTAGGGCTGGAAACTTCACACCTAAGGGGTGGATTGGATACCATTTGGAGGAGGCTTACATAATCAAGGTTGAGGTTGTATTTCTTCGTCTTATTCATGATTAATACATGCAGTTTTTTCTTTCTTATTTCCACATGTTATGATGATTTTTGCAAAATGTTTTGATCTTTTACATAGTTTATAACTAAATACTATATTCATGTTATGATACATGTTATGTTGCAATTTCCATTCACTTTGTGTTTAACTCATTATCTACATTATGCTTTCATTCCTTGTTTTTTTTTTCTATGCAGATCTTCTCTTGAAGAAGAGAGGAAGGGCTTTTGAAGGCATCAAAGGGACATCCACAAGAATTTCGTATAGAGGTAAGAGACTCTTTCATATTTCATATATCATGTTTCGTTTATAGATTAAGGAAAGGTAGCAACTACTTGTTTGTTTGTTTCTATATTTTTCCTTGAATCTAGGGAGATCTCTCCTGTCTGCAAGAGTGATTTGTCTGCCATAACAAAACCTGGAAACCAAACTAGAACCAAAATTTGAAGAAAATCTTGGCGTTATTTCTGGCATTATTCTCGGCTCTATTTCTAGAACTTTTTCTGGTGTTATTCCCAACATTATTTCTCGCATTATACCTGGCACTATTTACGACATCATTTCCGGCGTAATTGTTGGCGCCACTTCCATCAGGATTTCGGGTGTTATTCCTAGCGTTATTTCTAAAAATATTTACAACGTGATTTCCAGAGCAACTCTCAGTTCCACTTCTAGCTGGATTTAAGGCATTATTCCTGGCATTATTCTAGGACATATCGATTGGACCTGGAAATATCCTTTTGGTTCCACTTGGATCATATTCCAATAAATCACGTGATAAGTACTATGAATATACTTTTTAAGAAAAGAAACATGAAATGTATAATGAATATGCATGGATACAAGAAATTCAAGCCTATATGCAACAAAACCGATATTCTCAAGGATCTCAAATGGTCCACAGGTATGTATTTCCAGTTTGGAACAACTACCTCATTTCATTGAGCTCTTATGTGATTTAAATTTTAGCAAGACGTGATCCCCAATTTTTATTCTTTGTGAATTTTATGCTTATCCACATAACTTTTCTACTTGTCCTGGGAAGTTTTCAAATTCTCCCTGATTTTTTCAACCTATTCTTCCATATCTCTAAGTAATTTTGGACCAACTATGAATTTTTTTATCATATTGCTCCAAATCATAGGAGTATATCACCTTCCACCATATAATGCTTCAAACATACTCTTCTTTAACGATGTTTGATATCTAGTAATGTATTCAAACTCTACCAAATGTAGGTATTCCTCCCATCTGAATGGTTTATCCATCACGTAGATTCGTAACATATCATGAATTACTTTATTAACCCGCTCATTCTTCCCATCAAAATTCGGTTGATACGCAGTACTAAAATTCAAATTAGTACCTAACCCCTTAAATAGTCCCATCCAAAAATTAGATGTGAACTTCGGATCTCGGTCGGAAATAATTTCCCTAGGAAAACCATGTAGCATGGAAACTTCTCTCATATAAATGTCATCTATTTTAGTTGCTTTATACATCAATTTCAGTGGAATTAAACGAGCATCTTTGGTGATTTTATCAACTACCACCATTATTACATCATGCCCCTTTATTGTCTTGGGAAAATTGATAATAAAAGCAATCAACACCACATCCAACTTCCACTCATGAATGGGTATGGGTTATAGAAATCCTATTGGGTTCTTATGCTCAGCCTTAACTCTCTGAAACTCTAAACACTCTGCCATGTAATTTTCCACATCCTTCTTTAATCCATGCCAAAAATACTACTTTTAATTGCTATAATGGTTTTATGATAACTTAGGTGTCTTGCATAAGACACCCTGTGCATCTCCTTTGGAATCAACTCTTTCAATTCCTATACATATATCACATACATACATCCTTTATAAAGAAGTATTCCATCTTCCTCGAGCTCATAATACAAGTTTTTTGATTGCTTGACCTCTTGTTGAAAACTATTCTTGATGGCCAAACATTGTTGATCTAAATTCCCAACTTCCATAAAATTGGTTACTATATTGAACCTTACACACACTTATTGTTGAATCATGCATTATATGCACTCTTCGGTTGATATCATATGCCACCTTATTCTCCTTTCCCTTAATATGTTTAATATTAAAGTCATATTTAGCTAATAACTCCAGCCATATGATTTATCGAGCATTTAGATTCAGTTGTTTAAACAAATAATTCAATCCATAGTGATTAGTCGGCAATTAAAATCTTTGAAACATGAGATAATATCTCAACATATTAAGAGCATGAAGTATACTTGTCAATTCCAAGTCATGTGTAGCATAATTATTTTCATGTTACTTCAAATTTTTTTACTCATAACACACCACGTGCATGTTTTGCATAAGAAACCTCCTATACCTTCCCTACATGCATTAGTGCATACAAGGGAATCCTCTTTTCGGTCTGCAATCTTCAATGCTAGAGCACTTATCAACAAATCCTTCAACTGTTGGAAGGCTTTATGACACTTGGAAGGCCATTCAAACTTGGCATCCTTCTTTTAATGCAATGAAGTGATGGGGTGATCAATCCTGGCCCCAATGAACCTCATGTAATAGACATCTAGGCCCATAAAACACATTACTTCTTTCACATTCTTCGATGTTGGCCATTCCCTTATGGCCTTAATATTTCTAGGTCCAAGATTAACCCATCAATGATATGGTCGAAATAATGGATTCCCCCTCAATAAGAAGAACATTTACTGATCTTAGTATATATATGGTGTTCCCTAAGCACCTGTAAAATCAACCTCAGATGTTGCTAGTTCTCCTCTTTCGATTTATAATATATCAAGGTATAATTTTTAAAAAAAATAAAAAACTTGTCCAAATATTCCCTAAAAACACCATTCATAAAGCACATAAAAACACTTGGTGCATTGGATAATCAAAAAGGCACCACCATGAGCTCATAATGTCCATAACAAGTTTGGGAATTTGTTTTAATAATATCTTCCTCTTTAATTCGTAGCTGGTGATATCTTGACCTCAAATAAATCTTGGAAAATACCTTATCTCTTTGAAGCTATTCGAACAGATCATCTATCCTTGAAAATGGATATTTATTCTTAATAGTTACCTTGTTTAATTGTTGAAATTCTACACACAACCGCAATGTTCCATCCTTCTTAAAAAAAATTACTAGAGCATGCCATGGTGATACACTAGGACGTATGTACCCCTTTATTAATAACTCCACCAACTGCATTCGCAATTCCTTGAGATCTGGAGTACTCATTATTTAAGGTGCTTTAGATACTGGAGCAACTCAACGTACCAAATAAATGGATAAATCCATATCCCTCATTACATGTAATCCTAGAATCTCAAAAAATGCATCAGCATACTCCTTCAATATAATATGATCCTCACATTAGTTTGTTGATCCCTATTGGGTTCCTCCAAATGAGTTTCCAATATCTCACATTATTTCCTTTTTTTTTTCCTTAATTACATAGTTGATACATCTTTGCTATATATCGCCCTAGGGGCCCCCTAGAACTTCCTCTATTGTGCCTCATCACCAATGCAAGTAAAATATTTACTATAACAATACAAAATCACATGGTGATTCTCCATCCAATTCATACTGGTCAAACAATCATAAGATCCCAATGAAATTATATTTAATTCAGCCTTATTACTGATTCCATTTATATCAATTCGGAATTCTTTCACCAATTCTATAATTTTTCTCTTTTCTCTTGTAGCTAATTGAACCAACCATTCTTTGTGGTGCTTGGTTTTCTTCCAGTTAAATTTTTCTACCAATTTCGGATCAATATTGTTGAGAAACCAATAGGCTAGCAAATTGGGGATGATTTCTCTAACTTGATCATTTATTGTGAATGTTTGTTGGCTTCTTATTTATTTTATTATGTCCTCTCCACCAAACAATTACCAAAACATAAAAACAGGAAGATCATGAGAAACAAAGAACATAAATATGTAGGCTCTAAGCCAAGGCAAAACCCCACAAGGGGGGAAACCAAAACAAATCCTCTTCTTATAGAATCAATTCAAAGTGAGAAATAGAAGACTTGAAAACCAAGACCAAGACTCCATACAAGCCCTAATTCATCCCTCCTACAATCCTTATTTAACAAGTCAAATCCAACAAAGTCAATGTTGGTCAGTGCATTTAAAATTTGTTAACTCTGAATTTTTCAGCCCTGTAGTAACCCTAAAATTTCCATCCTTGCAACATATCAGAAATCTTGCACATGTGGAAGAATTAGGGAAGAAACCACAAGATTCTCTCTCCTTTGACCTTCACTCTCTCTCCTTTCACTTTCGTTGTTCTTCCTTATACTTTCATTGGTTTTTCTCCTCTCTCTTGCATATAAATAGAAGTTATGATGTGATGATCAAATGAGATTGAGTTGCACTATATTTATAGTTGTTCCATGAGGTCGAATAGGTGCCTTTCTGGGTCGACTTGACCAGGAGGGCTGACTTGGTCTTGTGGTGACAAATTTTAAGTTTTTGACTCAACAAAATTGATTTTTATTTTCTTACAATTTCCAAATGGGACTTTGACTCATGACAAATTTTATTTTGACTCAATAAGCCATAGAAGCATGAAAATCATGCTTGACTAATGAAATAATAACAATAATAATAATTTAGTTTTCTTCTTTTTGTTTTTACAAGAAATACATATAAATACAAGTACAATGATAATTATGAAGACTAAACCTAGTTACATTTTTCAACACCCTCTCTTAACTAGGGAGGTATTCATAATGACTCAACAAGATACTAGGATACTCTAAAATTGAAATATTATCATAAGAAGAGTTTGGATTGAAAGCATCATCAAAACTAGCATTTTCAATTACAAAATAGCAAGGCCTTGATTGAAAAGATCTAATTCTCCACTAGATTAGAGCACAATGTTAGGAGGAACACATTTGGACACCAACACCACATATCAAGGAAAATACCCCATCTGGTTGTTCACCAGGTATGTCCCTATATGACTATTCTTATTTTTTATATCACCCCATCGTCAAAGAATATTTCCCCTCAAGACTACTCTTATCTTGGATTCCCAATACTCAAAGATTATCAGTCTCAGAAATACTCCTATCTTGGATACCATTCCTCAAGGAGTATCAAATTCATATGCTTATCCAATTGTTAGTCTTGGCCATAGTGCATGACACATGGAGAATATAGTGTTCACCATCACTCCCTCTCAACCAGGGAGACATAACCACAAGCCTCAACTTGTCTCATTTCTCAACTACTTGTTCTTCCATGGAGATCCAGTTGTGGTTGTTGGGCTCCTATCTTACATCACATCATAATGAGCATAGACCTTCTTGGATATTTTCCCATCTTCACATATCTCTAACATGTCATCAAGTAGTTCGCCAAACATCTTATGGATCCAAACTCTTTCAAATTTGATCACATAAGTCTTCACAAACTATTTATTTTATTATGTTCTCTCCATCAAACAATTACCAAAAAACAAAACATAAAGATCACAAGAGACAAAGAAAACAAAGATGCAGGCTCCAAGGCAGGGAAAAACCCCACAAGGGGGGGAGCCCAAACAACTCCTCTTCTTATATAATCATATCATAGTGAGAAATCCAAGACCCGATAACGAATACCAAGACTCCATACAAGCCCCAAGTCAGCCTTCCTACAATCCTTTTTTAACCAAGTCAAACCCAACAAAGTCAAAGTTGGTCAACGCCTTCAAAATTTGTTCAAACTCTGAATTTTTTGGCCTTACAGTAACCCTAAAATTTTCGGCTATGTAACAAATCATGTGGTACAATTTAGGGAAGAAATCACACATTTCTCTTTCCTTTGATCTTTGCTATCTCTCCTTTGACTTTCGCTCTTCTTCCTTATACTTTCGTTGTTTTTTCTTCTCTCTCTTGCACAGAAATCAAAGTTATGATGTGATGATCAAATGAAGTCAAGTTGCATTGTATTTATAGTTGTTCCAAGAGGTCGAATAGGTGCCTTTCTGGGTCAACTTGACTAGGAGGGTCGGCGTGGTCTTGTAGTGACAAATTTTGACTTTTTATCTCAACAAAAATTATTTTTCTTTTTCTTACAAATATTCTAAATGGGACTTTGACTCGTAACAAATTTTGTTTTGACTCAATAAACCATAGAAGCATGAAGAACATGCTTGAATAATGAAATAATAATAATAATAATAATAATATTTTATTTTATTTTATTTTATTTACAAGAAATATATATTGATACAAGTACAATGATAATTATGAAGATCGAACCTAATTAGATTTTTCAACAAATATAAATCTGGCTATCTCTTGAGTCAATTAAAATAGTGATGGGTTGATTATGTAATTTACCTTTGATTTCAATCATGCGTGCATGCTACTCAACTTGCTTGTTATCCAACGCAACATAGATCTTAAGCGTGCTTCTACCCACATACCTCATTGTGTCAGTTGTTTATATGTTGTGCATAATCTTCTGGCTCCCAACCTTATGAGGAAAATTCTTAAATTTGTGATCTCCCTCTCACCCCCAACATTTGATAGGTTGAAACAGGGGTTCCTTGTGTAAGAAGTCATTACCCCTAGGTTCAGTGAATGCTAGAGATGGTTTTTGTTTAAGTTGTAACCCACTCTTGATGGGTGAGGGTTTAAACCTTGTCTGCCTATGCTCCATAAAAACCCTGTTCTTTTTGTCCCGTGCCTTACGTACGATTGATTTATTATTACTCTACTAGTATAACTAGTCAACCTTTCTCGTGGCTCCATCCAGGGTTTTTGGCTTGTCAAAATTAATTTTGTCTCCATAAAATGAAGGCAGCCCATTAACATACCTCTAGTTCTTGACTTTCACATCCTTAATAAAGCCCACATATCTCACCAACTTCGTGAACTTCCAACCATATTCCTCCACAGTCAAGTTTCTCAATTTATTTTGAAAACACATGCATCTTCTTTTCATAATAGCAATTAGATAAATATTTTATTTGGAAATACTCCTTAAATTTCCTCCATGTCAACCTCCTCTCGTCCAAATGCTTCAATCCTTTAATTTTTCCCACCTTAGGTTAGACTTTCCTTTCAAGTGGGAAATAGTGATTCAGGCTTCCAAATTGGAAGAGTAATTAAACAAGTACAAATACTTTTGCATCTCCAACAGCGAAGCCTTAGCCTCTTCACCCTTTTTATGTTCTATGTTGAATGTGGGAGGTTTAATCTTTTGCAACTCTCCTCGTAGGTTGTCTTTGTCAGACTTCCTCTTCCTAGATCTCACTAGTGACATACTAGGGTTGCTACCTAACTCTAGGGTCGTGTAATCCCTCTTATGCGACCTTCCTTCTACATAAAAATGTTACTGATCAACACTCTTAACCTGCCTTGAGCTCCCGGAACCTCTTACACCAGACTTGGTCTCATGTTCCTAAACATGTCTAGACTCATATTGTTGGTCCAAATCTCATTGAATTATGTTCAAAATTTGTAGAATTTGGGTGTTGAGTTGTTGCTTGTCTTTCACCATTTTATCATTATCAGCTTTAAAAATGATAAGCTCCATATTGAGGCTTCTCATTCTCTTTTCCAGGTCTCTATCTTCCTACCTTCTATTCCCATGGTCATTTGATTCAATTCCCACATTCCCCACACTGTTATCCACTTCCCTGACCTCTTATTCCAAATTGTTAGAGCCTGGCATGTCCACGGCCCTTTCAATTCTTATGATGTTTCTTATTTTCCGACCCTGTGAGCTTCCTAAGAAAAATTCTCTGAAATTCTCACTCAAACCATACTTTTGCATCCACTAGCATGTTCTTCTTTCCAATATCTTTCCATAAATTTCTCACGTGAGAGATTCTGACACTTGGGTAGGAAGTTATGTTCTTTGGAAGTTTCAACTAAAAACCCATTTCAACCCTTGTATCTTTCTCCTTGATTTTCAAAAATTTTCTACCTCTAAATATGGTTTCTGAACAGCTAGTTGTGTTCTTATCAAAATTACCTTTATTTTGACTATTTACAAACTAAATTTTGACTATCAAGAAAAAAGATATGGCCATGTAATTTCTAGGCTCTCTTTCCCAATTTTCAACTATTCTAGTATTAAATTCTCAAATTAACCCCCAAATTAAGTTAAGCTAAGGCGACTACATGCAATTAGAATGCAAAACCTTACTCTTGCAAAAACACTTTGGCATCTCAAATTTTGACATCAAATTTGTTATTACGATATCAACTCTAAGTATTATTCTTTCTCCTCTCAGTTCTCTCATATCCTACTCTGTATTTTTCCTCTTCAATCTTATATTATTTTGTTGTCATGTTACCACTTTGTTCTCATTGGGTGGCACTAGTGATCCCTAAAATATGGAAAAAATGCATTGGTGGGTCCCATGCCCATCACATGGGCCCTTCCACATAGAAATTGTAGCGCGGCCTTAACCCGTGTTGGGCCCACTTCCTCTCGACCTTACTCGTCACCAAACACCAACACCAAAACTTTCCATATCGATAGCTTTTCGTTCAACCACGTGACGTCTTAGATTAAGGTCATGTAGACGGGCCAGTTTCCAGGTCATTTTGCATGGTTGGCCACCTCAATTCATGTACATTATGTCTTGGCCACATCACCTGCTAACACCTTTGGAAAATGAGTGTCATGACCACGAGAGGAGCCCTCCATGCACTCCCGGTAGAAAAAGAAATAATAAATAATATATATAAATTACCTCATTTGCATGGTTGGCCACCTCAACCAATTCAGGTACGTTATTATCTTGGCCACGTTACCTCTTCCTAACGCCTTTGGAAAATGAGTGTCATGACCCTGGAGGAGCCCTCCACGCACTCCCGGTAGGAAAATTAATAAAATAATATATATAAATTACCCTCAACAGATCAACGGTAATTATGCAGTGAGGTACATCCAATGACGGGGGTTGACTACGGGTGTCCCACTGTGACGTCAGGAAAGGGTGAGCTCTGCACTCTGAATTCCCCATAAGGTTCTGGCTCTCGATCCAACCGCGAGTTGATCTAAACGGTGGGGTCCCTCATTACGTAAGCAAACAAGGGGGAGAGGAGTCTCCCTCCTTGGAACCTTGGTCCCACCTTGTGGCAAGTTTTTTCGTCATATAACGTGGAAACGAGCTTGTCATTTAACGTTCCTCCAAATTTCCTTTATCAACACGCATTGTTTCGTCTCCTCCACTTCCACTTTGTGGCTCGTCACCCTGGCCTCGTGGCTCGATACCTCGGCGTAATCCCACACTACCTTTGTGGCTTGTGTCCCATGACAGGTTCCACTCCCTGGAACCTTCCGACAAAGATTCGGGCGGTGATGTAATGGAACATCCCCACCTTCCTTGGCGCAGTTTTCGTCTTTTGTCGTGTCTTTCCATATTTGGGCACCTTACTGTGGAACAGCACTGCAAATTCCCTCGGCGAGAATTCAAGGGTTTCGCCCTGGAACTTTTCCCCATTTCAATATTCATTTTTTTTATGTTATATATTGGAGTTGTCTACGGAGGTGGAGAAATTGGCGGATGGTAAGAGGTGGTCGGAATCAGGAAAAAAAAATATATATATATATATATATATATATATATATATATATATATATAATTGTAATAGCAGTGTTTGAATCATGTTTTTGATGGTGGAAATGAATTTAGCAACATCAAGAACCTTTAAGGCACTCAAAATCTTGAAATTTGATTGCTATAACATGGATTTACAAAAATCTTTGCCAAATTTTATTAAAATCTTGCCGAAATTTCCATGCATTCCAGGACAAAAAAACAAGCGACTACAGCATATATATATAATCCCTCGGTGCACAAATATAATGTCTTGCACACAAATTTAACCCTTTGAGGCAAAACTTAGCAATTATTTCTATAACTTTTTCTTCTCTTGCACTAATTTCACCTTTCCTAGCCACTTTTGGGACCTATGCCCTTTTTCTAAGATGAAATTTTAATCAGTCCCACCACTATGTTTTTCGCCAAACAGTGGGTGGGAAACCTACAATTTCTCAATCTAACTTGAATCTGACCCAATTAGACCCAATGTTGAACGCTAGGATTTGATGCCACCTTGTAACATCCCCATCCCCTTGTTGGCAAATGCTACTACAACCACACTGCTTAAAAACATAAAAGTTTACTGCGAAAGTGAGAAACCTTAACCCTACCGTGGTCGATCCTATACCACGCAGTTCCTGATTAGCATAAATGTAATGCTAAAATGTCATTAATGTAATATTTAACACAAATTACAAATACATATATGGACATCGAAATAACAGAGAAACATGAACACTTATCTTTTAAAGAAATTCCAACTGGTTGTGGGCTCTCCACGTTCCAACCAGACATAGATCATGTGGTTCATAAATATCAATCATGTGTCACCCCCAAGTCAGGGTTGCAACTCCAAATGCAATGGTATAAACCAAATAATCATCCACAAATCATCATTAGCTAAGGTACCAACCCCGTAGCCACTACTCCAACCATAGGCTCGTGCTTCCCCTTAAACCTCCACCCAAGTGGCACACCCCTTCTTTGTATCTCATGTTGAAAAGTGTAACTAGGATTAGTATTCATATTGACTATGTAATTATGTATTTATGTAAAGAAGAAGACAAAGATAATAAAATGTATTCATATTGACTATGTAATTATGTAATTATGTAATTATGTAAAGGAGAAGAAAAATATAATAAAATGTATATTTGTTGTACTTGTCTCATGGGTTTCATGAGCAAGATTTTATTATAGATTAAATAGACTTCTTCTTGATGTCTATTAGGTTTTTGTCTTCTAGGAATAAATATAATTAGGTATCTTATATATGAAGGGTCTAGTCTAAATGCTCCAAGATCTTATCCAAGAAACTGTGGAAGAATGGCTCTATCAGCCCTCACTCAATCGCTAGAAGATAAAATTAAATGATGTATTAAAAGTTGACCTCATAACAGTCATGTCAGTGCCCAAATAGTCACTGGTTCACCAAGTCAGGTTGGAAAATATACAGGAGCAAACCACTATATATACCCCTGTAGCCTTCACAGAAAACACAGAATTTTGGATCATCTCTGCATCTGAAGTGCGGCTATCTTTAAGTGCAGTGCGAAGTGCAGGAAATGCAGTGCGAAGTGTAGAAGGTGTAGTGCGAAGTGCAGAAAGCTTCAGTGCAGAATTTTTATATGTTTCAAGTCATCTCTGCATCTAAAGTGCGAGCTATTTCTGTGCGGATTGTAAGGGCAATTTTAGTGTGGATTAAAGGACAAGTATAGTGTGGATTTCAGTGTTGATATGTAAAGGGTAAAGAACGGGTCTAGATATGTATATCAGTATACTATAAGGTGCAGCAGCATACAATTGAATTGCAGATGTTTGAAGAGTGTCAGAACTGGTCTACATACATATATCCAAGTGTCATAAAGTGTTGCAACATCCTAAAGTAGAATCACCTTGAAGCAGCAGTGTTAAAGTGTGGATCCACCAAGTGCATGAGTAGGGTTGAAGTATCCTGAAGCAAGCTACAACGTGACAAGGAAGTGCAAGAGTAGGGTTGAAGTATCTGATTTGTCCAAAGATAGTTTGCATACCATCCTAAAGTGAATCTTCTGATAAAGGGTGACATTGAGATAGTGGCTGGAAGAAGTAAGGACAACGTCTTATATTCATAAATAGGTCAAGGGTCTAATTATGGGTCATGGTACTTGTCATCTGAAATCAATAAGAAGAATTTCTCGTGGGTTTTCCTCTCCAAGAGGGAGAGGTTTTGCCCTAGTTCCAGGAGCCTAACTCTTATGTCTCGTGTTTTTTGATAATTGACTTGATGAAAGATTTAATAATCTAACGAAGGAAAGACATAAGTAACTCAAGTAATCTCACAAGTAATTATTAAGAAGAGAATTTTGTATTAATCACTAGCCCTCCAAATTCTCAACATGTTATCAAAACTAAGGTGTTGAACTCAAGGGCAAAGAGACACTCTAGGAAGAAAAAATCAAATTTTGGGTGAAAAGTCAAATCAGTTTGTAAGGAAGACTCTCAAGCTATTTTCAAGAAAGATCTACATCTCATTCAAAGGATCAACTTTTCAATATAATAATCTTTTCCATCAAATATTTTCATTCAAGACATTAATTGAAGAGGACAACATATTTTGAAGATATCCTTTGCCATCAAAAATTCAAGAACACCTAGATTGAATTTTTCTATCTTAGAAGAAGCTCCTAAATCCTTCATCATCATCAAGGAAGCTGCAAGCCACTCTACTCAAGTAAGCACCTATGACCTTACTTAAATCTGTCAAGATGACTTATTGTAAAGAAATCAACAAGTTGGTTGGGTCACCAAATTTTAACGCATGGAAGAAGAGGACAAATTTGAATTTAATTGAAGACGAAGTTATGGACTACATCGATGGATCGACAATTCAACCGCCAAAAGAAGATGCTCCAGCTCATACCAAATACATGAAGGGAGAAATCTGAGCCCAGAGGATTCTCATAGAATCCATTAAGGACTCACTCATTCCATATGTATCAAAACTAAAGTTTTCTAAAAGAAATATATGAGAAACTGGTGGAGCTATTCTCTGTGAGTACTGCAGGAGAAGCAATCTCTCTGAGACAATAACTATATAAAATTAAATTGTCAAGGGAAGAAGGAATCACTCCATACTTTATGAGGATTTCTGAAATAAGAGATCAATTGTAGGAACTAGGAGAAGTAATGTCTGACACTGAGATGACTACAGTGGTGTTGAATGCTCTACCAGAGGAATTGGGAAACTTCACTTCAAGTTTATACGGGAAGAAAGAAGCCACTCCATTCCATGATTTATGGTCTCTATGTAAAATAGAGATAAACAAGACTAAAAGCCAAAGCTGATATAGGACCAAGTGAAGGGAATCAAGCCTTTGCAGCCACATACAGGAAGAAAGGAAGATTCGGAAAATTTGGCACTCATAATAAAAGAAGAAATATGGACAAGGTATGATGCTTTTGATGTAATAAACTTGGGCATTATAAAAGAGATTTTCCTAAATCTGACAAGGACAAGAGGAAAAGGGAAGAAGCCCATATCTTCAATATGAGAGAAGAACCCGATGCAAAGAAATCTAAGAAAGAAGAAGCAAGGGATCTCTACTATGATTGAGATCATCTTCTCCTGTAATTGATCTATGTTGGTTGTAAAATAGTACGATAGGAATCAATCTATATTATAGAATCATGATAAAAAGCATGTTAGAAAGCTCTTAGTGAATCAGCTCCAGGAAAACCTCTCTGATGACATCACTAATGGAAAGTAGTCATCAAGATCAAGGGTCATCATGGAAATAGAATTATGGGATGTGATGATATATTGATGGAGCAAACCAAGGGAATTAAGTTCTTCATTCTAGATAAATTGCTACAGGATTACTAAAGGGAAAAAGGTATGAGGTATGTATATATTTATATGCTGACACGGGATGCTGTGAAGTCATGTCATATGGTTGCAAGTAATAGACTTCCATATTTATAAGTATGATCTATCAAGAAGGATCTCTCGATGCACTAACAAATGAAATCAACATAATATGTCCTCATTGAATATGAGGTGGTTGTATATGAACGAGAAACTGGAAAATTTTCAAGTTCCTAGGAATGAAGAATGTGCAGAAAGGAAGAGATCATGAAATGAAACCTTGTCAAGAGGCAGTTATCATCCGGAAGCCAAGAAGATGTGACTAGGAGATCTCCTGGGAGGATATGTAGAGTCTGACAGAAGTCTGGTAAATAAGAAGACCCTTGAAAAAACATATCATTAGGAGATGTGTCAATCTGAATAGGGGATTCCAATTCCTACGAGAAGATGTCAAGGTGAAAGATCATCACTGAGGTAACTTTTGTTTTAAAATTTCATATGTATATGTTTATCTAGATGAGTTTGCGCAGGGCTGCTAATCATGAGAAATGGTGTATGGTCCTTGGAGATGATTTGAATAAAAGAAGCATGGCATAACGGTGGACCAGATGAGAAATACTGGTGAATCACTTTCTGATATTGGACATGACTCGTGACTGAAAGTGATGGATGATATGTACCCTATGAAGCCAAAAGTTGAAGATTCCTCAGTATCGAAATCCATGACATCGAGGGGATGAATTCTTCATGAGTAGATGGATTTTTGTTGCAGGACCCTGGTTGAGAGGGACCCTGGTGGTAAGTTTCTAACTTGGAAGAAACTTGAAGTATGGCCTTCCTGTGTTGAGAGGGAGTGACATATGTGATTCTTTAATACATGTGTCATACACTAGACTGGGACTAACAGTCGTAAGTCTTAGTGAAGGCCATGTCGAGAGAATGGATATACACATCATTCTGGTCTTCACCTGGAAGACAGAATGGAGGATTGGGTAATCATCTGGCATTCGATACTCTTTGAGAATGAGATAGGGAATTCAAGAAAAAAATAGTCGAGAACTGATATTCTTTGAGGGTTGTCTACCCAAGAGAAGAATAGTCCAAGAAGGTCATACTTTGGGAACACCTGGGTGGAGTATGTACCTTAGAGAGACAATGACTATGGTTTCAATAAGTCATGTAGCCATCATTGTAGCCCGTTGTCTTGTTGAGAGATGGGGTTGTTAGTCAAGGCCTTGCACTAGGACAATGTTGGTTGATATGATGATATACAGATGCGATTACCAATCTGATTCTTCTTATGATATTCTTTAGTTTGAAAGTGACCATGTACCTGTATGAATACCTCCCTAGTTAAGAGTGGGTGTTGAAAAGTGTAACTAGGATCGGTCTTCATATTGACTATGTAATTATGTATTTATGTAAAGAAGAAAACAAAGATAATAAAATGTATATTTGTTGTACTTGTTTCATAGGTTTCATGAGAAATATTTTATTATAGATTAAATAGACTTCTTCTTGATATTTATTAAGTTTTTATATTCTAGGAATAAATATAATTAGGTGTCTTATATATGAAGGATATAGTCTAAATGCTCCAAGATCTTGTCCAAGAAACTATGGAAGAATGGCTCTATCAACCCTCACTCAAATGCTGGAAGATAAAATTAAATTATGTATTAAAAGTCGGCCTCATAACAGTCATGTCAGCTCCCAAATAGTCACACCGATTCACCAAGTCAGGTCAAATTATATGCATGGGAAAACCACTATATATACCCCTGTAGCCTTCACAGAAAACATAAAATTTTGGATCATCTCTGCATCTGAAGTGCAGCTATCTTTAAGTGCAGTGCGAAGTGTAGGAAATGCAGTGTGAAGTGTAGTGCAAAGTGCAGGAAATGCAGTGCAAAGTGCAGAAAGCTTCAGTGCAGAATTTTTATATGTTTTAGGTCATCTCTACATCTAAAGTGCGGGCTATTTCTTTGTGGATTGTAAGGGAAATTTCAATGCAGATTAAAGGACAAGTATAGTGAGGATTTCAGTGATGATATGTAAAGGGTACAGAACTAGTCTATATATGTATATCCATATACCAGAAGGTGAAACAACATACAATTGAAGTGCAGATGTTTGAAGAGTGTGAGAACTGGGTCATGGTGCTTGTCATTTAAAATCAATAAGAAGAAGTTTTCGTGGATTTTCCTCTCCAAGAGGGAGAGGTTTTTCCCTAGCTCCAGGATCCTAAGTCTTGTGTCTCATGTCTTTGATAATTGACTTAATGAAAGATTTAATAAGCTAACAAAGGAAATACATAAGTAACTCAAGTAATCTCACAATTAATTATCAAGAAGAGAATTTTGTATTAATCACTAGCCCTCCAAATTCTCAACACTTCATAGTCCATCAATGATGCCCACCTTCATAAAAATATCCACCTTTAAATATGCATGCCCTTTCTCTACCATGTAGCACCCCCTAAGGCCACCTGAGCCACGGGTGTCCTTTCCACCAACACCTGTCACATCACCCCATTGTATTTTTCCACCATGGAGTTGTACGCCCTCCATACTCTTTTTCGTAGATTGGGATATGCAACCATATTATTTTGTCATTAAAATATATGTACAAAATTTTGCATCATATTTACAATCTTGGTCCTCCAGCCACATAGCAAAAACATCATATATACCTTCCAATATAGTCCCAAAATATATAGGCATAAACATGCATGCATGTGGGCCCGTAAAATAACTCTGGCATGCCATCCTAATATTCACATACATCCATCTCACCAGCATAAATATATTTATACATATATTTACATAATCATAGATGGGCAAGGGTATTACATTCACCCCCCCCCCCTTATTTATGCATTGTCCTAAGTGAATCATATATACATGTATATACATCATATCAGTAAAAAATACTAGGGTATTCCTCCCTCATTACTTCTTCCTACTCCCATGTAGCCTCATCGGGACTGAACCAGTTCCATTACACCTTTACCATGTTGATGCCTCATTTTTGGAGCACGTTTACCACCATGTATCGGTTGGACCTGGAAATATCCTTCTGGTTCCACTTGGATCATATGCCAATCAATCACATGATCAGTACTAGGAATATACTTTTTAAGCAAATACAACATCATGAATGTGCATGGATTCAAGCAATGCGAGTATATATGCAACAAAAATGATCTTATAAAGGATTTTAAATAGTCCACAGTAATGTGTTTCCAATTTGGCACAACTGCCCAGTTTCACAGATATTTTTTGTGCTTTAACTTTTAAGAACACATGATCACCATTTAAATTATCTATAAATAATATTCTTATTAACATAAATTTTCTCCTTGTCCTGGCAAGTTTTCAGATTTTGTCTTATTGTCACAACTTGATTTTCCATATCTCTGAGAAATTCTAAACCAACTATGACTTTGTGCAGTGGATTGCTCCAACTCACACAAGTATTTCACTTTTTGTCATATAATGCTTCAAACGGACTCATCTTTAACGATGCATGACATCTGTTATTGTATGCAAACTCTACCATATGCAGTTATTCCCCCCATCTGGATGGTCTATCCATCATGTACATTTGTAACGTTTCCTCAATTACTTGATTAACCACCCATACTTCCCATTAGACTCTCGTTGATATGAAATACAAAAATTCAAATTAATTCATAACCCCTTAAATAATCCCATCCAAAAATTAGATTTGAACTTTGGATCTCGGTCCAAAATTATTTCCATAGGCACGGCATGTAGCCTGGAAACTTCTCTCATATAAATATCAACTATGTTAGTTGCTTCATGCACCGATTTTATTAGAATGAAATGAGCATCTTTTTTGATTTTATCAACTACCACCATTATTGCATCATGCCCCTTTGTCGTCCTAGGAAAATTGGTAATAAAATCAATCTACACCACACCCCATTTTAGCTTAGGAAAAGGTATGGGTTGTAGCAAGCATGTTGGGTGCCTATGCTCATTCTTAACTCGCTGGCACTCTAAAACCCATATTATGCAACTTTCCATATTCTTCTTTAATCCAATCCGGAATATATATATATATATATATATATATATATATATACCATTGTAATGGTTTTATGATAACCTGGGTGTCTTGCATAAGGCACCCTATGTATCTCCTTCAGAAAACAACTATTTCACTTCTTGTACATCTATCATTGTAATGGTTTTATGATAACATGGGTGTCTTGCATAAGGCACCCTATGTATCTCCTTCAAAAAACAACTATTTCACTTCTTGTACATCTGGCGCATACATACAGCCTTTATAAATAATTATCACATCTCCTTTGAGCTCATAATCTAGGTATTTTGACTGCTTTACCGCCTCAGGTTGCAAAATATTATTGACGGATAAATATTGTTGATATGAATTTCAAGCTTCCATAACTATGTTTACTATACCAACCTTACACCCACCTACTGTTGAAGCATGCATCACATGCACTCTCTAGCTGAGAGCATCTGCCACATTGTTCTCCTTTCCCTTCAATATGTTTAATCTCAAATTAATTCTTAGCTAGTAACTCCAACCATCTCATTTGTTGAGATTTCAGATTCAATTGTTCAAATAAATGGTGAAATCCATAATCACACATGTTATTTTTTCCATATTTTCATATCAATCATATGAAAAGGGCAGTTGAAATCTTGGACCATTCAAATATTTAACTCAATCTATTGTAGTAAACGCCATACACTGTATCTCTTTCTCTCCAATATTAATAATAGTTTTTTCCAAAGTCAATCATTGTGACTTATGGAGTGTTAAACTCCAAGTATGTTTTAATGGTAGTTGTTTTCTATTAGCTTGTTTGAATGCAAAGTGACTAACAATGTTGAATGATGAAAAATGGAAATAATAAGAATGTAGTCAATTACAAATAGTTTACAGTTTCAAGAAGCAAACATTTTAGGTAGGTGAACATTTTATTTAGGATGAAAATTCAAGTAACCCATATTAGCACTCAAATGATAAGTTAATAATTTCCTCTTAACTTAATATTAATAGGAGATATTAATATATAGATCTATGATTTGATATATAATGTAAGTATGTCAACATTTTTTAAATGTTGGCTCTATAGGGGATATGTGTAGGCGTAATGTAATGTAATGTATGTATGTCAACACTTTTTAAATGTCATGAAAAAATATACAGAAAGGAAAAAAACAAAATTATATGTTGGCTTCATTTAATTTATTAATACATTAAATTTCAGAAGGTTTCGAAACCAAATTCTCTAAATTGGAACCCACTTGTAAAAATAGTCTTGAGAGCTAATTCCTCCATATTTTCCACTCTAAAAGCATCAAGATGGATGAAAAATGATTTAATGATCTAATTTGGATCATACCTCCTCATTTTTGTAGTATTTTCGCTCCCAAAATATTTACTAAATTAGGTGAGGAAGTTTTTCATCTACCTACTCCCTAGAGTACAATTTAACTTTGCTTAGAAGTTGTCCTTCGGCCCAATCTACCAAAGGTCATGTTGCCCCTTTTTTGTAGTTCTAAACTTAATTTTCAAGACAATATCCTCTAAACTTTTGCTTGAGCATTTGGATCTAATTCCTTTATGGAAGGTAGGACTTGCTCTTCTTCCTCATCCAACATGGAAGGCTCAAAGAGTTTTAGATTTTCCACATTCACCAATGAGTAAATGCACATGTATGGGGGTAGAATGAGTTTGTAGGTGTTATCTCCCACCTTTTTTAGTACCTCTAAAGGACCATATCAGAAGGTATTCATTTTGTTACCAAGCCATTATAGCCTCTCCTTGACCAATTGTAACCATACTTTGTCTCCCACTCTGAATGACCTATTTGTCCTATGTTGATCATGCCTATCCTTATACTTTTCTTGTGACTTATTCAATTACTCATGTACTTGTATATGGGTCTGCTTGAACTTCTCAACTTTTTTTTCTACTCTTCAAGCATCCCCTATGATATTTTCCCTTACTCCTTGTTCTTCATGTACTACACCCAAAGGTGAAGGTGGAGAATATCCAAAACAATTTTCAAACGGTGACTTACCAGTGGAGGTGTGGACTACTCTGTTATAGGAGAGCTACATATAGACCAGATTTTCATCCCAAGTCTTTGGATTCTTTTGATTATAACCCCTAAAATGTTGTACCAAAGTATTATTAACTATTGTTTTCTTATCTATCTATCGATGAAAGATGTAGACCTATTCAATTTTGGGTCCATCATCTCCCACAATGCAGTCCAAATTGCACTGAGAAATATAGTGTCCCTATTTGAAATGATGCTCCTTAGTATCCCAAAATGTACTCAGACATGTTCAAAGAATAATTTTAGTGCTTCTTGTCCCTTAATGATCTCTTTGTAGGGCATGATAATGCTCATTTTTTTGAACCTATCAACTACCATGAACATGTAGTCATGTCCCTTCCTAGTTGTTAGTAAGCCTCCCAAATTGCATAGAAATTATTTTCCAAGGATGAGTGTGTGTAAGGTATGGTATAGACCCTATTTTCTGTTACTAGGCTTGTTGGTACAACAAATCATGCATCCTATAATAAACCTAGAAACATCTTACATCCTGAGCATGTATACATACCTCTGTAAATTGACAATTGTCTTCCCAATAGCCTTCGAGGTGTGGGCCTCTCTAATTAGTTGCAGTTGCTCACCTTCAGGAGAACATAACTTGTGGAAATTGAGAGTAACTCATTCTACATATGGTATCAATTGTGTTTTCACCATTGTCCACATGACTATTCCCATGTATTTGTTGATAAATATCCCTAAATTCCTCATCCTTTATACATGCCTACCTTTAAGCATCATGGGTAAAAGGCTAAATGTGCATCAAAGTTTTTAAAGTTGTGATTTTTGATGCAGATGGCATTGAAATTATGTTGGCAAACTTGTTTGTGATACCCTACTTGATCATTAAATGGAATTGTTGTAAAAATCACATCCACTTGCAGCGTCTGGTCTACTCTAACTTACTCTAAGATTGTAGATATTGTAGTGGGTGGTGATTTGTGTGGATGATTGTCTCTTTTCCCATAATTTAGGGTTTCCATTTTTTGATAGCTTGTTCTAGGGCATAGATATATTTGTCATAGGTAGGGTATTTGAGATCTGCCCTTCCTCCTTACATCAGGTTCTCTCACATAGCATACCCACTTGCATTTGCCTCCACTTTGAAGGGTTGCTATAAGTTTCATAATGCAAACACTGGTAGACCAGTTTTCTTCAAATCTTAAAAGGAATTTTGTTCACCCTTCCCCTATTGGAAATTCTTGCCTCTTTATTATGGTGTGGATTGGTGCAGTTATTATTGAAAATGAGGTTGTTAATTTCCTTAGGTACTGTGTTGCCCTAACAAAACTATTAACCTTGAAAGCATTTGTCGACAATGGCCACTTCATGATGGCCTCCAACCTGGTAGGATATATCACGATCTCCCCTTCACCAATCACATAGCCTAAATACACCAAAAACTACAGTGCAAACTCACATTCTTGAGATTTGCCAACAATTAGTGCTTCTTCAAAGTCTCTAGCACCAACATCAAGTGTGAGATGTTTTCTTCCTAGATACTGTTGTGAATTAATATTATATTGAAATAAATAATAACAAATGAATCTAGATAATAATATAGTACATCATTCATTAATCTCGTGAATATAGCTAGTGTATTTCTTATACCAAATGGCATCACCGACAACTCATACAAACCATGCCTGGTTTTGAAGGTGATCTTCTAGACATTCATTTCTGACTCAAACTAGATGATACCGTGATTTTAACTCCAGCTTGGTGAAATATTTTTCTTGTTGCAACTAGTCCAACAAATTTGGGCAAGGGGTGCCTATGCTTGAGTGTAATTTTTTTCAAAGCCCTATAATTAATGCACATTTTCCAAGTCTCATCCCTCTTCAAATCAATTGTAATGGGTGATCTATATGGTGATATACATGGTCAAACAACATCTCGCTTCTTTACTTCACTTCCAAAGTGGATTGTCTTTATAGCCCAATGCTTGGTAAAGGAGAGTCCGACAACAATTGGATTTCATGCTCCACTTCAAGTTATTAACAGCCTCTATCATTCCATCAAACTACGATAAGTGAGAAAATTTAAAATTAAAATGGCCAGATTAATATTAGACATATTTAGCATTTTATAATGATCAGAATAATTAGATGTTCAACAAATTTTGTGTGACTGGAAACGTCTAACACCGACCTAAATCCATCTTAACCCCAGATCTATCAAACTCCGAGAGAGATAAAATATCTCGAGGTGCAAACCTTCTCTCAAGTTTTTCACTCAAAAAATAGGTTTGAACCTCGAGCTATTTGATCCCTCTTGGCACTTAATAGATCTGAGGTTAAGATCAATCCATCAAGGTTAAGTTAAGATAGGATTCAAGACAAAATCTCGTAGGTTGATATGACATCCTAGAGGTTAAGATGGATATTCAAAATGAATCCAAAGTGACTAACCATGATTAAGAGTATCCATATTATCCTTTAATATTAACTTAAGGATCGTATAATGTAATATTAATAATCCCCACATATCTTGGTTTTTATAGTATGATCTAATTTAAGAGGTTAATATTAGTGAGGTTAAGATCCAACTTGATGGATTTTGGTTTAAGATCCCTCTCCCCTATATATTAATTGTGTAATAGAGCCAACATTTAAAAAATGTTGACATACATTATGTCTAAGATATGATGTCTAAACATCTCCCTTATACCAGGTTTTATAGCACCTCTCAGCGTAATAAAGTGCCTTCTATAACACTTAGCACCCCAAGTAAAATATATACATAAAATTGACACATTTTTTCGTGTACAAAATCTAATTTCCAAAATGAATAATTGTGTGTTCTTGTTTAGTCCACATACAAAATAGAATTGCCAAAATGATGAACTACATGTGCTTGTTTTCCTTGATATTTATTTTGCTTCATGATTGGATGAATGTTTAGAAATGCTTCATTCATTTAAGATACTTTCTACTAAATGGATGCAAACGTGGCAATAAAATCATGTCGAACATGTACTCTCGATAATAATGGTGTATCAAACATCCCTTCTCATTGAGCCTAGAGCTTAAATGTTGTTGCACATATTTTCCCTTGTGATCTATCATTGACATAAACATTTGGCCTAAGATGTGAATTCCCTAGTTATTTGGATTTTACACATTATTTTACTATCTACCTTTATCCCTTAATCCACCATTGGAAGTATTCTAACCAGTTTGATAGTCGCTTGGATCTACTCTATTCCATTCCTAGGATTCTTATAACCACTTGTAGTAGGTTCTCTTGGGTGTCACTTTACCAAAAAAAGTGAAAAAAACCCTATGTGGCATTTAAGTTTCCTCCATAAAATTGTTCCTCTAAGATCCTGCAAAGTTGTCAATGTTACACACTCAAAATAAATGTCAACAAAATGGTGTGTCACAAAGAATGAAAGAGTGGGGATTGCAATTATCTACAATGTCAAGTGTCCATTATCATTCTTTATAAAATGAGACTTGTTCACTTTATGGGGGGTCCAATTTAGAGTCTCAAAATTAATGCACATTCAAGGATATTTATGTTTCTTTACAGGGGTGCTAAAATCCCTCCAACAAAGAGCATGGCCACTCAACATTGAATTTTTCTCAAGCTTCCACTACAGTTTTTTTTCTCCTTCATTTTGAGGATCTTACAATGCTTTGGTGACATCCAAACTACTAGCATATTAGGCATAATTTCTTCCTGTGCCCACTTATGTGGGCTCTGTTTCTTGGAAATCCTTCCACATCAAACCATAACAATATTCTAAGGACTCCCTTTCTTGTTAATGGAGGCAAAGTTGAGACTACACTAAATATAATTGGAAATATTCTAAGGACTTCTTTAATATGTCACATTCATCTTTCATGGTACAAGTGCCTTCCTTGACGACTCATCCAAAGATGAAATTATTTTCACTACTTGGGTACATTTCAAATAACCTTCGCCTCTTTTTCATGGTTTGTTGTTGAATGGAGAAGCCTAAATAAGGCTTATTTTCAGTTATTCACGTTTCACATTTTTTCTTACTATAACACACTGTTTGAGACATCAAAGGCTTAGATTGTAAATTTTAAATATTTTGTTTCCTTTTAATGCCATTGTATAGATTCTTGTTTGTCTTCATTGCACTAGGATTTAGATTGGTCCTCTATGTACAAGAGTTTTATTATCATCCTCTCTCCAAAGGAACCTAAACCAATGATAATTTATAGTTAATATATGAGTTATTTGATACTATTAATCATTGAAATGAATTTTATAGATATATTACCAAATATTTTGCAAATACATAGTAACATTACAATACACAGTTTATTGCTCCAACCTACACACGCACCAATGCAACTAACTTTAGGGATTTCTCTAGACTCACAATCTTATTGCAAAAAAATGTATCTTAGGATGGTAAAATGCCTTGAACATTGTTATTCAAATTTGTGTCATGTTCTCTAACATGAGGACTTGAATTGGAAGTAACTGCATTGACATAACAAATGCTTTGTCCCAAAATTTACCATACCTTTACAATTGTGTCGCGAAAAAAAACAAAAAAATCAAGAAGATCCCTGACTACCATTTAAATGGCTTATATATATTCATACATTTAGCATCACATTAGTTGTACTTCAACCAAATTTAGAAAAAAAATTGCCAATATTGTTTAAATAAATTGTAATATCATCATAGGAAGATATTGGAAAGTCGTCCATATTTGAACATTACAAGCACTCATTCTACAAAATGTTTATTTTTTTCTTTGTTGCATCTTTAATGCCTAGTTGGAATTTTGTAAATGTGATTTACTCATGTGCTTAAAACATTTCAAGAAATTCCACCATTGTCTTGACTTTGAGGTTGTAATGGGGTGCTTTGAGATCCTCTAACCTAGGAGGTTCAGTCTCCTATATGTATGTGTCATGAGGTATGGGATCCAACCCTTCGACTATACCACAATAAAATCTAATACCTTACATTGTTGAACAATTGTAACAATCAGCAGCCCTAGAGGTAAACCTAATAGAGGTAAATTACCTTTTTTTTCTTCTTCAATCCAGCACAGTGATTTGCAGATTTAACGGGCTTTGGCCCAATTCCAATTCTTTGCATCAATGGGTTTTTACAACCTATACCAACAACTATGACATATACCTATATTCAAAAGGTTTTTCATTGTTTCGTTTGATACTCAATAATATTTAGAGAGAATATTGAAAGAAGAGTCCTAGATTTGGGGAAGAGAAAGGATTTTCATCACCCCTTGGTTCCTAGATTATGATTCCACAATAATGATGCTCTCAAATATGTTTGTATGTGTGAGGCTACCAAATCTTCCCCCTACCTTTATAGCATCACAAGGTTCTCAAGGATATTGGAAATTCTTTGGGGTCATTTAAAGAGTTGGATGTCGAAAGAATAGAGAAAGGATTATTTACCTTCACCAATATATGTATAGAAATAGACCTAAGTAAAGGTATACCTAATTGTATTCAGCTAAAATATAAAACCTTTCAATGGACCCAAATTCTATGTTATGAAAATATGTCATTCAAATGTCACTCATATTACCAAAAAAGACACTTGTAGGACACATACCCCTAGTAAAAAAGCACCCAAAAAAGAGAAAGGAGAATGAACTCAGAAAAAAAGGATGGCATCATATTGATCCCTTCCTCATAGAGGATGAAGAAGGGAAATCATATAGAACCCATCAAACCAATAATAAGGGAGTACTCAGGTACATGTTGGAAATTCAACCCACAAGACAAATAGTATGGAATCATAAGTGATACATGAACTAAAGCAACAAAAAAATATGGCACACAAGGAGGATGGGACGGTAGGAAAAAAGAGAATTCATGTTTCGAAAAGTTCAACTTCATATAAAGATAACCCACTAGACATAATCATCAGCAATTTTCAAATGGTTCCAATTAACCCCTACTAAAGGGGGTGGTTGATTTGTATTTGAAAGCTTGAGAGTTTATGGTAAAATTTGCAAGTGAAAATATTAGGGTTTTTTAAAACTTATGTCAAATTAATTAACACATTAGCATGCTTTAAAACTCATTTTTTCATAAATTAAATAATACTTCATTACCATAACTGTATACACAAAACAACAAAGGATGATGGAGTTCACCCCTCCTAGGCTACATCTCATGTTCCAGCTTCCAATGTTTGGGCCTCTTTCATTATGATAAAATAAGTGTGTTTAAATCAATTTAAATTGCTTATAATGCTAAAACAATGTCTCCAATGGCTCCAGAAGAGTCAAAAACCCCTAGCTAGGCTCTTTCTGCTCTAAAAAATGTCAAAAATTGAATGAGTTATGCTCCAATGAAGTTTTATGCTAACTGTCCTACAATTCACACTTCCCTACTATATGTCCTACAATTTCTGAATTTTTCGCCCATGTGGAGTGACAAATTCTCCCTGCACCAGAGAGATTCTTGTCACACTGAGCGCAAATTTTCGAACACTTAATTTGCCTATGTCAGCCATGAACCGAACAAAATCTGCCACTTGGCTTCTTCATAACTATTGGATCTGGATTGGTTGGTTGAATAAATGCGCCAATTTTTTTTAACCATACTCTGCATTAAATCATAGTTGAATCTTGGTTTGGGTTGGGGTTAGCGGGAACCCTGCCCAAGGCAGGTTCCCCTCCCCCACCTGTTAACCAACCATGACAACAAACGTTAGTTTTTGCTGCATGTGACGATGTTTACCATCGAAACTATCCGCCAGGTGTTAGACCACTGCCCCGTAAAAATTACCTATACCCGCAAGCCATTGCCATGTGAACTCCTATGACTATCGGGCTAACCATAAAACCCTAACCCACAATTTTTGGCACTCTGACCTTTGATAAAGGTTTTTATATATGTTTTTTTGTGGTGTATTGTAAATATTCTATCGATTCAATTATTATGGTAATAAACTTTGGGTTATACATATTATATCATTTGGGGTCAGGGTTAACCCTGAACCCTTGGTTTCCCACCACATTGTGTGGGTTGGGTGGATCGTGGGTTAGGGGTTAACCCTGGTCCCAACCCCCCATTGAAATCCTCCAAAACCTTAAATAGGTAATGCACCCTTAGCATAATAAGAACCATTGTAGCGGGAGTGGTGGAATGCTTGGTCGATATGTGCAAGGTCTCGGTTTCAAACCTCATGGAGGTAACTTGACCCCATAAAAAAAAAATTACACTAATAAGTGGAGGCCATGTGGAAGCCACTGATGGCCCACGTAGCACTCCCTCATTGGGCCACCTCAATAAATAATTAACCAATAACATCATGACAAGTGACAGTCAACGATTGGTCCATAAAAAACACACATTCAACCCAGTCAAATGTCTAGTCAGTGTACGGACTACTCACTAGGTGTACCTGCACCCAAATTCCAAAAAAACAATTTTTTTCCCAATTCGTACATAATGTGATATCGATATCATCCAATGACGGATTTGATTGAAACGAGTTGCATCTGATTCAGGGCAACAAGATCTATGCTTTGGCGCTAGTTTCGAGCCAATCTGAGCACGTTGAATTTTGAGCACCTTCTTGATCCACCAAATCATTCCTCCCCACTGGAATATTTTGGACCTCCAAAATCTCTTTATCAATCAACAAATATATTAGGGTACAAATCCCTCACCCTTAAATTCTCAATCCACTAAAATTTTCTTGAATTCGACACTTTGAGATTTTCATAAAAATACATCAATTTCCCTAATTTTGGAGTCCTTGTCTTACTGTCATAGATGACATATTGCTACAATTTCCCAAAATATGCATAAAAACAAACTTCCTTTGAAGGAACAAATGCATTCCCTTCTTAGTCTTCAATCAAAGGAAACTTAAACAATCTCAAATTCTTCTCACCTTGTACACTGTCGACATGACAATGCTTAACATGTCTAGCCTTGCACTTGGCTCGACTCTTGACCAAATGTGATCGCCATCACCATGCACCATCCCTTTTCAAATATAACACATTATTAAACCCATAAGAAGATATTTTGGAACCAATGTCCTCTTTATCAAATTTATTTTTCATTTTATCTTTAACCCCTGCATTCTTTAACACTGGAATCTTGTTCACACAAATGTTCAACAATGATGCATGGTGCTGCAAATTTACTTCATCTTGTTTACCTCTTTTAGGAGGCAACATGTTAGACTCCTGGAACATCTTATCACTTGAATTAGAAACACCTGTGAAATCATATTTCACATTTGATTCATATCCTTGAAAGGCCTCATTTGCAACATCTTTATGCTTTAACATTAACAATGCAAAATTCTGACTAAAATTAACAATTCTCTTCATTTTTCCAGCGTTCATAAGAGAAAAAATCATTCTCTTACTATGTTCTCTAACAATGTAATCAATCCCATTTTTGAAAAAGTGATACTTATTCTCATGGAAATTAAATATTTCTCTCCTATCATAAAGATACGGGCTTCCCAAAACTATACCACATATATCAAGCAGAACTACATCAATTTCAACTGTGTCAAGAAAGTTTGTAGTGATTGCAAATCTAAGGATGCACTTCCTTGTCACCTGCAATTTTTCATTCTCAAATACCCAACCTAAAGTATAAGGTTTAGTATGAGGAATGGTCTCTAAATTAACTTTCTTGACAATGTCTTCAGAAATATTATTTTCTTGTGAACCACTATCAAACATTGTATCTATTTTTCTATGCTTTGAAATAACTCTAATATGGAAAATCTCAATTCTTGCTTTTTCATCTTGAGTATAATTGATACAAATTTAAAAACTAGTGCTTGCAATGTCCTTACCTTTCAAACCCATCGTTGTGATCTTTATTTCATCTCCAGAATCACAACCTAAGTCATGTTTTGTAGTTGCAATTATCTTCTCCTTGTCCTTGTTTTTAAACTTTTTGGGTCTCATATCTGGATGAAGTTTCCAGCAATGATATTCATCATGGCCATCCTTGGAACAGTGTTTTCATTTGATTTTTAGTTATCCATCTTGATGGAATAATTATTATTTCCTTTTCACCTGAACTTACCCTTTCCTTTTTCTCCAGACTCAAAGGTGCTCTCACTTGTTTCATCTAAAACATGTTTCCCTCTTGCCTCTAGATGTGTGGCTCGTACACAAACTTCACCTAATCTTGTAAGGTTAAACATGAGAATTGTAAGTCTCAAATAGCTATGAAAACCTCCAATATATTTCATCAAAGTATCTTGAGATGAAAAATATACATCCAATATCAACGCTCTTCTTATAAACTCTTAAGTATAGCTTTGCACACTTTGTCCCTTTCCTTGCCTAAATTTTTTCCAATCCATTACATATTTATGCATGTATGCTAATGGATAAAATTTTCTTCTCAATGCAGCAACAAAATCATTCCAAGAGGTCAAGACTTTACTATGTTTCTTCATGTCCTATTGAGTTTTGGCTTCCCACCAAATGAGTGCTTCGCCTTCCAACCTTAATGAAGCAAGCTGGATCTTAGTCTCATCATCCATGATCCTTTGTATACTGTGATACACTTCAAGCCAATGAACCCAATTATATAATCTCTCATCATTTACCTCTCCATCATACATAGGCAAATCAAAATTTATGTCAAGTTTCAAAAATGGAGTTTTACCATGTCACTTTGGAGAATTTGGAGGTGTTTGTGAAGGGGTTGATGTAGAATATGATGATGGTGAAGGTGGTGGTGAGGATAGAGTTGAAGAGAATGGTGGTTTCAAAGGTGGTTTGTCACCATTCCCTCCATTCCCTTTTGGATCCTTATCCCCATCTCCTCCATCTCGTCTTGAAGACTTATCTCCCTTTTGATGATTGGAGCCCTCACCGTTAAACCTTGTGTTTCTCTCTCCATAGAGAAATTTCACCATTCGTGTCATATCAAATGTTTCTTTTCTGAAATCCTTTTCATCCTCTAACATATTCTCAGGCTCTCCTTCATGTGACATGACTGCTGAAGCTTCAAGTGAAACTTGAGGTGAAATTTATGGTGGAGATTGTGGCAAATGTGCTCTCCTTTTCCTTGACCTAACTTGAGGACTTGCAACCACAACATTTCCTTCTCCTCTCTTAAGCTTAAACCTTGTAAGCATCAAAAACACTTGAAAAAAAATTAAACCTTCAAAGCAACAAAGAACCAAAGCTCTGATACCAAACTAATCTGTATTTGAAAGCTTGAGATTTTATGGTAAATTTTGCAAGTGAATATTGGGGTAAAATGGGTCGAGGAATTAGCATGTTTTTGTTAATTTTCTACTTTATTTTGACCACTTTTATCTTATATAAACCTTCATAATCATCCTTTATACATCATTTTTTCACATTTCATATGTACATTTTTCATCTAAGCTGCAAAAGTTACACATAAGTAATAATTCCATTATTCTATATTTTTATGTGTTTTTCTCTTTAAAAACATAATAATATGAAAATATTACAAAAAATGACAATTTTTGTAACTCCTCTGTTAAACTGTAGCAGAATCTAAGGTTAGCATAGCTCCTAAATCAATGAATTCAAATGAAGCACATGGACAGGTGCCAAAATACTACAATACGGTGATCCACCCATCTAACACATCAAAGAAGTGATTGAGTCATCACTATGGCGAATTCAAAACTACGATCAACTCATCACATGGCACAAACATAGAGATAGAGTATTCCAGGACTATTCTATGGCAATATAGTTGTCATCGCGCAAGCACGATATATTCATATATCAAATATGTTGAATAATAGCACATCGATAAGCTATGTTTTCATATGAGTTTTTTTATTTACAAGTGAGGAATAAGGATGAAATCTGAAAGTAATAATATAACACTTAGTCATCATCCTTATTCCTATTTATAGCATTTGTATTATGAGTTTGTTATTTCAAAAACACTATATATTGACCTTGTTGGGAAAAGCAAGGGATATAGATAAAGACTTGCTTTTCAATTAATGTATGCATTATTCTCATGAGTAATTGATATCATTTAGAGTAGCTTCCTCCATTTTTCCAATCTTTATGCAATCACCTGGAGGGCCCTCTTGTGGATGTACAATGTTTCCTTTCGTATGAATCCCTGACTATTTCGCAATTCATTTATTCCATGTAAATTTGATATTGTGTTTTGTTACATCATTGTTTTAGCTACTTCGATTCAATTTTTAATTGTTGTTGTGTTCTTTTCCAAATTATAAAAAAGCGCTGAAAAACTAAAAAAAATACAAGTAAAGCACTTTCATTCATGCGCTTCGATAAACAATATTTTCAGTTCATGTTCATGACCAATATTTACAATAGTTTCATAGGTTAAGTTTATATGCTTTCATAGTATATCAATGCTTTTATAGACTAAATTTACATGTTTTCTTAGAATGAATTTCTATGTTTTCATAGATCTATTTTTCATTCTTTAATAGATTAGTTTTATAAGTTTTCTTACATTAAAATTCCATGTTTTCATAGACTAGAGTTACATGCTTTCTATATTAAGAGTATTTTCTTTCATAGAATAATTTTGAATGTTTTCTTAGATTAAATTGTGTGCTTCCATAAGATAGGTTCCTATACTTTCCTAGAGTAAATTTCCTTTCTTTCATAAGATATAATCATATTATTTCTTAGAAGTAATTCATGATTTCATAGATTAAAATACTATGCTTTCTTAAAATAGATTCATGTGCTTTCATATATTAGATCTATATGCTTTTCTAGAGTAAGATATGCATGTCTTCTTAGAATAAATTTATTTCTCTAGAATAATAAATTTATTTGCTCTAGAATAAATTTATTTTCTCTAGAATAAATTTCAATGCTTTCTTAGAATAAGCGTTTATTTATTTTCTTAGATTAATAATTTTATTTCTTTCGTATAATTATAATTTATTTTATGTCAATTTATTTTCAGTAAAATTAGAAGCTAAATTCCTAACATTTAGTTTTTCGTATACTGAATCGTAATTTTACCTGTACTCAGATTAATAATTTCATGTAAAAAAATTTAAATCATAATTAAATTTACTAACACTCCCCTTCCCTTTTTTTCTCATCTCATTGGTTTTCCAAAACTACTTCCCTTAGGTGTTATTAATTTTCTTGATATCCTCACTAGAATTAATAGAACAACTCATATTCCATGTACTAATCCACCATAGAGCCCTCTCTTTTTTTCAATTTTTTCATGTACCTCTCTAAGAATAACATGCAACGAAATGAGAGCGTCTAAGATAATTCAACCTCATTGACTAAGTTCATTATAAATGGACCCGCAAGTCCATAAAACTCGCGGGAAAATCCTTCTCAAGCATAAAAACAATCTCAAGTATCTCTTGATGCCATTATGGGATGTTAGTTATATGAATGTCCTTTGATGTGATCCAACATTTAAATGTAGATCATTTCAATATGGCACATTACAGGTCCTATAGGAATTCATGGTTCACACAATAGCACAAGAGAAAAGTATAATGACACTACAAAATAGATGCGCACATAGTTAATTGACATAAATTCTGAGTGTGGAGTATATTTTAACCTGCATTATAGAAAAGGAATAATGTGTTTTACATGCATACCCTTATATAGTCATGTGATTTCAACCCTAAAAAATTTCCTTATATAATGAATAAAACTTGTACAATCTACCCATATAAATAAGTTGCCTTCACACCAAATAAACATTCTCCACCAGAGAAATATTATCTTTCCTCAAAATCCATGGGAAACCACTTTCTTGAAAGACCAAGAGGAACAAATCTCTTCTTTTATTTTATTTTATTGGCCAATGTGTATTTTTAGTTCTTGAAGGAATAAGACCTCTCATAAGAGTCAATATTTCACTTTTGTTCCATGATATGTGCCTCCATTAATAAGATGAAGCATTTTTTAATATTTTCATGTGATCTATTAAGTGGACAGTCTTAAGATACTTGCAATCTAAAAGTTCATAAAATACAAATTTGCTTGTCATCTTAATGGGAATATTCTCAACATAGGTGTAAAAAAATCCAAGCTCATTGAACATAAGTTCCCATTTGATTCAAAAGATTATGTAATTTCCTTCTCCTTCTCTCTGTCACAAGCCCTAATATAATCTATTTGTGTCATTATTTCAGTTCTTCGGGTTTTCTTTGGTTTACAATTAAAATTAAATGTAACTCTTATATAAAGGTGCTCTTTTGGGAGGAATACCCCCAAGTAGTTGTACATTGAATTTAGTAGGTATATGAACCACCTATCATGAATATAAGGTCCACAACATTTATATCCATAATAATCTTATGTTACAAGATGTGGGATAGTATTATATACAGAGCAGGTTAACATCAAAAAAATGTTGCACCAAATTAGGTATGCCAAATAACATTAAAAATATAAAAAAATCAATCAACATGCTTACCAAAGAAAATTCTTAGGTCCTGCATAATCATGTGTGGTGTATACACATATTCTATACAACTTAAAAGACCTCTCCATTGGGATAGATCTTAATACATCATATATATCTATCCCTTTTCATCTTTGTTTAAATTCATTTGTCAACCATTAGAACTAAACATACATTCTCTTCACTTGTCTTCTACCCTATAAAAGATAACATAAATTATTTATTCTTTTCAAAAAATCATGGAGGATATGTTAGTAATTACTACCACTGACCAAACAAAATAATTGATGTTTTGGAGGAAATACAAGATTGCGTAGTTTTTTATTATAAATATGGAGATTATAATAAAATCGGGATCCTTTATTGGGTGGAGAATCCTACTCTACAACCCATTATGAAAGACAAGTGCAATTCCTTTCATTCTCTACTCCAAGTTGACGTGTATCTCTTTTAAAATAAAAAACAAAATATTCTTTAAATAGAAAAACAATGTCTACTAAAATAAAAAACAAAAATGAATCTACATATTGGGTTAGTTTTAATTGAAAACATTATAAAACATTAATAATCTCACTTTTACCATGCATTGAGTTTGGCATCGCCAATTTTACAACCTACTATGGGGGCACATCTGTAATTACTTTGGACGTGTTCATTTTAAAATAAAAATCAATATTGTAAACTCTAATAAAAAGAATAAAATGAATACACATCCTTAAATAGTTATATTTAAAAGTATATGTTCACTACCTTGATAATACAATCTAGTGTAAATGAGTGGCTGAAAATATTTTATTCTAGCTCTCAATCACAAATAAAATAGTTGAATTTCCATTGTGAGGAAACATAAAAAAATAATAATAATAAATAAATAAATTTTAAAAAAATGCCAAATAAATAAATTAAGATATATTTTTAGTTTTAAGTGGGAGGAAGATGTGTAATTTTGATATTTTAAAAATATTTCGATAAAATACTTAAATAAACTATTTGAATATTCATATTAGCTAATTTATTTTAATATCAAATTCATTTTTTATGTGTGTGTTCACAATTATTAATTGTTATAGAAAGGGAAAAGTAATTAAAAGTAGAAAACTTAATTACTTTTTAATAAGAGTAATAAGGAGATATTTGTAATTCATTCAATTCTTCTTATGAAATTAATATATAACATTCAAAAATATTGTGTAACATTCAACATAAAAATAAAAAATAAAAAATAAATAAAACTTACTGTATAACTTCCTCTAAAATTATCCCTTGCTCTAAACTTCATTACTTAAAGGGAAACATGTGCATGATCCTTATACCATGAAATATATAAGATATGGATTTGGATAGATTTGGGAACGATTGCATTTTGATTAACTCGGCTTCCCACATGAGTTAATATTCTTATCTGTGTGGATGATTTATTTGATTTGCAACAATTAAAGTTTACGGTACTGGTTCCAATGTTAATTAAAAGTCCACTGATTAAATCATTTACGTTGGATCTCCTATAATATCTTTAACACTTAATGAGCCTCCAGTTGTGCGAGTATTTAGATATGTACTTTGAAACCACCTGCCCTCCTATCCACTGTTCTATCAGTGATGAGATTCGACAGTAAGGACTTGAGCGGGAAAAATGCATAGGTACTACCCCTGCAACCCTAACTGAATTTCTCCATTTTGTCATGTTTGGGCAGTGGTCTCGCCTGCAACCTTTGTGGCGATATGGTGTTGCAGTCCGCCTCCACTCTCTTCCCGGTGTTGTAATAGGTATGGGAATACGAGGCCTATATGTTAACAGTTCTATCTTTGTCGTGGTTTGAACTTGGAAATGGTTTATCTGCTTGTTCTTACGTTTGTGGATAGAAATAAATTGTGCCTTCTCTCTGGAATTTATGGAGTTTTGTTGGGTTTCATGCGAAGTTCTGGCTTCCACGGGCTTTTGAGGCCAACCCACCTTCAAACGCTCCAGTCCACTCCTGAAAGAGGTCTTCCCCATAGCATTAGGTAATTTAATTATTCAGATTAATAATTTTCTTTCTCTCTCGTTAAATAAATTCAACCCTTAGGTATATAATTTCTCTATGAATGTAACACTTGAATTTTTGTTTGAGATCTTTTCCTTCAGCTTGGAAATCGGCTCTGTGGAACAAGTTATCGCTCAAGTATGTAATCTTCAGTTTTATTACCTCGTCAATCCCTCAATTCCAGGCATTCTGCTATACTATTTTTCATTTTACTGGTCACTAATGCTCTTATTTTTTATTGCAGAAAGGGTTTCCTTAACTCTGGTGGCCTAAGACTTTTCCTGAGTTTCTCCATCAACAGCCATTCCTGCAATTTCAACGATGCAATTTTCCTTCAAGGTCCTCATACACTATCTCTCTTTTCTTAAATTTTAGAGACTTTGTTCATCTTCGGCATGAGAAGAAAGGCACCACTAGGGTTTTTTACCCTAAAGGACAAGGGTTGGTGAAATGCTTTGTTTGTCATCCTTTTGACATTTTAATGCCCAACTCAAGACACATACACATCTTTCCATTGTCTGTACGTTTTAATGGACGTGTCCCACTATTTTCATGAAGTTTACTAGTTTACTTTGTAAAACCATTCTCTTGGTTATCGGAACTTTGGATAGTAGTTTTCCGACCAAATTTTTGTATAAATTATTGTTCTATCATGTATATTTCCTTACTTAGTTTAATATATGGTCCTTCGTTTCAACGTTGAAATTTTTTCCTCACGGGTTTTTACCATTGTTATCGTAAATAATATTGAACCTTTAACAAATTGGAAAATATTTCCTTGTTCAAGAATGGTTCACCATTTTTTTTACAAATATGTAACATGTCATCTCGATTTGCGTTGATATTCTGTTCCTACGTACTATGCTTGAACTTCCGTGTATTTTATGTTCTCCGTTGTAGATTTTGTTTACTCTTATTGCACAGCTTACTCTTTGGCATAGTATTCTTGCACTACGCATCAACATGCATGATAATTTAATTTTCAAGGCTTTCTCAGTTAAAATAAATTAGAAGGATAGTTTTCTTTACATGTTAGGAATATGGTCGAACCATCTCTGTCCATATCCGTGTATATTATAGACATGGAGTAATGATGTGTTCAGGGGTTTAAGTTTTCCACCTTGAACCCTGAACCGACAATTCTCTTCCAGTTTAACTTTAGATTAAACAGGTTTCCTAGCTTATACTTCAGCAATATACTTCATTATTTTCTAGTATATCATAATACTTCGGCAGTGTATTACTAATTTTCTTTTTTTCTTAGTTATCCTTCTTTAACTATTTTACAATAAATTAAAATCTTTGCATAGAAAGATAAACATAAATAATTCTCTAATAGATTTAGACAGTATTTTTTGTATTCCTTCTTTACTGCAAAACACAGTTTTTTTTCCAAAATGAAAATACACACAGTATTCAACTCATTACTTTTGCATATTCATTTACTACAATGCCATTTTCCATAATGCTAGTTACACTGAATATTTGGTGCATTTCCTATAATAAACTCCTCTGTCTATAACAACTGAATAAATAACCCTGGTTACTTATTTGAATTTGAGCTCTGCTGATGATGTCCTCCCAACCATTACAATAGGCGATTACGTCCTCCTCTTCCCCCGTACTCCACACCTGAGAAGTATAGGTTGACAGAGACTTCTGGCAAGACCTCAGGACTCCAAGTCCAGTCTATTCCCAGAAATCTTCAGGAACGCTGAGTGTTTCCACCAGTCTCTACCAGCTCAGGAAATTCTTCACTCTCTTCATTTCCCTTCCTTAGTTATTGAACAAAACCCCTTTTCCTCACTGGGATGTACCTTTTATCCTAAGAGGAAAAGGTAATTGTCCAAAACTGTCCAACAACTTCTCATTTCTTGGAATGCTTTTTGCCATCAGTATTTTTACTTTTATGGAACCACTTTTCCATAACTAATTTTATTTCCAACATAACAGAATTAATCCATGTTCTTCAAATAATATTTCTCAAAGAAAATAAAATGTTTTAGTTTCTTCAAAACAAGTTGTCACAACTTCCCCCCTAGAAGTAAACACTGTCCTCAATGTTTCACTCCAACTCAGCAAATAATTCTGGATAAGCCTCACAAACAAATCCTTCATCTTCCCACGTAGCCTCATCCGAGCTGAAGTGCTTCCACTACACTTTAACCTGGGTGATGACTCGTTTCCAGAGCATGATTTCTCTTCGGTCGAGTATACGTTAAGGTTCGACCAGAAACTCGTCGTCTGGCTCTACCTGCAATCAGCAAAGCTTTAGTTAATTCTCATAAAACTTTTAGCTTCAAGTTAGGATTTTCTAACATTATCCTACCTTAATGCTTTGCCAATGGATTACATGCTTCGTATCATGCACATATCGCTTTAGTAGGGACACATGAAACACATTGTGAACTCGAATATGGCTGGGTAAAGCTAATCGATATGCCACAGGCCCCACCCTTTCCAATATCTGGAAAGGTCCACAGAACCTGGGAGCCAACTTGGCACAAGAGGCCCATCTTAAGGTGCTCTTCTTTGGTTTGATCCTTACATACACATGATCGCCCACCTCAAATTCTCGATAATTCCTCTTCTTATCCGCGTATGCCTTCTTTCGATCTTGAGCAGCTCTTAGGTTTTTCCTGATATTTCTTACCTCTGATTCCATCTCAAGCATCATTTATGGTCCAAGCATCAACTTAGTCTCAGGGTTGATCCAATTAATGGGTGTGTGACATTACCTTCCATATATAACTTCAAAAGGACTCATATTAAGAGACTCCTGATAACCATTGTTGTAGGAAAATTCTACTAAGTGTAAATATTCTTCCCATTTTGTTGGTTGTTGCATCACATACATGTGCAACATATCCTCCAAGACTTGATTTACCCACTCTATTTGTCCATCTGTCTAAGGATGATAAGCAATGCTGAAATTTATTTGGGTCTCAAACCTGTGAACAAGGTCTTCCAGAATGCTGAAGTAAACTTCACATCTCTGTCTGATATGAAATTCTTTGGGATGCCATGCAACCTAAAGATTTCTCTCATAGAAATGTCTGCTATCTGTACATTTTTTTAAGTAGACTGTACGGGTAAAAAATGTGTTTCCTTACTCATTCTATCAACCACCACCATAATGGAGTCATTGTGCCTTTTTTATCGTGGTAAACCAATAATGAAGTCTAGGGATATGACCTCCCATTTCCATTCAGGTACTAGTATGGGCTGCAACAATCCAGCTGGATGTCGATGCTCCACCTTAACCTATTGACACTCCAAACATTTGTTTAAATATTTTGTAATGCTTTTTTGCATACTAAGCCAGAAATAAATTTTTCTAATTGTAGTCAACATTTTCTGGTATCCTGGGTGTCCTGAATAATTACTACGGTGATATTCATTCATGATCAGCCCCTTCAGATCCATTTGATTTGGTATATATATCTTTTCTATAAATGTTACCAACTGAACTTTTCTAACTCCATAATCAAAAGGTTTTTCTTGCTTTCTAGCCTCCTCCATTTGCTGCCATAGAAATTGGTATTCAGGATCCTTTCGGGCTTCCTCTTTTACTTGATCTAGAAATTTGCATTCAAGTTGGTTTTAGCAAAGTTCATAAATACAATGCAGTTTTTTGCTTAAATCATCCGCCACATGGTTTTCTTTACCCTTTACATGTTGAATATCAATGTCAATTTCACTGAGGAAGGCATTCCATCTTGCCTGTCAAGAGTTTAGATCAGCTTGCTTAAAGTAGCTGGTTAGGCTACTGTGGTCAGTCCCAACAGTAGTGTCTCCATACTCAGAGTGCATGTACTACTATTGTTAGCTCCAGGTCATAGGCTAAATATCTTTATTCATGCTCTTTTAACTTTATGGATTCATAGGCAACCACCTTTCCTTCTTGCAATAAAACTGCCCTAACCCCTTCCTTACAGGCATCTGTACAAACCTCAAACTCTTTGTTGGGGTCAGCTACCCTCAACACTGGGGAAGTGGTCAACAGTTTTTTTAACCTTTCAAAATTGTTTTTCCATTCATTAGTCCACTTAAATACTTTTCCCTTCCTCTACAAGGAGGTGATTGGAAAAGAAATTTTGGAGAACCCCTCAATGATCCGTCGGTAATACCCAGCCAATCCCATAAAGGATTGGATATCTACCACATTTTGGGGAATTTTCCATTCCATAATAGTCTTAATTTTCTCTGGATCACATTTGTTTAACTTGGCGTACAACTGATGTTTTCTTAACTTCTCCAACACTATTCTTAGATGCTCCTTGTGTTCTTCCTGATTCTTGGAATAGATTAAAATATCATCGATAAATATTAGCACAAATCTATCCAAGAAGGGGTGAAATATATCGTGCATCAACCTCATAAATGTTGTTGGTTCATTGGTTAGACTGAAGGGTAGTACAACAAATTCATAATGCTCGTACCTGGTGCAGAAAGCATCCTTGTAGATATCCTCATCCTTTATCTGGATCTAGTGATACCCAGACCTTAAGTCTATTTTTGAGAATACTATGGCCCCCTTCATCTGATCAAAAAAGTCATCAATCCGAGGTAAATAATATCTATTTTTTATTGTCAGTTTATTGAGCTGTCTATAATCCATGCACATCCGCATGGTTCCATCATTCTTCTTAACAAACAGCACTGGTGCTCCACAAGGGGACACACTCGGGCGAATGTACCCTTGTCCAGCAGCTCTCGCAATTGCATTTTTAATTAAGTTAGCTCCAGAATAATCATTCTATAAGGAGCTCTTGAAACTGATGATGCTCTTGGCATTAACTCAATGGTGAAATCAATATCTCTTTTTGGGGGTAGTCTTGGTACATCTTCTGGAAATACATCCATGAAGTCTTGTACCACCGGTATGTTTTCCATCATAGGAGTCTTCTCCTTGGAATTGGCATATCCCACTTGGATGGCATAAATCTGACATCATTTTCTCATACATTTATTCATTCGGGATGTTGTGATAGGATGCAATTGTAGTGGTTTCTTGATTCCCTAAATCTCTTTTTGTGTTCCATCTTGCATTCTATAATATATAATCTTTTCTTTACAATCCACCAAAGTCCAATTTTTCTCCAGCCAATCCATGCCCGGCAGTACATCATAGGATCCTAATGGTAGTCTGTTCAGGTCCACGTTTAACTGTTGGTTTCCAATTTCCAATGTACAGTTTGGAATTTTGGCACTTACCTTTCTTTTTGCACCTGTGGCTAGTTGTACCAACCAAGGCTTTTTGAATTTCTAACTTTTTCATTTACATACTTCTACTATTTTGGGGTTTACGTAACTTAAACTTGCACTTGGGCCAACCAAAATGGAAACATGCTACGAGAGTAGCTTACCTTCCAACTCTATCATCGTTGGTTGATAATCTGCCTCACAATATTCCAATGCTGCGTTGATTCTGGGTATATTTTGGGCTAGTACATCTCCCATTGTAGAAGCCTCCTGCATATATAAATTGTTTCACTTCTCCCTCGCTATGGGAAATTTTTGTAATAATGCGCCTCGTTACACCCCTAACACTGCAGAGGTGGTTTTGGAACTTGTCCTTGCTCAGGTTTGTTGGAAGCCTCTGTAGGCCTCTCCTCGGTAGGCCATCGGGTTCTTTGATGGTTTCTACCAAACTGTTTGCTCACTGTACTCCATGCAAAATTCTTAAAGTTGCTATTTCTAGCACCTTTGAAATTTGAACTGTTTTTTTGTCCTTTTCTTGGCTGCCAACTTTTGCCCAATTCCCCTTTTGCCTTGGACTGCTGATAGCACATTCTTTCCTTCCAAATTTCTTCATCCATGGTCCTAGGATTCACGAATTCAATTCGTTCCTTCATGTGGGTTGGAAAACTACTTAAGAATCATTGAACCTTAGCCTTTTCATCCCTGAGATAAGGAATGTATCTTAATAGTGAAGTGAACTTGGTTATGTACTCATCCATTGTCATCTGACCTAGTTTCAAATCATGGAATTATATGGATTTTTCATCATAGAAACATTTTGTTAAGTATTTGTCTTTAAAGTATTACTAGAACGAATCCCATGTCACATCTTGATCTTCAATGCTGCGAACATTTTTTACTTCCTCCCACCATAGGGTGGTTTTCTCTCTCAACTGGTAAATGGCCAATCTGGCTTTAAGGTTGTTGTTGTACTCGTAGACTTGAAATTACTTATTCATATTAATTAGCCAGGCCTCTGCCAACTCTTCAGCTTCTCCATCAAATTTAGGTGGTTTTATCTTCCGAAACTCACCTTGTAGTTCCACCTTTTGTTTCTTAATTTCATGTTGATCCGAAACATTACCAAACTATGCCTCATTGTATTTTATGTTCTTTTTGCTTCACTGTGAATGGCTCTTTTCCATTCTGTTAGTGGTTTGGTCCTTGGTTTGTCGTTCGTTTTCTTCTTGCATGTCCCTATCGGGACTGAGTTGTAACACCCCCTGATTTTTTTTGTCAGAAAGGCTCTTAAGTATCCTTTCATGTTCTTGCATCAGGCGTCCATTATCACTTCTCACTCGGATCATTTCTTCCTGCAACTTCTGCAGAGTACTTACCAGTATATTGGTCTGGTGTTGTTGCTCCTCTAGCAGTCTACTAGTCTATTGGTGTTAATCCACACTCAACTGAATTCACATTTCAGGATTCATTTCTGGTTGTGATTAAGGTGTAGGTTCCCCAGTATTCTAAGGTGTTTGTTTTGTCGATCCCCTTCTCGTATTGTCCTCTACAATACTACTTCTTTTATGTGCATCAATATACACACAATTTATCATGTTAGGTGACCCCTAGGGTTCCAGCGTGCGAACGTTGCTCTGATACCACTTGTAACATTCAACATAAAATAAAAAATATAAATATAAATATAAATAAATAAATAAATAAAATTTAAACTTACTCTATAACTTCCTCTAAAATTATCCCTTGCTCTAAGCTTCATTACTTAAAGGGAAACATGTGCATGATCCTTATACTATGCAATATATAAGGTATGGATTTGGATAGATTTGGGAACCATTGCGTTTTTATTAACTCGGCTTCCCATGTGAGTTAATATTCTTATATGTGCGGATGATTTATTTGATTTGAAACAATTAAAGTTTACAGTACTGGTTCCAATGTTAATTCAAATTCCACTAATTAAATCATTTACACTGGATCTCCTGGAATATCTTTAACACATAATGAGCCTCCAGCTATGTGAGTATTTAGATATGTGCCTATGTCCTTTGAGGCCACCTGCCCTCCTATCCACCGTTTGATCAATGATGAGAATCAATGGTAAGGATTTGAGCGGGAAAAATGCATAGGTATTACCCCTGCAACCCTAACTGAATTTCTTCATTTCATCGTGTCTACGCCTAGGTCTCGCCTACGACCTTTACAACAGTATGGTGTTGTAGTCTGCCTCCACTCTCTTCCCGGTGTTGTAACAAGTATGGGAATACGATGCCTATATCTTAACAGTTCTATCTTTGTCATGGTTCGAACTTGGAAATGGTTTATCTACTTGTTCTTTCGTTTGTGAATAGAACTACATTGCGCCTTCTCTTTGACATTTATGGAGGCTTGCAGGGTTTCATGGGAATTCTGACTTTCGCAGGCTTTTGAGGCCAACCCACCTTCAAATGCTCCAGCCCACTCTTGAAAGAGGTCTTCCCCACAGCGTCAGGTAATTTAGTTATTCAAGTTAATAATTTGCTTTCTCTCTAGTTAAATAAATTGAACCCTCGGGTATTTAATTTCTCCGCGAATGTAACACTTGATTTTTTGCTTGAACTCTTTTCCTTTAGCTTGGAACTCAGCTCTACGGAACAAGTTATCACTGAAGTATGTAATCTTCAGTTTTATTACCTCGCCAATCCCTCGATTCCAAGCATTCTACTATACTATTTTTCATTTTACTGGTCACTGATGCTCTACATGGTTTTTGGTTGCAGGTAGCTCCTTAACTCGAAGGCCAATGACTTTCCTGTGAGTTTTCTCCCATGAACAATCTTGGGTCTCTTGCAAGCTACTAATGCAATTCTACCCTCTCAGGTACCTCACATCATTATCTCTTTGAAAGTCGAGACTTCTGTTTCAACTTCTGGCATGGATAGAGTGCTACCCACCAGGTTTTTTCGACTCTAGTGACAGGGTTTTCTAGCTACTTGTTTATCACCCTTTCTAGACATGTTTATGCCTAACTCAGCATACATGGAGACTTTTCCATTAGCTGTAACGTTTTAATGGTCACATGTCCCAATTATTTTCAATGAATTTTACTGGGTTTACTCTGAAATCATTCTCTTGGTTATTGGAACTTTGGATAGTAGTTTTCTGACCTAGATTTGTATAAATTATTGTTCTATCATGTATATTTCCTTACTCAGTTTAATATACGGTCCTTTGTTTCAACATTGAAATTTTCCCTACAGGGGTTTTTACCAGTGTTACTGTAAAGTACTATTGAACTCTTACCAAATTGTAAAATATTTCCTTGTTCATTAAATGGTTCACAGTTTTGTTTACAAATATGTAACATGTCATCTTATTTGCGTTGGGTATTGTGTGCCCTTGGCCGGACTGTGTTTTTAGTCCTCCATTGTATTTTATGTTCTCTTTTGTTTACTCTTATTACACATCTTATTCTCTAGCACAATATTCTTGCACTACGCATCAACATGCATGATAATTTAATTTTCGAGGCTTTCTCAGTTAAAATAAATTACCAGGATAGTTTTCTTTACAGATTAGGAAGATGGTCGGACTATCTCTTTCCCTATCTGTGTATATTATAGACATGGAGTAACGATGTGTTCGGGGGTTTAAGGTTTCCACTTTGAACCCTGAACCGACAGTTCACTTCGAGTTTAACTTTAGATTAAACAGGTTTCCTAACTTATAGTTCAGCACTATACTTCATTATTTTCTAGTATATCATAATACTTCTGCAGCATATTACTAATTTTCTTTTTTGCTTAGTTATCCTTCTTTAACTATTTTATAATAAATCAAAATCTTTGTAGAGAAAGATAAACATAAATAATTATGTACAATATATTTACACAGTAGTTTGTGTATTCCTTCTTTACTGCAAAACACAGTTTTTTTTTCCAGAATGAAAATATATACAGTATTCAACTCATTACTTTTGCATATTCATTTACTACAATTCCATTTTCCATAATGCTAGTAAAACACAATATTTGGTGCATTTTCTGTAATAAACTCTTCTCTCTATGACAACTGAATAAATAACTATGGTTACTTTTCTGAATTTGAGTTCTACTGATAATGTCCTCTCAACCATTAAGAGAGAGGTGATGTCCTCTCAACCATTAAGAGAGGCAATTACGTCCTCCTCTTCCCTCGTGCTCCACACCTAAGAAGTATAGGTTCACAAAGACTTCTGGTGAGACCTTAGGACCCCAAGTCCAGTCTATTCCCAGAAATCTTCAGGAACCATAAGTGTTTCCACTAGTCTCTACTAGGTCAGGAAATTTTTCACTCTCTTCATTTTCCTTCCTTAGTTATTGAACAGAACCCCTTTTCCTCACTCGGATGTATCTTTTATCCCCAAAGGAAAAAGTAAACATCCAATATCCAAAAGTGTCCAACCACTTCTTAGTTCTTAGAATGATTTTTACCATCAGTATTTTTACTTTTATGGAACCACTTTTCCATAACTAATTTTATTTCCAACATAACAAAATTAATCCATGTTCTTCAAATAATCTTTCTTAAAGAAAATAAAATGTTTCAATTTCTTCAAAACAATTAAAATGACATAATACTAGTTAAACAACTAGTTAACCCTTAAGTGAGTTGTCAATAAATAAAATATTTCAATATGTGGAATTAGATAATATTAAAGTGTATTGAAAAATATATTGATAACAAAAATAAACCATTTTAACTGTGACTCTAAAGGTCCCATGTTACCATATTAGATAAAATATTTCAGTGTCAATAATGTTATATTACAATATGGTTAAAAACTATATATGTATATATTGTTGGAAAGGCAGAGAGGATAAACACAAAATAACACAAGTAATTCACAAGAGTTGAGGCTCTTCTCTACTGATCACACAAACTTGATTGAGATTACATGACTTGATTACAATGAATGCGGTGAAGGGTATTTAAACATTTTCATTTCACTAGTGAATCGCCTAATATAACTTGACATGGACATACTCTCTAAATGCATATCTATCACTTAAACTCTACTCTACTTGACTCTCTAAATATAACAAACTCTTAGTGCTAAAGTAATTAGCTTACTTCAAAATATATTGCATTTGATCTTTTTCAAATATAGTAAATTGTAAATTGATTTTCAAAATTAAATTAAATTAATCAGTTATCCATTCAAAAAATATTAACATATATATATAAATTACTGATTTAGCAATATTCTAAAAATCAATATTTCGTTGGTTGCAATATTGCAGCTTGCATACAAAGTTAGTCACTCCTCAATCAAGCTTATAGAGCTAGCGTGGTAGGAACGCCATCATATTTGAGTATAAAGCTCCAGATTTGGGGACCAGTGGTCAATTGCTCTATTAGCAGCCCGGGCTCCTTTACTTTTTGACAGGTTTTCTTCTTCCGAGGTTTCTTCGTTTTTCGCATTGTTTTGTAATGAGGGCATTTCTCTGGGCTTTCGCTGCTTGGTGTTGGGCTCTTTAGCCCCAAGTTTCCCACCTGCTAGATTTGCTGGACGATTGGATATTTTGGTTAGTTTTTGGATCTGTTTTTTTGCTAGGCATTTTTGCATGATCCTTCATGCTTACATTTAGTGACAATCTCGGGCATTGAAACTTAACAAAACTAAGTACATGTAACTGCTTTTATATTTTATATTAATGAGATAAAAAAGGAAAGAAAAGAAAAGTTAAGTTGATTGTTTGGAGTGTAAATATTTTCTCAAGTTTTACATTTTAAAATTTAAGAATTTATTATTATTTTTATTTTATATTTTTTCATACTCAATAATCATGAACCAATGACTCTATATCAAAAAGTATATAAATACCCAATCATATCAAAAAGTATACAAATACCAAATCATTGTCTATCCAAAATTAGTTGACAATTATTGCTAAATCTTTAATTAAAATAAATCATTCCATAATTATCGCTAAATCTTTAATTAAAATAATCTATAATAATTTTAATTCTGTATAGCTTGGTCAATATCGTTTTCTTGCCTGCACGGTGTTTTATTCCATCCACGGTCTACATAGAAAATAAGAATTCGTTGGAGATGAAAAACGTCGCAGAGACGCGGCGTAAAAGGAAGAAAGAGAAAAGCTAATAAAGAAATATATATCACATCTTTTTCACAAATAGTAAGATATTCAATTCCGTAAAACGATTAACGTAGCCCGATCATCACGATATTCAATTCCGTAAAACGATTAACGTAGCCTGATCATCACGTCATTTCATTGCCCGTAGCCCGATCAAGGCCATAACAGAGAAACATTTAACAAAGTCACGGTAAGTATCAGCGTGAAATTAAGCAAATAAATTAAAATATGGGCCTTCGACATTTACGAAATTAAAATTGTCTCTCTACGCATTACATTTCCTAAACCTCGAGAGGCATTGGTTCTAAAATTGGGGTCAAATTCAATTCAGATCTGTGTGTTGATAAGCCCCGAGAATGTTTATTATATCTCTCTTCTTGTTTCTTGGGATGTACTGACTTGTAACAATACCGATCAACTGCTTCAGTTTCCATCGCATTTTTGGGCTTGCAGCTTAATCCCGCATTTATGTTGATTAGTCTCCTAAACAGCCTTTCTACAGAACGGCGAAATCCCCTTCTTTTGTTATGCGTCTTCACAGTCTGTCGCGTGTCCAGTTGGCGCACAACCACGTTCTGTGCAACGGTCTGGTGGCCATTGCGAATGATAATTTGATGAGTATCAGTCTTGCACCTTAATTTCTCCTCCTGCTGGGGCTTCAGTTCGTCTTTATTCACAGTGGCCGGGTACTTTTGGCGTTCGGTGCTGCTGGTAGTGGCCGAGACGCAGTGTGGCATCGACCAACTCCGGATGCCATCAATTAATTCATAATTGTTGATGAGAGACGACGGCGTACTGGATGCAGCTGCAACTATGGCTCGATTTAGTTGCAGAGAAAAGGAATACAACTCAAATGAATCATAGAGACTACTGTCGCAATCCCAAACAGACTTTCTGAGCTGCGGTTGCTCCTCTCTACAATTCGAATTATGATTCGCCCGAATTCTCTCGTCGATTTTTGAAGGTAATTCCTGAAGTGGGCTGTCAACAACCCTATGTCGGATCAGTTGATCTCCATCTAGGCTCGCGCGCCTCCCATGAATGCTGGAGAACTTCTTGTGCATGTTGCCCTGATCAATATTGCTCATTACTCCCTGCAGGGTCATCTCTTTTTTTCTGAAATGATGTTGTAAGGGAGCTTCTCTGATCTTTATTTTTATGCAACGAATCCGCAGTCCCACTAGGATGACTCCAATATAGTTAGGACTCCTCTTTCAAAATAATAGGGTTGCCATCGTTTTTTTGTGTCGCGAGGACTCCGTTTCTCCACGTAAGGGCATTGAACACCCTACTTTCTCGTCCATTACTTTTACACGAAGCCACGCTACGCATGTAGTGCCACATGAATTTACTGTAGAACCTAACCCTAATGTTTAAGACTATTCTCACGTCGAAAGTTAAGACATTTACGCCACGAGCTGTCAAATCTAACATGTATTACCACATGAATTTACGCCAAGAACTGTCAAATCTAACATGTATTGCCACATGAATTTACGCCAAGAATTGTCTAATCTAACCCTAATGTTTAAGACTATTTTCACGACGAAAGTTTAGGCATATACGGTAGACTCTAATAAATTTTCGTGAAAACGGGCATATCGGTCGTTGGCATCCTTAGTTTAATCTCTGGTTACGTTGATTATGGAACTGTTGGACGCAGAACTGAACTTGTTTAACTGCATTCATGGAGCAGTTGGCCATGATAACTCAACTTTAAAACACACAGGAATATCGTAGCTCTTCTTTGCATCGATCGTTGTGTTGTTTCGCGGTTGAGATGGGTCACCCTACAAGGACTCTCAAGTCCAAACTTTATTGGACGTAAATATTTTCAGAATCTACAAATGGCATTCTTGAAAGATTAGTCTAACACTTGAAAAGCCTGTATATAAAAAACAACATCGTCATGGAATTAGTACGAAAATAAAAGTGTATATATATTAAAACAAGAAGGGCTTGCGGCGGCAGCAAGTCCTTGCCTTGAGTGGGTAAGTAGTTACTGCACTGCTATCTGCCTTGAGTGGGTAAATAGTTACTTCAGTGCCATCTCCCATGCAACTTGTTACATTCACATTCACTTTCCATTACAACATTCAAAACATTGCTCCAATCATTGCTCTTTTGGGTCAGCAAATATACAAAATGAACTGAAATAAATCACTATAGAAAATGCTTGCCTATCATTCAAATCATTGCTCTCTTGGGTCAGCAAATATACAAAAAGACCTGAAATAAATCACTATGGAAAATAGTGAAAATATACACATAACATACTCATGTAAAAATACACATAACATAACATGTGCTTTCACCATACCTACTACAATTATAAAATTAATGCAATTCAAGAGGGCATCTAATTAATAGAAAAGGAAAGGGAACAACAAAGAAGGAAATTCGAGAATTAAGGAGAACGAAGAAAATAGAACTTCATAATAGGCAACGTACTGAGCATATTATGAGGGAGAGCATAAGTTGAATTCACATTTAAACTAGAGACAAGTAAAAATATGCAAATTTTTCCAACTAGTCACTGAATATGTTCAGTGAAAGTTCAAAACGAAGACTATCAATTTCTCGAATATAGAGATCTGCTGCCATCCAACGCGCTAAGAAGCAAACATCCCTGGGAACCTGCACATAAATTCATGGGATAAGAGGAAGCTAACCAACCAGAAGCATTTTACCTTCTCCTAACAAGTTATTCAAATGACCAAAAAGATGTTTGCTAATTGAAAAAATGTAATTGTAAGAGAGCTTGTGCCACTTATACAAAGCAAAACCACACCTTCACAATGAATGTGTTTGTGGCCTGAGAAGCTGATAGTGAAGCATTCACATGCATCATGATGGAAGCCCAATCACAACCCGTTTCTTATGAAGAATGTACAGTGTACTTCTAGGATGAACCAGAACAAATAGCTTTGTTTTTTTATATAGCATAAAATGTGAAGGTATTCCAATTACTACTGGTAGATGGATTGGTCTTGTGGGTCAGGGTCGTTATCTGGTTGTTCAGGGGAGAGAATGAACTCTACTAGAATTATGTGTCTTACTAAAATTGCCAACTGTGATCCTATTGGAACAAGTCCATCCAGTCTCATCGACATTTATTTCCTTCAATCTAGCAATGCCCAGCACCATATAGTTTATTCAAAACTCGCTTTGGGCATTTTGATAAGAAATTTTGGGAGAAGTGTTAACAATTAATGAAATAGGAACAGGTCCTTGAATTCTGAAGGGCCAAAGTTGAAAGCTCTATTTGTCGGACATCAATGACCACTTGGGCACGGTTCTATTGTACGTCTATCTGGTCAATAAATTATAAATATGAATGTGGACATCAATGACCAGTTGGGCACGGCACTATTGTACGTCAATAAGTTATAAATATGAATATGTCCAGTATAAGAAAAATGGCTAGAGTTTCTTAATAATTGTGGATGGATATAAATATGATAACTCCTTGGCTATATAAATGGCATGGTTTGTAAAATTTTCAAAAAAAATTAATATTGACATATATATTACAAAAACTACCCAGAATAACTTTACTTTTGTGAAACCTGTAAATTTTCATGTTCGTTTTGCATATGAACGCAGCAGTGGCCACCAAAAGTTGGAAACCAACATGCTACCGAACGACAATGGTGATTGAACCCCATACGTCCCAGTGAGGCCCTGCCCAACCTGCCCGATTTTGCTTCGAAAATATGTATTCATCCAAAAAATGTGGTAGAAGTGTGGCAGAAGCGATCGTTGTTGCAGAGAAGTGTGGCAGAATCCATTGCTGTTGCAAAAGCCATGGAAAGCACAACTCCCTGCCCTGAACTTGAGTTTCTACTCTATGGCAAGACCAACTTAAGCCTCTTAGTAGTACAATAGAAACTTTAATTGTCTAGTCTCTTGGAAAATTTAATGGTACTGTTTTCTTTCAATTTGAGCCTTTAAAATTTAAATCTTTGAGCAAGGCTTCTAGGTAAAGGATAGTAATCAGAATATTATACAACCATATCATCCATGTTACTATCTGAGTATTTGAATCTGACTAACAAATTCCTAAAACAAATTAAATATAAATTTTAAGAAATTAGATGCTACTTGGAGATTTTAATCTAAATATTTATATTCTCGACTGCAGTCCTACCTTCTTCCCTTAGTTATCCAGCACATACAACACAGGCAGTATAATATTCAAATTATCTAGTACATGCACTCATTGATGAGAAAGTCTTCAAGCTCACGAACATTTGAAACATCTAGTTGTTGCATCAAGAGATCATAAGGTAAAACCTGACAATACAGTTTGCCATCAAACACAATTTCTTCAAGCACTCCACTACAACCAAACAAACATAATCATCAAGCCCCTAGAGGGTTATACCTAACCTGAAAGGAATGAATCAAAGGCCTTTAATACTAAAAATTATTCTTCATGCAACTACCTTGCAGTTTCTGCCAATGCTAACACTGTTTGCTGCTTCAATTTGAGCACTTGTTCAGGTTCTAATTATGGAAGATGAACAGCATTACCTGTTCAATGAGACCTTGAAGGTTAAGGGTTTAACTTTTTTTCTCTAACTCATCATTGGCATAAAAATGAAATCCAAAGCTGAAAACAGAGTCAAAAGCACCAGAGAGATGACAAAGATGGTGCCTAATAAGAACAATATCAAGACAAGAAATGAAGCCCACAAAATAAGCACCATAGGATGACTGTTAAAACCATGAAATATTGGAACCATACATAGAATAGAACCAAAATCCTTTAAATACAATTAAATACTTCCAACTGAACCAATGTTTGAAATTTCTACTCTGGGAAAAACTTGGCATGGCCAAAAAGTAAGATTTCAAGTTTGAGTATGCCAAAACTCAGAAAAAACTTGCTTAAAGTAATGGCAAGTAAAGGATTAAAGGAGGAAAGGCGGGTGGGTGGAAGGCAGGCAGACCAGCAGGCAGCAAGACAGCGGGGGATAGTGAGCCTCTTCATTGGTTAGTTCCGCCTCATCAAAGGTGAAACAGAAAAGGAATGGAAGGGGAAGGAAGAAGCATTTCCTCTAATCCAGGCTCACATAGAAAGGTTGTAAGGAAGATTCAGCTATATCCGGACTGATTCATCTTAGAAGCGCCTTACCTAGCCTAGATAGATCTTTCCTTCAATAGGAGGATGACCCACTCTTAGGGAGAGGAAAAGGAAGGAGGTCTCAATCAATAGGAGGATGGTTCACTCTAAGGGAGAGGAAGGAGGGCTCTAAATACATAAGGAGGGCGAGGACGTCTCCATGTGAGCTCATTTATCAATGAGTATTACTTTATTGGGAGATTTACTAACACGTTTCACTTAGTAACAGTATAGTAGTGCGCTCCATGGTGTGCGCCAAAAAAAAATATAGTGATGTGTGGTTTGACAGAAAGTTTCTTTAGGTGAAACTCAAGAGACCGCAGTTCAAATCTTATTGAGTATATGGTTTGCTATGATCTTGGCTTAAGGAGTAGGCTCCCCCTAGCGAAATCTTAAAAAAATAGTTTAGTAGTGGGATCTATACAGCTCATAGTTATCATATGACTCAACGCACAATACATACCTAGATAAGATGTAATTTCTGTACTATTGTAGAAATGGGTTTTTAAGCTCGTGGTTATATAATCTTCCTTATAGTCAAGGAATTGGGCTATGTCGTGGTACCATAGGGTAAGCATAGGAGTCGGATGATTTGTAGGCAAGGTAGGATGATTTGTAGGCAAGGTAGGAGAATTTAGCTCATGATGATTTAAATCATCCTCTGTAGCTTCTTGAATAGTGATAGTGAGAAATAATAATGTATGGATAGTAACTTTTATAATAATTTTTAGGTTCTTATCTATTTCTTACCATAGAAAAGAATCAGGAATACCCATGTGAGAAGGAAAGTCTCCAAATATAATGGTTGCAAAGTAATGAAATTGAAATTAGAGTTGTACTCTTGTGGAACATAGGTGACGTGTAACTTACAAAAAGTATGTAGCAAACAAGCAAAAATGAAATGGATAACAAGGGATTATGAGTGGAAAATTTGAAACTAATTTAACTAAGTACGTGAGTTTCGAGTCTTTTACACATGGAAGGGATGCCTAAATCGATCACAGTACAAATCCTTTGTATGAAAGCCTCATATTCTACAGTGTGACTTGTACAAAGGAAATCAAATTGATATGTAAAAAATATAGGATGTTCATCGAGTCAAACAATTCTAGTTCCATTGCCAAATTTGTTCCTAGCTTAATCGAAATGCATTATTTTGATGAACACCATTAGCACTTAATCTCCACATTCGCATTAATATAAATATCTTAAGGTTCTAGGTTAAGTGCATTAACAATCTAATCAGTAATGACTTGCCCTTTGATAGCCTTTTGTTATATAAAATAGAAATCGAATTCTTTGAGCTACAAGACCTATTTAGTAGCATGTCTAGACAAAGTGAGCTTAGAAATAAGATAACACAAAAGATCAAAATGGCAGATAACATATGTATTTGGCCCTAACATATAATGGCATAGGCATTGAGTTATAAAGATAACAATGGGGTAGAGCTTTTTGACCAAAGTATGATGCATTTTGTAATTAGCTAGCAAGTGGATAATGTAATAGATAATTTGTTCTCTTTGGTCATCATCCTTCTATAGAAATATCGCAAATATAACATGGTAAAAAGTATATATCTATAATAGTAGAAATGAGAAATCGGCCTTGGGAAAAATTAGTGTGAGTGGAGAAATAAGTGTGACTTTTAGCTTTTTTAAGGCTTGTTGGTATTTCTCATTCGAGACAAATGATATGTCTTTTTTGAGCGTGAGGGTGTGTGATAATTTATCTAAGCCATTAACAAAGTGACTAATGGCACCAACATGGCCCCAAAACACTATATAATCTTGACGTTGAGAGGGTATAAGAGGGAATCATCAATCATTCAACCAGCTAGCCTAGCTTACTAATTCTTATAGTTTAATCATTAGGAAGATATTACTCACTATATAGACTCTATATATTAGGTGATATTAAGAACAATAGGAACTGGAATATAGAACTTATCATAACATTAGTAAATCTATCCCATCAATCTAGAACTATCTAAGGAATCTATAGCTATAGAAACTAAAGAATAGAAAGTAGAAAAGGAAGTGATTAGGAGCTCAATAGATGAATAGTCCATCATCCGTGTATATAAAATTGACACTTAGACCTTTCTTGATTGATATGTTATTATATGATACAAGGTTGATGTGGTTGTTAGAGACAATGGTTGATTGGTTAGAGGTTATAGACCTGTAACTTAGAAGCTAGTGATTAATAGGTTAGTTAAAGGTTAGTTAGTGAGATGGTTGTAAGAGTTTTTTTCTATTTATGCTATCCCTATATAAAGAGAAATGCATGATCTTTTATAGTATGATACACTCTTGTTTTGGTTGTGATAGATAAGTGACAGGTTAATGAGAGTAATATGATAGGATTTTTCAAGATAGATTGTAGATATATGGTAGTTGAGATCGAGTTGTATCTGTAGTGGATTTCTTGGTTGGTTTCTGTTGATATTGATACTAGATTCCCTTCGATAGAGATACTAATTGCTTATAAGACAATGCAGGGTCAAAGTGATGCATGAGCTCATGAGCCAAACTCGCCAACCCATGAAAAACTTGGCAAGCGCATAGTTTTTGCAAGGGAATTAACAGTGGTGAAGAAATGGGGAACTAAAAAAACAGGTTGAAAATTGTTGAAGAAAAATCAGCAGAAGGAAGATTGTTACATGCCAAATATTTCACTCTCCAAACTGTGGGAAAAACTCCTTGTTTCACCTAACCATTTTTGTGTTATTTTTGCAAGTACATAGAAATATGCAATAGCACACATAAGAAGGAAAGAGTCCCATGAATTCAATGAGCATGGAGATGTCATATATACAGATAACGTCATTATTTCAAGTTCAAAAATGGAATAGAGGTTAGAACTTTTGAAGGATTTGCATGATTCAAGCTCTAAAAGAAGGATGTAGTTGTTTGGAGAGGACATACATCAGAATTATCAAGACCACTTGAAAAACTCCAAGAGAATTAGGTGGCCTTAGCAGATGGATGATTCCAGTATTATTAAGTTATACTAAATTGGAGAAGTACCAAATGGAAATTGTGAAGAGTTGATCATGACAGTTCAAAAAGTGTTCCATATTGGTTGTATATTGAAATTGACTGAAAAATTTTTAGTGATAGAATATCAAGTTGACTTGTTTGAAATTCCACAAAAGATCAAAATGACAGATAACATATGTATTTGGCCCTAATATATAATGGCATAGGCATTGATTTATAAATATAACAACGGGGTAGAGCTTTTTGACCAAAGTATGATGCATTTTGTAATTAGCTAGCAAGTGAATAATGTAATAGATAATTTGTTCTCTTTGGTCTTCATCCTTCTATAGAAATATCACAAATATAACATGGTAAAAATTATGTATCTATAATAGTAGAAATGAGAAATCGGCCTCCGGAAAAATCAGTGTGAGTGGAGAAATAAGTATGTATTTTAGCTTTTGTAAGGCTTGTTGGTATTTCTCATTCGAGACAAATGATATGTCTTTTTTGAGAAATTGGTTGAGGGCGTATGATACTTTAGATAAGACATTAAAAAAGTGACTAATGGCACCAACATGCCCCCAAAACACTATATAATCTTGACGTTGAGAGGGTATAAGAGGGAATCATCAATCATCCAACCAACTAGCATTCATTCTAGCAACTAGCCTAACTTACTAATTCTTATACTTTAATCATTAGGAAGATATTACTCACTATATACACTATATATAGTAGGTGATATTAAGAGAAATAGGAACTGGAATATAGAACTTATCATAACATTAGTAAATCTATCCCATCAATCTAGAACTATCTAAGGAATCTATAACTATAGAAACAAAAGAATAGGAAGTAGAAAAGGAAGTGATTAGAAGCTCAATAGATGAATAGTCCATCATCCGTGTATATAAAATTGACACTTAGACCTTTCTTGATTGATATGTTAGTATACGATACAAGGTTGATGTCGTTGTTAGAGACAATGGTTGATTGGTTAGAGGTTATAGACCTGTGAGTTAGAAGCTAGTGAGTAATAGGTTAGTTAATGGTTAGTTAGTGATATGGTTGTAAGATTTTTTTTCTATTTATGCTATCCCTGTATAGAGAGAAATGCATGATATTTTATAATATGATACACTCTTTTTTTGGTTGTGATAGATAAGTGACAGGTTGATAAGAGTAAGATGATAGGATTGTTCAAGATAGATTGTAGATATATGGTAGTTGAGATCGAGTTGTATCTGTAGTGGATTTCTTGGTTGGTTTATGTTGATCTTGATACTGGGTTCCCTTTGATAGAGATACCAATTGCCTATAAGACAATGCAGGGTCAAAGTGATGCATGAGCTCATGAGCCAAACTCGCCAACCCATGAAAAACTTTATTTGCAAGGGAATTAACAGTGTTGAAGAAATGAGGAACTGCAAAAACAGGTTGAAATTTGTTGAAGAAAAAGCAGCAGAAGGAAGATTGTTACATGCCAAAGATTTCACTCGCCAAACTATGGGAAAAACTCCTTGTTTTACCTAACCAGTTTTGTGTTATTTTTGCAGGTACATAGAAATATGCAATAGCACACATAAGAAGGAAAGAATCCCATGAATTCCATGAGCATAGAGATGTCGTAGATACAGATAACATCATTATTTCAAGTTCAGAAATGGAACAGAGATTATAAATTTTGAAGTATTTTCATGATTCAAGCTCTGAAAGAAGGATGCAGTTGTTTGGAGAGGACATACATCAGAATTATCAAGACCAGTAGAGGCTTGAAAAAATCCAAGAGAATTAGGTGGCGTTAGCAAATGGATGATTCCAGTATTATTAAGGTATAGTAATTTGGGGAAGTACCAAGTGGAAATTGTGAAGAGTTGATCATAATAGTTCAAAAAGTGTTCCATATTAGTTGTATATTGAAATTGACTAAAGAATATCTAGTGATAGAATATCAAGTTGACTTGTTTGAAATTCCACAAAAGATCAAAATGATAGATAACATATGTATTTGGTCCTATAGGCATTGAGTTATAAAGATAACAACAGGGTAGAGCTTTTTGACCAAAGTATGATGCATTTTGTAATTAGCTAGCAATTAAATAATGTAATAGATAATTTGTTCTCTTTGGTCATCATCCTTCTATAGAAATATCACAAATATAACATGGTAAAAATTATATATCTATGATAGTATAAATGAGAAATCGGCCTTGGGAAAAATTAGTGTGAGTGGAGAAATAAGTATGTCTTTTAGCTTTTGTAAGGCTTGTTGTTATTTCTCATTTGAGACAAATGATATCTCTTTTTTGAGCAATTGGGTGAGGGTGTATGATACTTTAGCTAAGCCATTAAAAAAGTGAATAATGGCACCAACATGCCCCCAAAACACTATATAATATTGACGTTGAGAGGGTATAAGAGGGAATCATCAATCATCGAACCAACTAGCATTCATTCTAGAAACTAGCTTAGCTTACTAATTCTTATACTTTAATCATTATGAAGACATTACTTACTATATACACTCTATATAGTAGGTGATATTAAGAGAAATAGGAACTGGAATATAGAACTTATCATAACATTAGTAAATTTATCCCATCAATCTAGAACTATCTAAGGTTTCTATAGCTATAGAAATGGAATAGTAGAAAATAGAAAAGGAAGTGAGTAGGAGCTCAATAGATGAATATTCCATCATCTGTGTATATTAAATTGACAATTAGACCTTTCTTGATTGATATATTATTATACAATACAAGGTTGATGTGGTTGTTAGAGACAATGGTTGGTTGGTTAGAGGTTATAGACCTGTGACTTAGAAGCTAGTGAGTAATAGGTTAGTTAAAGGTCAGTTCGTGAGATGGTTGTAAGATTTTTTTTCTATTTATGCTATCCATGTATAGAGATACATTCATGATATTTTATAGCATGATACACTCTTGTTTTGGTAATGATAGATAAGTGACAGGTTGATGAGAGTAAGATGATAGGATTGTTCAAGATAGATTGTAGATATATGGTAGTTGAGATCGAGTTGCATCTGTAGTGGATTGCTTGGTTGGTTTATGTTGATCTTGATACTGGATTCCCTTAGATAGAGATACCAATTGTTTATAAGAAAATGCAGGGTCAAAGTGATGCATGAGCTCATGAGCCAAACTCGTCAACCCATGAAAAACTTGGCAAGCACATAGTCTTTGCAAGGGAACTAACAGTGGTGAAGAAACGAGGAACTACAGAAATAGGTTGAAAATTATTGAAGAAAAATCAGCAGAAGGAAGATTGTTACATGCTAAATATTTCAATCGCCAAACTGTGGGAAAAACTCCTTGTTTTACCTAACCATTTTTGTGTTATTTTTGCAGGTACATAGAAATATGCAATAGCGCACATAAGAAGGAAATAATCACATGAATTCAATGAACATGGAGATGTCGTAGATACAAAGAACATCATTATTTCAAGTTCATAAATGGAACAGAGGTTAGAAATTTTGAAGGGTTTGCATGATTCAAGCTCTAAAAGAAGGATGCAGTTGTTTGGAGAGGACATACATCAAAATTATCAAGACCAGCAGAGGCTTGAAAAACTCCAAGAGAATTAGGTGGCCTTAGCAGATGGATGATTCCAGTATTATTAAGGTATTGTAATTTGGAGAAGTAACAAATGGAAATTGTGAAGAGTTGATCATGACAGTTCAAAAAGTGTTCCATATTGGTTGTATATTGAAATTGACTGAATAATTTTTAGTGATAGAATATCAAGTTAACTAGTTTAAAATTCCATATTTTCATGATGATGAAGAGAAAACTCAAGGGTTTGTGACAATCTTACTGTCCATTACCAAGTTGAGATGTATGGACTCTGTTGGTGTCTTAGAAGAAGCACAGGTTGAGAAGGAGGTGTTGGGAGAAAGGAAAATAAAGAAGCTTTGTCTCGTCTAGGATTTATTTGCACATTTTAGACTAATTAGGATGATAAACAAGTGATGATGATGGAATAATAATCTAGTGTGGTTTTTCAAGAATGGAGGCAAATACATTTGAAGAGAAATTTATTGAGGATATACTGCAGAGATAAAAGTTGATAATGGTTTCCAAATTGGTTTGGAGAAAGAATGCATTGGTATAATGTAAAGGCAGAACCAAGATATGGTAAGGTGTGAGCATAGCAAGTATAATATTGAAAATCAAAGTCTTACAACATCAAAAGTGCAGTCCATGGTTGTTGAAGGGTTTTCAATCCCCATACGAATTTTGTAGTTTCAAAGGAGATTGCAGCATCTCTGATAATTGATGAGGAGTTATCAATGAACATGGTTGTGATGAGTTTGAAATGCAAGAATAAATCCAAACATGCATGTACATCAATCCAAAAATAAATAAGTGACAGTATGTAGGATGAGTATAAAATCCCATCTACTGAAGATAGTAGGATTTGTTTAGTAAATTCATTGAATGATAGATTCTTTGCAGTGAATTTGGCTATTGAGATTATGGTTGAAAGGCATGAAGGTTTTGAATGTGGATTCATTACTAATATTCAGTAACAAGGGAGATTGGAAAGGAAAGAATATTTTGTTCATAAATATTATGACCAAACACAGTGGTCATAGTCTATAGACATACAAAGATATTAAAACCTTATTTAATTTTAAGGATAAGGATAGTTTGGACTAAGAAATTATGATTCCTTACCAGAGAATCAGAAGGATGATGAAGATAAGAAATGGATGTGTTGTCCAGGTTTTACCAAATTATTAAACATGAAATCCCTATCTAGAATGATGAAAGCTTGAAGGGTGTGAGAGGTATGTTGCAGATTGTCCATGTTTGTTTAATGATAATACCAATTAAAAGGAATAATGCTACTTTGTTTGTGTTGTTAGATTGTTTCTATGGACATATGGCTACAGTGTTGATGGGTTTCAAATGGAGGGATATAAATCCCATTGGGCAATGGGATACTGAAATCAATGAATGGAAACAAGTATGGATTAGCAAAAGAAAAATATGGAAGCATATTCAGGAGTTGAAAAGATTTAACAATGGTATTAACAGTTGTAAAGAAACATAGAACTAGAAGAACAGGTTGAAAGGAAAATATATGAAGAAAAATCAGCAGAAGGAAGGAAGACTAGAGTCTAGTATGTGTCAAAAATTACGCTAGAATAAGAAGTATGGGAAAGACCATTGTTTTACCTAACCAGTTTAACGTTATTTTTGCAGGTACATAAGAAATGTACAATGGTGCACATAATAAGGATGAATTTCCATGAATTCAATGAGCTTTGAGAAGTTGCAAATGCAGATAACATGCTTAATTCAAGTTCATAAATGGAACAGAAGTTGGAACTTTTGAAGGACTTGTGTGATTCAATCTCAGAAAAGAGGAAGCAATTGTTTGCAAAGGACACCCATCAGCATGAACAAGACCAACAAAGGCTTGAAAAACTCGAAGAGGAGAGTGTGTACCTTGTGCGATGGATGGGTCCAAAATTATTCAGGTATACTAATTTGGAGAAGTACCAACTGGAAATTGTGAAAGGTTGATCATGACGGTTGAAAGTAGGTTCCATAGTTGCATATTGAATTTGGCTGAAGGAATTGTATTGGTAGAAGATTGAGTTTAATTGTTTGAAATTCCATGTTTGGAAGAACCTCATTGAAATTTTTCCATAGGAATTAATTTTCATGAAGATGAAGGGAAAACTCATGGGTCCATAACTATTTTACTATCCATTTTCAAGGTAAAATGTGTGGAGAGAGTTGGTGTCATAGAAGAAGTAAAAATTGATAAGAAGGTGTTGGGAGAAACCAACAAGAATATTTTTCTGGAGTGGGATTTCTTTGTACATTTCAAATGGAGGATAATAAGCAAGGCAAGATGATGGAAGGAGAATACAATACAGTTGTTCGAAGAATGGCGACAAATACGTTTGAAGAGAAATTGATTGTGGATACACTTGCAGAGATAAAAGTTGATAATGGTTTCCAAATTGGTTTGGAGAAAGAATGCACTTGTATAATGCAAAAGAGAACCAAGATATAGTAAGGTGTGAGCATGGTGAGTATAAAAGAGAAAATGAAAGCCTTTCAACATCAAAAGTGTAGAGAAAAGTTGTTGAAGGTTTTCCCACACCCTTGGTCATTTGCAGTTTCAAAGAAAATTATAACATCTCAGAAGATTGATGATGAGCTAATGATGAAGATGCTTCTAATGAATTTGTTTGAGTCCCACGATTTTTAGAATGACATCATGTAGCATAAAATCTAAAGCAAGATAAGAATAATGAAATCATGAGTTTTGATGAAGAAAGTACAGTGATGCAAGAACATTGCAAAATTGAGTATCATACAGTAGATTGGATGACTAATGATGTTGTTGGATGAATATCAATTGAATTGGTATTTTTAGAGAAAGTGTTGGTAAGATATGTCGACGATTCTTTACTTGATTTTGTAGTTGAAAAAATTGTTTGAAGATTGAGGATATGGAAGAAATAGAAGACATGAACCAAGAAATGAGGTTGTATATGACTAGAGCAGTGAAGATAGAAATTGGAAATTTTATGTTCGCACAGTTGCAGCAAAGGATTGAAACAGAGATAATAGTAACGAATATAGTCATGAAGATGAATTTCATGGTTAAAAATTAATGAATATTTGTTTTGAAGCAGGTGATGTAAGTATTGAAAACATGAAGTCCAGAAGAAATGAAGAATGTAGTTGTATTAAATTTTCTACAAAACAAGAAAAATTGTAGATTAGCGGATCGAATAAGTGACAGAACCAAAGACATGTTCCATGGTGAAGAATGATTCAAGTGTTTATTTTTTGAGCATTAGTATAGTCAGGTGTTTTTTTGATCCCTCTACCAATTCCGGGTTCACTATGCACTAGTACGCACTTCTTCAAACAGCAATAGGAATCAATTCATTCACCACGCATATATATAAAGCACCATTCATGTGTGCCAGATTAGAACTATACTAATTAGTAGGATTTGGTCATTAAAATATTAAGTAACACAATCCAAAAATACCATAACTTGCAAAAGGTAAACACATACTCTTGTAATCATTCCATGTGCCATGTGCAAATAGGGGTAGAAAATCCAAAAATTTCAAAAACTTTGTTCCTTGAAGCTCCGTTTTTTAGTAAAACACATCTCTTACTACGTCTCCTGCATGCATGGGAATACACACACACACACACACACACACACACACACACAATAACTAATAAATAAGGTTAAATAGTTAATTAAATAATAAAAATTTCCAAGTGGAGCTTCAACTCATGCATGCAAATCGTAATTTCGAGCTGCATAGGTAGCCGGTATCAACATGAAACCAAATCCTTCTGCAAATGTGGCACTGCGGGAGGAGGAATGGAAGATTTGGGAGTGGTGGGCAGCGATAGAAGTGTGGTAGAAGTGTGGAAGAAGCCATTGTTGTTGCAGAGAAGTGGTAGAAATTATTCTGCCACATAATGATAATGAAGAAGAAGCTATTAAGCCATTCATCATCACCAAGAAACTTCAAGCACAGAGCGGTATCTCTAACCAAATACGGACTTCAATGTTTTTCAGATTACCTCATGGCTTAAACACCTGCCATCCATGCATGGAAACAACTATTTTTTTCATGTTTTTTTATTTTTAATTGCTTGATATATATAAATAAAATAATAATTCTATGGTCATGAAAACAAATTAAAATAAAAAATATCTTAGTTTTAGTATATAATCATGTTCTAGATCGAGTTTGAATATGACCTTCCAGGGAATCACAATGCTCCCCACTTGATTCTTGTTATTCATTACATTACATTGCAGTCTCGTTCATTATCAGTGGATTTGAAGAAGTTGCAACCTATAGGAGGGGGGCGTCGAGACTTGAAAACTTCTCGGTATTCAATCAGAGATTGACAACAGGGCTGACACATTCTAGGTGTGATCCACAGACACGGCAGATGGGGAGACTAGAATCTTTGTCCCTCCCAATGCAAGCATGGTCATGGGGGTTACGGGAAGGCTTGTGAAGGAAAAGGGGCACCCAATTCTGTTTGAGGCATTTGTGTAAATTTCGAAGAAGTGCGAGGGGGTTTATCTTAGGCCATGGGAGAAATGCTACAGGGAATTGGAGCCCAGAGTGAAGGTTTTGGGCTCTCTCGACACGTCAGATTTGGTTGCCTTTTATAATTCGTTGGACATATTTCTGAATCTGATGATGCAGTTTCAGGGGATGGATCAGATTAACCTGGAAGCTATTCTCTAAGGGAAGTCGTTTCTTTCAACGAATTTTCCGAGAGGGAGTGTTATTATAAGAGAGGAGTTTGGTTATACTTTTTCACCCGACGTGGATTCATTGGTTGAGGCTCTTGAGCGAGCGATTTATTGCTTGCTTCTCAGTTTTATTGTTGCATAGGACCTTTCGAAATCTATCATCAGAAGAGAAGCCTTGTGGGCATAGACAAAAGCATGTCAGTACAGCACCTTCGGTATAGACAAAAGCATGTCAGTGCAGCCTTGCCATCAATTTCCTATAAATTATGTATGCCTTTTTCAGGTAGCCAAATTTAAAAGATACATCCCTGAGCAATAGTCAGAAACCAGCGAACAAAGAGTGCAGATGAATAGAAATTTTTTTAACAAACCCTATAAGCCAAGAATTAATGGGTTTTCCAAGATTTCTCTGCATCAAATCCTCTATGGTTTATGAAAACTTGATATGTTGATGATTTTGGCTCTATTGCAACCCGCTCCCTAAGCAGTCCCTTCTGCATCATCAGAAAAGGTAACTCCTCGAGTAAGGCATCAGTTTCTTCATAATGTTCAGTAAAATAAGAAATATCAGTATCAAATTCTTCAGCATCTTTATCATTAACAAAAATTAGGGAAAGCTAGCCAGCATCAGTAAAGGTCTTATGTCGACGGCCTTACTTGAGAAGGATTTCCCGAGCCAACCTATCCATGGACCTAAGATCAACCAAGCATAGTTTTAATTACTGTTAATATTTAGGGCTTCCTCACTAGGTCTCGACCTAGTCATATTTCCAACCAGCAAGAGATCATAAGAAGAACATTACTCAAAGATACCTCTAGTTCTCAGCCTAGAATCATTCAAACCTGCACTGTAGTATAGGCTCAGATCACTATTGCAGTAGAAAACAATAACATAAATTGGACCTCAGTCAATTATAAGCTCAAACTTTTGCACTTAGTCTTCAAATCAGGTAGAGAGAATAGACTAGGATTAATTCAGACCTCCAACCATAGTTATCTCAGACCAAAATTAGCCTCTAACTTCAGACTATAATTAGAAGCCATAGATTGAGAATTTAGACCTTCATTATGTTCCATGGAAATGCACTTCAGTCTTGCAACAAAAAAAATCAGATTAGGGTCTCAAAGATGAATTTAGGATCTTGTCCTTCCAAACTTGGATCTCTTCACTGGGCACATAAATTCGGACTTCAAAACTTCCACCTTCCTCTTGTAGAGAATAACATAAAATTAGGGGAATCTAGCCAGCACCAGTAAAGGTCTTATGTCAACGCCTTACCTAAGAAGGATTTCTCGAGCACACGCAGACTTCGTGTAAATAAATTCTTATAAAGGAAAGGTTGAAGGTTTTGACAGAGTCGTGCGTTGTGGTATAGGAAGGGGAGGGTTTTTGCAGAGAAGGGCTTTGACAGAGCCGTACAAGCTTATTCTTACAGAGACGTGAAGACAAGGTGTGACAGAGCCTTATAGGCTTATTCTCACAAAGATGTGAAGATGTTGTGGTATAAAGAGGTGAAGACACGGCGAAGAAGGAAGAATAAAGATAATGACAAAGAGGAAGGCTACTCTTCATGGCTGTATAGGTGGTGAAAGTAAAATAAATTATTTTGTTTTTGAAAGAGGGACAAGTCAGACAATATTCAATTTCATGCATACAAACATTTAGTGTTTAAAATTCATGTTAGCATTAGTTTCGATGAGAAAAAATAACAACCAAACATATGCAATTTAATATATAGTTATAGCTTTCCCGGATGCAGGTGTTCATTACAGTTGATCAGGAGGCGGGCTTTTGTGCTAGCAAGTGGCATAGCCACATGGCCACCCACAGGCCCCAACGGAAGGCATTAAATTTCTCCAGCCGCTCCCACACTCGCCATTTATTTCAGTCCAGTCGTCGAGGCCACTGTAATCCCTTAAAAATGAATGCTCAGAATCGTCTTCTTCCTCTACCTGGTTGTTCTCCTCTTCCGTCTGGTAGTCTGCCTCCTTTGGCTCAACCTCTGAGATGCAACTGCCCCCTTGGAGTCACGGAGCCGAGCTCTCGCATGCCTACAGGGAGACGCTATAGTCTCCTCTGATGTATTGAGGTGCTCCCTGGCCTCTATTTCTCACAGAACCTTCTCTGTCGACTGAATTTCTACTCGGTGGACAGCTTCACCCCAGTTTCTGTGCCTTTGGCCCCTTGGCTCCATCACCCTGTTGCTTCTTTGGATCAGAGCACCCACCCTCCCCACTGCTCCACCATGCCTCGTCTTTGGCACCGCATGCACTGCAGACGTGGTAGCAGCAGAGGGCGAGCCACTCGCTCCTCTCCCTCATCCCACTCTGACACTCCTCCGTCCTCCCTGGAGCATTCCCATGGTCATTATCCAGCCACTCGCAATGGGCACGGACATGCTGGAACTACAAGTCAGTCTCGTCCATCTGCTCTGCATACCTCTGCCACGACCACAACTCTACCGCTGCCTCGTCTGGAAACTATTACCTCTTCGCCTTCCTCCCATTCGGCTCAATTTCACTTCCTGTGAACCCTGGACCACCCGCGGGTCACTACTACCATCATTGTTTCCTTCAAAGAAGAACCCACCATTGTGGCTAGCCTTCGCCCGACTAAATTGCATAAACTCTCCAACCAAGGTGCTACTTCTACAGTCGAGAAGAGAAATCCTATTTCTAGCAGCCGCAGCAAAGGTTCTGACAGCAACAGCAGCAAAGGTTCCGGCAGCAGCAAGGATGAATGGAAGAGAGGAAAACATGCTCCAGGAAAAGCTCGCGAGACCAAGGTGCCCCAGAATGCAGAAGACGCCACCCAAAACACGCAAGCTAACGACACTGATGAGTACAGGTGTCTAATTGTGGAAGAGACACCTCCCTCTCCAAATGACACCTAAACTCTCAGGTTCTTTCTGTTTCATGGTTTTTGGTTCCAAGGTTTATTTAGTTTCAGGTTTCAATGTCTGTCTAAATTTTGCAAACAATTATCAGTTTTCCATGTGTAACATTGGTTTCCTCTCTAGAGGCAGCGAAATAACCACTTATTGGACCGGTTTCCCCTTCGTGGGTAGTCCCATTTTTTATAATTTTGAGAATTATGCCTTCGAATTAGGCTAGAACTACAGAGGCCCGTGCCTCCCTGTATTTTTATGTTACATTAATAGAAATTAGTCTTATTTAAAAAAAAAATATATATATATATATATATATATATATACATATACATATACATATACATATACATATATATATATATAGTTATAGTTATAGCTTCTTCACCTTGGAAAGAGGCCAATAAGATGATAAACTAAAAAATTTGTTCAAAACACGATAACCTTAAAAACTATAGCCTAATTGTCGGGACTAACTAATGCTTAACCATTGTTTTCGATCACTATAATCCCATGCCATATGGCAAGGATTAATAAAGTGTATATATATTGAAATTTATAATATTGTCCTAGAATGGGTACGGGTATATTAAAATTTATAATATTGTCATGGAATGAGTACCATGGGTTTATGATAAGGTGAATGAGTATCTTGTGGTTTGGAGGTTCTATCATTTTTGTTTTGATGAAAATCTAGATATAGATGTAATAGTTATGAAAACGTTATTATTAAAAAAAACAATACTAGAAATTTATGATAAGGTGAATTAAATTAAAATAAATTATGATAAGGTGAATTAAATTTAATTTAATTTAACATTAGATATTTATTTATTTTAAATTAAAATAGATGTAATTTGATTTTTTTTAATTAAATTGTCAACTTATATTAAGTACAAAATAAATTATACATTTCTTACAAAGTATTCACTTTCAATTATTTTTTATAAATAAAACATTGATATTGAAATAATTTACTTATTAAGGAAATTGAAATCTTTTATTGATAGCCCGCATTGAAATTTATTTTTATTAATATTTTTTAAAATATCACTTATGCTCAATACAAAATGAATTAAAATGTAAAAAAAACTCTAAGAACGATAATATTACTCTCACTTATGTTCAATACTTAATTAATTGGGCATGTAAAAAACAAGTAAAAATGCAAAGAAAAAAGAGTCATATATTTTTTACTTTCAATATAATATATATAGTCAATATTGAAATTGTTATCTCTGAGAAAACTTCCTAGTTGTGGAAGGAAATAACTAAGGTAACCTCGAACCAATCCCTTGAATTGAAAGATAGGCCTTTCAATCTGATCCCTTCTATAACTCAATCAAAATGATTGGTTATGTACTTAACACAATGAGTAGCTCTGTTGTCAAATGGTTTCAAAAATGTGGTAGGGTTTGATAGATTTCCATTGGGCATGGTGTCAAATAATTGGCTTAACAAGGAAAACCTTCACAGAGGCATGGTAGCTAAGATACTCTGAAATTTAAAAATGTTGAGATGAAATGCAGAATAAGAAAACAATGGTATACTTATAAGAGCACCACAAATATGAAATATTTTAAAGCATAAGTCAGAAATTTGTGACAGACTGATCATATAAACAAAGCATAGTAAATATGATTTCAATTTATTTACTCTTATTAGTCATGGAAGAATACACATTTGACAACATAGAAGGAAAACACATATCCAAACACTCTCAACACAAGAATTGTTGCTACAGAATTAGTCTTCCTTTATCAAACCTTCAGAAAATACACAGGGCACGATAAATTTTTGATAAAAAAACCCAACCCTTTTTCATTCTCATGAAAATTTCTTTATAGACAATACATCAACTGATTACAGAATAATATTCTTTAGATTTAATTACAAATTGCTAACAATAAAAGAGATAAAGTGTATCTCTCAAATACATGCATATAAAACTTTCCAAGCATATATACATCTAAAGATAATGTTTTTTTTGGAGTCATTACTGGAGATAATGAACAACAATTCAAATTTGATGAGGTGACATACAAGTCACCAACTTTCCATTAGCTTTTCCTTCACGAATTCCTAAAAAATAGGGTCTAGTGATCCCTTTGAAACTCACAAACTGTGATATATGTTAGAAAAACAAGAGAAAAATTTTTGTTAACGGGTCTGTTTTCGACAAAAAAAATCTTTGGGTTTTCAAAAATTCTTCTTCTATTGTCCGGAAGCGGATTTTTAAAACAGTGTCTAAAACAGGAAAAGACTAAATTTCCAAAATCCTGAAAACTATGTCTTAAATATTCCTTCAAATCTCTCAAACCATTTCATTTGTATAAAAACTAAAAGAGAATTTTTCAAATGAGCCTGTTATAAAAAAAAACCTCCTTTGTTTTTTAAAATTTTGTTTCCAATTGTTAGGAATCTGCTCTCGAATTTACTACCTTTTACAGGAAAAACTGAGTTTTAACTGGCAATTTCGCTAACATACTGATGTCAGCGTTTCCTTTCTGCTCATTTTTATAATTCTTCGACAATGGGAATGTCAGCATTTCTCTTGTCAAAATTTATCAATTTAACAAAAAATTTACCAAACTTACAAATGAAAACACGAACTTACAAAATGAAATGAGTTTAACGGTGGATAAGGGAAATAATTTTGATTTGGAAAATGATTACAATTTGTAGGAAACACATTTAACACATGATTATTAAACGAACCATACACCAATGGCAGTGGATAAATTTATGATTTAACCTCACACTTACCCGTGTCATACTTCCATACCTCATCATTGACGTTGATGTGGTTAGTGTAATTCCAAATTTTAAATTTTAAAGTTGCTTTTGGCATTGACAATCGGTCTGTCAATTAATACGCATGTTTTTAGTGAATTTATTCAGAAAACATTATTGGAACAGTTAAAGTGATGATAGCCACGCTATCAATCATTTCCCTTTTTACTACATTAACAACGCTGACACTGAAATTGTCAGCATTTTCTAAAAAAAGCTTTAAAAACAAATGTTATTGTGATAACATAAATATTTCCCTATTATTGGTATTTTTTAATTATCACTTTTAACTCCATGTTTAGCAATGAGGGATCATCTCCCTCATTATATAAACATAAACATTCATTACATTCAATACTAAAGTGCAAATGTGTTTCTCTAGACTTGAAAACCTTAATTGCCCATAGTGGTTTGAAATATTTTTGTTTAGTTTCATTTATATATTTTATTTCAATTTCGTTTATATGTTTTATTTTAGAGTTGTTTGAGGGGAAGTTTTTGTAACACAATAATTAAAGTGAGTCGTTATTTTATTATCACAATGGAGAGTGTCATCGAATTAAGAGAATGATGAAATGGAGGTGTTACTTGTTTTCTATGATTACAGTGAGGCAACATGTTATTATGACAATGGTTGAACCACATAAGTGAGGGATGGAGGGATTATAGGCATTAATATATTCTCGTAATTAAACTCAGATCTCATGTTGTTATGGAAATAGAGGAACCACTATCAAAAGGAGAGGCGAAGGGAGTGAAGGTACCACTTGGTTTTTGTGATTAACATGAGGCAGCAAGAAAGTTACTACATCAACAAAGGAACCACCGCCAAAAGGATGGATGGAGGGAGTGGAGGCACTACTCAATTTTTGAGAGGTAACTTACAGCATGCACTCTACGAACAAAGAGGAAAGAAGGTGTTTAAATGTGTAACTAGGTTCGGTATTCATAATTATATATGCAATCATGATTTTATGTATTTGATGTAAAGATAAAATAAAGTTATTATTGTTATTCTTGAGGCATGGGTTTCATGCTCGAGAGAAATTTATTTTTAGTTCAAGCACCCATTGAGTGCTTCTAGGGCTTGTCATTTAGTCTACAAGTCAATTGAGTCATTGTGATGTATTGAAGACCCATTTTGGCATGTTACATATTGTAAATAAAATTTAATTGAGTCAAATTTAGAGTCAAAACACCCTCCAAGACCTTGTCAAGTGCTAGCAATAAATTTAGCCTTCAAAAGGAGTAGTCGGCCTATCTAGAAGGACAATTTGGCCTATTATAATCCTATATAGAGAGCATTTGACCTCATGGGATTCCCCACACGTAAGAAGATTAGGGCATCACCTTGTTGTAGTGGATACCAAGTTTTCTGAGCTAAGATTGCAATGATAAGAATTCTAATTTGCAAGTTGATCGACTAGGAAAAGAAGGAAAGTCAAGAGAAGAATAAAATAGGTGATTTGATCCATATTCTAGCCACACGTGGGAACTAGGGTTACTGCAAAAAAGGCCAAAATTTAAAACCTTCTGCACCAAGCCGAAATTCTGAAAAAAAATGCCAAAATCTAAGATTGTGAAGCAAGTTTGACCAGCGTTGACTTGAAGGAAGGGAATCACAGCAAGGATTATTTTTGACTTGGTATTGGGGGTCTTATTAAAGGCTCATAGGTCTTGGAATTCGTCAATTGAAGTTCTATAAGAGTATAATATTTCTTGTGGTTTTTCCTCTCAAGATGAGAGTTTTTGTCCATGGTTGATAGCCTACATATTATGTCTTATTGTCTTATTGATTTTGTTGTTTGGTAGTTGTTTAATGATAGAGAACACTAATAATAATCAAGTGAAATAAAAATTTAATCAATTTAAGTAAAAAAAATGCATCACAAGCAGTTATAATACATCTCAACATGGTATCAGAGCTAAGGTGACAAGACAAAGAAAGGCAGCTTGTAGAAGGAAAATCAAAAGGAATACCGAGGAAGTTAAAGGCATCAATTGAGAAATCAATAAGGGATACAAAACGACCAAGCATTATCAAGGAGGGAACCAGGGAAGGCCTCAAACCCTTAAATCCTCCAAAGAAGGGTTCCACACTTGAAGCATTCTTGGGAATCACTCACATTTTACGATAATCATCTCAAGGAGAAAAAGATCTCAAGGACCACATCTCCAAGAAATAGGCACTACGTAATGAAGCATCTTTAAGTCTCTACATCCAAGGGAAGTAGGAAGAAGTGTTGTCATCATCATCAAGGAACCCTCTTCTTCATATCCCTCTTCTTGAGTCGAGGATCACTATAAAATCATACTTGAAGGAAGAAATCTTCATCAAGAAGACATCTTCCATTATGATAAACATCATCAAGAAAGGCATCAAGTTGAAGATCTATTCATCAAAGAGTATCTTCACTTAAAAAGTAAGTAACTTTATATATATGTTTGATGCTATCAAAATAAATTCATTTTGCAAGGAAAACAACAAATTGGTTGGGTCATCAAACTTCCTTGCATGGAAAAAGAGGACAAAATTGATCCTCATAGAGAATGAAGTTATAGGTCATGTCAATGGTAAGGTCTCCAAACCATCACAAGAAGAAGCTCAAGAAATGTCTAAGTATATGAAAGGATAAATTGATCCAAATTTATGCAGGAACGCAGCAGAATACACATATAACCATAAATACAAAGATGCAGTGGAAATAACACTTCATTTCATTAATATCAAAGAAATGAAATTTATTACAGAAAGAATGGAAATAAACTAGCTAAGACGTTGGTAGCTTATCTCTGAGAAGATATGTGGTGGCTACATGCCGTTGAAATGTGCTAAAATGAGGCTGAAATGCTTATTTATTATTTTGAAACAATGGAAAACCCTAAACATCCAAAAACCTAACCCTAGGAGATGAAGCACCAAAACTATGGGCCCCGTTTGGGTAAATTGGTACATCAACTTCCTCAGGACGTAACTTTGGCATGCGATCTTCGTTTGACGCACACAATATCTCGTAAGAAATATCTATCTAAGCACAACAACTTTTGATGTGATAAAAATCAAAGTAAATTTCATGTTTCTCCCGGTTTTCCCAAAAAAAATCGTTTAAGGCCTCAAAACATCTTCGGAAGTTCAGGACCCGAAAAACTACTAAAATAGTAAATTGTGCTACAGTTAAGGAAACTGAAAGAAAAAATGGTGGGGCCCCAAGTGGAATCGGCATGTGGCCACCAATATCCACCTTGATCATTACTCCCCCTTAGGCATAAATGGTCCCAATTGCATTGAGTTCCTCCATGAAATGAGGAAACTTCTGCTGAACTTGGTCTCGGGTGAACCACTTACCTTGGTGCAAGAGTTGGCCAGTTTTGACAACCCGATATAGTTGGATCTTTCGCTGGCCAGTGTTCTTGATTTTCATGTCCATGATACAATCTGTGGTGGCATGTTCCATGCATTCTGGGTTTAACTCTGTTGGTGTGAGTTGTTCTGCAATGTCGAAAGTGTCCAGTAGAGGTGGGAAGTAGGGTCGAAGTCGGTCCACATTGAATATTGGGTGCAGACCAAGGAATGGTGGAATACTGAGCTCAAAGGAATTAGCCCCTATAGCCTTGGTGATGGTGTACAGCCCATAACGGAGTGGGCGAAGCTTGTGGTGGGGTCCAGTGAGGCGTTCCTTCTACAAATGTAGCCACACTTTATCGCCCACCTGGAAGTTGTGTGGCACCTTATTTTCATCATGTCGTTGCTTGTACTTAGCATTGGGTCTGCCCAATATGTCATGAACTTGTTGGTGGATATGTTGAATATGCTTAATGAAGTTGTTCACTTTGACAGCTTCAAATTGGACATGAGTTGAATCAGCCTAAGTGGCCACAAATGGCATGGCTACATTAATGGGACATAGTGGCTGGAATCCCAAGCCCACTTGAAAGGGGTTGCAGTTGGTTGAGTTGTGGAGAGCCCATTTATAATTATTTTTTACATAGGGAAGGCTCTCATCCCATGTGTGTGGATGATTTGAATTGTACATGCGCAGACTGTGTACGATCATCCTGTTGACGACCTTTGTCTGGCCATCAGTTTTTGGATGGAAAGTTGTGGACTTGGTGAGCTTGGTGTCCAGCATTGACCAGAGGGTGGACCAAAATTTCCTCCAAAACCTGTTGTCCCAATCCGAGATGATAGATTGTGGGATCCCAAAGTGCACCCACACTCGTTCAAAGAAGAATTTAACAGTGGCTTCTCCTCTGATATTCTTCTTGCAGGCCGCCATAATGGCCATCTTCGAGAATCTGTCGACGACCACGAAAACACAGTCTTTTCCATGCTTAGTAGAAGGAAGGACCGACATGTAATCCATGGATATGGATTCCCAAGGTCGACTAGGGGTGGGTAGTGGAGTATAAAGGCCTTGCTTCTTGATGGTAGTTTTGGAAATGGCACAAGCAGTGCAGGATCTGATGTACTTCCCGACATCATGTCCAAAGTTCAACCAATGGAAATACTTCTATAGTATTGCCACTATTTTCTCGACCCCAAAATTCCCAGTGACTCGAATGTAGTGCACTTCTCAAATAATCTTGGCACACTCACTTGAAGTAACACAAAGGTGTCTCAGGTGACATAGCAGTGCATCCTGGAGGTAAAATTTTGGAACTTGCATACCCTCCAAGAGTGTCATATATGTGTGGCTGAATTCTGGATCACTCTTGTAGAGAAGCAGCCAATCAGAAGTCTCATCCCCATAATATTTTAGAATGGTGGTTAGTGCCATGATCGGTGGTCGGCTGAGATAGTCTGAAACATTACGAGTGCTACCCTTCTTGTACTTGATGTTCAAATGAAGTTGTTGTAGATATGTGGAATGAACTGCAGGGGTCGATGGTTTGTGTGGTTCAACATTTCCTTCCCAAAAATGTAATTCTTCCATTGTCGAAAATCCTACACAATGGAATACATTTCTTTTTCATAAGTGGGATACTTGCGGACTATGTCAGACAAGTTCTGACTATGATATGCCACTGGATGCCCCTGTTGAATAAGAACTGCGCCAATAGCATAGTAAGAGGCATCTATCTCTATCTCAAATTGTTGTTGCAATTATGGTAATGTGAGCACTGGGGCAGAGCAGAGGCAATGTTTTAATTCTACGAATGCCTTCTGTTGAGATTATGACCAAAATCGTTTTTCTTTCACTCCTCCCTTGGTGACTTGACTCAAGGGTCGAGTGATATGAGAGAATCCCAACACGAACCTGCAGTAGAAATTAGCAAGACCAGAAAATTTTGAAGCTCTGTTAGAGTGGTTGGGGCTGGCCAATCCTGAATGACTTGGATCTTGGTTGGATCCACATGCACCCCTCGTTCATCAATAATGTATCCCAAATGTTATCACTCTAATAATTCCCAAAGTTGTGAGATTTTTTATTTATACTTTAAAGAATATTAGAGGTAACCACAAACCTACTTTTAAGCTTTAGGATCTAGCCTTCCTAAGGCTCAGAGAGGGCTCTCTCTATAAGATTTAAATTTGTTTTTATGTTTGATTTTAGGCTAGTTATATAGGGCAATTGGTTTTTGGTTTTGATTTGGTTGAAATGGTAGATTAAAGGTACTAGCAAAAGTTGCTAAGCAGTGGGCCTGTATATTCTGTTTTCTTGGTATTGTAGAAAAATCACATTCTAACAGTTCTTTAATTAAATCTAAGACAGTATCTCTATATCGGCTTAATCTTGGATTATAGACAGAATATTCTCCAGTTATCTATTTCACAATTAACTCTGAATCTCCCATAATTGACACTCTTTTACCTCCTAAATTCCTAACAATCTGCAGTCCTAAAATAATAGCTTCATATTCAGCCATGTTGTTTGTGCATTTGAAAAAAATGGTGGAACTGCCCCATCTTGGTGTTTTCCATTAACATCAGGACCAAAAATTAATTCAGGTTGATCATCACTCAAGTTTACTGAATCCTCTCCATCATTCATATTCAAAGTTTCAGTAATAGGTGTTTTGTATAAATCATGTTTCACCAATTCTGTCAAAGGAATTAGTATTTTTAATTTGGCAATTTCAGCTTGGATATTAAATGGAGCTTGTGATTTTCCTAGCTGAACTATCTCTTCTTTGCTAACTGAAATTTGTGTAGGTTTGTCTTCTTTTTCAACAACACTTTCCTCATTTTATACACTTTTCTTTTTTCTTTTTTTTGTCTCTGTTGTTTTACTGTTTTTTCTTTTCTTTTCTAGAACAGTTTGAGAAGTAGTAGATGTTTTTGCAGATTTTGTGTGTTCAAAAGTTGTTTTAGCAGTGGCAGCTTTTGGATCAGTTGATTTTGGATCAGCAGTAGTTATCTTGGAGTCTAAAATTGTTGTTTTAGCAGAAGTAGTTTTCTTTACAGCAGCAGATTTTTGTGAATCTATTGATGTTTGGACAGCATCATCTGTTATATCAACAATTTTGGGACTAGATGAAATTTTAGGATTTGAATCTTTTTGGGTTAAACTAGAGTTTTTCTTGTTTTCCCTAGGGAGAATTTGCAGAACTTTAGTGGTGGGAGCTTCTACTGGTGTCTTTCTTTGTGTTTGGACAGATTTCTTAGTAGAAGGCTCTATTTTTTCTTGCTCCTAAGGTTATATTACTTATGTACTTCATTGATAGCAAACTCATAACCTTGTTTATAAACAAATGATTCACCAGAATCTAATTGCAATTGTTGTAACTCATATAACTCATGTTCTTCTTGTGTAAGAAAAATAGTTTTATCTTCATTAATACCCATTAGATTTATGGTGTCATCATCATCATCATTTTGATTATAACTATCAGCATAGTTCTCTTGAAAAGGTGGTCTTATTGTTTGGTCAAGTGTTGATTCTCTAGATTTTCTTGTGTTGGTGTTCTTCCTGAAATTTGGATTTCTAACTTGTTGTTGGATATCCCATTGTGATCTCCTTTCTATATTGTCTAATCTATCCATCATTCCCTCTAATGTTTATGATAATTGATCTATTTTTAAATCTGAGCTAGAAGCTTCTTATTTTATTGTTACTCTCCTTTCACTCCTTAATCTAGCTCTCTTTGCTAAAAGGTTTGCCTCTACACTAACAGCATTACTTTGCATCTTCTCTAGAGTTTCAAGATTCCTCTCTCTTAATTGATAATCTATATCTGTATCAAATCCATCAGGGAATTTGAGAAGAACATAATCAGGTCAAGGTTTAAGATTAGCAGTAATTGAATTATAGATGTTGTTATATCTAGTACAATAATCTTGGACTGTTTCATTGGGTGATATTTTTATGCTTTCAAATTTAGATAAAATTTGCAGTGGATTTTTCTTCTTTTCCCATTTATTAAGAAATAATCTATGAAAAATTTCTAAATCAGCAATACTACCAGGATTTAAACCTTTAAACCATTTTTTCACTTTCCCAGTTAATGTTTGAGCAAACCGTCTCATTTGGACATCAGAATCATCTATTTCATGAAGTTCAAAATATTCTGTCATCTTATTAACATGTTGTTGGGCAGTATATTGAGTGGTTCCATCAAATTGAGGTATTTTTCTTTGATAGTCCTGGTGCATGTCATCTAATTGTGCTGGTAGGACCAAGGGAGCATAGCTTGCATCCATGGCTTGGATTATAGCCTGGCTATGACGTAGGTTGGAAGTACTTGGAGCAGAACTAGAAGTACTTGCTGATGTAGTTAAAGAACTTACAGATGAGATTTGCATATAGGAAGATGTACTGTAAAATGTGGTTGAGAAACTAAAAGATGAATTTGGGAAATATGAAGAGGTATTTGGGAATGAGAATGATGTATTGGAAAATGCAGAAGGAAAACTAGTTGATGGACTTGAGGTGGTGGAGGTTGGAAATAATACTCTAGGTTGAAATGGTTGCTTAGGAACAAATGGATCTGTGGAATGAAGAGTGGTTGAAATAATGGATGATGTGGTGGTAAATAGGTATGAGGCTTCAGATTCTATAAGTTTGGTATCTAAATGAGTGGTAGAGGGCTTAGGAGTATACGCTGATAAAGCACTTAATTCCACTGAATGTTGAAAAATAGCTTCATCTATTTCCTTAAGTATAGTAGCATTTATTGCATAAAGTTTATCATAAACTTCAAAGATCTTTGATTCAGAGTCTACTAAAACAGTTTCCTGTTTAATTGCAAGAGATGAAATAAAATCAAGATCTATAACAGTGCTATTTCATTCACATTTTGATTTTTTCTGAATAAAGAACATTCAAAATTTAAATCAAATTCTATGTCTTGTATACTTTATAATTTCTTTGGAAGGGAATTTTCTCTAACTAAGGAAACTTTATTATCTAAATCCTCTACTTTTTTATTCTTTTTTCCAATTCTGTCAGGATTATCTACTTATAACAGTAGGTTGTGGATCTGGATTTGACCTGGTATAGTAAACTCTTCTAGAAGCCAAAATTAAAATTTTTATGAAAATATACTCACAACTTATTAAAATAGTCTTAAGGTGAAAAGATAATGGAAATATTTCCTTTAAGATCTATTTTAAAACTGAGGATTGGTTAGTTCCCCAGTGGAGTCACCAGTATGTTATCACTCTAATAATTCCCAAAGTTGTGAGATTTTTTATTTATAGTTTAAAGAATATTAGAGGTAACCACAAACCCACTTTTAAGCTTTAGGATCTAGCCTTCCTAAGGCTCGGAGAGGACTCTCTCTATAAGATTTAACTTTGTTTTTATGTTTGATTTTAGGCTAGTTATATAGGGAAATTAGTTTTTGGTTTTGATTTGGTTGAAATGGCAGATTACAGGTACTAGAAAAATTTGCTAAGAAGTGGGCCTGTATATTCTGTTTTCTTGGTATTGCAAAAAAATCACATTCTAACAGTTCTTTAATTAAATCTAAGACAGTATCTCTATATCGGCTTAACCTTGGATTATAGATAGAATATTCTTCAGTTATTTGTTTCACAATTAACTCTGAATCTCCCATAATTGATACTCTTTTACCTCCTAAATTCCTAACAATCTACAGTCCTAAAATAAGAGCTTCATATTCAGCCATGTTGTTTGTGCATTTGAAATTTAGCCTAAAAGCATGACTTTCTGCATGATTTTTTTCCATATTATGTATCCAAACTCCTGCTCCTTCTCCTAATTTATTGACTGAACCATCAAAATCTAGGTGCCATAATTATTCATGAAAGATATTTTCATTGTCTGGTACTTTTTTTTTCTCTTTAGTTCAGTTTTGTTTTCAATATCAGTTTCAGAGTTACAAAGAATGAATGAATCCATGTAAGTACGTGTAGTGTAAATAGGATAATTTAGTGGTCTTTCAACACGACTAACCATATACTTCATCAATGTTTCTCTATAAAGTTTCTTTGGTTGGCCAAAACTTGATATTGTTGCATAAGACATATCAAGTTGTAGAGATCCCTGTAATTTAGCTCCCCATGAGCCAGATAAAATCATTCCATACTTGGCAGGGATTTCAGCTACTACAATTTCCATGACTATGCTTTTTCCTGGATATTGAACTAATGTGACAAATAAATCTTTAATCAAACCTAAAAATTTCACTTTGCTGGAATCAAATGAAAATAGATCTTTGTAAGGCCTAGTGATATCTAAATTCAGGGTTTCCATTATTTCTTTAGCCATTAAATTGTGTGAAGCCCCTGAATCTAGCATTGCATTATGTAACATTTGATCATGAATAGTTAAGCTAATGTAAAATGGTGGAACTGCCCCATCTTGGTGTTTCCCATTAACATCAGGACCAAAAATTAATTCAGGTTGATCATCACTCAAGTTTACTGAATCCTCTCCATCATTCATATTCAAAGTTTCAGTGATAGGTGTTTTGTATAAATCATGTTTCACCAATTCTGTCAAAGGAATTGGTATTTTTAACTTGGCAATTTCAGCTTGGATATTAAATGGAGCTTGTGATTTTCCTAGCTGAACTATCTCTTCTTTTGTAACTGAAATTTGTGCAGGTTTGTCTTCTTTTTCAACAGCACTTTCCTATTTTCTGCACTTTTCTTTTTCTTTTTTTTTGTCTCTACTGTTTTTTATTTTATTTTCTGGAACAGTTTGAGAAGTAGTAGATGTTTTGTAGATTTTGTATGTTTAGAAGTTGTTTTAGAAGTGGCAGCTTTTGGATCAGTTGATTTTGTATCAGCAGTAGTTATCTTGGAGTCTAAAATTGTTGTTTTAGCAGAAGTAGTTGTCTTTAAAGTAGTAGATTTTTGCGAATCTATTGATGTTTGGACAGCATCATCTGTTATATCAACAATTTTGGGACTAGATGAGATTTTAGGATTTGAATCTTTTTGGGTTAAACTAGATTTTTCCTTGTTTTCCCTAGGGAGAATTTGCAGAACTTTAGTGGTGGGAGCTTCTACTGGTTTCTTTCTTTGTGTTTGGACAGTTTTCTTAGTAGAAGGCTCTATTTTTTTCTTGCTCCTAAGGTTATATTGCTTATGTACTTCATTAATAGCAAACTCATAACCTTGTTTATAATCAAATGATTCACCAGAATCTAATTGCAATTGTTGTAACTCATATAACTCCTATTCTTCTTGTGTAAGAAAAATAGTGTTATCTTCATTAATACCCATTATATTTATGGTGTCTTCATCATCATCATTCTGATTATAACTCTCAGCATAGTTCTCTTGAAAAGGCAGTCTTATTGTTTAGTCAGGTGTTGATTCTCTAGAATTTCTTGTGTTGGTGTTCTTCCTGAAATTAGGATTTCTAATTTGTTGTTGGTTATCCCATTGTGACCTCCTTTCTATATTGTCTAATCTATCCATCATTCTCTCTAATTTTTATGATAATTGGTCTATTTTTAAATCTGAGCTAGAAGCTTCTTCTTTTATTGTTACTCTCCTTTCACTCCTTATTATAGCTCTCTTTGCTAAAAGGTTTGCCTCTACACTAACAGCATTACTTTTCATCTACTCTATAGTTTCAGGATTCCTCTCTCTTTATTTATAATCTATATCTGTATCAAATCCATCAGGGAATTTGAGAAGAACGGAATCAGGTGGAGGTTTAAGAATAGCAGTAATTGAATTATAAATGTTGTTATATCTAGTACAATAATCTTGGACTGTTTCATTGGGTGATATTTTTATGCTTTCAAATTTAGATAAAATTTGCAGTGAATTTTTCTTCTTTTCCCGTTTATTAAGAAATAATCTATGAAAAATTGCTAAATCAGCAATACTACCAGGATTACCTTTAAACCATTTTTTCACTTCCCTAGTTAATTTTTGAGCAAACAGTCTCATTTGGACATGAGGCTCATCTATTTCATGAAGTTAAAAATAGTTTTTCATCTTATTAACATGTTGTTGGGCAGTATATTGAGTGGTTCCATCAAATTGAGGAATTTTTCTTTGATAGTCCTGGTGCATGTCATGTAATTGTGCTGATTATCCCATTGTGGCCTCCTTTCTATATTTTCTAATATATCCATCATTCTCTTTTATTTTTATGATAATTGATCTATTTTTAAATCTGAACTAAAAGCCTATTCTTTTATTGTTACTCTCCTTTCACTCCTTAATCTAGCTCTCTTTTCTAAAAGGTTTGCCTCTACACTAACATCATTACTTTGCATCTACTCTAGAGTTTCAGGATTCCTCTCTCTTAATTGATAAGCTATATCTGTATCAAATCTATCAAGGAATTTGAGAAGAACAGAATCAGGTGGAGGTTTAAGATTAGCAGGAATTGAATTATAAATGTTGTTATATCTAGTACAATAATCTTGGATTGTTTCATTGGGTGCTTTTTTTATGCTTTCCAATTCAGATAAAATTTGCAATGAATTTTTCTTCTTTTCCCATTTATTAAGAAATAATCTATGAAAAATTACTAAATCATACATACATTGTAGAAGTTAAACATAGACCTATAATTCCAGAAAATCTTAAATATTGGAAAAAAATTTCACAGAATGAATAGATTTATCATTTCATGAACAATGAAGATGAATTTCAGAATTGTAAAATAGACACAGATTGTACAATAAATCAGAATTTAGATAGTAAAGTTGATTTGAATAATATAGATGTAAATAATGTAAGTTTTGCTAAGCCTACTAAATTTAGTCAATTTGACATAGATAACCTAGAAAAAGTAGAAATTGAAGAGATAGTTGATGATGAATCTGATATTTTGAACCTCAAAGACAACTTTTTACCAAAAGGATTAACCCCTTTAGAAGATCTGTTTGACTCTAATGATGTTGCAAGAAAACCTAAAATGGAGCCATTAAGATCTGATATTGAGGAGTGTAATATAGGTACAGAGTTAAAACCAAATATGATTAAACTCTCAAGAGACTTACCTCATGAATAAAAAGAAAAATACATAGCTCTGTTTAAACAAATTCACGATGTATTTGCTTGGAGTTATGAAGACTTAAAATCCTATGGCACAAGCATAATACAACATAAAATACCTATAAAAGAAGACCAAAAACCTTTTAAATAGAAAATAAGAAGGATCAATCCTGTTTTGATGCCTTTGATTGAGGAACAAGTAAAAATAATGTATGATGCCCAAATAGTTGCACCAATCAGATATTCTGATTAGGTTTCTCATCTAGTTCCCACTAGGAAGAAGACAGGAGAAATTAGACTATGTGTTGATTTCATAAATTTAAATAAGGTGTCCTTAAAAGACAATTACCCTCTCCCTAAGACGGATCACATTCTACATAGGGTGGTTGGTTCTTCCAGAATTTCATTGTTAGATGGATTCTCTGGGTATAACCAAATTCTAGTTCAACCAGAAGACCAAGCTAAAACTGCTTTTACTACTCCATGGGGCATTTTTATGTATGTAAAAATGCCTTTTGGGTTATTGAATGCAGGAGCCACTTTTCAAAGAGCTATTGATATAGCCTTTGCAAAGGAAATTCATGAATTCCTAGTGATTTATTTAGATGACATTACTGTATTTTCAAAGACTAATTATGAACATTTGGATCATCTCAAACAAGTCTTTCTTAAATGCAGGAAATTTGGCATCTCTCTAAATCCTAAGAAGACTTTATTTGGATTGGAAGAAGGTAAATTACTAGGAAATATTATATCTAAAGAGGGAATTAGGATATACCTAGCCAGGATAGAGGCAATTCTAAACATTAGTCATCCTAGGAAAATTAAAGAATTACAAGCTTTTCTAGGTAAAATTAACTTCCTTAGAAGATTCATCTCAAATCTAGCTGAAATAATCAGAGAACTTAACAATATGCTGAAAAAGGACTTAGTACTTAAATGGACTATTGAAGCCAAGCAATCATTTGAATATATTAAACAAGCCTTAACAAAAAACACCAGTTCTTATCAGTCCCGACTTTAAAAGGATTTCATAATTTTCTCCTTTGCTTCAGAACACACTATTGTTGCAGTTTTACTGCAAAAAAATGACTAGGGATATGAGCAGCCCATTTCTTTCTTTAGTGAATCACTCAAATATGCTACTTTGAAATATAATATAATGTAAAAACAGGCACTAGCATTAGTCAAAGCAATCAAATACTTTAGAGTGTACATTATTTATTCACATATTATTGCTTGTGTTCCAAATGCAGTTGTAAAGGACATTCTAACACAGAATGGGCCTGATGGTAAAAGAGGCAAGTGGATTGCCACAATTTTTTAATATGACATAGAAATAAAACCCACCAAACTCATAAAAGGTCAAGGATTAGCCAAAGTCATGGCTGAATCAAATTTTCATGCTTTAGATATTAATTTCATTGCCCAAATAGATGATCAGGAAGAGATGGCGACTCCAAATATCATTGAAGCCTTTTCAGACTCACCATGGTATGAAGATATTATATTTGTATTACTAAATTTACAAGCTCCTCCTGGATTATCAAGAAAAATAGCCCAATTTTTAAAATTAAATGCAATAAGATTTTGTATCATAGACAATGTACTCTTTTGGAAAGATCATGGTGGAATTTTATTGAATTGTTTGCTTAAAGAAGAAGCTAGAAAAATTTTGGAACAATTTCATGCAGGTGATTATGGAGGACATCTCTACTAGAAGAATACTGCAGAAAAAATACTGAGAGCTGGTTTTTACTGGCCTACCTTATTTGCAGATGTAAAAAAGTATGTGACCTCCTGTCATAAGTGCCAAATATTTGAAGGAAAGAAAAATTTGCTACCCCTACCCTTAAAACCCATCTCAACAGAAATACCTTTTCAACAATGGGGTCTTGACTTCATTGGTGAAATTCACCCTCCATCCTTAGCCCAACATAAGTGGATTCTGACAACCATAGACTATTTTACTAAGTGGATAGAAGCCATACCCTCTAAGCAAGCCACCGACACTGTCATAATCTCCTTTTTAGAAAATAACATACTCTCAAGATTTGGATGCCCTCAAAAAAATATCACTGACAATGCAACTGCATTCAAAAACAAAAATATGATTGACTTTTGCCATAAATACCACATTACCCTTAGCCATTCTATTGCATATTACCCTCAAGGTAATGGCCTTGTTGAATCCTCCAATAAAATCCTTGTGAACATCATCAAATAATTACTAGAAGATAACAAGAAAACTTGGAACAAGAGATTACTTAATGCCTTATGGGCAGATAGACTTACCACTAAGAAATCTATAGGTACATCCCCTTACCAGCTTTTTTATGGGATGGATGTTGTTTTTCCATCTTCCTTAGGAGTACCTGTTATGAAGATAATCCAAGAAATCCAAGTTGAGACCAATGACATTCAAAGAAGAATTAACCAGACTATACACTTGCAAAAAACAAGAGAAGAAGTTTATCTTAAGTATCAAGTTATCCAAGACAAGATTAAGAATATTTTTTACAAGAAAAGTAAAGAAGATGATTTCTATATTGGTGACAAAGTTATAAAATGGGATTCAAGGAGAGAAGAGAAAGGTAAACATGGGAAATTTGATTTCCTATGGAAAGGATCTTATGTTATTTATGGTTACAGAGGTAACAATACTTTCTTTTTGAAAGAGATGGATGGATCAGATCTGCTAGGTGGACTTGTCAATGGCAGAATGTTGAAGCATTACTACTCTTCAGAAATAACCAATAGTTTATTTTTTTTACTTTAATAATTGTACAAAACATTGCAGATTTTAGATTGGATTGGATGTTTTTCCTAACAAATTTGAAGCCCGGAGAGAAGGCCCTAAGCTTTGAAAGGAGAAATATCATAAGTATGAATAATTGCAGAGATCAGTAAAACATTTCCAAGATCAACATAGTCAAAATTCAAAGGCTACAAGTCTCAAAGTTCTTGAAATTTCACCAGGAAATGCCATCCCCATGTGGAGGCACTATCAGGGTCCTATAATAATAGGGTTCATAAATTTTTAATTGACTTTGATTAGTCTTGTAAATATGTACATACCCTGCTTTCTGCAAGTTGTTTTCCCATATTTGAAAAAATAAAAATAAAAATGAAAATAGGGTAAAAAGTCCTAAAAGAAAGAGAAAAGGATTTAAAAAAATAAAAAATGGACCGCAAACACAAAAAAGAGATAAGAATAACACATGAAAGTGATGCAAGTCTAAATGCCAATACTATTTAATTTTACTGCAAAATAAAATGATTATGTGTAGCTTGTTCAAAATACCATAATATATGATTAGTCAAATAGTTTAATCTTGGATTTCCATGCTTTAAATTTCATGTTGATAGTTAGAGAATAATGATCTTGTCAAACAGTTTAAACTTGAAAAATCAGTAAACAATTAGAAAATAAATAAAGAACTCAACAGTTTAATCTGAGCTCTTGGATGAAATAAGGTTAGAATTATATATGTTTCATGCTTTAAAAGAAAATGGATAAGGGTCTGCAAGCTCAAATGCACCCATGTAAAAGAAGAAAAAGTGTTAGGGTAGAAAATGGGTAAGTAGAAAGCAGTTTTACAAGGAATGAATAAAACATCCTCTGGAAAATTACTAATTTCCCTCACCTCAAAGTATTCCAACATTTAAAACCTTCAGTTATAAAGGCTCGGAACATTTCCTTGACTTTTTTTGGGACCGGACCCAAGGCTTAATGACTGGTTGGCACTAAGTATTGGATTTCCTTTATTAAAACCCTTTTCCTCAACATCACACCCTTTTCCTAAGATAAAACCCCTTTTCCTAAGTTAAAACACCTTTTTTGCTTAGGAAAAGTAAAGCCCCATAAACTAATTTAATTTCATACAAAAATATTCAAAAAACCCACAAAAATGCATTATCCTAAGTATTAAGTGTGAAAAGTAAGTATGGGACCACCATTATGAAAAAATATGCCCAAACACTTAATTTACACTTTACTTAGTTCATTTATATGTATTTCCGTTCATTCTATTCATTTCATATTAACTCTAATTTAATATATTAACTCCATTATATACCCCCCATCTCGTAATATATTAAGTCCTTTATGTAAAATAGCCCAACCCACATTATTATTGTTTACCCTATGGTTTTAATTCCCCATGTGATATATTCCCGCTCCCCCATAGGTTTAAACTAACCTGAGTTTATATTAACCCGCCGAAGATTAAATTACACCCGTATATAGTTCATTCACTATATAAAAACGTGAAAATGCTCCCAATATGGAATTTACACATATGTTCATTATATTTGTTGTATAAAACGTTAAAATTCATAAAACCTTGCATATCCCGCATATCCTCTTAACACTAAATTTTTATGTTAAAACTACATTTTAACGTATAAAACTTAACCCTGCCGCATAAAAGCTCCCGAGCCCCACACTCATCTACACCACAGTTCTATGGGTCAATCTTGACCGTTCGCACTCCTTTCACCCAATCAAAGGGCCCGTCATCCATATCACAAATATAATGGCACGATCGATAAACGATTTTGGATTTGCGATATGGGCGGTATTGCCCCATTATCTCTCCTCCAAGTAGCATAAAATAACTGGATTGCATCCTTACGATTATTACCACTTACAACCCTCCAGCGTTGTGATAACCGCTCAGCGGTAATAAGCCTCCCCGCTCCAAACCACTTTCAAATTGACTTGACCCGCATTAAATGAAAACATTGTTTCAACTAAATTTCTATAAAATAGCAGAATGCATGTGTTTAAACCTTTTTTCTGTGTTTTCTGCTCATAAACTGCCTCTGATTGAAGAAAAGACATTGCTGCCCTGATTTCATGCACAAACAACTAGAATTCGGTCCAAATCACTGTTGCAACCATTCAGACCTTCCAATTTGCGTTTAAAGACTTCAACAAAGCTTCTGAAAGCTCCCAGACTTCCAGAAACCCTTTTTTGAGTCAAATACCTAAAATAAGAGGTATTTTTCAAGAAAAATACCCATCTTACATCTGAAAAGAGCTATACTTGTGAATTTAAGCATTCTTGAAGCCTGTTTTCCTAAAGAAATACCCTTATTTCTTCATAAATCCACATTTACTACAAAAACCCTGATAAATTCACAGTTTCTGAAAACTGTAAGTTGATTTTAAGCAGAATCTGATTGTTTTAAATCATTACAGACCTTCAGAAAACCCTTTGATTGATTCAAACCCTTTTTATAAATGCTCAGAATCCATTTGTGCATAAATTAGACTGTTTTAGGGATGTATTGTGAAAGAAAATAGCAGAAAACCCTTGTTAAGCCTTTCCTGAGTCTGTGAAAAGTTTAAAGATTGATTTTGGAGCAGAATTGAAGGTTTGAAGCAGTAAAAACCATAATTTTACCTGTTAAAATCCAAAAGGAACCTTTGTCATATCAAAAGACCTTCTGTAAACAATCTAAACTTGCAGAAGTGTATAAAAACCTAAAAAACAGAGTTTCTAAGATCCAGAGAACTAAATTGTCAAAAATAAACCTAGTAATGGCTTCAAAAAGCACAATTTTCATCAATCCACTACAACTTCCTGTTGTAGATGTTGAACACACCCCTTTAGTTGATGTTTATTATAAAATCACTAATCCCATAATTGAATTTAACCTTCTTGACCTCCACTGCTGGAGTCAAGAAAATCCTTGGATCAAGTATATGAAGTACTTGTTTGGGAGTTCAATTTACCCAAATATGTAGTTCCCCATACCCATCAATGTCCTGAAGTCATCAGATTGTGTCAAGATCACTATTCCCCTTACCAAAGAGTTATTTTTAATAATGAAAAATAAGTATTATTCACTATCACTGCTGAGTCTATAAATCAAATGCTTTATTTACAACTAGAGCCAAATACAGTCTCTTTGTCCATAGAAGCTCTTACAAAGCTTTATTTGGATTTAGACTTTCCTAAAAGATTTCAAATCTTCTAGACCTTCATGCCCTCATATGTTGAAATCCCCAAGTTAAATCCCCCATATTCATCCTCCAAAATCCCAGAAGGATCAAGACACATAATCTCACTGTTGTCTTTTATCCTTGGTTATTTTACTGATGAACACACTAATGAATCTATCCCTGGTTTTTTGTCTACCTTTGTACCTGGTCAGACTCCTGCAATCATTTATAACTATGATGACTATATATCTGATAATATTCATGAACAACTTGTAAAACTTCCCACTGAAGGTGTATTTAGGTATACTTCATACCTATTTCATTTGTTTCTCTACTTCCAATCAGATAAATTTCCCATGGCCCTTCAAAAGATGGATGTAGAGGGTAATGAGTAATCAATAATTTTTTGGACTTCCCTAATCATAAAAGAGTCAAATGAGTTCACTTATTTAGACTTCACAGACTGTTTTATTCACCCACTGGTTAATCTACTCAAAAACAGTGTACAGCCAAGGATAAGTGATGAGATTAAGAAATTTTTACAACTATCAGAGAAGATTAGAACTGGTGATTGGTACCTCTACCAAAACCACACAAATATTAGAGTCTAGGGGTCAAATCTCTTGCCCTATAAATTACCAAAGTATCTTCCAATGAGACTGTTTGCCCTAGAATATATAAGGCATATTCTAAATTCAGATTATGTAAACTTTTTAGCTTCTAAAAAGAAAACTCAGTTCAAATTGAAAAATCAAGTGGGCCCTTTCATATGCAACAATAGGGAAGCAAGTGTAGAGACATCAAAACAGTTTCTAGAGTATAAGTTTGATGAAAATTTTATGTGGAACTATGATCCTTATGGAATAATCTGTAAGATGAGGGTAAAATGAAAATTAACCCCATATATTCATGATAGCAAGCCTGAAATTGAAATTTTTCCAACCAAGCTGAATGGTTGGAAAATACTTTGATGGAATCTGTCAAGCAAGGTGATACTAGTCACACTTTGCAGACTCCAATTCAGGCGGACAGAACCATAAAGAGAATCAGGGAATAAGGCACATATACAGCTGAAACAACAACAGAAACCAGATTCAATCTGAGATATAATAAAAAGCCTAAGATCAATCCAGCTGAAAAAGCAAAAGAAACAGTGGAGATTTTAGATGAAGAGAATCCAGAAAAAAGATACTGTGACTCACATAGCAACTAAAAATGAGCAGCAACCTGCTACTTCTAACACACAGATGATTAAGAAACAAAAAGGTGGGTGTTGTATCTCCTAAAGACAGCCTTGAGTTGTATAAAGACCAGTGCCTAGGACATCTTACATGCAAGGAGCATATGACTCAACTAATTGCAATTGACAATGTTAGGCTCTCATGCTATTATCACTCAAATGAATGGTTTTAATCAAGGTGGAACCAAGACCCCAAATTTAAACACAACAACTAGGAAAACTGTAGAAACTGAGTACAAACTGCAATAAGTAAATGCATCATACAGCTTTAAAACAGAATGCTATAAAATGGGGGAGACTTCTAAAATGAACACACAGATATCAAGTAATATGAGGGCGATTACTGTGGCAGAATATGTAGTAATATAGTAACTATAACCAGGCTTATTCAAAGACAAGAATCCATATATTTGGGCTCGTTAAAAGATAAGAATCCATTGTAGTTAATATCGGAAGAAAGGTGGAAGATATAGAAATGAAACAAAGTATCCTACCTGAGTTATATTTAAAGTGCTATAGATGAGTAAATATGAGTATATTCTATGATAAATTTACATTCACACATGGGAGCACTCGCATTCCAGAGCATTAGATACAAGAAATGTGGAGAGATATGAAAAGAACATTTGTATTAAAAAAAACATAGAGAAGAGTTACAAGTTGTGAATCACCCAGAGCGGAATCCCCAATTCCAGCAAAACTTCTTATTACTGAATCCCTATAGGAACTTCAAACATCCACTATCAAAGTTCATAAAACATACATACAGAATACTCGAACTAGTGAGTCCTTTGGAAAATCTGGAACCATTTCTTAGTGTTTTCTTCCTGTTTTTATAAACTCTGACTCTTATGCGTGAGAAGATATCTTGGGAAAATATTTTCCCCGCGTGCTTGTATGTTGTTGTAGGTCTAAATCAAAAACAGGAATGATGATGAGGTAGAACTGCCTCTCATCATCTTACAACGCAGGCCTAAAGCCGTTTCTAACTGAAAGGTAAACAATTTACTAAACTGAAAGTGAAAACTGCATGAGTGAAATAAGGATTTAACCCGAAATGGCAAAGTGAAAAGAACATTAGGTAAAAAATGCCAAACAGGCCCAGTCATGAATGATCATTGCTATTTGATGAGGAGGAGCCCCTACTGCTACTGGAAAAGGCAATACCATTAGTCTTGGGAAGGACTAGCCTTCTGCGCTGGAGAATGTGGTACTGATAGTAGTGGAAAAGCTGCCCTTCTGTGTTGAAGGGTCTTATAGAATGGCCAATGGTCATGATCCGTTGATTTGGACGTGAAATTGACCCTCTAGCATCTTTTTTCTCTTCTTACTGGGTGTGGAGGATCGTCATCCTCGGCCTCGAGCCACTGTGATTGGCTATAAGACGGCCTGTGTATTTAAAATGCCATAAAAACCTACACAGACATAAAACCAATTAAATAAATCCTACAATGAGGGGTAGACTGCTTCAGATGGCTTAGCGAGGGGTTATGGAGCGATGCGGAGGAAGTATGAATGCAGCGATTGAGGGTAAAACCATGGCAGAGGCGAAAACCAGGGGTTTAAATCAAAATATGGCACAGAAATATGATGGGCGGTTTCGTGGAAAACCACGAGTGGTTTTTGCATGGACGGAAGGTGGTAAGCGGTATCGGGTTGGAGTCTCCAATCACGATCAATCAAATCAACGCAGTTGTTTTGTTGCAAATGAATGCGATGGACGTACTTGCGCAGTCGGGTGGCTGGCAATGACATCAGCAATTTTGTCGCATAGCGGGATGATCAGTCACGGGGTTATAAAGGCGAGAGTGACATGGGCCATTGGATGAGGGAGATCGATGGTCCAGATCAGAGCAGGGAAGTGAAATGTTGGGTGAGTGATCGGGAAAGTAGCGATTGAGCGATGGAGTGAGGACTGTTGAATCATGATGGAGATCAACGGTGGAAATCAACTGCGGGGGTTCTTGGGGGTACAGATAGGTCTGTGGGCTGGGTGCCTCCGCAGTGAATATGGACCGTTGGATGAATATCCTCCGCAGTCAAAGGAGTCAACTGCGGGGGCACTGAGGAGTACGGGTCACTTTGGTCGGGTGCCCCCGTAGTGAACCTATGCCGTAGATCTAGGTTGATTGAACGGTGGAGATTCTATTGGCGGAGAAAAGGGTCTAGGAAGTGGAAATGGGAATCGCCGAAGTGTGATGCCGATGGGGAAGGCGAAGTGTGACGGAGCAGGGACCATTGGATCTAGGAGAGATCAACGGCTAGGATTCCATCAGCGAGAGATGATCATCAGCGTTTCACACATTGGTGAAAAAATATAAAAGAGACATGGAGTACTGTGGTGTGCGATGTGCGATGGATGGGTGCAGTGCGATGGAGCGATGACCGTTGGATCTTCGGAGATCAACGGTCGAGATTACATCGAGGTTTCGCACATCAGCCAAAAAATATAAAAGGCAGATGGAAACGGGGAAGAGAGATATGCGATGTGCGATGCATAGGTGAAGCGCGACGAAGCAATGATTGTTGGATCTGGAAGGAGATCAAAGGTCGGGATTGTATCGACGTTTCGCACATCGGCAAAAAAGGCATTCGATGAATAAGGAATGTTAGGGTGGCGATGAGCGATGCAATAGCTGACAGGCGGAAACAGAACACGCGATGGTCGTTGGATCTGCAGAGATCAACGGTCCGGAACTCTTTGGCAATGATGAACTTCTGTAGTGAAACAAAATAGAGAATGAGTGGATTTAGGAACCAGCGAAGTCTGATGGCCGAAGAAGACTTAAGGACTTTTATCCGTCGGACGCAAAGCGGGGTCATATGAGAAATGGGGGATAAGGGATTAAGCCAAAAGGTGCTTAGAGGCCCGATATGTTAAAATGAGTGTTTTCAAAGAAAAAAGGTGGATTTTTAGCCCTTTCAAGGGTTCCGATAGGTGAAAAAGGGGTTGTGACAGTCTATACAGTCCTTGTTGTATTTTCTTTGCAGAATGAAGCTCCTTATCATTATACTTCCCAAATAGGTGAGGGATGTTATAACAACAATGGGGAAGTGTCTTCATCACAGCAGGAAAAGGATAAAGACATAGATTTCAAAGAGAAGTATAAAGAAATCAAGGCTAAGAATGAAGAGATTAAAAATGAAATCTATTCACAATACTTGAAGAAAACTCTAGGAAATAAAAATAGGCTACTTTCATCCTTTGAATATACAAATAAGAAATTGTTGATGTCAGTTCTTCAGCCAATAGTGCTAGCAACTAAAACAGCAGCAGATTACAAGAAGGTTGACTTTGAGGTACTTGTCCAAGATATTCATCCCTTGGACCAAATTAAATTTCACTAGCAGAGCTCAGAAATGATATATTCTACTATGACCACAAAGGAAATGAGTGTCCAAAAGCTTTATAATTCTATGGCCAACATGAGAGATCAACTTAAGATTGAAAAAGCCTCTTCATATGCCAAAGACACTAGAATCAAGTCTTTAAAAGAATTGGTGATTGAAGTATGGCATGACCCTTCAAATGTGAAATTTTCAGAGGAATTAATCAAGAAGAAGAATGTTGATATTGCAGCATTAAGAAAACAATTGAAACTACCTCCTACAAAGCATCCACAGAATAAGGATATTGTGCAAGAAGCAAACCAAAAGGATGAGATGATGAATCTCATATTACAAGTGACATCACAAATCAAAGAGATGGAAATTGAGATGGACAAACTTTTCCAAGACAAAGAAGCTGAAAAGACTCAAAATGTTCCTCCTACAGTCATTCCCATGGTAACAATAGCAGTTCCTTCAACTCTAGCAGAAGAATTAGCACCAAAAGTCCCATTGACCATAGCAATTCTAGTTACTTCTTCCACTACTTCTGCCACTAAATCATCCACTTCAGCAGTTCAAAAGTCAGATGAGGCCAACAAACTCATTAAATCCATGGAGGATATGTCAATCCAAAGAAATGAGATAAATAGATTGAAAGAGAAAATCAAGAACTTGGAAGATGCCAAGAAATTAGCACAAATAAATGTTAAAACAGAGGAACAAAAATCCAAAAGGTTAAGTGAACAGCTTAAAAAGATAGAAGCAGAGCTAACCTTAAAAGAGCCCATGGCATACATCAAAAATCAATTATGGTCCAAGATCATTGAATCAATCAATGATACTTGGCCATCCATTCAAGTGATATATGATCATAAGGACTTGTTAAAAGTAGCAAAAGAAGAAATATTGAAGACTAAAGAAGACCTAGGTGCTCAGCCTGAAGAAGCCTCAGAAATAATTAAGTTCCTCAGTACTAAAAACAAGCAATAACTGGATGAGATAGGGATAACTGATAGAACTGAAACAATTCTTGAGGTAATAAAGGTACTTTCAAAGAAAAAATTAATGAAACAGTTGGAAGAGAAGTGTCAAAATATGGACATGGCCATAACTAAATTCATGGTTAAGTTTGACACATTAAGGAAAAAAGGTTTTCCAAATATTCTTGTTATCAATGATAAACTAATGAAGCAATAATATTACAACAAGAAAATAAGGGAATTTTCCAAAGAAAAAGTGAACAAGGCAGATTGGCAAGGAGTTCCAACAAGTAAGGTGTTACACAAAAGCATTGAAAACTTATTCTATTTACAGCATGAGATAAAATACCTCTTTGTGGTCAAGCCAATATTTGCTAGGTATACTGAAGCAGATGAGAATTTCAGAAAACTTACAACGATTAAGTTACCAGAAGAAGAGTTTTGGCAAAAACTTACAAATTTACTTTAAAAGACAGTTTGCAGTGAAAGAGGATGAAAAAATAGAGTTGTTGTTTTACACAGTAAAAAAAGATTTTTACAAAAGAAAAACAGTCAAAACAGCATGTTAAAGTGTATCGGAGGTAAAGTGTATCAATTAAAGAGTATCAGGTGAAAGATAAAGTTCTAAAATAGATTGAAGGCCACTTGCCAGCGTTAAAGATAGCTCAAACAGCCAGTTGCGGCTTAAGTCCAACAAAAATATATTTTATTTGAATAGATAGGACAGCTTGCAAGTTTGTTATGCAGTTGTCACTATTTTTTTGTAAAAGATATTTTATTTTCCATAGAAAATTCCTATGATTGTTCTAGGATATTTTGTAATATTTTTTGTATAAATAATTCATCCTTTGAAGTATTGAGTGTGGACAATTGTTGAAGATTTCTATATCTGTAGCAATCTGAACCTGAAGGCTTTTTGTATCAAACTCAAGTCAGAAGACTGGATTTCAAGGAATAAAGCATCATATTATTGGATTCATGTGATGGGCCACTAAAGTGAAGTATTCTCTTATGTTATTCATTCATTCATAAATGTGTTCTCAATTTTAATGTAAAATCAGGAATTGTTATATCAGAATTTGTTAAAAGCACTCTGTTATTGATTGGTTTTCATTTTAATGTTTTTTGCTGATATATAGACTAGGGAACCCTTAATTTCTCCCTAATTTTGATTGACCCCTGCCTCTTCTCTCTTTATCCGGATCAAAGAATTCTTAATTGCTCTTTATCCCGGTTAAATTCATTTCATCATCAACCTTTGAAAGATCTTAAGTGACTCTACTATCTTTCCCTTTAAACATTTGACTTTAGACCTTGATCCTGATCTTTCTGCTTGACATATTGACTCCATCAGCGCAATGGATTTCAAATCCTCAACTATCCATCTCATTAAGTGATTTCCCACCAAACCAAATCAAAACCAAAAACCAATTTCCCTATATAACTAGCCTAAAATCAAACATAAAAAAAAAAGTTAAATCTTATAGAGAGAGCCCTCTCTGAGCCTTAGGAAGGCTAGATCCTAAAGCTTAAAAGTAGGTTTGTGGTTACCTATAATATTCTTTAAACTGTAAATCAAAAATCTCACAACTTTGGGAAATATTAGAGTGATAACACCAGATACTGAACCTGGGTCATGCCAAAAGTGCACTTCTCCAAATTGGCACACAACCTGTGTTGTCGCGGTGTTTGGAGGACCTGACGGATGTGGTGGAGGTGCTCTTCCCAAGTTTGGCTGAAGAGCGAGATGTCATCCAGGTAAACTACTAAAAATGAGTTGGTGAATGGCCGCAATATGTCATCCATCAGCCTCATGAAGGTTGCGAGAGCATTTGTCAACCCGAAAGGCATGACCAGCCATTAGAAAAGGCCTTCCTTGGCTTTGAAGGCAGTCTTCCACACATCAGAGGGTTCAATTGGTACCTGGTGATACACGGATTTCTAGTCGATATTGCTGAAATATTTCACCCCTTTGAGTTGGTCCAAAAGGTCGTCAATCCGTGGATTGGGTACCTATTCCAGACAGTGATCTTTTTCAGTGCCCAATAGCCAATACAGAGTATCCAAGTCCCATCCTTCTTCTGCACCAACACAATCGGGCTCCCACCGTGCGTGAACTCAACCGGATGTGACCTTTATGCAGCAGCTCCTAAATCTACCTCTTTATTTCTTCGCTCTCTATAACATAGTGTCGATAGATCGGTCCATTGGGCAGTAGTGCACCTCGGGTCATATCGATGGGGTGCTTGACCTGACAGTGCAAAGGCACCCCTACGAGTGAGGTAAAGATTTCCCCATATTCCTCCATGACCTTTTCCATTTTTTGTTATCGTACAGAGGAGATCTTTCTGGAGGTCATGGACATAGTCTTCTTCTTGGCATGATTACAGATCATCAAGAAAGAAAATTTCCTGATTTTGGAAATGAGCTTACTGCATTTTTTTGCAGTAACCAAAGAGATAGCAGCAGGCGGTGGTACCACTGGTATTCTGTACAACTTATTGCCTAAAGTAACAATAACAATGCGAGGACAAGACTCATACATAGCATGTCACTTCCACAAGTATGGTTGGCCTAATAATACATCAAAAACATCAAGAGGATAAATGTCTTATAATACCTCATCCAAGAAGGGCTTGATGTTGTCGGGAAGGCGACACTGTTGGCTGACGTGGCGATCTCGTCCTTGGTGAAGCCACCCAATGGTGTATGCTTGTGGGTGTGTTTTTTGTCAACGAACCCAACTTCTTCACAACCTCTGCTGAAATGAGGTTCTTTTGGCTCCCACTATCGATAATGAACTGTAGCATGGAACCCTTTACTCACATTTAGGAATGGAAAGGACGTTCCTCCTCCTCTAGATCTTCGTGGTGGAAACAGTGGCATTGGGGTCTGCATCAATAATCTGCTTCCCTTTTTCATTCCCCTTGTCGGGTTCTGATTCAAAGTTAGAGCATGCATCCTATTCAGAAGCCCTCATCTCAGCCACCAGTGACTGCTTGGACCGACACTCACTTGTGTTGTGAGTGGAGCTCTTATGGAACTCACACCACTCTTCTATGTCCTTCTTTGGCTTCGTCGTGTTGTTATTTTCTTGTGGCTTTGGCAAGTTGTCTTGGGCCGCCATGTCTTGGATTTTTCCTTTTTTTTGTGGTTTGGGGGCACCTCTCCCTTGCTTTTGATTCGCAGACCCAAAGTCTCGCTTCTTCTGTCTGAATTTCTGCTCAATATTGGTAGCATACCGGTATGTCGTACCAAGCGAGGAGATGTAGAGGAAATCCATTTTCTCCTGAATGTATCTATGCACACAACTACGGTACTTCAACACCAAATTTTTCTCTGAATATTTGATACCCAAATTTGTGTGCAGGGTATGGAACAGATTCGTCAACTCATGCACATCTTGATCCCTTTGTTGCCGCAGTGTAGTCCATTGTATGTACTTGTCCCCATAGCTCCGCATGGGATAATATTGTTCCTTGATGGCACCTTTAAAATAATTCCAAGTGGGTATGACCAAGAACAAATAGGGTTCCCCCTCGCCCTTTTTCTCACATTAGGTTTCCCCAGTCCTTGACATCGGGGGTAGCTTTGAGGAGTGCAAAAATAATGTTCTCCCAGTCGGAAAAGTCATGAACCGAGAAATATCCTTCTAATATATTCAACCATTTATCTATGAATTCTACATTTATTTAGCCCTCAAATATGATAATTTCAAATTTTACTTGTACCTTCAAAGGATTTTTTCCTCCAGAGTGGATGTTCGATGCAGATTCACTGCCGGTGGGCAGTCGTTGAAGGATCTGGGAAAAGTTATCCATCATCGCGTTCCTTTGCTTTTTGATGGCCTCCTCGAGCAATATTTTAATAAGATCTCCTGCTCCCTCATCTTTCTCTTTGTCCCCCATGGGCAGTCGCTAGGGTTTGCGAGGTTGATCTTGCAAAGTTTCAACCATATCGAGCCCTAACTCCATATACCCCGACGTCATTGGGGACATGCAAAGAAGGACCGAGAAAGAGTAGACCACTTTGATACCACTGATCCGGATTTATGAAATAATTTAATAGAATACACATATAACCATAAATACAAATATGAAGCAGAAATAACACTTTATTTCATTAATATCAAAGAACTGAATTTTTTTATAGACAGAATGGAAATAAACTAGCTAGGACGTTGGTAGCTTATCTCTGAGAAGAGATGTGGTGGCTACAGGCCGCTGAATTGTGTTACAATGAGGCTCAAATGCCTATTTATTATTTAGAAATAATGGAAAACCCTAAACATCCAAAAACCTAACCCTAGGAGATGAAGCGCCAAAACTATGGGCCCCTTTTGGATAAATTGGTACATCAACTTCCCCAGGACATAACTTTGGCATACGATCTTCGTTTAACGCGCACAATATCTTGTTAGAAATATATATCTAAGGACTACAAATTTTTATTTGAGAAACATAAAATTAACTTCCATGTTTCTCCCATTTTTCCCACAAAACGTCGTTTAAGGCCTCAAAACAGCTCTGAAAGTTCAGAACCAGAAAACTGCTAAAAATAGTAAATGGTGCTACAATTAAGGAAACTGAAAAACTGAAAGAAAAAATCGTGGGGCCCCAAGTGGAATCTTTGGGTGGCCAAAAATATCCACCTAGATCAGAAATAAGGGCTCAAAGGATCCTTATAAATTCCATCAAGGATACCCTTATTCCTTATGTAGCAAAAATGGAGACATCAAAAGAAATATATGAGAAACTAGTAGAATTGTTCTTTGTAAGCAACGTTGGAGAATTCATATATTTGAGAACTAAGATATATAAGATGAAGGTATAAATAGAATAAGATATAACCACATATCTTATGAGGGTTTCATAAATATGAGACCAATTGCAAGATTTTGGGAAAATAATGTTTGATAGAGAAATGACCACAGTTGTGCTCAATGCACTACAGGAGGAATGGGGAAACCTCGTATCAAGAACCTATGGAAAGAAGTAATTTTCCCCATTCAATGAAATTTGTTCATTATGTCATATTTAATAAACTAGGTTAAAATAAAAGAGTGACGTGGGACCAAGTGAACAATTTCAATCATTTGTTGCCATGACTAGGAGAAAAGGAAATTCTAGGAAATTTGGTCCTATTGTAGCCGCTACAACACCCTCCAAAATTTTAGCCTATACCAAATCTGAATCCTTCTTCGGTATTTTTTATGGTTTTCACAAACTTTGAAAGTTCATTTCATTACTTTTCTTGAAGTGTTGTGACTGCTTTCGCAAGATAGAAAAAGTGCCATCTTTTGGCATGTTGGTTTTCACAACGAATGTATGAGATTATCCCATTGGTTTCAAGAGGTGATATTTGCGTAAATGAGTTGTTATAACCTTGGAAGTATCCATCATACTCATTTCCAAAGTTATGATCACCATCGCACAAGTGTCACCATGGTCGTCATAAAGTCTATTGTTGGCGTCACACTTATCGTAACTAGTCATAAAGTTGTCACACAAAGGAAAATACTTTTTTTGTATGTCTTGTATGATCTATGTTGTTTTAGTCGTCAATTATGTCTTGGATTATTTTCGGATTGATGTCATCCATTCATGAGTGAATTGCAGGAAAACGTACTATATCAAGCCATGACGAGATGATAAAGGAGGATAAGGAGGAAAGCATTCTCAAAGATAGTCTTTCACATGAACTTACAATATGATTGATCAAGAGAAACTGAAAGGACACTAGTTTGCGATCACTATCCAAGACTTGATATCATTGAATACTCCCTATCACTAAGGCATGTATAGGAGTGAAGGAATATCTCTTTCATGAAGACACTTAACTCTCAGCTCCAGAAATGGCTTGAAATTTCCATGTCATCAAGTAGTCCATGTCAGTAGTGTCATGTCATGTCATGAGTGGTCATGTTAACACATCAATATTGTATATCATGTCCATTGTAATCAAATGTATTGTAATGTGGAAGTCCACAGGACACACGTGAATTTAAATATTCATGTGAGTTGAAAATTCATGGGAAGTCAAAAATTCATGAGGGTAATCAAGGGGTGACCCTTGGTTATATATATACTCCCTCATTGTATGATAAATTGAATTTTCATCTTGGCTCCACCAGCAAAGAAATAAAGAGAATATCTAGTTCTTTTGTGGAGCAAGGAGTGGCTCCAATCCTCCATTATTGTGGTTAGTGATGTTCATTGTATATATGTGTCTCGGATCTTTTACTTAATAACATAAGCCTACCAAGGCCAACACGTTCTTCATGCATGACTTATGAATGTTTGTAAGACTATTATGCAAAATTTTATACTTCATGTTTGTTGTTCACAGTACTAAGATATTTGAACTATTTCAGTTATTTTAGTGCTTATCTTGTTGAGAATGTGTTGTAATGGTTATAACTGTTTTCCCATCCTTTTGTACTATTCTACGGGATATTAGACAGGTCCTTCTTGTATTTATGTGTGTGTAATTTTTGTCCCATCCTTGTGGACTATTCCGCGGGATATTAGATAGAAATTTCTTAAGTTGTTGTGTGTAATGACCGTCACATCTCTTGTGGACTATTCTGCTAGATGTTAGACGGAATATTTCAGTTCATGTGTGTCTTTTTCTGGGTGGTAATATTACCTCTCTCTTAGATGCTCACCTCTCTTTTTCTCCCCATTTGTAGTAGAATAACCTGGACACACTTGCAATCGGACACTCACCAAGAACACCCCCTTACTTTTCGAAAGTACATTGGAATCGCTCACTCTTTTTGACAGAAAGATCCAGGGCATACCATTAATAATAGGGAAATCGAGCCTTTATTCCATATGGGACTCCTACACAAAATGGTGTGAGATCTGATTGGGACTTCATATTGGGGAGATCCCATGAATGTTGGCAGGTCCAGCACCGTCAACATTTATGGCACTAGGAGGGAAGCCAATATTTTATGGATCATAAACCCATTGAATCCAAAGTTACATATTATGATCAAGGCAACAACGTACACTCTACCTCCCCTTATCATGATCCTGAAGTTGGTGACTCTTATAAAACACAGCCCACGCGAACTTGTGAAATTTCATACAATCAGATTTGGGCCATCTATCCCATAACCTGTTAGTTAGCAAAATAAGTTGGAATGCTCCCGGGAGTATGCATTATTCCATATTCTCCAAAGAAGAATAATAATACCTCTACAAGAGTAGTGGTCACCACCTTGGAATACATGGTTCTCGCAACCCTCAAAGTGTTAGTAATTTCTATGGAGAACGCAGAAGAACCTTTATTTTTTCGTGGTGGTGAAGGAGACAAACCGCTACTCTCAGGTATAACCTTCCACAAGTTAGGTGGTGACAAAGAGGAAAAAGAGTTATCAAATCTTGACAACGAAGAGGATTAGGACAAAGACGAAGGCATGGCATACCAATATCTAGATTGGATGTATCAGGGCCCACTCGCACTTTCGGGTCTGTTGCATAAAATTCCAAGGCATCCAGAAAATTTGTTAACAAAGTATGACCCTAACAGAATAGATAAAGAAAAATACCACTTGGAAAATTTATACCCACATCTGCAAACACTTGAGGTACGCTATGATGACGTTGCATGCATACTTTTTACATGTACCTTAGATAGTAGAGCAAGTGTATGGTACCACAGCCTTCCCCCAAAATCCATCTAGAATTGGAGGGGCTTTAAGAAAATGTTTCTTGAGAAATTTTTTGATGATAAGACCCCTGCCATGTTGTTGAAAGAGTTAGGTAGCCTAAAAATGGAGCCGAAAGAAAATTTGAAATATTTCAATCAAAGGTTCAATAGTGTCTTGAACATATTTCTGAAAGACACCAAACCTCGTGACTTCATCACCAAGGACTACTATAGTTCTTCCTTTCCATCAAGCATTGTGCAATTCATAAAGCAGACCGCAAAACCATCACTTTTAGAAAAATTTGAAGAATAAATCACGGTTGAGAAATACTTGCGCATAATTGGAGTCATAGGGAACGATGAACCAACAAAGGACTCCAAATATACAAGTAAAAGGTATCAGGCCTTAGTAAACAAGGCTAAAGAAAAGGAATCATCTGATCAAGATAACTTGACCCGCATGATTAAAAATTCATCAACTAAGTTAGTAGAACTTAAATAAAGTTCAAGTGAGACCACTGTCAGTAGCAAGCCTCCGTGATTCAACCTGTTAAAAGAGCTATGAATTTGGGTAGAAATACTAATCAATTGAAAAAATCTGCGCAGATTTCAAATGTAGCATTGAATCTTGACAATTTGGGCATGACCAAATAGTGTTCGTATCATTAAGATTATCATTCCGAGAAAACATTCCCACAATTGAATCATGCCATGATCTCTATTTCTACGCACTTTTGTGATACGATACTTGATGATGAGCAGACAGAGTTGGAAGAGGAAAACGAACAAGTTTTTACACCTGATGAGACTCCAAGTGTTAGGCATGTAGTAAACATGTTCAACTATATACTTGAATCCCAAAAGAACACAACCGAAAGAAAAAGAAAAAAAAAACCTTCGAGTGACCCCCCAACCCAGCCACAGTTAAATCCATACATTTTTAGGAGCCAAAGGTTGGCCACTACAATGCAGTTGACCAAGAAGAAATTAAAATAAGCCTTGTTAAGGAAAATTATTCCATTGGTCAGCTCAGCGTGAAACACTTAGAGAAAGCCTAGAAAATTTTCCTTAATAAAAACAACTTCCGTAAGCGTTAAAGATAAGACCATTTCTCCAGAAGTTACAAATCAGGTTTCTCCCCCAAACACTCAGGCCTCCCTCCCTACTGTAGACTATAACATAGTGGAAGACATGAAGAATGTTTGTGCAAACATTTCATTATTCTAGCTAACAAAGATAATGAACCACCAGGAAATTATTTTATGGGAATTTGGGTCATCCTCCGCAGGTAATATTTCCCCTTAAGACAAGGGATCAGGTACATATTTTGATTCTCTCCAATCAGTACTTCATGCTTTAACATTGGAAGTAAATGCACCTTTCCAACCTTTTCTCTTAACCTTTGAAATATTCAATTACAATGTACACAATTTCTTAGTTGATTTTGGTGCATCAAGAAATGTAATGCAATTATCTATAGTAAAGAAAATCAAGGAAACATGGAGAAAAATTGATGCACATATTATTCAACCAGACATAAGTCTTGTCTATGCGATCGATGAACCCAAAGATGTGATCATTCGCTTGTAATCTGATAAACGACTTCACCAATGCTTAAACATAGTAGTTGTGGACATACTGGAAACATGTGGACTATTGTTAATTATGGATTGGTCAATCAAGTTGCAAGTATAATTTACGATAGAGCGGTCACACTTATGGATTTCGTATAAGGGTAGAAACAACCATATTCGAGTAGACTCGGAAAGATACGTGAAACATAATGTCACTCCCTTGAATGGACATAATGAACCCATGGATTTTGCAGAACTTATGTTTGGAAATTTCTTCCTGGAGACACAACTAGGGTGATATCTTCCACAACCATCCCCAGTCCCACCAAAAACACAGTTGGAGCTCCTTCCTACTCCAATTGGTGCAAATGACCTATGTATAGTTAGTATTAGTAATATTAATACTTTTACTAGTATAGTTCACATCTCTTGTGCATATAATTTTTTCACTTTCTACTTTGATGGTTCAAAATTGCAGGAAGGCACTAGAACCGGTTGCATTCCTATATACCCTCTGTGAAAGAAACACTTGATCTTAGGATGCTTGGAATTTGAGTGCAAAAACAACAATGTTGAATATGAAGCACTTGTTTCAAGCCTAAAAATATCCATTCACCTCAATGATGTATCCTTAACAGTAGTATGTGATACATATATAATGGTACGACATGTACGTGATACCATTCATTGTGTTTCACCTCATTTAAAGGTTTATCAAAAAAATTTATCGCATTTAATTCATGATTCATGTCATTTTGTTTTTCTTTCGATCCATATTTATTCCAAAGAAATTCCATCCTATCATATGGTTATCAAATTGTAGAATACATATACTTCCTGTTGGCAACCCTACATAAGATCGTACAGATATTATTCAATTATAAATATGAGAACTTAAATCAAAAATTACCTTAGTGATGATATTTCACCATGACATCTTCTTGTAGGCATTAGTATCCTTCATGTAGGTTGACACATCTCCTAAATATATGTATTTTCATGGGTATCCATATTTTCTAGACTTCTATCAGAGTCTACATATCTTCCTAGGAGATTTACTAGTCAAGCCTCCTTGGTTTCCTTGGATGTTGACTGCCTCTTATCATGGTTGCACTTCTCATGATCTCTTTTTTTCTTTCTCCACACAATTTTATTTCACTCCCAATAGCTTCAAATATTCATGTCATTGATTGTGTATATCCACCTCATATTATATATGAGGACATATTATGTTGATTTCATCTAGTGTGGATCATTCCTTTTGGAAACTTGTGCATCGGAGGAAAATCTATTTTCCTTTGATCATACTTCTATTAAAGATATAAGTATACTACCTACAACCATATGACACAACTTCATAGCATCTAGTGTAAGCATAAATATACATGTACCTCATCTATTTTCCTTATTAGTCATCCTACAGTTATTTTCTTAGAATGAATAGTTTCATTCTCTTGACTTGTTTTATCAATATGTCATCATTTGTTAATCCCATAATTCTGCAAGTTAGAATTCTCGATGAAATATTTTTTCTTTCGTAATAACCAGGGAATCCAAAGAGGACTCCATTAGAAAATGTCAGAAAATTTTTCCATATTGATTAATGAATGATTAACCTTGATCTATATGACTGCCTTCTATAGGTATTATTTACAGTGAGGTTCCTAGGAGACTCTTATCTCATAGCATATTTGTCAAATAAATGTGTTTACAGACATCCTCCTATGACGAGTGCTTGCATCATGATCTAAAGTGATGCATATATCTAATATTAAATGCTTCCTAACATACTATTTTACAACTGACGGATACCTCTTAAAGAGGAAGATGATCTCAATCATAGTAGAGATATTTCACTTCTTCTTTCTTAGGTTTCTTAGAATCGGGTTCTTCCATTTCTCCAAAGACATGGGATTCTTCATTCTTCCTATTGTCCTTATATTTGGGACAATATTTCTTATAGTGCCCAATTTCATTACATCCATAACATCGTATCTTATCAACGTTTCACATTTTCTTCTTAGGATCAAACTTACCGAATCTTCCCTTTCTTCTTGTCATTGCAGCACATGCTTGATTCTCATCATTTGATCCTATATCAATTTTATATTTTAATCTAGTCTCTCCTATCTTACATAGATACCATAGATTCTATAATGGTGTTGCTTATTTCTTCCCATAGATACTTGAAGTGAATTTTCCCCATCCCTTCAGTAGAGCATTCAGCACCACTGTATTAATTTCTCTATTAGACATTACTTTACTAATTCTTGCAATTGATCTCGCATTTCAGAAATATTCATAAAATATGAAGTGATTCCTTCCTCTTTTGATAACTTCAACTTGTATAGTTCTTTTCTGAGAGATATTACTTCCCCTACAGTAATCACCAAGAATAGCTCCACCAATTTGTCATATATTTATTTTGAAGATTCTAGTTTTGATACATAGGGGATGAGAGAGTCCTTTATGGATTCTATAAGAACCCTCTCGGCTCTTATGTCTCCCTTCATGTAGTTGGCATGTGCTTGATTATATTCCTTTCAAGGTATAGTTTCTGACCCTTTGATATATTCGATGACTTCCTTCTCTATAAGATTTAGATCTGCCATTTTCTTCCATGAAAGAAGATATGAAACCCCAACCAATTTGTTTCATTCTTTGAAAAATAAACATTTTGACAGATTCAGATGGTCATAAATATACTTACTTGAGTAGATGATTTATTCCTTTATTGGCTTCTTCCTTGTTGATGATGAAGATAGTAGTAGAATCCACCTCTTAGATAGACTTCTTCAAGAGTGGTGTAAAGTGGTAGATCACCTTGGATCCTTGATGATGATGATGATCAAGTATGGCTTTCAGAAAAATGATGATTTGATGATGTCTCCAATAATGTTTACTTGGCTTCAAACATGAGATAGCTTTGGATTCCTTGAAGATAAATATTACCTTTGGCAGTTCATTCAATGCATGGGCGGATGAAATACACTATGCTTAGTTGGGAGGTTGCTTACCTACAAGAAAGTGACAGGTCAAAGTGGTTTTTCAAACGTTAGTGGAACAAGTTCAACATGTAATAAGATAAGTTAAATGAAAACATAGAATGCTACATAAACAATGAAAAAAAAACAAAACAACATGCACAAGAAACACACTCAATAGAGAAAACACACTAATAACTCAACAATGGATAGCTCTCTCCCTTTATTAGGTGTTGGTGGTAGTAGAAGATAGAATGCTAAATCTCTTGGAGTGGATCCTTCGAGCTAAGGAGCTCCAATATCCAAGACAAGGGAATCTCTTCTCCTCAAGTTTTTAGCAAACCTTTCTTCCCTTTCAGAGGATGGTAGATCGACGAACACATGGTGAACTATTCTCTCTTGGATTGAGGTGTTGGATGGCCAACAACTGAATCCTTCCAATCCTCTTGTTGCTGGACAACACAAGCTAGTTTTCTGATGAGCAATTTGGCCAACATAATAATGTGTCCCATTTCTCTTCGCATGGATGGATTTTATAAACAAATTTCAATTTTCCCTCCTCTTGGTACAAGATATATGTTGACACAAAATTGGGAGTATGATTCCTTTGTGTGCTACACTAAAGCCTCAAGGTGGTTCAAAGTACTTAGTTAGCTTGAGTGAGAATATTTTTCTCCAAGTGTGCCAAGTGGTCCCGAATGGTGATATTCCACATTCTCCCAGACCGTGCGGCTATTGGAGGGATGGTCGTGCTCTTCACAGCTATCGAAGAAAAAGACACAATGCGCCCTTAGGGCTACTGCTTCCTCTGCGCGGTCCAAAAATTTTCCTGCTGACCTTAGGAAAATTTAAATTTTTCAGCTCCCGTAATGTATTTCTTCCCTGTGAACTTTTATTTTTACCCGCTGCTTGACATTTTCTAATGTCTTTTGCTTGTACGATTTTCTTGTGTTAATAGTTTCCCCCTAATGTATGAGGTCTAGAAAGAACTATATAGCCGAAATACATTATAGTTTTTTTTTTTTTTTTGTAGTCCTTTTGAGAGAGAGAGAGAGAGTAACTTTCTTGAAAAATGAGGTTGGAGACCCCTTCCCGTGAGTAAAAAGAGACATTGTGCTCTTTTGGAACCCTGCAAGAGATAGAATGAATAAAATATTTCTACAAGGTGGGCATGTCCCATGCTCGTGATGTTTTGACTATTTATGCTTATTTGACATGTAGAGGTTCTATTTATGTCACTTTTGTGGTAGTGACATGTTTTTGGTTGACGACAATGGTTGTTGACGCCCTCAGGGGCGTTTTTCTTTGAAAGAAGGTTGAATGTGGTGCCCATACGCATAATATTGGTATGGAATGTTCGTTTAGAAAAAGTTCCCATTGTATGCATGAGTCTTTGACTGTTGGGGACATTCCCATGTAAGAATTGTTGAAAGAGATGCTTATCAAGCCATGGGTCTTCAATGAATTCTAACATAGTGCAACAGGTATGAAGTACAATACCATCTTGGCATGAAATTTTATCTTCAAGTTGAATTTCAAGAGGATAGATGACACCAATAGGTAATGATGATTCCCATAGTGCTATCTGAGGATGCCCTTATTGAGGTGGCAAGTCATCCAAGGTACTACCTCCTTCCTGGAAAATGTTTGTTGTGGTCGAAAAGAAGGAAGCACCAACCGACCGAGATGAGTATTGATGCAAGGGACCATGGTTTTTGATGTAGTAGGGCATGGTGTGATAGGTTAACTTAGGCATGATGATGAGAAATGGTTATAATTGATGATGGTAGTTAAGTGGCCCAAGGTCGGAGCTTCGAAATGTGAGTGGCAGTAGTCATAAAAATTTCTGGTGGGGAAATCCCTGGAGTCGGTAGGACATCCAGGGTGGGTGTGTGGTTGTTATGAGTGTCATGGTGGGGTGTAATAAATAATGCATAGCTCTGACCAAGGGTGATTAGGGACTGTTGCCAGGTGAGAAATGTGAATGGATGGGTGGGATTTATCTCCTACAAAATCTTTGTACACTTGCCAAAATAATATATAATTGGTTTGTATGTACAAGCACGGAGACGAGTGCCCCTATAAACATGAAAATAATTTGTCACTATGGTGTGAGGAAGGTGTTTGGTTGAGGGTGGGGGCCCCATTGGTTGGTCTCGGTGCGAGGGTGATGAAGCAGATGAACAGTGTCACAGATGGTCTATGTTGGTGGGGGTGTGATATGCTAAGTGCAAGATGCGGTGGTGTGTATTCGATCTGCTTATGAGAATGGTAGTCCAAGAAAGGGGTTTTAACATGACATGGGTGAAACTTGACTTTATGTATGATGGATGAGTGAACATGAAGTACTTCTTAGACTTGGATTTTATGTTCATGGCTCCAGACCTTTGGTGTATGGTCTACATGCGTGATGGATTCCATGGAGGGTGACGTTGTACCAATATGCTAGAATGTTTATCATGTGCAAGGTGAGGTGATGATAAACATGGTCGGGTGAATGAAACCTATGGTTGATTTTTGTGGAGAAATGATGTCAAGATATGCAAAGCTTCTTTGGAGAGCCTATCATGTTAGGGATAGAATGATACCTGTTATGGTCCCTTTAGTGGTTGGAGCAACTGGTGATTCGGAGTTTTTTTAATACCTGCAACCAATACCCCTGTAAAACCATCTTTTCTATTCAAACCTATTGAAAATAAAGTTGAATGGAAAACGATAAGAGATGGCATACTTGTTGTAATTGGAAAAACAAAAAAAAACAAAAAACGTGGATGTATGGAGATTATCTTGAACGTGATGAAGTGTTGATCACTATGTTTCTTGCGGTTAAAAAAAAAACACCTTTTCTGAGGCGTGGATGTATGGAGTCTATCTTGAATGTGATGAATTGTTGATCATTATGTTTCTTGCGGTTTAAAATAAAAATAAAAAAACAAAGACTTTTTCTAAGGCGTGGATGTATGGAGCCTATCTTTAACGTGATGAAGTGTTGATCACTATGTTTCTTGCGATTAAAAAAAAAATTAAATAAATAAATAAAATAAAAAAATAAAAAATAAAATAAAAAAATATCTGAGGCATGGATTTATGGAGCCTATCTTTAACGTGATGAAGTGTTGATCACTATGTTTCTAGTGATTTAAAAAAAAAAAGAAATTTTTCTTAGGCGTGGATGTACGGAGCCTATATTGAACATGATGAAGTGTTGGTCACTATGTTTCTTGCGGTTTAAAAAAAACAAAGACCTTTTCTGAGGCGTGGATGTATGGAGCCTATCTTGAACGTGATAAAGTGTTGATCACTATGTTTCTTGTGGTTTAAATATATATATATATAACAAAGAGTTTTTCTGAGGCATGGATGTATGGAGCCTATCTTCAACGTGATGAAGTGTTGATCACTATGTTTCTTGTGGTTTAAAAAAAAAACAAAAACTTTTTCTAAGGTGTGGATGTATGGAGTCTATCTTGAATGTGATGCAGTGTTGATCACTATGTTTCTTACGATTTTTCAATTTGGTGTTCTGAGCTCCAGTTATGGTCTGTCGAATAATGAGAAAAGGACGATATATTGGCAAATATGGCTCATTTCAATTCATTTGTGTCAATTGAGAGTCTGAGATCAGAGTTGATCCCCTACTCTTGAGCCTTTCTTTCCATTGTGATCAGCCTGAGTACCCGGGATTTGCGTCACCAGTGTTAGGTAGGGACCTGAATGTCTTGATTTTGAATTTTGTCACTTTTTTCCTCGGGGAGTCTATACAAATTGATTTTGTATGGATTTTATGTGTATTTTTTGCATCGACTGCACGGGCGATCGAGGATGACCTGCGTAGAACTTGCGGCGAAGAAAATCTACCCGCAGGTTCATCGCACTTGGTGAAGATTTTACGTGATGATGCATGCATCTGTATCTGATACAGGTGCGCGGTCATCACGCTTTTTTTCTATACAAGCATGATGATGGTCAAAAATTTTAAATTTTTTCGTTTCTTGATTTTATCCACTGATTTTTTGGTTTTTCTCTGGTAACGGGATGTTGTGGCGTGATGGATGTGGGGAAAACAGCGCACGTAGTGGTTGCTTCGACATATCTGACACGTATGTCATTGATGTTGAACTAATTTTCTTTGGGAAATGTAAGGGACTTGGTACCAGTGGTTAGACGCCCTTAATTCGGGACATTGTGTGACTAAGTGGTCAAGCTCGTCGCATAGTGCGCAAACTGAGGCCTTCCGAGTGGTCTTTGTTTGTCGTCTTTCGTTCGTTGGGGAGACTATGTACGAGTAGGATGTAAGATTCTCTCATAGGTACAGTATGGTTCTAGAATCTCCCTCGTCCATTTGCATGGGTGGATCTGAGGGGTCATGTTGGTAAGATTTCTCTAGGGTTTGCAGGGCATCCCTATATCATGGCATCTCTGGGAAATGGTGCGTATATGCCCATAACAGTAGCATATGGCGCATGTGTGATTGGTGCACAATGATTTCCCTTTGTTTTTTGAGGCCTTTTCCTTTTTATGGTAACTTCAGGTTGCGGAATTTCTTTCGGTGTGTAGAAGATGTTTTAATTCATCTAACTCCGAGAAAATATTGATAGAATGGCCTATGATATCACATAATGTGCAAGGTTGTAATGCCCTAGGTATTTTGGGGTTTTCGATTTTCTTCCCTTTTTTGTTTTTTTTCTTGGTAGCATTAGCTAGCTCTTCTATGGGTGTTTTGTTAACTGTTTTGGCCTCATGAGGGGCGATAGGGGTTAACCCTATAGAAGTGATGCCATGAATTCCTAGTATGGGTGGTGGGACCAAATACCATACAGGTATTGCGAAAGCCATGTTTGGCAATGTAATAGTTGCCAATACTTGCTTTGACACAAAACCAGGTGGGGAGTATAAAAATGGGGTTTGTGAAATGTCGTGCCAGTGGCTTTGGTCTCTGTACTACTTGTTTCCATATCTAGGCTAGTTTCGGTGTTTGATAATAACATCATGCACACTGGTGCCCCCGTGATTTTTGGGGTTCCCTATGGTATGATAGGGGGATCTCTTAGGAATGATATTAGGATCGATGATGGTTTGAATAGGCCGAGGCCAAATTCTGTGTACTGCATAAGCGGTTCCGTAGTTGTGTCCACATATGGTAACACGAAATCGAGAGTTGTCATGGGTTTCTTACCATATTATGAAATTTGGTCGATGGTGACGCTCTGATCATCATGGGGGAATATCATCACTCGAAATATAGAGGAAGAAATTCCAGTCATGGTGTACATATAACTCCGCCCGAGGAGTATATTATATTCTAGCTGCGTGTCCAATACTTCAATATCTATAAGTACTATATTTTTGGCTAGGTTTACAAGGACATTTTTATATAGCTCGACGGGGGCTGAAGGGTTACCATCATATTCTCTAAGCATGATGTCATATGGTTTCAGTTCAGGCAATCCTAATTTTTTCCAAACAAATTTGGACATGATGCACATGGATTCTCCTTCGTCAATGATGCATCGGTGTATGGTGATATTCTCGACAGAAACTGGTATTTGGAAGGCGACCAGGGAAGGGAGCCTGTGGATTTATTTTTCCAAGTCAAAAATCATCCACTATGTTGTAGCTATGGGCAGCTTTTGAGTGGTTTCCTACGTGCCTTGTTGGCCCCTTAACCATTTTCAAAAGGGGCTCTATAGGTACTTTGGATATGGTTAACGGTGCAGTAGGTGCACTCGTGCTCGTACCTCATAGGTTCGTGTTTGGGGGAGCGTCATAGTTCCTGTTCCTTGTTTGGAAGAACATTTCTTTTCCAGTCATGTAAATTTTGTGGATGTCACTTCCGGTATCATTCTGGGTGGTTGTTTTTGTTGGGTGTTAACCACTCCTTGGTGGGGGAAAGGCTCCTGCATTACAGCAGGTTGTTGGGTAGGTCCCCCTTGTCCACAGTTACCCTGAAGTTTTTTCAATTCAGGGAGTTCGATACAGTGGTTATTGTAATGACCGTACTCACCACATATGGCACAAGGATGGTTTGTCCTTAAACTGGACCTCTTTTTTTTCCCTTGGGAGTTTTTTTTGGCTCTTTGTTTTCATTTCGGTTGGGGTTGCCCCTAGACTAAGATCACGACAGGGGTTTCTAGTTACTACCCCCCTATCCATGGTCTCCCTTTTTTTTATTCCTAAGATTATTTTTCGCAGCATTAGGAGGGTTATTGCGGTTATCCTGGTCATAAGCCTGGCATTGTTGATCCTGGGATGGTTGCACTAAGTTCACCAGCGCATTGTTTTGTGGTGGTGGATTTTGTGCGGGGAAAGGGGAATATTGGTTTCCCTTTCCCTAGTTGGTGTAAGATTTTTCAGGCATATCTCTTCAATTAGCATTCCTAGCTGAGTACTGGGTCCCCTGCGTAGGAGGGTACGAGCCTCCCTATTGTTGATGGTATGGTGTCACCCTATTCGTCATATTCTACAAAGCTACAAATTGAATTTGGTGGTAGCCAGGTTGCGTCATGTTCAGAGTAAAATCGTACAAATATCCTCGGTACTAGATATTGTTGCCTAGGTGACCTTGATCAATGACTCGATTAAACGGTCTACAATATTTGATGCACCCGGTAACTCTCTATAAGTTTGCAAGCATGGGGCATTTGGCAGGACATTGTAAATATATGATGATTGGGTGTAGATGAGTTCAATCTATTGGGCTTTTCAAATGGCATCCTCCTCGAAGGTAGGTTTCTGTGTCACCACGTCTTTTGAGATCTCTGCTATGAAATTTTTCAAAAACAAGTCCAATAAAACTCTATCGTCGAGTTTTTATTTCCACAAACTAAGACGTCACCGCCATTCCTGGAGATGGTCCAATATATAGACGGCTGGTGTTTGCCTAAAATGAGTCAGCAATTCCATTCCCGAATCATGGTGAATGGGTAGCTGAAAATAATTGAGGAACGTGGTAGCGAGGACACTAAAGGTTCCATTCAAATCAGAATGCTGCTCAACATACCATTTCACCGCAGGCCCAGTTAGGGTGCGTTGAAATAGTCTCAGTTGAATAGTATCGTCAATGATATTATTAGACGAACACCACATGTATAAAGTCATAATATGATTTCCTCGGTCTTCTAATTGCTTCCCTTCGAATTTTGGTATATCCGAAGGGATCTCCGTGGGCATGTGAGGCCAATTAAGTTTATGCGCAATGGGTTCATTGGTTAACTTTGATAGATCTAGAAGGTTTAGTGATGCTAAAAAGGGTAACTTACTATTGACTACCATTATGTACTATGGAAACACAGGTGTATGAGTGTAATGGTTTATGGGGATTGCCTAGGGAATATTACCCTATGGCGTACCCTGTTGAATATTTTGCTGACTCCCCAAAGGGGTAGCACTCCTCTTCCCTCTGGGGTTGTGGGAGGAGTTGAGTGTGGTGAACTTGTTGGGGTTTCCATTGGTGTGGTGTTGGGTGACCCTTGGGGGTTTCCAAGCATAGATGCCCCGATAAAGGATGAACTGATAATGGTGGTGTTGTGTCATCTTTGATGCCTAAATGGTGAAATACCAAGAACTCCTCCCTCTAATGGGGGGATGTCCAAAAAATGCCTACATCGCGAGGTCCCGTTGGGTCCATTATGGTGTCGACTAGCTTAATATTGGCAATATTTTTTGTTTTTTTGGGGAAGGAATATTTTTATCAAAGAAAATACGATCACATGCATAAAACAAAGCGAAAAAATAAGATTTAATTTTTCATTTTAATTAACGTTATGTGATCAGGAAAGAAAAAAATATGGTTTGGTTGTTTTGCATATTATACTCAAAAGTCTAAATAGACTTAATCGTCCTTACACTCTCAAATTTAATTGGTCCTTGTGAAGATGTATTCTGATGGGTACTGGGGCTAACTTCCTTAAATAACTTTCGACGCCTTCCAATAGCTGAAGAATCAACCAAGATATTGATAAGAGGATCTAGTGTTGTCTACACTGTCACCTATAGGGAAGTACGCCCTAGTTTTGGCCACTAAAGTATCATCATCCTACATGAGCGTTCGCTTCTTGGTATTCATCTACCATTACCCAGCACTAGATGGGTCAAGTAGCCCCAAAAATTACCGCACACACTGGGCCTAATCTTAACACTCTCTGAAACAAGTCTTTGGTAATGCTTGGGTATTTGTTTTGTGGGCAGATAGAAGGACTTTAAGCTCCCTAAAAAGTCAACATCTATGTTTCAAAATGTAGAATGGCCACGATGGCTTATTGGATGCCTACCCCCGATGTTCCTAACCTCAACTATAATTTCTTTTATGGCCCCTGTGAGGATAATTTAGAGAGTTCGATTAGTGATTATTTTTAGAGAGTCTCAATTTTCTGAAGGTGTGCCTTGGTGAGGTAACTGTAAGAAGAGGACAAAGGTCCCAATACACTGGGTGCTTTTTGTTCCAATATTTACCTGTTGATCATGTCAGCATTCTATTAAATTCCGTTAAATTCTGACAAACAATCCCCTTTAAACCCCCTATGTTTGGCCTAAAAAAAAAAAAATCGTTTTTTCGCCTATCGTTCCCCTTTTCTAAACTCAAAATGGCATTAAAAAGGGAAAAAACCCAAACTTGAAAATATATATGAACTGGCACCTCTCGGCCCTAGCCCCTCAGTCTTTTTCTCCACGTAATCTGGGTGTTAGACCAGGCCGCAGCCCGAAAGGCGCTTATCAAATGAATATTGGGCGCGTTCATAACCGTCGATCTGTACTGATCGGACGGCGTTCGTTCATCCCTGCCGTGCCCGTAGCCTACCTTCCTACCGTCTGATCAAACTTTAAAATGAACGGCTCGGAGTCTATCTGTTCCGGTGGTCCCCGCCCCACGTCCACTGTTCAAAACTGCCCGGTATCTATCGCACCGCCTTTCGTAGGTGGGCGGTATTTCTCAATTCAGAGCGATTCCATACATCGCACGACACGTGGCTCCGTCACTATTCCAAAACTGCTACCTCATCACGCATTATCGTTCGACTTAGGATACGGAGCGATATGCATTATAGCCATCCGATCTGGGGGTCTCCATCCAATTGTCATCGAACTACAGAGATGCACGAGTGTTAATCCAAGTGTACAGTGCCCCTGGCCCACTGTCCATCACCTTTGATGCATTCATAGCCATCGATCTCCTCCTGAGATCGGACGGTCCAGATTTGATCACCCCCGCCTTAACCCAGTCTTCCTCCACGTCGTTGTCCCACGTGTTTATCGCATTTTTTCCTCCGCCATTTATATATTCCATTCATATGTCATATTTTAATGTTTTACGTTATAAATTTGGCCAGTCCATCCACCATTGTTCCACTGCATTTTTCATCGCCACCCCGCATACTTCCGCCATTTCATCATGCCGCGTTGCTATACAGTCATCCCCACTGCGTCATCATCCCCATGCATTTGTTTTCTTGACGATTTTGTGGGTTTTGCAGGTTTACAGTGGCGGAAAACTATCATGATTCACAGTCTCTATTACTGTGATAGAGAGCACGTCAAAGGACCATTTTTCAGAGCTGAATTATGAAGAAAGGCCTGGGAAGGTATGCCGACAAGACTTCCATTAAAGTAACAGAGTTAAAATCTGTCAAACCCTCCAGAGTCATTCAAAGCACAGATTTTGCAATCGGAGACATTAATGTTGCGGCAAAGAGTATCAGTGGGAGATCAGAGGAATTCAACATTCAGCATTAAAGATTTTAAGCTTTAATCCAGGGTTTAGAAGGCAGAGGGTACAATGCACAAGAAACAATACCCTCCAGGTTTCATTTCAGCAGAATTTTCTTTCAGGAAAGGACAGACTGCCCATGAGGTTTTTATTCCTCTACCGTGTTCCTGAAGAGACTTTCACCCAGTGCATTTATTTCAGAAAGCAGGCCACAGAGTACATGCAACGTTACAGAATTATCAAGTAGTATGGGCGTGCACGTTTCAGCCATCCTGCCTTTATGAAGCAAATTAAATATTCATAACCTACTCCCTTTTCGAGCTTTCTTTTTCTTCTATAAAGCTCCCGAAGAACAGATGATTTAAGGTTCCAGATTTTATCAGAAAATTATGCAGTGAAAGGATTTTTGTATACATTTTTTTGAACTCTTGTATGAAGGCTCAGAGCCCATAGGGTCTCGGTGAGGAGGAGTTCCATCTGTTAAAGAGGATTCTGGTCTTTGGTATTTCACAGTCTGTAACTTTCTCTTATGTGTTATTTAAATAGATCATTTCATTTCATCCATCTTACATGTATCATGTTTTGGAATGCGAGTGGCTCACTGATTTTGGGTATGGATTTATCCTAGTTGATACCCATGCTTGGATTAGTCAAGCACTTTAAATATGGCTCATGCATGATATTCTGTTCCACTATTCATCTAAACCATATTTCTGCTATATTAGTTTCTTTGGGAGGGTGTTTTTAAAACGCTATTGTCATGTATGGATTCTTAGATTGGTAAGCCCATGCATGGTGGTATTGTGTATCTAGATATCAGCTCAATGTTAACTAATATCTCCTCAATATCTCATTCACTACATACACCTTCTGATAACTTATTTCTATGAAGTATTTCTGAATCGGCCCTCTTTGCAGTAAGCTGTCTCTGAATTGTATGTTGCTTTTGTATTAGATTTCTGCATATTTCGTCTGCAGTATGCCTGTCCCTGTGTTAGTTTCTGAAGGTCTTGGTCCCATTCAGATTAGTATTCCTTGTTTTACAAGAGATAGCATGAGTTATTCTTATTGATAACTTACCCTGTTATACCATATGCTCCTTGCTATATAAGATGTCCTAGGCACTGGTCTATCACAACTCTAGGCTGTCTCTAGGAGCGACAACATCTTTTTGGCGCCGTTGTCAGGGAACGAAGTTGAGAAATTTAAATCCCTGGGCCTCGACAAAATCTAATTCACTCTTCAAGTAGGTGAGTATGGAGAGTTGAGAGTTGTAGATCCCTCACCTTGGCGACTCCACATTTGTTATTTGATAAATCTATTTGCAGTCCTGGCTCCTCGTAAGCCACACCTGAGGTCAGATACGTCTAAGCCAAAGACACCTTCAGTGTCTGACCCTGAAAAGATCATACATAGAAGAAATTGGAGGGAAAGAAAATCAGTCCACTCTGAAATCCCTGAATTATCTATAGAAGACTTTCCATCCTCTTCTTCTCAAGAAGCTCAAGTGCCAGATCCCGACTCCACTGTGGGAGATACCGATTATTACTATTCAGATAGTCCACCCCAAGGAGGCGTTAGAAATAAAGATAATTTTCACCCTACTCCTGAGGTTGAAGAGGTCAAAGAAGTTACTGAAGTATCTGTTGTTAACAGACCATTATTCCCCTCAACACCTCAAGCTGTTGTTCATTATATTCCTATTGTTATCCATACTCCACTTCCACCTCCTCCTCCTCCTCTTACTCATCAAACTATTGCACTACCTCCACCCCCTCCAATGGCAAATGTCCCAGGCTTCTTGCTAAATAAATATGCTCCTTTGGCATTACCCCAAGTGTTAAATGATATGCCCCAAGATTATTTGAAGATTTTACCCCGATTCAATGGGGAAAATGAGATTGATGCTCAAAAACATCTTGAGGTCTTTTGTGCTTTTGCAGAGAATTTTAATGTGGAACATTTAGATGTGGTCTTAAGGCTTTTTGTCCAATCTCTTGATGGTGAAGCTCGAAAATGGTTTAAGACATTGGCAGGTCGTTCTATTACCACTTGGGAAATAATGGAAGATAATTTTCTCAGAAAATGGGGAGAGAAGGAAGACCATGGACATTGTCTTACTGAGTTCAATACACTCAAGAAAAGACATAATGAAGGGGTGTCAGAATTTATCAAGAGATTTAATAAATTGTATTTGAGTCTTCCTGCTGATATGAAACCTCATCAAACTGCTGCTAGAGTTGTTTTTGTAGCAGCTTTTGATTCAGAATTTGGCTTCTCTCTCAGAGAAAGAAAGCCTGCTACGCTGGACGATGCTCAGTCAGATGCACTAGAGTTGGAAGCAAACTTTGCCTCCACCGGTAAATCAAAAGGAAGATCTGAACAAGATACTAGAAGAAGGGGCAAAGAGGAGGTATCTACCTCCTACCAAGATAGAGACTCAGCTAATGAAAGAATGGAAGAAATGAGAAAATTGATTAATAAAATGGTCAATATTGAATTGGAGGCAAAGAACTCAGCCTTCAAGAATTTCCACAATGTTCCAAATAGAGGTTACAATCCTCAGTATAGGAAACCACCCCTGCAAATATTGCCAAGGGAAGCAAAGGAGCAACAGGATCAAGTACCACACCCATTGTACCTGGAAGGTCCAGTAGATGATTCTACTGAAGACACTGCCTATGGACTGGAGGATGCAAATCTTTCCTTTTCAAATAGTGATGGAGAAGAATGCCCTTTGCAAGGAAATGATGGAGCTGAGTGCTCATTGCAAGAAGAAGAAAAGACCAGAGACACAGAAGAAGCAGAAATTGATCATTATTGTAAACAATTTGCTGATTTCATGCAAGCACAGTTCAATAGAAGATATGATCTCAGATCTTCTAGGAAGAGGACATGTACTCAAGATCAAGAAGAGGAGCCTCCCTAGAAGGAAGCACCTGCTCAGAAAGAATCAACAGTGCAGAAAGTCACAGACAAAGGTAAGGGCCCTCTAAACAAACCTTTGTAGTCTAATGATCAAATTCCTTCCCCTTCAAAATTAGTCATTCCCCCTAATACCAAGTCTGATTCAAAATAATTCAAACCCTCAGCTGAAAATAAAGAGTCAAAAGAGGTTGTAATAGAAAAACCCTCCCCTATTTTCAGTCTGCAAAAGGAACTAGAAAAAGTTAAAATCACAGTCCCCTTGACTGAACTATTAAAGCAACCTGCATATCGATCTCAAGTCACCTCTTTCATGCTCCCTCCAAAAGTTGCACTCACCCCAGATAGTCTCAACCTTCAAGAAGAAATACCCATGGTTGTCTTTGGTCCACATGTTGAGGAATTAGATGCTTCTACTCCTCCCTTTTATGTGTCTCTAGTGATTCATGACCTGCTATTACATAATTGTATGCTAGATTCTGGAGCTTCCCATAATCTATTGCCTTTTTCAGTCATGAAACAACTAGGATTACAAATTACCCATCCATACAAAGACCTCTATTCATTTGATTCCAAAAGAGTTAAATGCTTGGGGATGATCAAGGATTTGGTGGTCAATTTGGCCCAAATCCCAGCAAAAAGTGTGGTAATGGACATCGTGGTGGCTGACATCCCAGCTCGCTTTGGCATGTTACTGTCGAGGTCCTGGGGGAAAAAAATTGGTGGGTCAATTAAGTTGGATTTAACATATGCCACTATCCCAATTTTTGGTGGCCAGGAGAGGAGGTTGTATAGGGAGACTAGATTTGTCAATATGGTGACTAAGGCTGACAACTCTGTAAATTCACCAGTCTACAGTAAAGAAGGAGATTTCTCATGCTTGATGCTGGAAGAAGATCAAGATTTTTTTCATGAACCATCCTTCTGTCAGATCAAGACTGAGCAGCCCGCAGGGAGCCATGAAGCAGGAATCTGGACACTTCATTTTGATGGAGCAAATTCAAAAGAAGGTAATGGAGATGGAGTATTATTGATTTCTCCTACAGTAAAATGGGTTCCATTGTCTTTCAAGCTAGAATATGAAGCTACAAATAATGTGGTTGAATATGAAGCACTTCTGTTAGGATTGCAGATAGCCAGGAAGATGAACATAAAAAGTTTAAAAGTTTTGGGAGATTCAGAACTGGTGGTTAGACAAGTCAAGAATCAGTGTCAAACCAAACATCCACGACTGAGGGCTTATAGGAATGAAGTTTGGGACATGGTAGAAAATTTATTCTTGGCATTCAATATCCAATTCATGCCCCGAGAACATAATAGGATGGCTAATTCCCTTGCTGTGGCTGCTAGTAAATTTCGACCACCACAGAACCCTCTTTTAAGATATGAAGTTGAGGTGCGTTATCGGTCGTCAATCCCAGATAACATCAAACACTGGCAGGTATTTGAAGATGAAGAACAGATGAAGAGATTCCTGGAAACAGTAGGGGAATTCTCCAATATGGAGATTGATGCTGAAGAAGAGGTTGAGTTTGAAGATACTTCACAAAGAAATTGGAAGAAGAAAGTGGCAAGTAATAAAGTGTTGCAGTTAAAGGGAAACATTATACCTAGACTGTTGGTGCTTCTAGAAAGATTATTTGACAATAATGATGTCCCACTGCAGCCAGGCAAAGTGGTAGAAGAAAATCAAGTAGAAGACCTGAATCTTGGTACTGAGGTTGACCCCAAAATTGTAAAACTGTCCAGGAAGATCCCTAGAGAATATAAAAAGCTATATCAGAAATTATTTCAGTCTTACAGAGATGTGTTTGCATGGTCCTATCAGGACTTGAAAAATTTTGATATCAGTATAATGCAACACAAAATTCCACTGAAGGGAGATGCAAAGCCTCATAAGCAGAAGCTCAGACAAATAAATCCCTTTTTGCTTCCCTCTATTGAGAAGGAAATCAAGAAGTTGTTAAAGGCAAAAATAATTGTGCCATTGAGGTACTCTAAATGGGTGGCAAACCTAGTCCCTATCCGGAAGAAGAATGGGGAAATAAGGCTGTGTGTGGATTTCAGAAATTTAAACAGAGCATCCTTAAAGGATAATTATCCACTGCCTAAGATGGATCACATCCTGCAGAAGGTCGTTGGAGCTTCTAGGATGTCAATGATGGATGGATTCTCTGGTTATAACCAGGTGGTTGTACTTCCAAAAGATCAAAAGAAGACTGCTTTCACCACACCATGGGGTACATTTATGTATGCCAGGATGCCTTTTGGATTGATTAATGCAGGGGCCACTTTTCAGAGGGCCATGGAAATTGCTTTTGTTGGGGAGCAAGAAAAATTTTTGGTAGTCTACCTTGATGATATCACTGTGTTCTCAAAGAATGATACTGAGCACATTGAGCATCTGCGTAGAACCTTTGAGAAATGCAGAAGGTATGGTCTCTCTCTAAATCCTCAAAAGTCTTTATTTGCTTTAGAAGAAGGTAAACTTTTGGGACAAATTGTGACTAAAGATGGGGTGAAGATAGATCCTAAAAGGGTATAAGTTGTAAATGGTATTGCTTTTCCTAGAAATAAGAAAGAGGTACAGGTGTTCCTAGGGTGCATCAATTTCCTGAGAAGGTTTATTCCTAACTATGTTGAAATATTTAGACATATAATGGACATGTTGAAGAAAGATAATGAAGTTAAATGGTCCCAGGAATCACGAGAGGCCTTTATCAGGATAAAAAATGATTTTTTAGAAACCCCTGTGCTAGTTGGGCTAGATTACGCTAAACCTTTCATGATCTTTTCTTTTGCATCACCTCATACAATAGCAGGAGTCTTATTGCAGAAAAATGAGGAAGGGTACGAGCAGCCCATAGCTTTCTTCAGTCAGGTGCTCCGTGATGCAAAATTAAAGTACAACATATTAGAAAAGCAAGCATAAGCCCTAGTAAAATCCCTCAAATCATTCCGCGTGTATATCTTACAGTCCCATATCACTTCATTTGTGCCTACAGTTGTCGTAAAAGATATTCTTATTCAGGGTGATAGTGAAGGAAAAAGGGGGTGGATTGCCAAGATACAGGAGTATGAATTATACATCCGCCCTACTAAGTTGATCAAAGGACAGGGGCTTGCCAAAATATTATCTGAGTCAAACTATCAAGCTTTGGGTATAAACCTATCCATTATAGCAGGTGAGGAATTTGAAGAGAAAGAAGAGCGACAGGGAATTGGGGTAGCTACTCCGAGTACACATATAAAGTACCTCACCAGTCAGTGGTACAAAGAGATAGTAGAATATCTCCTCACACTCAGTTTTCCTCCAAGCTATGATAAAGCTAAATACAGAATGCTAATATTGAAATCACAGAAGTACATAGTCGCTAATGGCCGGCTATACTGGCATGATCCCTCAGGCATCCTACTCCTATGTCTCACAGAGGATGAGGTAGGGAGTATCATAGCTAAATTTCATGAAGGAATCTGTGGGGGTCACTACAGCTGGAGGGCCACTGCTCACAAAATCCTGAAGGCTGGTTTCTATTGGCCCAAGCTTTTTGGATATGTTTTTTCCCAGGTTAGAGCATGTGAGAAATGTCAGAAATTTGCTGAAAGGCATAATTTTGCACCTCTGCCAATGATTCCTGTGCACATGGATGAACCATTCCGACAATGGGGAATCGATTTTATAGGTGAAATACATCCTCCATCGAGTGGTCAGCATAAGTGGATTTTAACTGCCACTGATTATTTCAAAAAATGGGTGGAAGCCATACCTGCGAGGAACGCCACAGATATTGTGATAATAAAGTTCATGGAAGAAAACATCATATCCAAGTTTGGCTATCCTGCCAGAATAGTGACTGATAACGCATAGGCTTTCAAGTCTGCAAATTTTGTGAGTTTATGCCAGCAATATAACATCACACTAAGCCACTCTACAGCCTACTATCCACAAGGAAATGGCTTAGCAGAATCTTCCAATAAAACCCTGGTAAGGGCACTGAAGAAGGCTATAAATGAAAATCAGAAAAATTGGGATTCCCAGTTGAAATTTGCTCTGTGGGCCAATAGAATTACCAGCAAGAGAGCAACTGGGAAATCCCCATATGAATTAGTATATGGGAAGGCAGCAGTATTCCCTATATAGTTAGCCCTACCAGTAGCCCGATTCATGCAGGAAATTCAAGAATAACCTGATGATATGACCAGGTGAATAAACCAACTGGTGGAATTGGAAGAAACATGCAATCAGGTAAATCAAAGGTTGACGGAATATCAGGAGAAGATGAAATACCTTTTTGATCAGCACGCTAAAGACAGGAATCTGCAGATTGGTGATTTAGTGCTCAGGTGGGATATCCGGAGGGCTGAAAAAGGAAAACATGGTAAATTCGATCTGCTTTGGTTCGGCCCTTTCAAGATTGTGGAGCAGGGAGGTAACAATACTTTCAAGTTGGAAAATTTACAAGGTGACTTGCTTGATGTCCCTGTAAATGGTCAGTTTCTCAAACCCTACTTCCAGTTCTAATTCAGGCAAAGATAGCCTGATGTATTATACTGTATCTTAGTTTTCTGTTTCATCTTTATTTGAATAATGTGGGTGTCGTGATGAATCATGAAAATAAAAAGGGAAGTGTTGAAGAGCAGTGTTCGCATAGAAGATTTACATGTGGTCTGCGAAGTTCTCGACACACCCAGGGATGAACGTTCCGTCCCCAGGTGGAGCCAATGTTGATCATGTCAGAATTCTGTTAAATTCCATTAAATTCTGACAAACAATCCCCTTTAAACCCCTCTGTTTGGCCTAAAAAAAAAAAAAAATCATTTTTCCGCCTATCGTTCCCCTTTTCTAAACTCAAAATGGCATTAAAAAGGGCAAAAACCCACACTTGAAAATATATATGATCTGGCACCTTTCGACCCCAGCCCCTCAGTCTTTTTCTCCATGTAACATGGGTGTTAGACCAAGCCGCAGCCCGAAAGGCTCTTATCAAATGAATATCGGGTGAGTTCATAACTGTCAATCTGTACTGATCGGACGGCGTTCGTTCATCCCTGCCGCGCCCGTAGCCTACCTGCCTACTGTCTGATCAAACTGTAAAATCAACAGCCTAGAGTCTATCTGTCCCGATGGTCCCCTCCCTGCGTCCACCGTTCAAAACTACCCGGTATCTATCGCACCGCCTTTCGTAAGCGGTCGGTATTTCTCAATTTGGAGCGATTCCATACATCACACGACACGTGGCTCCGTCACTATTCCAAAACCGCTACCTCATCGCGCGTTATCGTTCGACTGAGGATATGGAGCGATATTCATTATAGCCGTCCGATCTAGGGGTATCCATCCAATGGTCATCGCAATACGGAGATTCACGGGTGTTAATCCAAGTGTACAGTGCCCCTGGCCCACTGTACATCGCCTCCGATGCATTCACAGTCGTCGATCTCCTCCTGAGATCAGACGGTCCAGATTTGATCGCCCCCGCCTTAACCCGGTCTTCCTCCATGTCACCGTCCCACGTGTTCATCGCATTTTTCCTCTGCCATTTATATATTCCATTCATATGTCATATTTTAATGTTTTATGTTATAACATTGGCCAGTCCATCCACCATTTTTCCACTGCATTTTTCATCACCACCCCGCATACTTCCGCCATTTCATCATGCCACGTTGCTACACAGTCATCCCCACTGCATCGTCGTCCCCATGCATTTGTTTTCTTGACGAGTTTGCAGGTTTTGGAGGTTTACAGCGGCGGAAAACTATCATGATTCACAGTCTCTATTACTGTGATAGAGAGCACGTCAAAGGACTATTTTTCAGAGCTGAATTATGAAGAAAGGCCTAGGAAGGTATGTCGACAAGACTTCCATTAAAGTAACAGAGTTAAAATCTGTCAAACCCTCCGGAGTCATTCAAAGCACAGATTTTTCGATCAGAGACATTAATGTTGCGGCGAAGAGTATCAGTGGGAGATCAGAGGAATTCAACATTCAGCATTAAATATTTTAAGCCTTAATCCAAGGTTTAGAAGGCAGAGGGTACAATGCACAAGAAACAATACCCTCCAGGTTTCATTTCAGCAAAATTTTCTTTCAGGAAAGGACAGACTGCCCATGAGGTTTTTATTCCTCTACCATGTTCCTGAAGAGAATTTCACACAGTGCATTTATTTCAGAAAGCAGGCCGTGATGGCAACGTTACAGAATTATCAAGCAGTATGGGCATGCACGTTTCAGCCATCCTGCCTTTATGAAGCAAATTAAATATTCATCACCTACTCCCTTTTCGAGCTTTCTTTTTCTTCTATAAAGCTCCCGAAGAACAGATGATTTAAGGTTCCAGATTTTATCAGAAAATTATGCAGTGAAAGGATTTTTGTATACATTTTGTTGAACTCTTGTATGAAGGCTCAGAGCCCATAGGGTCTCAGTGAGGAAAAGTTCCATCTTTTAAAGAGGATTTTGGTCTTTGGTATTTCACAGTCTGTAACTTTCTCTTATGTGTTATTTAAATAGATCATTTCATTTCATCCATCTTTCAAGTATCATGTTTTGGAATGCGAGTGGCCCACTGATTTTTGGTATGGATTTATCCTAGTTGATACCCATGCTTGGATTAGTCAAGCGCTTTAAATATGGCTCATGCATGATATTTTGTTCCACTATTCATCTAAACCGTATTTCTGCTATATTAGTTTCTTTGGGAGGGTGTTTTTAAAACGCTATTGTCATGTATGGATTCTTAGATTGGTAAGCCAATGCATGGTGGTATTGTGTATCTGGATATCAGCTCAATGACAACTAATATTTTCTCAATAATTCATTCACCACATACACCTTCTGATAACTTATTTCTGTGAGGTATTTCTGAATCGGCCCTCTTTACAGTAAACTGTCTCTGAATTGTCTATTGCTTTTACATTGGAGTTTTGCATGTTGTCTCTGCAGTATTCCTATCTCTGTGTCAGTTTCTGAAGGTCTTGGTCCCATTCAGATTAATATTCCTTGTTTTACAAGAGATAGCATGAGAGATTTGTATTGATAACTCTCTCTGTTATACCATATGCTCCTTGCTATATAAGATGTCCTAGGCACTGGTCTATCACAACTCTAGGCTGTCTCTAGGAGCGACAACATTACCGATGCTTCGTGTGTGCTTTGGAGTGTACAATCACAAGTGTTATGAGATGTGGATATGTGATTATCCTTTACAATCCTTTTCTAATTACGCTATGTGTGATTGCTCCTTCCAAAAATAAACGATGTGCATATTATGGGTTGCTTACACCTTGCTTAGTTAGACTAAGTTTGCACTATAGGGAGATGGAAAATTTTCCTAGGAAACCGTTAATATGCATACCCAAGCTCATTGTAAGGTGCAAGGGTGGCAGATATTACTTGCTTTATTTTCGATAGTTTGGTCCTTGTCTTGATTCCAAATGAAAAAATTGAACTAATCTAAATCCACAAATTGAAAAAAAAAATAATTAGCTAAAGATGTGTGGATGTATGGGCCACTTATTTTTCTGCTAATTACTCTATGTGTTATGTATCTTTTACCATCAAATCATTTTTTCGAACAACATATGTGGATTGAAGGCCACTTACTTTCCCCTACTTAAACTATGTGTGATTTGCAACAATAAAAAACTAAAATTAAAACTACTTAGTTGCTAGGCTAAAATCTAGCAAATAAGTGTCCTAACGAGTCATGAAATACCAGAGCACAATGATGGAAAATTTCTTATAGGTTGCCAACACCTTACAACTGCAAAAAAATGAGAAAAACTAGTGAAAAATGGGTTTAATTCCTACTGCGCAGCTTATCCACCCACATGTGCGAAGCGCACATCTATATCAATAGAATGTGCACGGTTGAGAAGAAGAAAAGAAAAACCTCCTTCTCTAAGAAAAAAAAAATTCACTGAGGGTGACTGAAAGTGTTGAGAGGATGTAAGAGTGATTTTGCAACAAGTCTAAGCAAGAAAAAGGACCTGCATCAACAACCATTAACTCAAAAGAAATAATCTAGTGGAGTCATCATTCCTGTGGTAGTGCATTGACGCATGGGCGGATGAAATACACTATGCTTAATAGGGAGGCTTCTTACCTACAAGCAAGTCACAGGAAAAAGTGGTTTTTCAAACATTAGTGGAACAATTTCAACATGTAATAAGCTAAGTTAAATGGAAACATAGCATGCTACATAAACAATGAAACAAAAACAAAACAAAATTCACAAGAAACATGCTCAATAGAGAAAACACACTAATAACTCACCAATGGAGAGCTCTCTCTCTTTATTAGGTGCTAGTCGTAGTGAATATAGAATGATAAATCTCTTGTAGTGGATTCTTCAAGCTACGTAGCTCCAATAACCAAGACAAGGGGGTCTCTTCCCCTCAAGTTTTCAGCAAGCCTCTCTTCCCTCTCAAAGGATGGTAGATCGAAAGACACATGGTGAACTCTTCTCTCTTGGATTGAGGTGTTGGATGGCCAACAACTAAATCCTTCCAATCCTCTTGTTGTTGGACAACACAAGCTGGTTTGTTGATGAGCAATTTTTCCAGCATAATGATGGGCCTCTAAATTAGACATAAAATAAGGCCCATCTAACCTTTCTTAGGCCCATCTACCTTCCTTATGCACATAAAAAGGATATATTAAATCTCTCCTTCTGCACTTAATAATGTTTTCTTATGCTTTAATATGTTCTTAGGAAGGATTAAAGGTAGTTGCATATTTTTTCCTAATATTTCTTCTTTTGTAGAATATTGTGAGAATATTTCGAAGATTATATAGATGTGGAGAAGGCACATGACTTAGGGACTTGCTCCCTACCACTAGAAGATCGGGATTGGAGAGTAAATGAACACAACATTAGGAAATTAGGGAGAAATCTTTGAGAGATTCAAAGGGATTGTCCACCCTCCTTAACTCTCAAATGCAGCCAAAGGATCCTCATGAGATCCCCCTCCATCAATTTGAATTCCAGAGGCATCCAAGAAACTCAAGACTAAGTGCACTCAAGCCATACTTCACTTGGAGTCTCCAGTAAATTGAATTCCAAGAGGTACCCAAGCAACTGAAGACAAAGGGCACTCAATCTATGTTTACTTGGAGTCAAATTGGACTTAATCACCATTTTCAAGGGAGATATTGGAAGCTACCCTGTAGAATAAATAGATCAGAGCTACGGCTAGGAAGGGGGGAGTTAGTTAGCCAGTGGGTTGATTCTAGTCGATTTCATTTTATTCTTCGATTCCATTCAGAACTTTTGTTGCAAGCTATTAGGATTTTGTTGTTAAGACCTTCGGGATGTAATACGATTGTATTCTTAATGAAATGAGTATTCATATGACTTTCTATTGATCTAGTTCTAGAGAGTTAGGCTCGTGGGCTAGGGCCCAGCCCATGTGCCTCAACTTCTCTATTGTTCCTATCATTTCCTTTTTGTCATTTAGCTAGTTTTGCTTCTGCCATTTAAGTTAGATCTGCTTCTGATAAGTTTCATTGTTGTTTAGTTTTTGTGTTGTTGTAGTTTTTAATTGCTTATGCATAGTAAATAGAGGAAAAACTCCAAAAATTTTGGTCAAGTCCCCCCTATCATCTCTGTCAATAGATTTCGAGCAGGGTAGACCTTCCCATGGGCCAAAATTGATTTCTGTTTGAGTTTTGGGAAGAAATTGTATTACCAAGTCCAATCCTTTCCTTCACTATTTTATCACGCATTTTTGTCTGTTTCCTGTGCATAATCCGTAGATGTGTTTCATTTCTGAGCATTGATCTTATGCCTCCATTCCCCTCCTTTCCTTCTCACCTTAATGTTGTACTTACCCTTTTTCCTAACGCACTTAAGCCCTTCAGCCTTACTTCTTTTTTTTCTCCGTTCACGGCTACCTTACCTTTTTTATGAAAAACATGAAAAAAATCATTCAAAACCATCGAAAACCTGACCTCTTCCTTTGCTCCTCGAGTCTCCTGCTACCGTACGTCGCAATTCACAAATCGCAACATTTGGCTTTTACCTTTAACACTTGCCGCTTGTTCCTTATGATTTCGATATTGCGAAATCGCAAATCGCATAGTTTAACTTTTTGCATAATGCTTACTGCTCATTCTGCAAATGCAATAACTCCGCCATGTCACTCATCGCACTTCACACTTCGTTGAACTTACCACATTGCAGATCGCAACCCGCAACTTATCCGCATCGCAAATCGCACTTCGCATATTTTAGTTCATTCCGTTAACCTTTACCTCTATCCTTTTAAACTTGCGATATTGCGATTACGACATCGCATATCGCAACTTTTTTCCTCCATCGCACTCTTCCATTACACTTTTGAATTATTTCCTCTCCAAATCCATTTCTCGCACTATAATAAATTTTCATAAGGGTTTAACCCCCTCTTTCCGCTTCCAAACCTCGTTTCATGTGTTAAACCCCCCATTAGCCTCTTTTAGCCCTTTTCTTCCCTCTAAGCCACAAATTAAATATTTTTAAATAAAATTAAGGCATGGATAGCTTACTTGCATGACTAGGAGAATGGTAGATAGATCATAGGATAAGTAGAGTGCATTTAGCCGTTTGGCCAAAGTTAAGTGTGGTTTAGGATTAGTTTCCTTTCCACTATTTTTTTTTCTGCAAATTAGCCGTTTGGCCAAAGTTAAGTGTGGTTTAGGATTAGTTTCCTTTCCACTATTTTTTTTCTGCAAATTAAATTAGTTTCCTTCCTATCATTTCTTTTCGGCAATTTAATTTAGTTTCTTACATTCATTTCCTTCCTTCACATTAAATTAGTTCCATTTCTGTCATTTCCTTTCTGCAATTTAGTTTAGTTTCATTGAAGTGTGACAAACTGCACTGAGAACCCCTAGAAGTAGCACCCTTTCGTAGAGCGGAAGAGGATGACATGAACAGAATTCATCTGCTCTATATATATATCACTACCACCTCAAATTTTTTACGAACCCTGGGTTGATAAATTAAAGTAGGGTGACCCCTGGGGGTTGCAGAACTCTTGGTGCAATACCCGGGCTCACCACTTTTTGGATTCGTTTTTGGGGGGGTGTCTAGTAGATGCTTTGATTCTGTTTTAGCATTCTTTTCTACTTTCCTTTTTCATGTTGTTTCCGAAATATTGAAAAATACAAAAAATATAATTTTCATGCCTCATAGGAGTAGGGATACTCAGAATCTTTTTTTTTTAAATACTTCTCCAACACCAACCCCCCCACTTGACCACGTGGTGCAGTAAGAACCACATCACCATAAATTTTTGAAGGAAGAAGAGATGGATGGATATGATGATAATGAAGAAGATTTTATTGGGTTTCTCATTCAAGATATGGACATCAGTGTACCTATGAATAACATCCCTCCATCTTTCCTTCCCAACTTCCATGGTATGAGGACAGAGGATCCGGAAACATTTCTCTTTGAATTTGAGATACTTTGTAGGTATTATGGATACTTATCACACACTCAAAAACTGAGATTATTTCCTGCAAAATTGAAGGATGGAGCTCTTAAATGGTTCATGAGTCTAGGTACTAATTCAATAAGATCGTGAAATAATATGAAAAAATATTTCTAGAAAAATATAAAGATCCTGATCTTAGAGAAGAAATTTTTAGAAGGAACCAAGAAGAAGATGAGAGCAATTGAGGATCTAATAGAGAGGTTCATAAATAATGTTAAGAGAGAAAAATTGCATCATCTGGGATTTGACACACTAAAAACCCTCTTACTTAGAACGATTAGGGATGAGTGGATTTATCTCCTTAATCTCATGAGTAGAGGAGATGTATACCAATTGTCATTTGAAGAAATTTGTGGAACATGCAAGCGCATATCAAGATGAAGGGAAAGAGTAAGTAAATCAACATCAATATTGGTAAGGCAAGATGAACTTGGAAATTTGCTTGATAACTTTAAAACAGAAATTCTTAGAAATCTAAGTGAACAAGTAGAAATGTTCAGAATGAAAAATGAGCAAAAATAAGATGTTGATATTTTTGTTATCCATGCAAAATCGTATGCTACTAAATGTTATTCATCATTCCTCGGGTTTAAATAAGTTTACCAAGAAGACAATGGAGCAAGGAAATCACCAAAGAAGTTATGTTATGTAGCTCCAAGGATACCCTGGAAACCTAGTCAACTTGATATGATGCAAGGATCCACTTCACAATTTAAATCTTATTCACATCCATCTCAAACTAACTGGAAAAAAATCCCTCCTTGGAAACCTTGGCCATCTCACCCCCAAAACCAATCTTGGCAACATGGTTGGAAAGGTCCTTATTGGGAAAACCCACAATATCCTCAATATTTCCCTCCATATCCTCCATACCCAACTCCATGCTATCCCTACCATCCACCTCCACCACAACCACAGCCTCAACCATATCCATCTCATATATCGACCCCCACTCAACTACCTGTACCACCCTTTCTAAACCCACACCATGAATTATCTCAACCCACTTACAATGTTGAGGTACAAAACTACCAAAGATATCATCTTGATCTAAATGATCTGCAACTTAGTTCAAGAAAGGTATTTCAAAGAAGAGATTTTCTTAACGTCATTGAAGGAAAACATAAAGAATAAGAAGATACGAATGAGGAGATCAAATAATCAAGGGTTTCACTTGATGAAGAGCAGATATCAGAATCAGATGTTGAGAAATTTCACTCATGTTTACCATCATTTCCTCCATGTGTTCAAGAGAACAATGAGCAAAAAGAGGAAGATTTGATTGTCATAATAGAAGAGGACATCCAAGGTGATCCAACACAGCAAGTGAACTAGGGGAATCACAAATATATTGACATATGGTTCCAAACATTCATTAAGTTGCAGCAGCACACTCTTCTCCAACAGTACTTGATACAATCCCAGTCAAAGAAATTCATCTCTCATATTCAGGTACATGTCAAATCATGTATTCCAAGTGTGCACATGATTTTATATGTCATCTTGATGTGTACATGGCTCTATTTTAAGTATTCCTGTACTTGAAAAAGCTTTTGTTTTTTTCAAGTAGAGTAGGAAAGTGAAAAAAAAAAAGGAAAGAATAAAATATCATATGAAAACATCTTTGAGGCGTCTGAGATTGGCTCACTGATTGAAAACCTTTCTGAGGCAGTCATTGGGTTGAAAAAAAATATATCCTATGTGAAAACCTCCTTTGAGGCACCTAGGCAGACCTACTAGTGGAAAACCTCATTGAGGCAACTAGTAGGCCTTAGAAAGAAAAAAAAAATCGCATTTCTCCATGTATCTCTCTCTAATGAATGCAGATGATCTCCAACCTTTGCAAGCAGAAAACAGCAATTTGGCACAAAAAGAAAATTTGGTCAACACTTTAGTCAATGGTATTCAAACTTAGACTTCCTCTTCATGTGCTCAGAAGCTCCAAAGGACCTCAAGCAGATCGCCACAAGCAACTTCAGCAGCAGCTTTGATATCACATCCAAAAACAAATCGATGGTAAGGCTCAGGTATGAAATCATCTAACCCTTTCTTCGAATCTATTTTAGCTTACTAAAACATTAAAAGTGTGAGAAGGAAATTTTTTTTATAACCAAAATCAGTAGCAGAGCAACCTCAGCCTTATCTAGCAACTAACCTCACTTTTTCCACCACGAAAAGAAACAAGACAAAATTAAAAAGGACTTGAGAAAGTGGGTAGTAATCAATTCATTGTAATAAAAGACAAGGAGTGCCAAAGGGGTAACCAAGGGTGAACTCAGTTAACAAAAAAATAAAAAATAAAATAACTCTAAGTTTATTTTCCATGCAATAAAAAAGTTAGAAAAATAAGGAAAAGAAGAAAAATAGAATAAAAGGTGGACCCACCACCTCTTGGCATGAAAAATAGATTTTCTTAAGGCACCTAAGGACCTCCATGCAACACCTACAAAAATAAATGCAAACAAAATAGAAAGAAGATTAGCAGGGGGAGCAGCACATGGCCCAAGAAACAGAAAATGAAATAAGCCAACATGCAGGAAGAGCCATAAGGCAGGGAGGATGAATAGGTTGCTCAGAGAATGAGTAACAGTTTCAATATGGGGGTGATGATGGGCCTCTAAATTATACATGAAATAAGGCCCATCTAACCTTTCTTAAGCCCATCTACCTTCCTTATGCACATAAAAGGATATATTAAATATCTCCTTCTGCACTTAATAATGTTTTCTTGTGCTTTAATATGTTCTTAGGAAGGATTAAAGGTAGTTGCTTATTTTTGCCTAATATTGGTTATTTTTATAGAATATTGTGAGAATATTTGGCAGATTATACAGATTTGGAGAAGGAGATGATTTAGGGACTTGCTCCTTTCCACTGGAAGATAAGGATTGGAGAATAAATGAGCACAACATCAGAAAATTAGGGAGAAATCTTGGAGATATTCAAGGGGATTTTCCACCCTCCTTAACTCTCAAAGGTAGCTAAAGGATCCTCATGAGATCCCCCTCCAGCAAGTCGAATTCCAGAGGCAGCCAAGCAACTCAATACCAAGTGCACTCAAGCCATACTTTACTTGGAATCTCCAACAAATCGAATTCCAAGAGGCATCCAAGCAACTGAAGACAAAGGGCACTCAATCTATGTTTACTTGGAGTCAAAGTGGACTCAATCACAATCTTCAAGGAAGTTGTTGGTAGCTGCCCTGTAGAATAAATAGATCAGAGCTAGAGCTAGGAAGGGGGGAGTAAGTTAGCCAGTGGGTTGATTCTAGTCGATTCCATTTTATTCTTCAATTCCATTCAGAACTTTTGTTGCAAGCTATTAGGCTTTTGTTGTTAAGACCTTCGGGATGTGATAATATTGTATTCTTAATGCAATGAGTATTCAGATGACTTTCTATTGATCTAGTTCCAGTGATCTAGGCTTGTGGGTTAGGGCCCAACCCATGTGCCTCAGTTTCTCTAATTTTCCTATCATTTCATTTCTGTCATTTAGCTAGTTTTTCTTCTGTCATTTAAGTTAGATCTGCTTCTGATAAGTTTCATTGTTGTTTAGTTTTTGTGTTGTTGTAGTTTTTAATTTCTTATGCGTAGTAAATAGAGGAAAAATTCAAAAATTATGGTCAAGTCCCCCCTCTCATCTCTATCAATAGAGTTCGAGCAGGGTAGACCTTCCCACGGGCCAAAATTTCTTTCTGTTTGAGTTTTGGGAAGAAATTGTATTACCAAGTTCAAGCCTTTCTTTCACTGTTTTATCACGCATTTCTGTCTGTTTCTCGTGCATAATCTGCAGGTGTGTTTCATTTATTAGCACTGCTCATATGCCTCCTTTCCCCCTCCTTTCCTTCTCACCTTAACATTGTACTTACCCTTTTCCCTAACACACTTAAGCCCTTCAAGCCTTACTTCTTCTTTTTTCTCCATTCACGGCTACCCTACCTTTTTTATGAAAAACACGCAAAAAACCAATCAAAACCACCAAAAACCCGACCTCTTCCTTTGCTCCTCGAGACTCCCGCTATCGTATGTCGCACTTTGCAAATTGCAACATTTGGCTTTTACCTTTAACACTTACCGCTTGCTCCTTGCGATTTCAATATTGCGAAATCGAAAATCACACAATTTAACTTTTCACATAATGCTTACTGCTCATTCTGTTGATGTGATAGATCTGCCACGTCACCCTTCGCACTTCACTAAACTTACCACATCGCAGATCACAACCCAAAACTTTTACTGCATCGCAACTCGCACTTTGCACATTTTAGTTTGTTCTGTTAACCTTTACTGCTATCCTCTAACGCACATCACAACTTTTGTCCTCTATCACACTCCGCCATTGCACTTTTGAATTATTTTCTCTCCAAAGTCATTTCTCGCGCTATAATAAATGTTCATAAGGGTTTAACCCCCTCTTTCCGCTTCCAAACCTCGTTTCATGTGTTACACCCCCCATTAGCCTCTTTTATCCCTTTTCCTCCCTCTAAGGTGCAAATTAACTCTTTTTAATTAAAATTAGGGCATGGATAGCTTAGTTGCATGACTAGGAGCATGGTAGATAGATCATAGGATAAGTAGAGTGCATTTAGACATTTGGCCAAGTTAAGTGTGTTTTAGGATTAGTTTCCTTTCTGCTATTTGTTTTCTGAAAATTAAATTAGTTTCCTTCCTATCATTTCTTTTCAAAAATTTAATTTAGTTTCTTACAGTCACTTCCTTCCTACACATTAAATTAGTTCCATTTCTGTCATTTCCTTTTTGCAATTTAGTTTAGTTTCATTGAAGTGTGACCGACTTCACTGAGAAACCCTAGAAGTAGCACCCTTTCGTAGAGCGGAAGAGGATGACATGAAAAGAATGCATATGCTATGTATATAGCGTTGTCACCTCAAATTTTGTACAAACCCCAGGTTGATAAAGTAAAGTAGGGTAGTCCCTGGGAGTTGCAGCACTCTTGGTGTAATACTAGGGCTCACCACATAACAATGTGTCTCCCATTTCTCTTCCCATGGCTAGATTTTATAAAAAAATCAAATTTTCCCTCCTTCTCTTGGTACAGGATGGATGTTGACATAAGAGTGGGGCCATGATTCCTTTATGTGATGCACTAAAAGCCTTAAGGTGGCTCAAAGGCAACTGTACTTGGTTATCTTGAGTGAGAATTTTTTCTCCAAGTGTGCCAAGTGGTCCCGGATGGTGACATTCTGCATTATCCATGACCGTGCAGCTATTGGAGGGATAGTCGCGCTCGTCGTGGTTATCAAAGAAAAATCCACAATGTGCGCTCAAGGCGAGTGCTTCTTGTGTGCGATCCAAAAATTTTCTTGCTGACCTTAGGAAAATTTAAATCTTTCAGCTCTTGTAATGTATTTCTTCCATGTAAATCTTTATGTGTACCCTCTGCTTCACATTTTCTAATGTCTTTTGCTTGTTCGATTTTCTAGTGTTAACATTACCTCCTTGATCTTGTTTTTTCTCCTGAAAGGATCTTGATGTATAAGTCCTTTGCGTAAGGTCTATGATATTCTTGAGATGGGTTGAGGGTTTTTCCTAACTTCCTGCAAACTTCTCCTTCTTGAATGAATGAATATATTCTTAGATCTATAGATCAAGTAGATCCTTATTTCAGCCTTGATCTCTTCTTGAAAATTGATCCTTGGTGTCTTTTTATTTCATCATACTTCTTTCACTTAGATCTTATCTTCGTTAGATTATTACGTTCTTCATCAATTCAATTATCAAATGCACGAGAGACAAAAATATTTAGTCTAGCATGCCAGGGCCAAAACCTCTCCCTCTTGGAGAGGAAAAACCGAAAGTAATTATTCTTATAGATCTTCAATTGATGAGTACCATAATCATGACACAGACCCTTGACACTAGTATGCCTCCAAGACACTTGTCATTGCCCTGTTAGCGTAAGGAGTCACTTCTTGACTGCTTAAGGAGTAAGCCTTACACATCATAGTTCATTTCCAATTTTAAAGGGGTTGTTTGAGTGGTGGGATGGCTTTCTCAAAGATTTTGAAATGATTTTATCTTCTTTAATAAATTCATGCATTTGGAAAAATGTGGCAAGTATAAATTGTGTGGGTAAAGGTATTATAGGAATCAAAGAACACAAGTGGAAGAATATGAATAGTTGGTTCCTATTTCAGGAAATATTTCTATCCTAAATCAATCACACAGTTATGATTATGGCCTTTAACACAAAACTTGCTTATGTTAAGAAAAAACCATCCAGAAAATAGATTGCATGTACAAAGTATTCCACAAATCCTTTATGAAATCTTCACTGACATGTTCTATTACACACATATAACTTGCATAAAACTGAAAGAAGATAATTTATTGTTAAATCCTTTAACAACTTCTCACTCACACTTCACTAGTTGTTGCAATTTATATTTTAGAAGAAATTAACAAAGGAAAGATACACACCACACATTAGATGTTCCTTGAATCGCAAAATCCTCCAGCATGAAGAAAAAAGGTTTTTCTTATTATATTCAGTCTTTCAGTAGATTAACATCGAACCTGGAAATAGTATTTACAAGTGATATATATAGCAAGAGAGGAACCAACTCCATCTCTTCTAAAAATAAGGAAACATTAATTATAACATAACATATGTGTCAAAATACATTACATCCTTATCCCCTTGAAATATAACAGAAAGGACAGATGGATAAATAATAAGAGAATAATTATGGGCTAGAATGTTGAGTGTGTTTTCATGCTGCCCCTTTTTCTGCTGAATTTTCTCCTTGTGTCTTGGGTCTTTAATAACCATGTAGCTTCATTTAATAAGACCTCCAAAAACCTCATAACTACCTCTCACCATCACTTGTATTATCCATTTAGTTATGGGTTCTTATACATCCTTAACTAGCCCGGAAAAACTTGCTGATAGGTGTCAAAATTCAGTTAAAACAGGTGCTGCCAGAAATTCTGATAAAAACCTCTAACTACGGAAAATCTGGAATGCTACCAGAAATTCTAGTAGCGCCCTGTTTATTTTTCAAAATACACAGAAAATGCACAAAAATTTTGTGCTGACTTGTATTCCATGACACCTGGGCTATTGTTCAAAATTTATAACTTATTAGCAAAAAGGAATTAGTACCAAAAACATTTTTACCTTTCCTCTAAGTGTGTTGAAGCTTCATCCAGTTTACCTAAATCGGTTTTTTTGTGAGTAGCTGATGTTCTAGACCTGGTAGCTCTTGTATTTGCCTCCTTGACCGGGTCTTTGTACTCCTTAGCACCCTTCTGTGTTTTTCTTCTTTTTATTGGCTCTGAGTGTTGTTCTGAAGTGTTCTTGTTCTTGCTTCTATTTATTGATTTTTCTGGTTTCTATGCTTTTGAACCTTTAGGTTTCTCTTCAATGTCAATAAATTATGTCAATAGGCTTGGCTTGAGAAGAGCCTTGGATTTCAGTCTAAACTTATTGATCTCTCTTGTGTGCCTGTTTTTGGTGCTAGCAATAGGTTTAGCCTCCTCCTCCTTCTTCTTTCTGCTGATGTCATAACCAGCATCCTTAAGTAGTTATTCATCTGATTGCGTAGGCTGATACTCCTTCTGCAACTTTTTCTAAATAGGTGCTTTCAGAAATTTCGATAGCACCTACTCTTTTGACTTATTTGTTGTTGCATACCTCCCTCTTCTGGCCCTAGTGTATACATTTGGAAATGGAGGAAAAGGGGGTAATATCTTCATGTACTTGGGCTTGCTTACTGAGGCGCTCTCTCCTTTTTCCACTTTTCTTTCAGTTTTGCATGCAGAAACTTTCTCTTTCTTACCTTTGGCCTTCTTATAAATGTTTTCTTTCTGGGCCTTTCTTTTTGTTCTTATTTTTGTAGGCTGAGGGTTTGACTGTGGAAATAGAGGATTAGGTGAACGTTGGCCTGCCCTATAGAATAGAAAGTGGTCCCAAGTCTGTTTTTTCTTCTTTAGATCTTCTTCAACCAGAAATTTTATCAAAACTTGATGATACAATTTGTACTCATAAATATCATTATGGATCTGAACCCTTGTTGACATCTTGGTCAGGATTTTCAACAGGAAAAATGGTAGATTCAACTATTTCAACCCTGCAATATGAAATAGAAACCTCATGTGATAGAGGAATACCACAGTATATCTCCTTTCACATGTGAGGTATATCTTGATAAGATTGATTGCCTCTGCCCATTCATTCTTAAGGTAGCTTCTTAGATGCCTTTTTCCCAGTTTGGATCTTTGTGACCATCCTTGAGGAAGATTTTGAGATCACCTCCTGTGATAACTTGTCCATTGAACCAACTTTCACCTTCTTGAGGAAGGTTAAAGGCTTCAGCAATGGAGTCTTCATAAACCTGCAAAGTGAGACCAATGTAGCCTCCTATCCATTAAATGAATTAGAAAACTCTAAGGCAACTCCTGAATGTGAGCTTCCCAACCTGGTATAAAGAGGATACCATCATGACTGCATAAAAAAATTTCTCACCCTCGAATTAGCATCAACCAAATCTGCACCCTGTGGTTCTATTCGATTTATCTTACCACCTGTTTTAGTCATCTTCAGAAAAATAATGACTATGTCTCCTGCAAATTATAGGTGGAATAATATGAGGAGTTTACCTTACAGGTGTGGCATGTATTCTTCTTTGGGATCTTGTCTAAAATCCAGACTTTTTCTTCCACCCTAACTCTCAGCAAATTTGAAATCAGCAGCTTAGACTTGAAATGACAAATCCTTTTTTTTAGGTGGTTTTAAAACTAACTCTAGGTTAACCACCCCATGAAAATCACTCTCCATCAATAAAAATATTCATGATCATGATGTGCACCATGTGATACACCATCACCACCTTCATTTGGTTGCGTTCTCTGTATGGGATCTTTAGATAGCTTGTGGAAAGTGTCTTTGATGGTACATAATCACCGCCATAAACTGTGTTGTTGATTGGCTATAATTTCTGCCAGTAGTGTTGTACGACCAATTAACGGTTATGGTGTGTGATGTGATCACCACAGTCTCTCCTAACTCAGAGAAACACATACCTTAACTTATGGATGACTGACTTGGCACAGACAGGCATGACTGGCAACAGTTCGATCATTAACTGCGGGTTAACACAAGTGGCATAACGTATACAAAGACTTGACTCAAACTAACTGACTGGAATACGACACCTCTCATTAGGTCTTAAAGGATTTAAAAATAATGGATACATGTTAACCCTATGACACGTGGTCTTACAAAAGCAGATGCGCTTTTTCTATTTATTTAAAAAACAAAGTATGCTTCCAAAAATTCTGGTAGCATCAAAAATAAAAATAAAAATATAGAAACGAGAAATAATAGATTGTTAGAAAGACTAAAAAAACTGGTGATTCCAGAAATTCCGATAGCACCCAAAAAAAATTGAAAATTTTGAACTTTAATCCTAAAAACAAAACTATGGAATGGACTAATAACTTAGCAATAAATTGTGCTGACATGCCCTTCTTGTCTTCTCTATTTGATCTTTCCTGTCTACACTGCTTTGCACCAACACTGGGAAAGCTTGGTCCCTAGCCCTAAACAATGATCTCCTTTTCTTCCCTTCTAGCCTCAACCTCCTTGAAATAGATCTTCTAGCTACAATGTATATCCTTGATCCTTCTGAGGTATCTGAAATATGTTAGCCTAAGACCGAGATCCCTTGCACTTTGAAACCTTCTTATTCAACCTCTTATAAACTGTATTGCATACTTTTCACCCTACTGATATAGTCCTCGAAACTATGGGAGATGTCCTAAATTCATAGGCTAGCACTTTATCTCCTATGAATTGATCAAAGTCTCCTTCATGCACTAGGTTGCAGACTCTGTAGAACGATACCTTAACCTTTTGATGTATCCTTTCCTTCTACATTATATGTCTCCTCTTCTAACACTATATCTCAGACTTATCTCACAGACTTATACCTAAAACAAATATCTTCTTATGCCTTCGTTGTGCTACCTCTATTCTTCTTTGAACTGCCTTTCCACTTTGCACGAAATCACATACCTTATCCTGGCACTTGATTGCAGAACTAATCTAAATTGATGGTAGTGTTATGAGGCTGCATACCTCTTATTTATAGAGGTTACTTCACTGTCCTAGGTTGACATGTATTGTTGAGGGTGAGCTAACTTCTTCAAGGGTGTAGGCTAACTTCTTCAAGGAGATCTTTCCATCATATTTGAGCCGACTTTGTGTAGCATATTGAAAAGGTATTGAGGCATACATTTACATCAATAATTGTCCTTTATACAAGTGTAACATGACTTCATATACATGACTCTAATTATATTTATGACAATATGAAAAACTACTAAATACATCAAGAAGAAGTCTTTGACCTATAATAAAATCTCTTTTCTCATGAAATCCATAAGGCAAGCATTACAAATTACATTTTATTATCTTTGTCTTCTTCATTACATAAATTCATCATTACAAGTCATTATGAAGATCCAACCTAGTTACACTTTTCAACAAGCAATACGGTTATAACATTAACTTTTACAGCAATTTTATCATTTTCAGCAGTAATGGGTGTTACAATAATAGTTGTTACAGCATTTCAGCATATTTAACATTAACATGTTGTTACCTCATTTGTTGTTACAACATTTGTTGTTACAGAATATACTTCTCAATCTGTAGTTACCTATGTTTGTGCTTCTCAATTTGTTTTCTTGATCCCCCAAGTGTTGGTGTAGTGGTGGTAGAAACACCTCTTTGGTTTCCCACTTTCAAGCTTTGACAAGCAAGATGAAATGGATTTTTGTTACAACATTTGTTATGGCATTTGTTGTTACAGCATCTGTTGTTATAACATATGTTGATACAACATCTACTTCTCAATCTGATCTTACCTATATTTTTGTTTCTCAATTTGTTTTCTTAATCTTCAATTTTTGGTGTAGTGTTGGGTGGTAGAAACACCTCTTTGGCTGCCCACTTTCAAGCTTTGAAAAGCAAGATGAAATGGATTTCTACCCCTCCTATTGTGACAGCATATTTTGTTACATCATCTGTTGTAATGGTCAGTGTTTCAGTAGTTTCAAAAGTAGCATTTGTTATAGAATTATCTTTTACAACACTTTCAACAGTAATGTGTGTTACAGCATCATTTGTTACAACATTTTCAGCAGATTTAACATTGACATTTTGTTATGGAATATGTTGTTGACTCTATTCTCTTTCTCCATAACCATTTCACCTTCAACATCTTTACTACATCTAGCTACTCAACATAGAAAGGAAACATTTACCATCCTTCACTTGACTGTGGAAATGTAGTGTATATATATCACAAAATGGAGAGGGTTTTTACTTAAGCTTATGTATAGAATTTACAATTGATAGTTAAATTATAGAAAAAAAAATTATGATATTTACTAACGTGTATTAGAATTGTTAAATGTTTTACATCATTGGAATGGCATCTTAGTTGTAACTTATTTGAAATTTTATTATCGCATGTGAACTTTAATATGATGTAATATGATTATCGTTTCATTTCATATGTTGTAATACTAGATATATAACAAAGAAATTAATTATGGCATGAAATAAATGATAACTTTTCATTCTAAATGTTTTCTCTGCAAAACAAGGATCTTCCAGAAGATTTGAATGATCCTCATCACATAGATCTAAATCATGTTGGGTTTGATGCTGAGATGGAAGATGATACTCATGATGACACAGATATAGATGAAAACAAGGTAGATGTTGATACGAATAAATATGGTGATGATGATCATGAGGCAGTTGTTTGTAGCATCCAGTGACATTCATTATCATATATACTGCATCATGGATCATTTTTTATATATTTTTATGATGTTGATTTTCATGGTTACTATCATATGTATCATTTTCACAACCTCCAATACCATATTATTGAGTTATATATTTTTGACATGTATCATTTTGACTTATATCATTTGGAAATGATGTATCATGTTGATTTGTATCATTTTGTCTTACATAATTTATCATTTTATTTATATCATTTGTACAAGATGTATCATTTTTTCTTACATAATTTATCAGTTTATTTATACCATTTGTACAAGATGTATCATTTTGACTTATGTCGGCTGTTGGACATGTATCATTCTCACATGTTGTCGATCTAATATTGTATGTGAATTTCACTTGTTTTAGTTATATATGATGATGATATTATCAGTATTGACTCGTCATTTTTTATATATTGAAAGTGGTTAATGATTTGGCTGCATATTTATTACGTATGATAGTTTTGATTTACTGTTCATGATGGATGTTTTAAAATTCACTTAAACTATAGATATTTAACACACTTGTTTTAATTATAGATGATGATCATGTTACAATAATTATCATGTTATTATATATATATTGGATATTTTATATTCTATTTTGATGGAGATTTAATAAGTATGATTATGTTAATCTGTATGGATGTTTTTTTCCCTAAAAAATATTTATAAATGTTATCCTATAAAATATTTTGAATGCACTCATATGACTTACTATATAATCATATAACTTATTTAAGAGACATGATATATTTAACTAATTAAATTGAAATCAAACATATTAATTTAATTGTATGAAAAACAATAACAATCTTTGGAAGAAAAAAAAAAAGAAGCAATAATGGAAGTAAAATTGGAAGTCGCTCTAAAAGAAAAACTGGAAGCCAAATTGGATGCAAATCATGGCGCTAAACCTGGCACTATTCCCATCACTTGGAAGAAAAAAAGAAGCAACAATGGAAAAAAATTGGAAGCCACACTGGAAGAAAAATTGGAAACCACACTAGAAGCAAAACGAGAAGCAGAATTGCTACACGTCATTTTTTCACCATTAGGCAAATGAGCACCAATCCAGATCTCTTGCTATCCGATGAAGTGTTCCAATAATTCCCCTACAATGTTGGAAGAAAAGCAATCCCAAAGACAACAACAATATTGGATTACATTTCTCAAAAACCTATTTTTAATCACTTGTACAATTTCCCTGGCCATTTACTGTGCAAACGTAGTTTTGACCATTGTGTCATGTGCAATCCTGCGCTTTTTCTTCCACTAAAAACTATGCAAATTTCTTATGATACATGCTATGTTGCAATTTCCATTCACTTTTTGTTTGACTCTTTATCTACATTTTGATTTCATTCCTTGTTTGTTTTTGTCTATCCATATCTTCTCTTGAAGAAACGAGGAAGAGCTTTTGAAGGAATTGAAGGGACATCCACAACCATTTCGTAGAGAAGTAAGAGACTCTTGCACATTTCATATATCATGTTTCAGTTATATATTAATGAAAGGTAGCATCTACTTGTTTGTTTGTTTATATATTTTTCCTTGAATCTATCGAGATCGCTCGTGTCTTCAAGAGTTGCGATGATGTTTGAGTTTAAATGTGCAGTTTATAGGGTTATTTATAAAAATAGATCATTTTGACGATGAGTAAACTTTTATCGCTTTTTGGGGCTCTTAAACTTTATGAAAAAAGTGAAACCCTGGAGTTATATTTAAGATATTTTTTTACTCCCGAGTATGCTTGATTATTTCGAACTCGTTAAAGTAAATGAAAAATGTGTACTTGGTAAAAGTTTACCCCTTTTACGAACCACGTAGATTATATACGAAAAAGGTATACTTTGACTAATTATGTTCAAAATATTTCTCTCCTACATGATTTTACCCTTTTTCGGGCATGAGAAACTAAATCTACGAAAAAGGACATTCAGAGTTTACTTATGTTTTTCTCCTGACTCCCTAAAAATGAAAAACATTGAGCTTTAATTTCTCTGGGCTTCTTAAAATTTTACATTGAAATATCTGCATGAGTTTTATTTTTGTGTCTTTTTCAAACTCTTTAAATATGAAAACAACATCGAGTTACCCCTTCACTGGAATTGTAAAATGTAAAAAGTGTAGGACTCGTCAATCATGACGAGACCAAACCAATCCTTCCTAGGGTTCGTTAAAAATACTCAGAAAAATGAGCTTACAGGACAAGGACATGTTATCCTCCTCAAGCTTGCATAAAAATAAAGAGGTACTTTCTAGTAATGGTGGGGGAAATTAGAAAGAAACATTTTTTCTTGTACCACAAAAAGGCAGTATGTCGCTCTTGAACTCGACACTCCATCACTTTTGTGTCTGGGTTGGGAATTCCATTTATCTCTCATTAATCATGCCTCATTGAAAGTCTTCAAATTAGTTTTGGATCTTTGAGTCAAATGTTTCCAAGTTGAAATTTTGTTTCACCGATATGGTCAAGATAATTCCAAAATCAGTCAAAATTACATTGTGATCCATAGCCCTCAATCATGTTGAACATCCCTGAGTCAATCTTGAATTAATGCAAATTTTTTCTTTGAAACTTTCCATTAGTTTTGCAATGTAGGCCCTGTTGTGATGGATCACTTCCTATCTACTTCATCTCAGTATCTAGGAATTTGATCTAGAAACTTCCATTATTACCTTGAAACTAGCATGCCTCAATGACAGATTTCTCACCTTCAACGACAAGTTCTCATCATTTACCCTAGATTGAATGATTCTATGAGTTTTCTACTTCAAGACATTTAATTAAAATTCATATATTGTAGTGGGGTACCTTGAGAACCATTATCATTATTGGTGGTTTCTCTCTAACGGCTCATATCATTGACCAGTAGTCGGGTGGTTTCTACCATGTTTGACTTCAATACATTCACTCGCATGGTTAGATTCAGCGTACTGTGGATAAATAGAGATGAATACCAAGACCATGTATCTATTTTCATCCATCTAAGTTGTATGGAGTTTCAATATATTCACGATTGTAAAGATAGATCCATATTTAATGGTTGCATCCATACTGTGTCTACTGTTGACATGGATCTTTGTATATTTCCATATTGATCCTTTGAGATAATTTTACTCTGAGTATGGGGATTCCTACCTCAGTGATGATTACATGAATATATTGTATTGTAACCCTTGATTGTTTGTTTCAGTTCTCCAACCAAGGTCTCTAATCCAAACTTTGTCATGATAAAGTGCTTCAGTCCTCAAACATATTTTCTGAATTTGAACTTTAGGGGGGAATCTATTACACATAATTTTTTCACCATTAAGAAAATGACCACCAATATGGGTCTCTCATTATCCACTAAAGTGTTCCAAGCATTCCCCTACAATATTAGAAGCAAAAAAATCCCAAATACAACAAGAATCATGGATTACATCTCAAAAACCTATTTCTAAGAACTTGTGTATTTCCCTAGCCATTTACTGCACAACCATAGTTTTGACCATTGTGGCATGCCCAATCATGTGCTCTTTCTTCCACTAAAAACTACACAAATCTCTTAACAAAGGTAAAAATAAAAAATGATTTCAAGAATCTTTGTTGAAGGAATATTTCCCAACTGAAGACCTCGATACCCTACATACTTGGGCCTCATCCTTTTGTTCATGGAGAAAACTCCGTCTCTTTGTGGAACCCTAATCCCTCTCTTTATGGCTCTCATCCCTTGATAATAAGATCTCAAACCTCCTCCTATTGTCTTATAAATTCAACAGAGACTAGTGAGTAAGGTGGGATTTATCAATGTAAACTTATGTTGTCAGATTAGGGCTGGAAACTTCACACTTAAGGGGTGGATTGGATACCATTGGGAGGAGGCTTACATCATCAAGGTTTAGGTTGTATTTCTCCTTCTTATTCATGATTAATACAAACGGCTTTTTCTTTCTTATTTCCACTTGTTATGGTGCTTTTTACAAAACTTTTTGATCTTTTGCATAGTTTATAACTGAATAATAGATTAATTTTATGATACATGTTATGTTGAAATTTCCATTCACTTCGTGTTTGACTCATTATCTACATTATGCTTTCATTCCTTATTTGTTATTTTCTATGCAGTTCTTCTCTTGAAGAAGCGAGGAAGGGAATTCGAAGGCATCAAAGGAACATCCACAAGCATTTTGTATAGATGTAAGAGACTCTTTCATATTTCATATATCATGTTTCGGTTCTAGATTAAGGAAAGGTAGCAACTACTTGTTTGTTTGTTTCTACATTATTCCTTGAATCTAGGGAGATCTCTTTTGTCTGCAAGGGTGATTTCTCTGCCATAACAAAAACTGGAAACCAAACCATAAGCCAAATTGGAAGCAAATTCTAGTGTTATTTCTAGCGTTAAAACTAGCATTATTCTCGGCTCTGTTCCTAACACTTTTTCTGGTGTTATTCCCGACATTGTTTCTTGTGTTATACCTAACACTATTTATGACATCATTTCTGGCGCAAATGTCAGCACCACTTCTAGAAGGATTTCGGGTGTTATTCCTAGCGTTATTTCTAACACTATTTACGACGTGATTCCTGGCGCAACTGTCAGTGCCACTTCTGGCTAGATTTAAGGCACTATTCCTGGAATTATTTCTAGGAATAGTTTTTTAGTGCTATTTACGACATTATTTCCAGTGCAATTTTCAGTGCCAAATATGGCGTTATGATACACATACCTGGTTGCACCCATTTTTGTGCCGAGAAAGGTGTCCAATTCGTGAACTGAAATACACTAAATTTTGGCACTATTTTCTTGTTATGTTGTAGTGAATGAAACCACTCACAGGAAAACATTCACCTTTAAGTATGCATGGAATTTCTCTACCATGTGGCACCCCCTGAGGCCACTTGGGCCCCAGGTGTCCTTTCCACCAACACTTGTCACATCTCCATGTTGCCTTTGCCACCATGGAGTTGTACGTCCCCATATTCTTTATCGTGGAGTGGAATTCGTAGCCAACTTATTTTATTATTAAAATATATGTACAAAATTTTGTATCGTATTTACAATCTTGGCCCTCCAGCCACATAGCCAAAATGGCATACACACCTAGAAATTTATGCCCAAAATCTATAAGAAAAAACACAGAGGCATGAAATACCACAAAATAAATCTGGTTGCCAACCTAATAGTCACATACATCCAGCTCACTAGCCTAAATATCTTTGTAACTATATTTACATTATCATAGACAGGTAGGTGTATTACATTCCCCCCCCCCCCCCGCCTTATTTATGCATTGTCCTTAGTGCATCATATATACATATATATACATCATATCAGTCAAATATATTAGGGTATTCCTCCTTTAATACATCCTCCTACTCCCATGTAGCCTCATCGAGACTGAACAAGGTCCATTGAACCTTTACCATGTCGACAGTTTGATTCCAGAGAGGCTTTGACCATCCTATCCAAAATATATATCGGTTGGATCTGGAAATATCCTTTTGGTTCCACTTGGATCCTATTCCAATAAATCATGTGATAAGTGCTAAGAATATAATTTTTAAGCAAAGACACATGAAATGTATCATTAATATTCATGGATACAAGAAATGCAAGCCTATATGCAACAAAATTGATATTCTCAAGGATCTCAAATGGTCCACAGTAATGTGTTTCCAATTTGGAACAACTGCCTCGTTTCATTGAGCTCTTATGTGCTTTAAATTTTAGGAACACGTGATCCCCAATTTTTAATTCTTTGTGAATTTTATGCTTATCCACATAACTTTTCTACTTGTCCTAGGAATTTTTCAAATTATCCTTGGTTTTCACAACCTATTCTTCCATATCTCTAAGTAATTCTGAACAAACTAGGAATTTTTTTATCATATTTCTCCAACTCATAGGATTATTTCACTTTCCACCATATAATGCTTCAAACAGACTCATCTTTAATGATGCATGATATCCATTAATGTATTCAAACTCTACCAAATGTAGGTATTCCTCCCATATAAATGGTTTATCTATCATGTAGATTCGTAACATATCATCAATTACTTGATTAACCCACTCACTATTCCCATCAAACTTCGGCTAATATGCATACTAAAATTCAAATTAGTACCTAACCCCTTAGATAATCCCATCCAAAATTTAGATGTGAACTTTGGATCTTGGTCTGAAATAATTTCCCTAGGAAAACCATGTAGCATGGCAACTTCTCTCATATAAATTTCATCTATTTTAGTTGCTTTATACATCAATTTCAGTGGAACTAAATGATCATATTTGGTGATTTTATCAATTACCACCATTATTACATCACGCCCCTTTATTGTCCTGGGAAATTGATAATAAAATCAATCAAGACCATATCCCACTTCCACTCAGGAATGGGTATGGATTATAGCAATCCTGTTGGGTTCTTATGCTCAACCTTAACTCTATGAAACTCTAAACACTCTGCCATGTAATTTTCCACATCCTTCTTTAATCCATGCCAAAAATACTACTTTTTAACTACTATAATGGTTTCATTATAACTTAGGTGTCTTTCATAATACACCCTGTGCATCTCCTTTAGAATCAACTCTTTCAATTCCTACACATCTATCACATACATACATCCTTTATAAAGAAGTATTCCATCTTCCTCGAGCTCATAATCCAAGTTTTTTTATTGCTTGACCTCCTGCTGAAAACTATTCTTGATGGTCAAACATTGTTCATCTAAATTCCAAACTTCCATAACATTGGTTACTATATTGAACCTTAGACACACTTATTGTTGAAGCACGCATTAGATGCACTCTTCGATTGATAGAATATGTCACCTTATTCTCCTTTCCTTTAATATGTTTAATATTAAACTCATATCTAGCTAATAACTCCATCCATATAATTTATCGAGCATTTAGATTCAGTTTTTTAAACAAATATCTCAATCCATAGTGATTAGTCTGCAATTAAAATCTCTGAAACATGAGATAATATCTCCACATATTAAGAGCATGAATTATAGTTTTCAATTCCAAGTCATGTGCAGCATAATTATTTTCATGTTCCTTCAAAGTTTTGGAATCATAACACACCACGTGCATGTTTTTCATAAGAAAAACTCCTAGACCTCCCCTAATGCATACAAGGGAATCCTCTTTTCGGCCTGCAATATTCAATACTAGAGCACTTATCAACAAATCCTTTAAGTGCTGGAAGGCTTCCTCGCACTCTAAAGTCCATTCAAACTTGGCATCCTTCTTTTAATGCAATTAAGTGATGGGGTGATCAATCTTGGCCCCATTGAACCTCCTATAATAGCCATCTAGGCCCATAAAACACCTTACTTCTTTGACATTCTTCGATGTTGGCCATTCCTTTATGGCCTTAATATTTCTAGGCCCAAGGTTAACCCATCCTAAAAAATGATATGGTCGAAATAATGGATTTTCCCTAATAAAAATAACATTTACTGATATTAGTATATATATGGCGTTCCCTGAGCAGCTGTAAAATCGACCTTAGATGTTTCTCATTCTCCTCTTTCGATTTATAATATATCGAGGTATAATTTAGAAAAAAAAAACTTGTCCACATATTCCCTAAAAACACCATTCATCAAGCACATAAAAACACCTGGTGCATTGGATAATCCAAAAGGCAAAACCATGAGCTCATAATTTCCATAACAAGTTTGGGAAGTTTTTTTAATAATATCTTACTATTTAATCAATAGTTGGTGATATATTGACCTCAAATAAATCTTGGAATATACTTTATCTCTTTGAAGCTAATAGAACATATCATCCATCCTCGGAAATGGATATTTATTCTTAATATTACCTTGTTTAATTTTTGAAATTCTACACACAACCACAATGTTCCATCCTTCTTAACAAAAAGGACTAGAGCACACCATGGTGATACACAAGGACGTATATACCCCTTTATTAATAACTCCTCAAATTGCATTCGCAATTCCTTGAGATATGGAGTACTCATTACGTAAGGTGATTTAGATACTGGAGTGGCTCAAGGTACCAAATAAATGGATGAATATATATCCCTCCTTACAGGTAATCCTAGAATCTTGAAAAATGCATCAGCATACTCCTTCAATATAAGATGATCCTCATACTAGTTTTTTGATCCATATTGGGTTCCTCCAAATGAGTTGCCAATATCTCACATTATTTACTAATTTTTTTCCTTAATTACATAGTTGATACATATTTGATAGATATCATCCTAGGGACCCCCTATACCTTCCTCTTTTGTGCCTCATCACCAATACAAGTAAAATATTTACTATAACAATACAAAATCACATGGTGATTCTCCATCCAATTCATACTAGTCAAACAATCAAAATATCCCAATCAAATTATATTTAATTCGGCCTTATTACTCATTCCATTCATATAAATTGGGCATTATTTCACCAATTCTATAATTTTTCTCTTTTCTCTTGTAGCTAATTGAACCAACCATTCTTTGTGGTGCTTGGTTCTCTTCAAGTTAAATTTTTCTACCAATTTCGGATCAATATTGTTGAGAACCTAATAGGCTAGCAAATTAGGGATGATTTCTCTTACTTGATAATTGCATGTGAATTTTTGTTGGCTTCTTATTTATTTTATTATGTTCTCTTCACCAAACAACTACCAAAACACAAAAACGTGAAGAACACAAGAAAAAAAGAGCCTAAATATTTAGCCTCTAAGCCAGGGAAAAACCCCACAAGGGGGAAAACCCAAAAAACTCCTCTTCTTATAGAATCAAATCAAAGTTATAAATAGAAGACTTGAAAACCAAGACCAAGACTCCATACAAGCCCTAAGTCATCCCTCCTATAATCCTTATTTAACAAGTCAAATACAACAAAGCCAATGTTGTCCAAAGCCTTTAAAATTTGTGAACTCTGAATTTTTCGGCCCTGCAGTAACCCTAAAATTTCCATCCCTGCAACATATCAGAAACATTGCATATGTGGCAGAATTTAGGGCAGAAATCACAAGATTCTCTCTCCTTTGACCTTCGCTCTCTCTCCTTTCACTTTAGTTGTTCTTCCTTATACTTTCATTGGTTTTTCTCCTCTCTCTCTTACATAGAAATAGAAGTTATGATGTGACGATCAAATGAGGTTCAGTTTCACTATATTTATAGTTGTTCCACGAGGTCGAATAGGTGCCTTTCTAGGTTGACTTGACCAGGAGGGCTGACTTGATCTTGTGGTGAAAATTTTTGACTTTTTGAATCAACAAAAATGATTTTTATTTTCTTACAAATATTCCAAGTGGGACTTTGACTCATGAAAAAAATTATTTTGACTCAATAATCCATAGAAGCATGAAAATCATGCTTGACTAATGAAATAATAACAATAATAGTAATTTATTTTTCTTATTTTTTTTACAAGAAATACATATAAATACAAGAACAATGATAATTGTTTTTAAAAGTGAATAGTAGTAGTTTCATTAATCCATGTCTGGATCACAGCATTAAACCGGATGATTACATCATGCCATTTTCATGCCAAAATTCGAAAAAAGTGTCCCTACCTACATACAGGGTAGTCTTTGTAGATGCCTTATTTATATTTTGCCTATATCTATGGTGCATTATGTTCCCATGAGTGCTATAGAGATTAAAAAATGATTTACCCAGGTATGTGCATTTGTGCTTGTCCATTTAAAATTAGATTGGTACTACCTTATCCATTTTTGTTGGGAACTAGTGCTTAGAAGAGGATACCATCTTGAAGAGGATATCATTCAAATACTGTCTAGAAGGTTTGTTGTCCCAATGTTTTCCAGAGGTACTTTTGTCCCATTGTTGTCCCAAATTAATGATGTCTATATGTTGTCCAGATGTCGAGCACATGCTGGTCCAAATTTTTCCATAACGAATGTTGTCCATATGCTGTCTACAGTGAGTGTTGTTCCAATTCTGTCCAAATGAATTGTTGTTCCTTTGTTTTCCAAATGTTGTTCCATCCAAATGTTGTTCCTTTGTTTTCCAATGTTGTTCCATCCAAATTCTATTCCATCCAAATGTTGTTCCATCCAAATGTTGTTTCATCCAAATTTTGTTCCAATGTTGTTTTCTAAATGTTGTTCCAAAAGAAATGTTTTTTCATGTTCCATGGTTTTCCTATGAAAGTTGTGGTTAAGGTCGGTCCAATTATTTGTGCCAGTAAGCATGGAAGGTTTATGGAATAGATTTGGTGTAAACGTTTCCATTGATGTCGCATATACCCTTCAGCAATCTGCACCCTTTATTAGCCTGCTCATCTGCTTGGTTGTTTAGGGCTCTGAGCACATGTGTGTGTTGGATGCCTTCAAATTCCTTTGCTTCCTCCTTAATTTTTGTTAACATTTGATTAATTCTATAATTTTTTTTTTCCTTCCCTTGAACTACGTTTTTTATTAGGATATAGGAGTCCCCCAGTACCCACAAATGTCTCATACCTATTCCTTTTGCAACGGTGATTCCGAGCCAAAGGCCACTTGCCTCCACTAGGTTTTTGGTTTCTCTTCAGATCCCCCAAGCATATTTGTGCCTTTTTTTCCATCAGGATCAATAAGGACCCCTCATCCCCCATCCACCCCTGGGTTTCCTTTGGAGGCTTCGTCGAACATAAGATTCCAGTTCTCTTTCTTCTTTATCTCCTCCATTAGCTCCATTTGGGTGCTTCTGAGACACCATCTGGGAGGATCCACCTTTGTTGTTTTTGTTTTCTTTCTCCAGGACCATGGAGACAGCCACTCCCATTCTAAAATATCTAACATCAAGTTAAGCTATGGGGATTTGAACTCGAAATAGAAGGATAAGGCTGAGAGCGTTGAAACTCTGGCAGCAGGCTTTCTCATTTTGAAGATCGATTTGTTTCTTTCCATCCAAATCTTCCAGCAAATATACTTTGGAAGATATTGAAGGATGAATTTCAGATTTTTTTTAGTTTGGAAATTTCCTTTGTACCATTTTTTTGGTGTTGAGAAGAACGTGGAGGTCTCTACTGCCCAATCGATTCTGGAGAATATTTTCCCGAAAGCCTCCTTTCAGACTTGTTTATTGTATGTGCATTTTGTGAATAAATGGTTTATGGTTTCTTCCTCTTGTTCACAAAGAGGGCAACTGGTCGGCCCGCTTATACCTCTTTTCATGATGTTGTCTTGTGTGAGAATTTTCTTGTGATTTAGCTGCCAGTTGAAGTAATTTAATTTGAGAATATCATTTGGCTTCAAAATACGATTCCATATCCCACTTTTAGGAGGGACCTGTTCTTCGAAGAGGAGATGTGTGTAGCCTTCTTTGACTGAGTAGTGTGTGTTCTTCGAACACCATTTGTCCATTTTATCTCTCAAAATTGGAGAGTGTTACAAAGTTTTTTTTCACCGTCCCTACAATCCCTCGTCCCGCACATTGGAGGGCTATTCCTGTGACCTGTGAGTAGTAACATGTCTTGAAAACACCTTCATAACATCCTCTTGCATAAGGATAAACATTCTCTTGAAGAACATTTCCTCTGGAAAACCCTAAAAACAGGTGTTTTAGCCTTGGTGCTACTAGTCAATTCATCCCTCGCGCCAATGGGGTAAATCCACACTAGAGGGCGCGCCAATTGGCACACTGTTCCTATGTCTCACTCGTTCCAAGCCCATTAAGGAATTTTTTTTAAAAATAAATGGCAGAAGTTTGGTTCTAACAAACTCCAGAATGAATCATCAGAAGAAGTTGAGTGGTTTGGCTCCGGATCTCCATGTATAGGAATTGGTTTTCCACCTCTCATGGAACCTTCCTAAGAAATAGGGCCTATCCCATGATTATAGGGATCCCAAATTCCCTTCCTCCATCTATAAAAGCTTGCCCTCTCCATTAGCAAGCTAGCTGAACTAGTAGGAAGGAAACTATAGCCGGGCAACTATTGAGAGCCAAGCCGAAGAGAGAGAGCTTCATCCAAATTCCCGACAAGCTTTGTTGAGACACGCTCCACTGTCAGCCCCGCCAAAGGAAGATCATAGCGTCAGAGCATTTGGTTGTAATCTCCCTTTTTGTCATTTATAATATAAGCGACTCTGATTTTGGTTCCATTCATGTGTTCATTTCTTTATGTAATGCAATGAATTATATCCTCTCTAACTGATATGTAGTTACATGCTTTAGATTTTACGTTGTATGTCGTTGTTTCCTTGCATGTGTACAGGTGTTCGGACGTGTCAAATGGAAGGATCGTGATCTGTCAAGCGAGGGACAGGAAACATCATCTTTTCTTCAACAACAACTACTTGGGATTTTAGGTAGGCTACTCATCGTGATCTTTGTCTTTTTGTAATTAGGAACCAACATCATTGCGTGACTTGATTTTTTCTAGACCTGATCTGGGCTAGTGGGATCGCCTCTGTCCGCAGAGGGGATTTACCTCTCCAACAAATTGACGACTCCGCTGGGGAGTCAGTTGGATTTATTCTTTCCTCTTTTGGTTTTTTTTGGCTTTTGATTGATTTATTTTCTCTTATGGTTTAGCTTCCTTGGTCTTATACCCCTGTTTAGCACTAGAGGATCAAATCTAACCTCTGCTTTTCTGAAATTTTCATCTTTTCATGGTTGGCTTGATTGGCGCAGTTTCCACCCTGAAAGTCGCGACTATTGGCGCAAGTTGCCAGTTCATCACCCGCGCCATCCCCTGTTTGGCACGGATTACAGCCAGACAGATGCGGCATTTCCTGTAGGTGCTAAGGTTTTCCCTTGTTCGGGATTTTTTTTGGTCAGTACTTTTTCTTCTGGGTTATTTTTAGATTTTGCTTGAAGTGGTGAGTCTAGTCTTGGTTGGGAGAAATTATTTGTTTTTTCATTTTCAAGCATTGGCATTTGTTGTCAGTTAGCAACCCGCGCCAATTGGCCATTGGCGCTAGTTTTCAGTGAGCAAGTAGCGCTAGTTGGTGTTAGTTTCACCCACAAAAGTCATGCCAATTTCAGGGTGTGTGAAAATTGAGTTTTTTTTCCCTAAATCCTTCACCAGTGTGTCTTTCCCTTCCGGTATTTTCTCTGTATGAGAATAGATTACATTTCTCATTGTTCAGCTGGAATGTCTTCTTTCCATGATTGCTTGATGTAAAAGAGAATGAATGCCTTGTTTTGATCTCATGCTTTGGAAGTCCTTTTTGTGCTTGACCTCATATGTCTTGTAGCCTTTTGAGGAATTTTGTTACAAAGTGTTTAAAAAAACAATTGCATTCTTAGTGTGGTGTTGCATCCTTTTTTCATTCATCCTTCCGTTAAGGAGATTTGCGCTCATTTATTTTTCGTCTCAAAGTTTGCTTTTCGTTAAAATGCATTAGATCACATTGCATTGAAAAGCATTTTTTGAGATCCATCATTGAACTTAGATTACATCATTTAATGATTGAAAGCTAAAAATCACATTGAGTGCATTCTCTTTCATTAAAAGCATGCATTAAGTAAATTCTCATTTCATCGAAAAATGCATTGAGTGCATTCTTATTCTTTCAAAAAAAGGAAATTATGCATGGATTACAATTGCATAGTTTTCAAAAAAGAGGATTTTTCATAGATTACATTGCATAATTCGCATCGTTGAATTTTTTAGACTACTTTTGGATAGTGAAAGTCATCTAGTTTGGAAAAATTTTCGTTTGCAGTGTTGTTGTTTGTTGCATCATTTTTTGAAGCTCTTCCCTTAACTAGATATCATTCATCGAATTGAAAGATTTCTTTTCTCATATAGCTGCATATAGGAGATTGTCAGATGACATGCGGTAGGGCCTTGAAACCGAGACATAATTGAAGATCAACCATAAAATTTATTCAATTAACCTAAGGCAACATTGAAACATTAACAGAATATCTAGTAGTCTAAGGTAGAGACATGTTCTGACGTCTTTAAGCCTAGCAGCTGTCGCTCGCCATCTGGCTACAGACAGCGCTAGTACGGACTTGTGCTCCTCATACCATCATGTATATAAAGGGAGACCCCATTAGGTTGCAATCCTTTATCTGTAGAAAGCCGAGTCTGCCACCTTTTACCCGTGATACACTGGACACAGCATTCTAGGAGATTACCTGCACGTACGTCAAGTCCTTGGTTGATTTCTCTTTCATTTTTACCAAGGCGTATATGGCAGTTCACGGATATCTGGTACACTCATTTACCTAGATTACCAGAGCAGTCATTTTGATCTTTACTAGCTCATTAAATTTGAAAATATCATCAAGCGCTTGTCCTTTCATGCTTGTTTCCAAACTGAAAGTGATAGAGTCATATTTTACTTGTTTCTAGACTCTTAAAACATGAAACAGTAAGATTTTCCAGTTTCAATGTCATAAAATTAACTGCCCATGAAATATTTCTGGTTAAAGTTATTTTCCTTAGGGTTTTGTTTTGAGTTGTCTCTGATGACAACTTTTCCGGAGTTCACCAACCAAGAAATCTCGTCCTAAGGGAATCCTGGTCCTTTTCCTCCTTTTGGAAATGTTGGTGCTCCTTATATGGCAACGTTGTCCCTTCCTGGGTTAACTGTTGGGTTGCCTATTTGGTTGTTTTCAACCTCTGTGGTCCCGAATGTCCCGGCTACTGTTCAATTAGTTCCTCTGTTTGAACAACATTATGTTGATTCCAAGGTGGACCTCTCCCCTTCTTCGTCTATTTCTGCATCCTCCTCTTCTACTTCGCCTGGTGAAAGTCTGGATTCGAGTAACCAGGTGGCTAAGAAGAAGAAGAAGTCTGATAAGAGAGAGGCTAAGGCTACAGCTACTACTTCTAAAACACCCCCTCTTGATAAACCTTCCATCCCTCCGCGAAAAGTTAAGTTCCCTTGCATGTTGTTTCAGGGAAACCATCTTCTTCAAGATTGCCCTGGCATTCCCAAGGTGCTCGAAGTATGGTCCAACAGTCGTCCGTTGTTGCCTTTGGCTTCCGGGAGTCAGGTTGGGGGCACGTCTTCAGCTAATGTTGGTAAAGATCCTAAGAAGTATGGTAAGCTTGCCAATCCCTGTAAGTTGTGTGAAGGGCACCATGCCATTCACCTTTGTCTATATATGGATGAAGCCAAGAGAGTTTTGGACAACTCGATTGTTTCTGTACCGTGCCTTCCAGCTGGTTACAAACATCTTTCTTTGAGTCTTTCACCAGTTGATTCAACGATTGGTCAAGAGTCATCCTTGGTCGATCTCGCTCCCCCAGAAATTAAAATTCAAGAATCCATTCCCGACCAACCATTGGTCGTGGGATCGATTGAGCTGGCCCCGTCTGCAGCACACCAAGTCTTTTCCGTTGAGAGTGGATCCCACATCCCTCATGTTCCTCTTGTTTCTTTAGATTCCTCAGACTTGGAGAAATATTCTCCTGTCCCTATATCTCAATAAGTTGCTCCTCCACCTCCCATGATGGAGGTCCCGAAGGATACCCCTCCCAACTCCGTGATGGAGGTCATGGAGGATGCTCCTTCTTCTTCTGTAACACCAAGGGAAGACCATCTCAGTTCTATGGTAGCTCCCCCAAGTAGTTTGGTCACTTCCTTCAATTGGAGTCGATTCGCAGGATACCGCCTTCTGTCTTATGTGCCTTTTGAGATAACAGTACAAACCTTTGATCTAGTCGTACCCAGCACCATTATAGATGAAGGTGCGTCTGTTAGTATTATGTATTCCACTACTTGGAAAGCTTTCGGTTCGCCGTTGCCTATTCCTATTAGGCAAAATCTGTTGGCGTTTAACAGAGGAACTAGTCAACCATTAGGGATCCTTCCGAAGTTGCCTATTACTTTGGGAGGTAAAGTTGTCCATCTGGACGTGATGGTTGTTCCTGGCCCCCTGGAATTTAATTTACTCTAGGGCCACGATTATACTTATGCCATGGGAGCGCTTGTCTCCTCCCTCTTTCGTGTGATGTGTTTTCTGCACCAAGGTCGGATCGTGACCATCGATCATCTTGCGTTATTTGGTCCATATATGGAAGCTAGTCTACCATTATCCCTACCGGATCTTTATCCACCGGTTGGGTCATCCCCGCCACATGTCAATTATGTGGCTACCTGTCCTGTGCCTGTATTCAGTGATAGTGTTATTGTACATCGTGTGCTGGGGGCATTGGGTCCAAACTTCCAAGATGTTTTCCTTGCATCGGACGGGCAACTCTTGGAAGCCATGAATTATTATTCATTATGATGAGTTGTCGTCGAAGCACAGTTCGTTTTCTTGTGTCAAGCTCCTTAAAAAATGAAACAAGGTCTTCAGAGCATGGTTTGACATCTTCTTGTGTCAAGCTCCTTAAAAAATGAAACAAGCTCGTCGGAGAAGAGTTTGTTTTCTTGTGTCAAGCTCGTTAAAAAATGAAACAAGGTGTTCAGAGCAGAGTTCGTTTTCTTGTGTCAAGCTCGTTAAAAAATGAAACAAGGTGTTCTGAGGATAGTTTGTCTTCTGTATCAACCTCGTTAAAAAATGAAACAAGCTCTTATGAGGACAGTTATTTGAATGTGTCAACCTCGTTAAAACAATGAAACATGTTCCCATTCAATTCTCGTCTTTGTAAGATCTCATAAAAACCCATTCGAATCTTTCTCTTAATCTAGTAACTTGAACCTTCACTCCATCTACCTTTCATATGGATTGAAGCTTGGGGGGCATGTACCTCGAATTGAGTCACCATGTTGGGGGCATGCTCAATTTTTGAAGCATAGTTTGTTTCCGTTTCAATCTTGTGTAAAAATGAAACCAGTTTCAAGCATAGTTTCAAGCTTGTGTAAAAATGAAACCAACTTCAAGCAGAGTTTTATGATTTCAAGCTTGTGTAAAAATGAAACCATTCCTATTTTACCTCTTGTTATTGCCATTTTATCATCCTGTTTTTGCCAAATGAGCCTTGGTTTTCTCACTCCATTGTCACTATCTGCTTGGCCGATCATATGCCTTCACTTGGTTGTTTTACCCATTCCTGAGGAACCGTTGTGATGAGTATTCTTGTTAGCCAGCCTCTTGAACTTTACTTGTTCTGAGTAGTTCCACCATTACCGGAACTAGTAGCTACCCTTTATACCACTCGTTCCTCCAGGAGAAGTCAACTTTCAACTCTTTTCTCACTCTCTAAAATTGAAAAGATCGTTGAATCACTTGTCATTTTGAGCTCGTTAAATTGGTTGCGAAACGATATCTACCCAGTATACATTTACCACTTTTTCAGGATGGGATAGATTATTTATGAAAAAGGAATACCCTAGCCTATCACGACTAGGAGGTTCTCTCAGATATATTTTTCTACCTTTTCGGATCTGTGGGACTATCTACGAAAAGGGATTGTTGGAGTTTTCTATTCCACTATCTTTTCAAACCCTCTAAACATGAAAATACACCGAGTTCTTCCTTTGTCAGACTCATTAAAAACTGATGACATCGGACTCCGTCATAATGACGTTACTCGATTTCCTCCTTCCTAGGGCTCGTTAAATGTACTAGGTTAGATTTGTCCGAAGGACAAACCTATATGACAAGAATATGGTATCCTCTTCAAGCTTGTGTAAAAATAAAGAGGTACTCGCCAGAAATGATGGGGGAAAAATGGAACCAGTATCATAGTTGTGTCGGCAGTATGTCGCTCTTAAACATGGCACTTGTCTGAATTCGTGTCGGGTTGGGGACATCTCATCTCGTTATTTTCTTGCCTCCATTGGTTTGGGTAATCTCTTTTGACCACTCATCTGCTCTTCGTCACGTCATCACGACCTCGGATCCTTTGATGTCAAAATACTTCCAAATCCAGTGTCGTGCCGCCGATATGTTCAAGAGAAGTTGGCCTCTGCAGTTTTCAACCTCCCTCTGATTCTCTACTGATCTTGATTCGCAAACATCATGTTCCTCTGTCTCGTGTCGATGATGTGGGAAACACTATGGCCCACCTTCGATCAAGTTCACTTCTTGTTGACTTTAGCTCATTATCTAGGAAGTTGATCTAGAGACTCCCTTCAGGTACCTTGGAGCCTGCATGCCTCAATGGCAGGTTCTTCGCATTCGACGCAAGGTTTTCATTATTGGCCTTCGATCGGATGATTTTGTGGGTGTTCGATGCCCGCTTACTGTTCACATTCCATGAATTGTACCTATAGTACCTTGAGGGCCATCCTCATTATTGGTGGTTCCTCTCACATCTGTTAACGGCTTTCATTATTGGCTGGTAATCAGACGATATTCTTGCATGTTCGACTTAAGCTCACTTATTCACATGCTTGGACTTGTACTCTGTTTGGGTCGAGATGGAGCGCAAGACCCTAGATTTTGTCTTATAAAATCCAAGCTGCGGATTCTTTGTGGATTATCATGATTGGTTACATGACTCATTTGATTGGATGGCTGTGACCATACCTGAGTCTACTTGTTGATCCTTCTTTGTTGGATGGTTGCGTCCATACCTTGGATCCCGGTTCTTGTACACTCTATTATGGATAACTGCGCCCATACCACATATCATGTATCTGAGATATCAGTTGTATTTGTCTTCGCAGGTTTTTCGACGACAGTGTTTTCAGTTGGGCACGTTCTCATAAAGCATTTCACCCCTCCCTCTCTCTCAGACCTCGTGCTTTAGGGGGCATCTGTTACACAATATTTTTTCACCGTCCCTACAATCCCTTGTCCCGTACATTCGAGGGCTATTCCCGTGACCTGTGAGCAGTAACATTTCCTGAAAACACCTTCATAACATCCTCCTGCCTAAGGATAAACATTCTCCTGAAGAACATTTCCTCTAGAAAACCCTAAAAATAGGTGTTTTAGCCTTAGCGCGACTAGTCAGTTCATCCCTCGCGCCAATGGGGGAAATCCACACTAGAGGGCGCGCCAATTGGTGCACTGTCCCTGTGTCTCACTCGCGCCAAGCCCATTAAGGAATTTTTTTTTAAAATAAATGGCGGAATTTTGGTTCTAACAAACTCTAGAATGAATCATCAGAAGAAGTTGAGTGGTTTGGCTCCGAATCTCCATGTATAGGAATAGGTTTTCCACCTCTCATGGAACCTTCCTAAGAGATAGGGCCTATCCCATGATTATAGGGATCCCAACTTCCCTTCCTCCATCTATAAAAGCTTGCCCTCTCCATTAGCAAGCTAGCTGAACTGGTAGGAAGCAAACTATAGCCGGGAAACTATTGAGAGCCAAGCCAAAGAGAGAGAGCTTCATCCAGATTCCCGATAGGCTTTGTTGAGACACGCTCCGCTATCAGCCCCGTCGAAGGAAGATCATAGCGTCAGAGCATTTGGTTGTAATCTCCCTTTTTGTCATTTATAATATAAGCGACTCTGATTTTGGTTCCATTCATGTGTTCATTTCTTTATGTAATGCAATGAATTATATCCTCTCTGACTGATATATAGTTACATGCTTTAGATTTTACGTTGTATGCCATTGTTTCCTTTCATGTGTACAGGTGGTGAGACTTGTCGAATGGAAGGATCGTGATCTGTCAAGCAAGGGACGAGAAACATCATCTTTTCTTCAACGACAACTGCGTGGGATTTGAGGTAGGCTACTCATTGCGATCTTTGTCTTTTTGTAATTAGGAACCAACATCATTGGGCTAGTGGGATCGCCTCTATCTGCAGAGGGGATTTACCTCTCCAACAGAGAGCATCCCTCGAGAAGATTTAATAGTTCGTTTTTTTGCTCATTTAGCTCTCCGGGGATATCCAACAGAAGCCATCCTTTCTATTTCCTCTTGTCATCCCAAACTGATATTTGTGCCAAGGTTGTGATTTTAATCAATATGAATTGATCCCAGAGGGGTTTCAGTTATTCCAAATCTACGAGAGGAGCGTTATTCATTATTTTTTCCTCCCAAACTTTGGCTGTCAAACCATTTCCAGGAACTCTACTTATGTTTTGAGTAATTAAAGGAGATGAGGATAGAAGAATATGCCAAATTGGGGAGCCTTGAGTGGTTGGAATATACATTTTTTCCTATTCGTGTTGCTTGAAATAATTTCCTCTTATTACTTGAGCCCACCATTCTTCAAATTTTGTGACTATCCCCCACCATAATTTGGCCCCAATTGCAAGGCTTGTTAATCTTGGGTCACAAATTTCGAGTCCTCCATGTTGCCCGGGTGCTGTAACAGTATTCCAGTTTACCATGTGATATTTCCTTGTTGTTTGTTTCCCTCCTTCCCATAGGAAATTCCTTATGAAACTGCCAAGTAATTGCAGGACATACTTTGGAGCCTGGAGGACCGCAAACTGATATATAGGGAGAGAAGAGAGAATTGATTTGATAAGAATGAGACGGTCTGCTGGGTTTAGCCAAATCCCTCCCCAATTGGTTATTTTATGTTTCATTTTTTCAATCATGCCTTGCCAAGCCTTAGGACCAGCCCTTTTCAAGAAAATTGGGACTCCTAGTTATTTAAATTCCTTCTAGTCTATTTTACCTTAAACCCCAATATTTCTTATATTTTTTTTTTGCCTTTCTAAGGAATATATTCCATGTGTATATTATACTTTTTTAATCGCTTTTTTTCCCTCCAAATTCTTCTTGGAATTTGTACATATAATATTTGAATCTTCTAGATATGACCAGAGAGGCTCCACCAAGAAGAGTTGTATCATCGTAAAATTTCCCATGATTTATGATTTTGATTCCTTATTTAAATCTAATTCCCGGGATGTGTTGTGATAGCCTTTTTTCTTCAAGGCTGCGACTAAGGGCCTCTCCGACCAAAATATATAAAAAGGGCAAGAGGGGGCACCCTTGTCAGAGACCTATTAATGCTTGGAAAAACCCAACCCCCTACCATTAATTAGGGGAGAGATCCAGGGCCTGGAAATGCATTTCTCTATCCATCCGATGAAGGTCTCTTTAAATCCCATCTTCTTCATTATGTCGAGGATAAATTTGTGCCGAACCCTGCCAAATTCATTGGCCATATCTAGTTTAATGACCATTCCTTGTTCCTCATGTCTCCAACTTGAGTCGATGGCTTCCTGGATTAAGATTATATTGTCATAGATTTGTCTTCCCAAGACAAAGCCGCTTTGATTAGGAGAGATAAGAAGAGGCCGGGGGTGTTAAGTAGGTAAATCCTCTCTACTGACAAAGATGATCCCTCTAGCCCTAGAGTGGGTCTAGAAACAAAGAGACATGCTAGAGTGTAGGTTCCTAATTACTGAATAAAAAGAGGACACAGTAGATCAACCTACCTGGAGTCCAATGTTGTCATTGTAGCTGTAGTGATGGTGGCCTCTCGCTCCTACCTCGATAAGTCACAATACTTCTGCAGTCATGCTTGGATACCTACACATAGATCAGTAAAAAAGAACAACATACGACATAATAACCTCATTCATAACTACTAGCCAATCAAAGAGGGCTAAGAATATTGCATTAAAAAAATAACATAACACAAAATGGGAGCCAAAAAATAGTCACGTATATGTATTAATAGAAGGAAGAGTTACAACCAAATATTTGACGTCACAGTCTCCTCTAGTGGGGTTCAGCCAAAGCACATCTCAGATTCTCATCAGGGGATTCGGACGGGATGAGGGCATGGACTTAAGCTCTCTCAACGAATTTCCTTCTTGTTCTATCTCTTCAATATCTCAGCTATAGTATACTCAGTTCTCCATGTTCAGCTAGCTTATGCAAGGAGAGATAGCTTCTTTTTATAGAGGAAAAGGAGGAGGTTAGGATCCCTAGAAAGGTGGAAGGGAGGCCTATCCTTTAGGAGGTTCCCACAAGAGGTGGAAACCATAAACTAAAGGAGGGATTTTGCAGTTATTCAGTCCAACCACTCCCAATGACTCATCCTTAAATTTGTTGGAGTGGAATATCTGCCTCTATTATAAAAAAAAAAAATCCATAAACAGCTCGGCGTGGGTGGCTAACTGGGACAGAGCGCCAACTTGCGCGGGGCCCAGCGTTAATCTTTCTCATTGGCGTGAGGGCAGAACTGGCTACTCGCTCCAAGGAAAAAATAAGGGTTTGCGAAGATCTGCTCAGGGAATTTTCAACAGAAGGAATATGCTCTCATGTAAAGGGATGAAATGATGGCATTTGCAAGGCATGACACTTCTTATTAGTAACAGAAATGACCCTCAAATGTGCGAGATTGGGATTGCAGGGACATTGAAAAAATGTTGTGTAACAGATGCCCCCTAAAGCATGAGGTCTGAAGGAGAGGGAGGGGCGAAATGCTTTACGAGAATGCGTTCGAACTAAACATTGTTTTCAGAAAACCTGCAATTACAAATACAACTGATATCTCGTATACATGAACATGTGGTATGGGCGCAGCCATCCATAATAGAGTACATAAAAACTGAGATCTGAGGTATGGATGCAGCCATCCAGTAGTAAGGATCAAAAAATAGACTCGGGTATGGTCACATCCATCCAATCAAAAGAGTCATGCAATAAGTCATGATAATCCACAAGAACCCGCAGCCAAGATTTTATCAAACAAAACCCAGGGTCTTGCGCTCCATCTCGACTTGAAAAAGTACAAATTCAAGCATGAGAATATATGAGTTGAAGTCGAACATGCAATAAAATCGTCTGATTACCAATCAATGATAAAAGTTGTTAACAGACATGAGAGAAACCACCAATAATGACAATGGCCCTCAAGGTACAAGAAGTACAATTCATGGAATGTGAATAGTGATCTGACTTCGAACACCCACAAAATCACTCGATCGAATGCCAATGATGTGGACCTTGCATCGAATGCGGAGAACCTGCCATTGAGGCATGCAGGCTCCAAGGTACCGGAAGGGAGTCTTTAGATAATATTCCTGGATACTGAGCTAAAATAGACAGGAAGTGACCTGGTTGAAGGAGGGCCATAATGTTTCCCACATCATTGACACGAGACAGAGGAACATGATGATAGTGAATCAGGACCAACAGAGAATCAGAGGGAGGTTGAAAAATGCAGAGGCAAACTTCTCTTGAACATATCAGCGACACGACACTGGATTTGGCAGTATTTGACATCAAGGGATATGAGGACATGATGACGTGGCAAAGAGAAAATGAGAGGTCAAAAGAGGTTACCCAAACCCATGGAGGAAAAAATGACAAAATGAGAATTCCCCAAACCGACACGAATGCAGATAAGTGCCATGTTCAAGAGAGACATATTGCCAACATAACGAAAAACTAGTTCCATTTTCCCCTACCATTCCTGGCGAGTACCCCAATTATTTTTTAAAATAATCTTGAAGGGGATAGAATATGCTTGTAATGTAAGTTTTTCCTTCAGAAAAATCCAACCTAGTACATTTTATGAGCCCTAGGAAAGAGGAACTCGAGTAACGTCATGGAGATGAACTCCGATGTCATCAGGGTTTAACGAGTCTAACAAAGGGATAACTCGGCATCTTTTCATGTTTAGAGAGTTTGAAAAGAAGGCGGAAAAGAAAACTCTAGCATGGCCCTTTTCGTAAATAGTCTCTCGGATCCGAAAAGGTAGAAAAAAATATCTGAAAGAACCTCTTAGTCGCGATAGGCTAAGGTATTCCTTTTTCATAAATAATCCATCCCAGCCCGAAAAAGGGGTAAATGTATACTCAGTAGATATCGTTTCACATCCTTTTAACGAGTTCAAAACGATAAGAATCTCGGCAATCTTTTCAATTTTAGAGATTCAGAAAAGAGCTGAAATATGACTACAGTAGTGACTTTTTCGTGTTTTTACCAAGTCCGAAAAAGTATAAAATACAACTCGTTACTTCATCACTATCGCGTGAAAACATGTCGTTGCACAAGAGATACGTGTAAAACCCATTTATCGAAATAATATAATAAAATAATCGAAAAAATATGTCTTAAAACATAATTGGGGTTGTGAAAAGTTATAAAATGCCAAAAATGGTAAAAATAATTACTTTTCACTTTTTTACCTCTTATGGAGCAATAGTTACCCATTTTACACTGTGATTTTGCGGCAACGATAGCGGAAGATCCGGCAGACCAATCTCGAATCCGTCAGTTCCAGGTAAGAGCCGACATCCTTCCTTTCAATTTAAGTCCTCTTTTATTGCCTGCAACCTTCGATTTTGATTTCTGAGGATGAAACTGCAAATTTTAGGGCACAGCGGTTGGCGCGAGTTTCGGGCACAGACACGTGCCAATCGCCCATTTTTCTGAACTGGGGCGCACCAACTACGCAAACCATGTTAGCTTTTGAAAATGCAAGTTAAGGGCCCAATTTTTTACAAATTCAAGATTCTAAATTAGCTAATATCGTTCATATGAACATGTTTGCAGGTATAAAGCGGTAGAATGGTGATCGAATGGAAAGAACGAGAACACAACGAAGAAGATAAGATTGCCATGGAAAATGAGAGATGCATGGAAGCTCTCAGAGACTATGGACTGAAAAGTTCTTCTTGACACCGTGTCTCCGAGCTTAACTGGAGATGCTACAGTATTTGATTAGCATATGGGATAAGGATCAGGAAAATTTCATCCTTCGAATTCAGGAACTCGAGATTGATGTTTATGATGTCTACTTCATAACAGGACTATCACAGAGGGGAGCAGCACCAATCCTAACTGGCACCCGGCCTTGCATGGAGAATATTTCCATGGTGACTGACAGGGTATGTCTATGGGCACGAAAGGGATTAGGAAGTGGGAAAGTGGATATCCAAACTATCTCAAACTTGGCACTAAAAGTAGTGCTACACACCATCACACGAACTGCGGGATCGCAAGCACCGCACAAAGCAACAAAGACACAGCCACTTCTTGTTGTAGACTTCTTGACACCGACCATCTACAAATGGGCAGAGGCTGTGAGAATCAACATGAAACTCCAGCTGACAAAGTGCAAGAAGACCAAATTAAAGCAATTTTGTTACGAGTCTATCCTGGTATCGTTCTTCCTGGAATGACTACCAACCTTTCAGCGTCAAGAGCTCATAGTCCCAACACCACCAACGAGGGAACCAGGGATGGCCCGATGGGCAGCTCTAATGCCAAGGACAGGGAGCAGTCAACAGATGTCCTGGAGACCAGAGTTCTTTGATTAGCTCCACTAACATTTGATTGCCGTGGAGGACTAGACCTACTCTAGTACGGATTTTACTGGTGATACGGACCTCCCACTCCCAGAGGTAGAATATTGGGATGAAGATTTGGGTAAGACTCATTTTTTATTTTCATGAGTGTTATGATTTTTTTTAATTATGTATGTTCTGACGTTAAACCCATGCGCCTGTAGATGTTGGCCCAGAGAGACCCGTAGGCATGTCTTCGATCGCGAGGCAAATCCCTCGCAATTTTAACCCCCATGGCGAGGGAGGCGAGGAGGAGGATATCATGCGCAACTTTGAGGGAATCACACGCGGAGTCCCGGACTATGCACAATTCGACGATGTTCATCATGCCTACTAGAGACATACTGTAGGGGTGCCAAACCGAATTCACCGCTTGTTGAGGTGGCTCGTACAGGCAGTGACATGCTACCATGAGCATCACACCGATTAGACACCTGGGTTTTATGTTTGCATATTTTGAGAGACATGATGTCTTAGGATGTAATAGAAACACACATATTTTTTGAATTTATGATGCACATTGATGCAAACATTCGATATATATATATATATACATCTATTTTCCTACATGGATCTTTTACATATGATGATGATTTTATAGATTACGCAAATGTCTATCTAATATAATGTTAGCCATTGTATCAATTAATGCATTCATTTGGGTGCGAATATGTTGATATGTAATAAAATCAAAATTTCTTTCCATCAAACGAACATATAAATACAATCTCAGAATGTACGGGTTTCTAACCAAATAATGACCATTGAGCTTAAGAACGAAAAAATGTGAATCTATATTTACAAGAAATGTGTGTATGCCGAGGTTGATTGCCTCGGTTAATAGTTCAAGGATAGCACTATACTCAGCAAAAAAATTTGTAGTTTGTCCTAGACAAATGCCTTGCAGATCTATCAACTCACCAGTAGGATCATAAATTACCCAGGTTTTTGAAGATAAATTCCTGGTACTAAGGGAAGCACCATCTGTGAAACCGACATAGGGGGTAATAGACATCTGCACAATAAGCAAGACCCAATAAACAGGAAAAACACTCACAAAGCATACCAAACCAAAACATGTAAAAAAATAAAATAACACATATGTACACAAGTCATGCATGAATGACTCATGCATAATATTTTTTGAGATACAACCCATTTCTGGGTTGTTCTAGAGGATGACCTTCATAATCAATGAGCTCATAGGCCCCATTCTACAACACATGTTTAATAATGTAGGCCCATGCCACATGGGTTGAAATTTTCCTGCCCCCAGCTTATCATGAGCTTGGTCGTACAGGAGGACAAGGTCTCCTTCAACAAAGGAACGAGGGGAAACCGATTGGTCAAAATGATATTTGACCTGCTTCTTCTGTGCTTCAATAACCATAGTAGCAAAGCGGCGAGTTTCATCCAACCTTTCTAAGTAGAGGAGACGCTCTTCTTTTGGCGAAGTGTTCGGCAGTAATTCAACGGCCAACTTGAGCAAAGGTATTTCACACTCAATCAGAAGAGTAGCTTCTAGACTGTAAACCAACTGAAAAGGAGTGAATCTGGTCGCATTCATAACTGAAGTTCAGTATGCCCAAAGAGCCGAAAATAACATGAGATGCCAATTGGATTTGTAGATCCCAATCGTACGTTGAAGCATGGTGACAAGAACTTTGTTCATGGCTTCAACCTGCCCATTGGCCTGAGGATAGTACGGCGTTGAGCTGTCATGACGCAGACCCAACTTAGAAGTTAACTCCGCCACCATATAATGCCGAAAATGGGAACCATGATCAGTAACAATGGCTTGAGGGACACCAGGCCTAGAAATTATGTGATTGAATTTGAATTGAGTAGTTGTCTTACCGTTAGCGGCAAATGTAGGCATTGCTTCGGCCCATTTGGTGAAGTAATCAATGGCTACGATAATATAAGCATGCCCCCCGACTGAGTGAGGGTTACACGTCATAAAATTGATGCCCCACTTCGCAAAAATACCAATGGTAATGACAGGATGAAGAGGTATAGGTGGCGCACGCATATTACGCTGATATATCTGGCAATCATGACATTTACGAACCACGACAATGCAGTCCTTGAAGACAAAAGGCCAGAAATAACCAGCATAAAGAATCTTCTGCGCAGTATCATAACTAGACATGTGACCGCCACAAGAGCCACTATGACAATCATTCAGGGCTTTCTCAGCTTCCTTGAGAGTCAAACATCGACGGAGTATGGAATCCACTCTGACGCGATAGAGCATATCTCCGACTACACGATAAGGTTGTGATTGGTGTCGGATGCATCGGCGAGAATCCTTCCTCAACTCAGATCTAAAAGTAGAAGTCTGGAGATAGATGATGATATCACCATACCAAGGATCGAGGGTGCTAATCAAGAAAAGCGTATTTTCTGGAATGTATTCCTCAGAACGAGATGGAGCAGAGTCTGAAGGGAGGGAACATATCAAATCAGCAAAGACTAATGATTTCTTCGACTTGGAAGTAGTGAATTCCAAATCGAACTCTTGGAGGATGAAAATCCACTTCGATTATTTTCCCCCCAGCAATTGTCGAGACAATCTATAGGTCATAAGGTTGCAATTATAAATCACGGTCACAGTATGCAAAAGAATATAATGACTAAAACGCTAAACTGCATGAACTGTAGCTAACTATAACTTCTTGACATGTGCATAGCGGGTCCCAGGATCGAGAAGGTTACGAGAAAAGTAACAGATAACATGCTCGTTATCGTCATCATCGTCTTGTACCAGAACCATGGCAATCGTACTGAAAGTGGCGGCTAAATAGAGGGAAAAATCATGATGATAGTTTGGAGGACACAGCAGAGGAGCGTTGACAAGAAACGTCTTCAACGCATCAAAGGACTTCTGAGAAATCTCATCCCAACAGAATGGGATGCCCTGCTTTAATAATCGTGTGAATCCTTTAGCTAGTTCTCCATAGTTAGGTATGAAACGACATAGAAAATTAGCCTTCCCTTGCAAACTTTGCAACTGATGCAATGAGGAGGGAGAGGGGAGATTGATAATAGCCACAGCCTTGAGCGGATCGAGGCGAATTTTGTATTTGGACACAATAAACCCTAAGAGTCTATCGGAATCAACGTAGAAGATGCACTTGTTCAGATTAAGTTGAATGTTGTAGCGTCAACAATGAAGAAAAATCTGATGAAGATGGTCAAGATGGTCTATACGCTTAGCTGAATGAGCCAGAATTTCATCCATTTAAGGTTGAATGATGTGACGAATATCGTGAAAAGCATATGACATAGCTCGCTGAAATGTGGCCCCAGCATTCTTTAAGCCAAAAGGGAGCTTCTTATATGTAAAATTACCCCAAGGACAGATGAAGGAAGTCTTATGTTGATTAGTTAGGAGAATGTTAATCTAATTATAACCAGAAAAACCGTCCATGAGGGAAAAAATCTCACTCCCGGCACAATCGTCAATAATTTTATCAATAAAGGGAGTAGGATAATTATCCTTGGGATAAGATCGATTAATATCACGATAATCAACACGGACCGGAATGGTTCCCTACTTCTTATCTATAGGGACAATATTAGAAACTCATTTTGTCAAAGGAATCGGATAAATGAAACCAGCTCTGAAAAGTTTGTCGACTTCACCTTTAATGGCAGTAGCTTTTCGAGGGTGCACAGGACGAAGATGCTAGCGAACAAGTTTCGAACTAGGGTAAGTAGGAATTTCATGCACCACCATACTAGGATCAATTTCGGGCATTTCTTCGTAGCACCATGCAAATACATCACGGAACTTGCGGAAAAGGCTAGTGCAAACTTGTACTTCATCTGAAGAACAAGTGACCCCGATATGGATGTTCTCGACGATTCCTGGTTTAACGGAAATGTCAATAGGCATCATCTATGTAATATTACTCAAGTTACCATCTGTAAAAATTTCATGTGTCAGAACATGCATTTGAAGCGGAGGAGAAGGAACCTAAGATGAAAATCGCTCAAGACACGTAGACATGGCCCCGAGGCCAAGCATGAATGAGGAACGATGATGACCATCATCCCACAGCAGATCTTCGAGAGACATAGTTTCCATGATGGCTTCATCGAAGGGAAACACTTATTTCAAAGGAATCTGAATCGCCAAGCTAGGGGGATTGAGAATAAATGTCCAAAGACATGCTCAAAGGAGCATGATCAAAGGACGGATTTTCCAAGGCCACAACGAGTTCACAATAGTCAATCTCAATCAGACTCAATGACATTGAATCTCCAAAAGAATCGATATGTTTAGGTGAAGGAATAATCCATGGCTCATCAGACCGAGAGATCATATTGATCTGAACAGTGCTTGGTGGAGGAAGGGGAAAAATACCCATGAGGGCAGGATCCTTGAAAATACCTGGCCCTACACTCTCATAGGGGATAGGAATCTGATCCACATACGGAACTTTGTTCTCGAAGAAGAGGTGAAGAAGGACAATTGATCAATAGTAACAAACCTTCGTGCAAAAATTTCAGAACACTAAAGAGAGTGGATGGAATGCACAATTTGGCGTGAGTCCAACTACGACCAAGGAGAAGATTATAATTGAGTTTGGCATCAACTACCTCTACCTCAACATTAAATGTCTTCCCTTTTAAAGTAATCGGTAAACTTGCGAGAACACCTAAAGTCTTTGATTCCCTTCCATCAAATGCTTCAAGGGAATTTGGCAATGAATTCAGGGCTGTAGAACCAACATCTTTCCAGCAATAAGATGACATGACATAGGTTGACGCACACTGGTCCACAACTTATCGATTGATGTCGAGACCATTAATAACAACTTGGATAATCAACACAATCTGATGCGGAATTCATGGAACGAAATTCTCTAAATCAAAAGCAAGAAGGCTAGTATCAGCAGGATCAATCCCGCCAATCGCAAACAACAAAGCCTTCCATTGAGACGGACAACTCTGAAGTACTTCTATTGCGGACATCATAGACGACACCTGAGCCAAATCTTCAACAATATTGTAATGGTGAGCAACACGGGATTTGGGATTGTAACAAGACTTTCGGAGTACACCTTTGGAAGGTGGTCGTACAAATAATTCAGCACTGGGCCTTTCAATCGCAAGAGGGCCAGAAATAAGTGGAGGAGGAGGATCATCAGCGATCTCCTTCCCTGCTGTCTGACGCGATCCAGTATAATATTTCGATCAAGTAGCAATAGAAACGGTTGCAGAACCGTTCATCATGAACATCTGAGAGCCAAATGGTGCAGAGGACTGAGGTTGCTCTACCATCTAGGTCTATTGAGATGGGAAAGGTTATTTAAGAATGGTCGTAGTTCCCTGGGTGCCTTTCAGGAACCGTCTCACTTCGGACCGTCGAGGACAGTCCTTGGTGAAGTGCTCTTCATCACAAATCAAACAAGGGTATTTCGGCTTGTGTTGAGAACCATCACCAGCATGAGGTTTCTGAGAATATTATTTTTGGGTATCGGCTTTGGCCTTACCTTTACCCTTCTCTTTACCTTTAGAAGCGTTATCCGCCAGATTGGCCTGAACGGCATTAACTTCTGCGGGCTTACTAGAATTCAAGGTGGACTGAGAAGCAACATTGTTGGAAGAAGTAGACTTTGCTTCCCAGAGTTTGAAGAATAAGACTTCTAAGAAGTCTGAGATACATAACCAATAATACCATTGATGGATGGAGTCTCTGGTTTTTTAGAAGTTCCAGGTTGGGGAGCATCAGGCAAGATATCATACAATGCGCCAAACTGAGAGTACACAAGATCAAGGTATTGGGCACAAGCAATGGCTTGTTCCTTGGTTACACATGCTCCCATAGGTATGTCTTTCACAATCTGATTGAGAAAGGAGGTAGTGAACCAATGAGTCAGAATCCGATCAGGAATCTCAAATTTTATCATGCGACGACGACGTCGCCACTCATGAATATGATCTAAGATATGAGTAGCTCAGTCTTGTTTCAATAAAGTGAGGAGGTGCGTCCCAGTCTCATAGCAGACCAGTAACTAAAAATTCGTAAGGAATTCCATGGCTAAATAATTGAAGCCTTGGAAGATGCCACGAGACAACTCAATGTACCACTTTGCAGAGGCACCAATAAGAGTTCGCTAGAAAATACGAAGCCGGATAGAATCATCAACCCAAGAGTTAGAGGAATGCCACAAGTGGTAATTCATAGCATGCACTTGGGGGTCTTTTCCAGACTTGCCCTCAAACTTAGGACAATCACCAGGAATCTTGGTCGGAACCGGAGGAAAATATGGGTTATGAAGAATGGGATCGTTCGTTAACTTTGACACATCAGGTAATTCCAACATAGCAAGAAATGGTAATTGAGTATTAAAATTCATTGGAGGTCTCTGATAAGGACCCGTGTTCATATTCCATCCAGTCCAAGAGGAATTCTGCCCCCATATATTTTTTCCTGGAGGATTCTGACCATAAAGGTTAGAAACAGGATAATTCTATTGATACTGGGGTTGAGGACCAAGATATTGAGTCTGAGTAGACCATTGAGGCTCCTGCTGAGCAACGTATGGAGTCTGTTGTGGAATGTAAGCATGGCTTTGACTTTGATGATACACCAATGAAGGTTGATTTTGAGGATAAAGAACTTGGGGCGCATTATATATCGACTGATATTGACCTAGAGGGTAATAAGCACCTTGTGGTTGAGTAGGCGGAACTTGCTGAGTAGGTTGAGTGGGATTTTGAGTGGGTAGACATGGCTGAGTTGGATAAACAGGTAGAACCGGGTGCTGAACCGATTGAATCGGTTAGAGAGCAGGTTGAATCGACTGTTGAGCTGGTTGAACTGAATACTAAGGGCCATCGGGTTGCCCTTGTGAGAGAGGTTGCATTAGGGGAATTTTGAGCTCTAAAATGGGCCTCCTAAGGAAAATGTACAATCAAAATTCACTTTATGAGAATCAATCACATTTTAGGGGATGACATCATCCCCAATGGTTAAGGTGGCATTGCTTGAGTTAAAGGTACTTACTTGTCACATTCTCAATGGTGGATAAAAACTCATGGTTAACCATGGTAGTGCTCTAAGTGCTTTTAAATTCAAAGTAAAGTACTAATAATAAATGTCATTTCACACTTTTTGAATAAAATTCATACATAAAATAATATATTACATTTATTATATTATTTTTATATAGTACATTAATTACATGTTATAATACAATTTAAATAATATAAATTTTAATTAATAACATATTATATAATTAAGAATTTATGAATTTATATTTATATTTTATTTTAAGTTATTTAAGTACAAAGGACAAATGCATTAGTTGTTCAATGATAATGAATTTTTCTTGAAAAACTCATTCTTATTTATAGTCACATCAATACAATTTTTTTATTAATTTTATTTTGGTACAACTTTTGAATTGAATTTAACCATGGTTACATGGACTGTGGTGCAAAAAGTGAATTGCAAATTCATAAATATTATTGTATTGATTTAGCTATTATTTTATTATTTCCTTAGGATGCCTATTTTAGACCTCAAAATTCCCCTAATGGCTCGATGGTTGCAATGGACCAGGTTGTCCCTGATAACCAGGTTGACCAAGAGGAGGAGCGTAGGGTTTTCCTTGTTGTACAAATTTTTGGCCATACTAAACGTGTGGTGGAAGTTGTGGTGCAAAAGGTTGTCCCTGTGGTGGATAGATTTTCCCCTAGGAGCATAAGATGGTCCTAGTTGATTTTGAGGTTGACCGGATGGACTGTAGGGTTGGCCTTGTTGGACCAAAGGTTGACCTTGTGAAGGTTGGCCTTGTGGACCGAAAGGCTGTCCATGTGGACCAGAGGCAAAGCCCTGCTGAGCCAAAGGTTGTCCCGATGAGATTTTTCCTTGCAAGCCAGAGGGTTGCACAGGTAAGGTGGGTCCAATATGAGAAATGGTCTGATAAGGATCATAAACAGCCTGATGAGGATCAATAGGAGGCAAATAGACAGGATTACCATATGCATCATAAGGATACGGAAACGAATAAACGGGGTTACTGACAGCATCATAGTGATGGAATCGAGGATTTTCAGGAGCTTGGGGCTGCTGAGAACCCTGAGAGCTCTGCTTCTGAACAGCCAACAGATACTCTTTAAAAGTAAGGCCACTAGGAATCACTGGGGCAGTGGAAACTGCACTAGAAGCAGGCAGGGCCTCTGCGGCACTAGATTGTGATCTACCTGGACTGGGATTGACAGGCCACGTAGAATTGATAAAAATAGACCTGCGAGTGTGAAAAGATCATGACAACTAAGTCATAACAACCAATGTGGATGAAGCCATAAAGACAGTAGGTTGTACTGGGACAAATGTAACAGTAACCCACGAATCAAGTGTCGAAGGTGATAGTCCTAACGAAGGGAGGACTGAACTTTAAGGAGGATTTGATGTACTGGATTGTGCTATGGATGCAACACAAGACATAATCTGACTCAAGGACCTATATCCAAGCAGAAGTGACACCGATGATGGAGAAGACTGAATAGAAACACAAGGGAGATCTTCAGGAAAAATTTGATATTATCCTAGAGAAACAGGAATTCCTTCACTGCCAACAGGACTGGATGAATCCATGTCTGAATCTGCCTTAAGATCTTTGAAAAGACTATGGGGACTAGGAGGTACAACAGTAGCTAAAAACGGTGATCCCGACATAAGAGGAGGAAATTCTCCTTCTTCCCCAAAACTAGACCAAGCACCTGAAGGAGGCCAATTGAACTCAACTGACTCTTCAGGGGGAGATCGGGTAGCAAGAGGCAAGACAGACGGAAGAATAGGCTGTGAAAACTCGGCAGACCTAGTGGACTGAGGGGTTTCAAAAGAAATGTCCGGAAAAGAACCACCACTAGGAGGCAGTGAGAACGACGAAACTGGTGGTTCTGCCACTGTGACTGTATTTCAAAACAAGAAGGAAAAAAGATAACCAATCGAAGGCTCCAAGAACAAAATCTAAGGACAACAAAAACAGGCCAAGTAATAAAAATTTTAAGGGACGTGTGATCGTTGGTAATTAATTTTATGACACTAAAACTGGACTTCGTTGTTTCATATTTTAAGAGTCGAGAAACAGGAAAAATATGACTCTAGTCAATTTCAATTTTAAACAAGCGTGAAAGGACAAGTGTTGGACGATCCCTTATCTTTTTAAGGAGTCACGAAAAGATCAAAATGACTTCTCAGGTACTTTAAGAAAGAGGGTGTACCAAGTTTCTGTGAACTGCCATATACACCTAGGTGATCAAATGAAAGAGAAATGACCAAGGACTTAACGTACGTGCAGGTAGTCTCCCCGAATGTTGTGTTCGGTGTATCATGGTTACAAGGCAGCATACTCGGCTTCCTATGGATAAAAGGATTGAAACCTAGAGGGGTCTCCCTTTATATACTCGACGGTACAGGGCGCACAAGTCTGTACTAGCGCTGTCTAAAGCCAGATGGCGAACGATAGCTACTAGGTTTTAAGACGCCGGAACACATCTCTAGCCTAGACCACTAAAGATGTTGCATTAGGTTCCAATGCTTCCTTAGGTTAAATTGAATGAATTTTCAAGTTTATCTTGGATTAGGTTTCAGTTTCAAGGCCCTACCAAATTTGGATCTCAAATTTCCTAAATGCAAGCTATGTGCAAAAGAACACCATCTTCCATTCAATGAATGCTAATTACGAGAAGGATATATATCTTTCAAAAAATAGAAAACAATGAGAATATGCGAAGAAATCCACTCATGTATCTATTGCAATCAAACGAAAATGAAAAACTCTTCCTAGAATATCAAATGCTAGTTATGCAAAAGAACGTTTCACTTTCAATGTAAAGGAAAGAATGAAAAAAAAAAATATTTTCCAATGAAATGAAGCACACAATGCTATAATTACATAAAAAACAAAATGAACATTAGCCTGAGTATTTTGATTGCAGGAATCGAAATTGAATGACTCAATCAACGCAAAACAAACACAAGAAAGCACTCAAACTAATGTTGCAATCTTCCAAACCAAAAGAAAGTGTTCAAAGTGACCCAAACAAGCAATGTGACCTATGCTCAGAGAAACAAGGAGAAGAATCAAACGAAAAACGAAATGATCATCCCACCAAAGCAAACACTCAAAAGGATCAAGAAAACTTAACGCAATCAACCCGAGAATGAGATTGACAACAATAAAAAATACTTGATTTCCAAACAGAAGGCTGGGTCGGTGCACCAAGACACTCTGAAACCCTAAGTCCTTAAACTACACTGATAAGAAAATAGAGAAACCAATGAGAAAAACAAGCCTCCAGCAGTCAAAACAATCCTAAAGGCTCAATTACACACAAAAAATAACCCAGAGTCAAGCACAATTGACCAAAAGACTCATCAAGGAGGTCAAACCAAATCCTACATGATTCGGCGCAACCATAATGCGGTAATCCGCGCCAAACAGGGGTTGGCGCGACTGCAACAAAAGCAACCTGCGCCAATCGGTGAGACTATTCAAGCGAAAAGAGTGCCAAGCCAGATAACTATGGGAAAAGGGGAAAACCAATGAGAAGAGGTCAATATTGACACTCTGGAGTTGAACAGATGATTTAAAACAAGCAAGCAAACTAGAAAAAGGCAAATATGCAAATAAATGACCGAAGTCGACCCAACAAGTTGAAACGACAAACTCACATTGTTCCCCAGTGGAGTTGCCAATTTTTTAAGCAGGTAAATCCTCTCTGCGGACAGAGATGATCCCTCTAGCCCTAGAGTGGATATATAAACAAAGATACATGCTAGAGTGTAGGTTCCTAATTATTGAATGAAAAGAGGACACGGTAGATCGACCTACCTAGAGTCCAATGCTGTCGTCGCGGCTGTAGTGGTGGTGGCCTCTTGCTCCTGCCTCGACAAGTCACAATCCTTCTGCAGTCATGCTGGGATACTTTCACATAGATCAGCAAACAAGAACATCATACGACATAATAACTTCATTCATAACTACTAGCCTGTCAAAGAGGGCTAAGCATATTGCATTAAAAAAATAACATAACACAAAATGGAAACCAAACAATAGTCACGTATATGTATTGATAAAAGGAAGAGTTGCAACCAAAGATTTGACGTTGCAGTCTCCTCCAGCAGGGTTCAGCCAAAGCACATCTCAGATGCTCATCAGGGGATTTGGACAGGATGAGGGCATGGACTTAAGCTCTCTCAACGAAGTTCCTTCTTTTTCTATCTCTTCAACAGTTTAGCTATAGTATACTCAGCTCCATGTTTAGCTAGCTTATGCAAGGAGAGATAGCTTCTTTTTATAGAGGAAAATGAGGAGGTTGGGATCCCTACAAAGGTGGAAGGGAGGTATATCCTTTAGGAGGTTCCCACAAGAGGTGGAAACCATAAACTAAAGGAGGGAGTCTGTGGTTATTCAGTCCAACCACTCCTAATGACTCATCCTTGAAGTTGTTAGAGTGGAATCTTTGCCTCTATTTTTAAAAAACATTCCATAAATATCTCGACGCGGGCGGCTAACTAGGACAGAGTGCCAACTGGCGCGGGGTCCAGCGTTAATCTTCCTCATTGGCGCGAGGGCAGAACTAGCTACTCGCGCCAAGGAAAAATCAGGGGTTTCTGAAGCTCTGCTCAGGGAATTGTCAAGAGAAGGAATATTTCTCTCATGTAAATGGATGCAATGATGGTCTTTGCAAGGCATGAAACTTATTACTAGTCACAGAAATGACCCTTCAATGTGCTAGATGGGGATTTCAGGGACAGTGACAAAATTTTGTGTAACAGGAGGAATTTCAATTTAAGGGCTAGGATTTTGGCAATAATTTTATAATAGAAGTTATAGAGGGAAATTGGCCTAAATCGTAGAAAGAGGATGGATTTCGTTCTTTTGGTATTATTGCTAAAAAGGTTGAATTTATTCCACTGCCGATGTATGAGATCTTCAAGGAGTCCCTGATCATTCAGCATCAATATATTTTTCTTAGCTACCAATAGCTTTGATAAAACCTACCGGTGAAGCCATCAGGTCCAGAGGCCTTATCTGGAGAAAAGGAAAAGACTGCTTTTTGAATTTATTGAGGATCAGGCAGAGCATCAAGGATTTTGTTGGCATAAGAAGGCTTCACTGATGGGGGCAGAGGGTTGGTCATCATGGTATAGGGCAGAGAAGTGATCTACTGCAGCAACCTTAATCTCAGGAAAAGAGTCGAGAGATTGAGATCCATGTTGAATTTGGGTGATGTCGTTTTTGATCTCTATAAATTTTGCTTGCTTGTGGAAATATTTCATGTTCCTGTCTTCGGAGCTGAGCCAGATATTACGTGACTTGAGCCGCCACATATCTTCCTTTGTCTCAAGCTAGCATGGTATGTTTGGAACATTTTTATTTCTTCTTGGAAGTCAACCTTCTCCACTTCATTATTTTCTATTTGAGCCTACTTTTTTGCAAGATTGTCTTCTGTTGTTTTGACATTTAGGGACAGATTTGCATTGTATGTTTTAAGTCATTATTTGATGTATGATTTTAACCTTTTGACTTTCCTTTCCCATATGGTTATAGGGCTACCATTTACCCATTGATTCTAGGAAGCAGTGATCATTTTAGAGAAGCCAACTGTTTCTATCCATAATGGGGAAAATTTGAAAGGAATTGGCCCATAGTTAACTGGAGTGGAAACGAGGAGCGTGATCGGTTGGTGGTTTGATCCACACCATGGCCAAATCTCTGAATATATAGAGAAGGGAAAAGACAGCAGAAGATCTAAAGCTAAAAAACTGTCTAACCTTGTTGTTATGTGCCCTGGTCCCACCCTCTTATTATTCCATGTGTACTTAAATTTACTTGGCTTAACATCAAAGAGATTTAAATGCATTAGCAGGTCTTCGAAGTCTTCCTGATGAATTTATCTTACCACTGTCCCTCCTCTATTTTCGTCATGTTTTAGTATTGTATTGATATCTCCTCCTAGAATGAAATTCGTGCCATACTCTGTGTGCTTGAGGTCTTGAAGGGACTTCCAGCTGTATTTATTTTCATCATAATTATTTGGAATGTATATGTTATGATTGTAATAGTATAATTTATATTTTTGACAAAAAAATTTGTTGCTATCCAATGAACTGATTTTGGGGTGCTTACTATGAGGAGGTTTGTGGGATCCCACAGGGTGCATACACCACCTGAGGCTCCACGGGATCTCACTGCCTCCAGCTCACTTTTGTTCCATATCTCAAGGTGATGTGTAGCAATATCTACCTCATTCAGCTTTGTTTCCTGCAGAATTACAACGCTCGACTTCTCTTTCTTGATTAATGTCATGGTTTTTGCTCTTCTCTTTCTAGTACTGAGTCCTCTGCAGTTATAGGAAACTACTTTAATTTATCACTTCTTTGAGAGGGATACCCTTTTTAATGGGCTTGCTTGATTACCCTTCTTATCTCCTTTGCTGCTCGGGTCTGCTAATTGGTGAATAATTGTATTCTTATGTCCTAATTATTTTTCTCTTTCTTCTTAGATCTGCTTGATTTCTCTATTTGATTTCCTTCCTAATATTCTGGCATGATGCTCAATGAGAGTGCCTTTTTTTGTACCTGGATCATCCACTGCACCTTGAGGTGAAGCTACATCCTCCTCTCCAATTTATCCCTCTTCTTCTTCCAACAGTCTTACTTCCTCTTTGTCTGTTTTGTCATGTGTTTTAGCCTTCCCTTTTCCTCCAACTGTGTGATATAGTGGAGATTTTTCAGGTGTCTCTTCTCTTGTCTATTCCCCGGTTTCCATGTCAGCAAGAAATTCAAACCTATTCGAACTATCTGAAGTATTTGGGCCACGAATTGTATGGTTCTCTTTTTCTAATGGTTGTGTCTCAGTTGGGCCTGCGTGTTTTTCCTACGGAGCAGCAGTGGCTTCTTTTCCCCCAAGATTTGAGGTGCCTCCTGTACAGTTTTTCTGGGATTTTGATGCTTTTTTTGTTTTCTTTGTTGCATGCCATTGTCTTGTATCATCTTGAACCTCTATTGTCTCCCGTGTCGGGCATTCACGGGAAAAATGTTTGTATTCATGACAAGATTTGCATTTGAACGGCATCTGGTCATAGTCCACTTCTTGAATATGGGTCCAGTTATCCACGCACAATTTGATTGCCTCAAGAAGGACTTTCTCTAGATCTACTTCAACACATATGTGGTCACATGCAAATATTCCATCTTTCAGCTCATCACATTCGATATACTTTCCTAAATTGTTTCCAATGGATTTAAAGGTGGAATGGTTCCAACAGTGGAGAGGTCAGAATGGGAGTTTTACCCACACAGGGACAGTTGAGGGGATTTCACATTCAAGGTTGAATTTGGGGCTCCAACGATCAAGGTACAGTCCCTAGGCACCCATGAAGTAAGGCCCATTCCTGAAGATTAAATCATGATCCTTTCTATGCTCAAAGTAAAATGTGTAGAAACCCTTACCACAGAATGATGCCATGATGTTGCCTTGTATTAACAGCTTCCAGTTTTTTTCCAGCCAAGATCTGACAAAGCAGGGAGAGGGCTAAAGGCCCATGAATTGTCTAATGATACCACGGTCTGCTAGTTCGAGGGCTCGGGCTCGAACTTGTGTAGCTTCAAGGGTGATTTTAGGGGTTTCATCTGTCTTTTTAACGAATCTGGCATCGTCGGCTCTTTTGAAGGTTGGAGCAGCATCCATCAGTGCTTTGAAAGTCGCTAATGCATTGGAAGGATCACTAGGGTCGGAAGGCTTCATCTAGGATTAATGCCCAGGTAGCTTCATGCGCAGTGCCTGGAAAAGGGCTTCCTCTGCAAAGGGAGCAAGTTCAGTCCGCAGAGGGCCAACCAAGGGATTAGAACTGGAGCCCGACCCGCACAGGAAGGCCAGGCAAGCACAGAGCCCATAGCACTGCAGAGGTCATTTGAAGACGATCTATACAGAGCTCAGACGCAGTGATCCAGAAAGCTTAATTACAAGTACAATGATAATTATGAAGACCGAACCTAGTTACATTTTTGAGCACCCTCTCTTAACTAGGGAGGTATTGATAATGACTCAACGATATACTAGGATACTCTAAAATTGAAATATTATCATAAGAATATTTTGGATCGATGAGCATCATCAAAACTAGCATTTTCAATTAGAAAATATCAAGGCCTTGATTTAAAATCTCTAATTCTCCACTATATTAGAGCACAATGTTTGGAGGAATACATTTGGACACCACCGCCGCCTATCGAGGAAAATACCCCATCTGGATGTTCACCAGGTATGTCCCTATATGACTATTCTTATTTTGGATATCACCCCATCCTCAAAGAATATTTCTCCTCAAGACTGCTCTTATCTTGGATTCCCAATCCTCAAAGAGTATCAGTCTCGAGAATACTCCTATCTTGGATACCATTCCTCAAGGAGTATCAGTTTCATATGCTTATCCAATCCATCGTTCTCCCTACAAATTCCTTCACTGGGCTTACGATTGCTAGTCCTAGCCATAGTGCATGACACATGGAGAATATAGTGTTCACCATCACTCCCTCTCAGCCAGGGAGACATAAACACAAGCCTCACCTTGTCTCATTCCTCAGCTACTTGTTCTTCAATGGAGATCTAGTAGTATTTGTTGGGCTCCTATATTACATCACATCATAATGAGCTTAGACCTTCTTGGATCTTTGCCAATCTTTGTAGAAATTTATACAAAATACATGTATGTCCTAGATTCTCTTGATCTAACAATATGCTACTGTTAAATACATAATCGCTTCTACTTATCTTTGCGGAAATTTAAAACACAGTCTCCAATTACGATATCATGAAGAAAGATCAATCACTCACAACATAGATAATTTTTACCGGGGAAATATTATAGCTAAAAAACCTACTATATTCTATTTTATATTATATCAGAGATCATGAAACAATTACATACAAATCTCTAATCCAAGAGCTCTCAATACATGAGCTAATTGTCTCACACTGTCATACAAAAATTGGCAAGTTCCTTAGCCAATTTTCTGTCTCCAGACAGCCTGCCTCCACTGCGCAATCCCTGCTGATAGCAATCCCTGAATGAAAGAAATCTTGCCTACCTTGACTGCGCAATCCTCATGGGCACATCCAATGTGTGTGTGGTTTCATGTGTATAATTGGATAATGTCACAATTGATAGTTTACTTCCCTTTCACCTAGAACTTAACTGGGTCTCCACTGGATCTGACATGCATGCAGTTAATAATAGTAAATCTTCAGTTGCATGTGAGACCATTGATTGTGAATTAATTAATAATTAGTTCACTTGATCTCTCACTAGTGTATATTTAGTTACAACTAGCACAACTGAGTTTAACTCACTTAACTGAGTTAAACTACTTTACAACGTTCATAACTTCACTTCCAACTATGTTACAACTTCGAATCACTCAGTTACAAATAAGTCAACCTGCATGTCCCACTAACCAACCACTTAACTCAAAATTCCTTTAGCTAACTAATTTTCCGCTTTAGTTAACTATTTCCAAGTGATCATTGAGAATAGAATACGAGTTTATTGTTTTGTCAACTAATATTAAGGGATAATAATAACGGACATGCATCTATTTTTATATGCATTCTATAAATAGAATTTTGCACATATATCTATAAATAGACATACACCTAAAAATATCCACCGACAATCCATCTAGTATAGTGCTTAATTTTCACTAGGATCTTCTTGTTGAATCTCAACACTCCCTCTCAACGAGAAATGGGTTATAATTCACCTCAATCACGCATCTCTATGGTATTTGAATTTTCTCCTGGTGAGCACCTTCATTAGAATGTTTGCATCCTGATCTTCCGTAGGAATGTACTGAAGCAACATGATCTTCCACTGCACACAATCTCTGATATGATGATACCAGATATAAATATGTTTAGATCTATCATGAAACATAGGATTAATCGAGAGTTTAATGCAACTCTGATTATCACAATGTATCACTGTGAATCCATATGAGAACATTATTAATAGATCTTTCTCATCCAAATGGCCTCACATGCGGCTTGACTAGATTGCCGATGTATTCCTTTACCTGCAGGCCAGTGCCAAGGATCTCTACTTCTGTTGTGCAGCTTGATTGTAGACCCGATACTAAATACCCCCCCTGATGTGCTCTTTCTATCCGATGGGTTGCCCGCCCAATCTTCATCCATGAAGCCATGAAAATTCACTCCATCCATTTGTCTGTACCATAAACCATACTTTGATGTGCCCCTAAGGTATCTCAGGACATGCTTACCTGCCTTCAAAAGAGCTTGGTAGGCTTAACAATAGCTTGACTCAGCTAGTTAACCGCATAGCAAATGTCGAGTCTCGTGTTCACTAGATACATTAGCAAACCCACTAACTTTCGATAGACAATAGCATCCACTACCTCTCCAGAAGTAGCATCCTCTTTCATCCAGTTTCCTGGAAGAGGAGTATCCATGGGTTTGCAGCCCTCCATGTGAAACTTACCCAGTATATCCCTTGCATACTTGCCTTGAGACACAAAAATTTCACCATCTCACTGCCATATTTCCAATATGAGGAAATAATGAATTAGGCCCATATCCTTCATTTTGAACTCCCTTGCAAGATCCTCCTTGCATGAGTGTATCAGCTGCTCATCACCAGTCAATATTAAATCATCAACATAAAGAAAAATCATTAAAAGCTTACCCTCCACCATAATTTGGTATAGGTTTTCATCTACTTCACTTTTGGTGAAGCCCAGTTCGGTGAAATAGATGTCTATCCGAGTGTACCAAGCATGGGATGCTTGCTTCAGCCCATACAATGCTCTTTTCAGTTGGAACACATGCGACTCATTGTTGAAGGTCTTGAAACCTTCAGGCTGCTCTATGTACACCTCTTCCTCAATGACCCCATTGAGAAACATAATTTTCACATCCATCTGATGAATGCGCCAGCCCATCTGCGCTGAGAGAGCAAGGATGGTCCTTATAGAAGAATACGTTGCGACGGGTGCAAAGGTCTCTTCATAATCTATCCCCTCGATCTGTGAGAAGCCCTAGGCCAAAAATATGGCCTTGTATTTCTCAACACTCCCATTAGCAGCTTTCTTTACCTTATAGATCCATCTCGAACCTACCACTGATTTATCAACCAGCCTTGGAACAATTTCCCAAGCATTGTTTTTGACAATGGAGTCATACTCCTCCAACATTTCATCTACCCATGTGGGCTCCTGAACTGCTTCCTGAAAGGAATATGGTTCATTCACAATACATTTGCTCATGAGAGCCATGTATCCAGTAAATTGGTCAGGAAAATGTCTTTTTCTGAGCTATGAAGTAGGGGCTCCTACATTCTGTGCAGCATCAAGTCTTAGCCTATCAGCTTCTGTGGTACGCCTTCTGCCATTTCTGGTGGATGGCTCTACGTGAGTGGACTCCTCCACTCCATGAACCTCCTCATATGGTTTATCCACATCTAGAGACTCATCTTTGGGAACCAGCAGTTTCTCCTCTGCATGCAAGTCCAGCTCCCTCTCAAGCGACAACCGCATGGCTTTCCCCTCATCGAATTTTATATCCCATCGCACAACAGTCATTATAATGATTGGAAAATACACACGATAATTATGGGGTGTTTCTGTGTACCCCACAAAAATCCCAACTTCAGCAGTCGGCTCCAACTTCTTCCTGGTGTCCTTGGTCACATGCACATAAACAGATGAGAAGTGTGAAACATCTGGTTTCTTACAAGTGAAAGCTTCTTCACGTGTACTCATGCCAAGTACTCTATGAGGACAACGGTTTTGCACATAAACCGCAGTGTTGCATGCTTCCGACCACAAATGCATTGGTAGGCCCTGATCATGCAACATCGCTCGTGCCGCACCCATGATCATTCTATTCTTCCTCTCTGCGACCCCATTTTGTTGTGGGTTATGAGGCGCTATGATTTCTCTTCGAATTCCTTCTTTGCTGAAGAAGTTCTTGAATTCGTTAGATATGTATTCTCCACCATTATCTCTCCTAAGAGCCTTCACATTCTTCCCCGACTCTTTCTCCACCAATGCCTTAAACTCACAGAACTTTCATAATGTTTGATCCTTCTTCTGCATGAAGAAGATCCAGCATTTACGAGAAAATTCATCAACAAATATTACATAGTACTTATGTTTTGTTGTTAAATCAACCGAGAACAGTCCACACACGTCTGTGTGAACTCTCTCAAGGATCCTCGAAGCACGGTTCTCCTTATCATGAAAGGTGGACTTTACATACTTCCCCATGGTGCAACCCTTGCACTGATCTAACTGAGAAAGTGTTCCAATTGGAATTCCAGTAGATATTTGTTGCATGACTTTCAAGGCTCCATGATGAAGATGGCCCAATCACATGTGCCATAATTCGCCTTCATCCCGTCTCACCACTTTTTCTACCTTTCCCATCATGGCAGTGCATCCATCTACCTCCAGCTTGTAGAGATTCTTAACTTGAATCCCTATCCTCTTGGCTTGACCCGTTGTTTTTTATAGGTAAATTGACTCGGGATTAGAGTCAAGTTTGAATGATTTAAACAGTGATGGTTTTGGGGCACATGGTATTATGCACCCATGGTTTTCATCTCATGGTATTGCATGTAATGGAGCCTATAAAAAGCTAGGAGGACTTCATTGTAATGTAGGCCTGGATGTGAGCGGTGAAGGCTCACTTGGCTAGATTGGCCAGGGTTTTAGCTAAGGCTAATGAAATTTCATTAGGATGGATTTTCCCCGGAGTTTGGGGTTTTTCCCAGTTAAACATATGTGTTTATGTTTATGATTTTTTGTTGGTTATGTTTAATTATTCCTTTTGGTAATTAGTTAATATTCTCCACTAAATGTTTCTTCATTTTTTATCGGAGCCATATTTGGCTTCAGAGGGACGCTTTTGTAGCCAAGGGTTTTAATGGCCTGTGAATGGAGAAATCAATGCGGCCTTTTGCAGATCTTTCCATATGGAACATGGTTTTTCTAGGAAATAGGAATATCTGATTGATTGATTCCATGGGGAATTCCATGGAGGGCTGCTCGATGGAGAAAGAGGAAAATGGTGCTGCCACTGCCCAGATTTGGCAACTAGAAGTAATAAGAATTTGGTCCGAGAAATTCAGAGATGGAGCTTATATGCTCATGCAGAAACATTAGTGTCGGAATCAGAGTAGTAGATGTGAAGGAATCTGGAGGATTGTTTACTCGGCCCCGGGCTAGAGCAGTTGTTGCAAGAACTAGTGGAAATCGACCCCGGCAGAAGGGGCTCGGCCCTGACGTTGAGAGCATTGGTGGTCGAGGCTAGAGTAGAAGCAACAGTGAGGAGGAAAATGTTGTTGCAAGTGGAGGTCAGAATTGCAGCAAGGAGAACAATGATCGTGGCAAAGGCGAAGTGGTTTTGGTCGAAAATTTGCTCCTACGATGATCTTCGAAGATCTACTAGAGGCTTGGCTGCAAGGGGAGAAGCTATAGGATTGTGTTCCAGTGGTGAGCGCATGTCTGAATTCAAGGAGAAAATAAATAATGCAAAGGATAATCTTACATTGGCCTTGCACGAGGTGACTTCAAAACCTGGTTAGAATGCGGTCAAAAGTGAAGCTTGCAGGGCGCGTTGAATCATGATAGTGAGGCGATCTGCATGAGCCTAGACTCAATAAGATAAGCCATGGACAAGGCCATTTCAACGGGTGGAAGTAGGAGGTGAATGATGCAGCCGCGAAGGCCTGCCGGGAGGTAAACGCTCTGATTTTGTATAGGAGCGCGTTGAGGTTTCCTTTCTCGGTGCTCAAATACGCCATCATCGTGGACGGGAATATCGCGGCGAGCAAAGAGCATGGGGGGACGTTTGGAGGGATAGGCTCTCTCCTTTATCGTAATGCTCCACGCAAGCAATGCAATAGTGAACAACATTATGTTCAAGGAAGGGGTTGTGTGCGGGGCATGCTATGGCGTGCTATGAATTTTTGTGTGATGCACAATCTGATCCAGATTGGTGCATCAATGGTGGGAGGATGCTTACAGTTAAAGCTAAAGATGGATCGGATGTGCCAGTCCTGGCAGAAGAAAAACTGGCTGATAATGAGCACCATGGAAAATGGGTCATGAGAGGTCCATGAGATGAAAGCATTCGGTGAGAGAGGATGTGTGAAAATAGCAACAATGAATATATATATATATATATGGACTTAATTTTTACATGTAAATGGGCATACTACTGTAAGACCTGGTATGGCATGTGTACCCCTAGGTAATCACTGCTAAAGTCTAGGTTAGACCTAGGTGATAGGGGGGGTGCCAAGTTAACAACTACTTTGGGTAAAAATTTTGAAGGAGGGGAAAGGGCTACAGTGAGCGGGGTTATCTCACTTAGAATTTTTGGCTGGATTTAGTCAATAATCCCGAACTCAAGTTTAAGGGGGGAATGTTAGGTAAATTGACTCGGAATTAGATTCAAGGTTGATTGAGTTAAACAGTGATGGTTTTGGGGCACATGGTATTGTGCACCCATGGTTTTCATCTCATGGTATTGCATGTAATGGAGCCTATAAAGGGCTAGGATGACTTCATTGTAATGTAGGCCTGGATGTGAGCGGTGAAGGCTCACTTGTTTGGATTGGCCAGGGTTTTGGCCAAGGTTAATGAAATTTCATTAGGATGGGTTTTCCTCGGAGTTTGGGGTTTTTCCCGGTTAAACATTTGTGTTTATGTTTATGATTTGTTGTTGGTTATGTTTAATTATTCCTTTTGGTAACTATTTGATATTCTCCGCTAAATGTTTCTTCAGTTTTATGTCGTAGGAAATCTTTTCCATTGCTAAAAACAACGTCATATCCTTTTTCCTTCAACATTGCGACTGAGACCAATTTTTTCTTCAAACCTGGAACATGCATAACATATTTCAATTGAAATGGTTTACCTAACTCCCTCTGAAAGGTAATGGTATGAATCCCGGTAGCACTGTATCGTCTGTCGTCGCTCATCTCTATATGCATCTGGAGATCTTCCTCCTCCAAGTCACTGAAAAGTTCCTTATCTCCCGTCATGTGAAAGGAAATCCCACTATCCAAATACCACACCGATCCCAAAGAACTTGACACCATGCATGAAATCAAGGAGAATTCAAGCTCAAATTACGAGGCAAGGGCCTCACTAGATTCAGCTCCAGCAGCTTCTTGTTCTTCTTCTTTTGTGGACCGTTAGTAGCAAGATGCCCATGTTCGTGACAGTGAAAACACTTCACCTTGGACATATCTAGCTTCTTTCCTTTAGACTCGAATTTAGAATGGAATTTCTTCCCCTTCCCCTTCTTCGCCTTGGCAGCCAAAGCATAATCCTATTCATCATCATGCTTTGATGAAGAGCCGTCTCTGGTGTTTTACCTGAACTCCTCCTGCACCAGATCCGACCACAGTCATTCCCAATCTGGAAATTTTTTCTGTCCATTGACAGAGTCTTCGTAACTATGCCAACTCTTAGGAATTCCCAAGATATCCAAGCTCACCAAATCATCATCATCAACAGTTATTCCCACACTCCCTAGTTCATCCTGACATTGGAAAAACTTTGTGAGATACTTTGGAATGGTGTCACCCTTTTCCATATTGATATTCCTGAGTTTATCTTTGAGCGCCAATTTCCTATGGTCGTTGCTACTTTGGAATAGATCTATCAAAGCCTTCCACATATCATATGGTGTGGCTTTCCCATGGAGGCTTGAGACAATGTGATCTCATAATCTCTCCAACAGGATCCTCCTCTCCTTTTCCATTTTCTTTTGTCATGCATCAATATTGGCAGCATATGACGAAGCAGGCTTAGAAACATCATTGTCAATGAGTTCCTTCAATCAATTGTCTTCGAGTATTGCCTCCATCCTGTCCTTCCAAGCAATGTAGTTCGAGTTATCCTCAAGTGCATACTCTAACCTTAAGTCATTGAAAGCCATTTCGATCTTGAATCATCTATAGCACCAAGAAAGTCTTTCTACAAATTTGAATTCTTTCCACCAAAAAACTCAGCTCCTGCTTCACTACTGCAATTTCCTATGCTCTGATACCATGTAGAAATTTATACAAAATACATGTATGTCCTAGATTATTTTGATCTAACAATATGCTACTATTAAATACAGAATCGCTTCTACTTATCTTTGCGGAAATTTAAAACACAATCGCCAATTACAATATCATGAAGAAAGATCAATCACACACAACACAGATAAATTTTACTCGGGAAAGCTTATAGCTAAAAACCCCACTATCTTATATTGTATATTATATCATGAATCATGAAACAATTACATACAAAGCTCTAATCCAAGAGCTCTCAGTACATGAGCTAATTGTCTCACATTGTCATACAAAAATTGGCAAGTTACTTAGCTAATTTACTGTCTCCAGACAGCCTGCCTCCACTGCGCAATCCCTGTTGATAGCAATCCCTAAATGAATGCAATATTTCCTGCCTTGACTGCGCAATCCTCATGGGCACATCTAATGTGTGTGTGGTTTCATATGTGCAACCGGATAATGTCACAAATGGAAGAACTCAATTGGGTCTCCACTGGATCTGACATGCATGCAGTTAATAATAGTAAATCTTCAGTTGCATGTAATACCATTGATTGTGAATTAATCAATAATTAATTCACTTGATCTCTCACTAGTGTATCTTCAGTTACAACTAGCACAACTGAGTTAAACTACTTTACAACTTGCATAACTGCACTTCCAACTTTGTTACAACTTCGAATCACTCAATTACAGCGAAGTCAACCTACATGTCCCACCAACCAACCACTTACCTCGAAATTCCTTTAGCTAATTGATTTACCACTTATTTTAATTATTTCCAAGTGCTCATTGAGAATAGAATATATTTTATTGTCCAACTAATATTAAGGGATAATAATAGCAGACATGCATCTATAAATAGACATGCATTCTATAAATATAATTTGCACATACATATATAAATAGACATACCCCTAAAAATAGCCTGAGGCTCCATCCTAGTGTAGGTGCTTAATTTTCACTAGGATCTTCTTGTTGAATCTCAACAATCTTCACATATCTCTAACATGTCATCAAGTAGTTTGCCAAACATATTATGGATCCAAAAAATTTCAAATTTTATAACATAAGTCTTCACAAACTATTTATTTTATTATGTTCTCTCCATCAAACAATTACAAAAACACAAAACATAAAGATCACAAGAGACAAAGAAAAAAAAAGATGTGGGCTCCAAGACACAGAAAAACCCCACAAGGGGGGAAACCCAAACAACTCCTCTTTTTATAGAATCATATCAAAGTGAGAAATCCAAGACCCAATAACCAAGACTAAGACTTCGTACAAGCCCCAAGTCATCCTTCCTACAATCAATTTTTAACCAAGTCAAATCCAACAAAGTCAACATTGGTCAACGCCTTCAAAATTTGTTCAAACTCTGAATTTTTTGGCCCTACAATAACCCTAAAATTTTCAGCTCTGCAACAAATCATGTGGTATAATTTAGGGAAGAAATCACAAATTTCTTTTTCCTTTGACCTTTTCTATCTCTCCTTTCACTTTCGCTCTTCTTCCTTATACTTTCGTTGGTTTTTCTTCTCTCTCTTGCACAGAAATCAAAGTTGTGATGTGATGATCAAATGAAGTCAAGTTGCATTGTATTTATAGTTGTTCCAAGAGGTCAAATAGGTGCATTTCTTGGTCAACTTGACTAGGAGGGTCGGTATGGTCTTGTGGTGACAAATTTTTACTTTTTGAGTCAACAAAAATGATTTTTATTTTTCTTACAAATAGTCTAAATAGTATTTTGACTCGTAACAAATTTTCATTTGACTCAATAAACCATAGATGCATGAAGAACATGCTTGAATAATGAAATAATATTAATAATAATTTAATTTTCTTCTTTTTGTTTTTACAAGAAATACATATTGATACAAGCACAATGATAATTATGAAGATCAAACCTAATTATATTTTTCAACAAATATAATTGTGACTATCTCTTGAGCCAATTAAAATAGTGATGGGTTGATTATGTAATTTACCTTTAATTTCAATCATGTGTGCCTGGTGCTCAACTTGCTTGTTATCCAATGCAACATAGATCTTAAGCATGCTTCTACCCACATACCTCTTTGTGTCATTTGTTTGTATGTTGTGCATAATCTTCTAACTCCCAACCTTATGAGGACAGTCCTTAAATATGTGATCTCCCTCTCAGCCCCAACATTTGATAGGTTGAAACAGGGGTTCCTTATGTAAGAATTCATTGCCCCTAGGTTCAGTGAAATCTAGAGATGGTTTTTGTAAAAGTTGTGAGCCACTCTTGATGGGTGAGGGTTTAAACCTCGTCTTCCTCTGCTCCATAAAAACCCTCTTCTTTTTGTCCCATGCCTTATGTACGATTGATTTATTATTACTCTACTAGTATAACTACTTAGCCTTCCTCATCGCTCCATCCAGGGTTTTGGGCTTGTCAAATTTAAGTTTTTCTCCATAGAATGAAGGAATCCCACTAACATACCTCTAGATTTTGACTTTCACATCCTTAATAAAGCCTACATATCTCACCAAGTTTGTGAACTTCCAACCATATTCCTCCATAGTCAAGTTTCTTAATTTATTTTGAAAACTCATGGATCTTATTTTCGTAGTAGCACTTAGATAAATATTTTCTTTGGAAATACTCTTAAATTTCATCCATGTCAACTTCCTCTCGTCCAAATGCTTCACTTCTTTAAGTTTTTCCCACCTTAGGCTATCTTTTCCTTTCAAGTGGTAAATTGTGATTTGGGCTTACAAATTGGAAGAGTAATTAAACAACTACAGATACTTTTGCATCTCCAACAGCCAAGCCTCAGCCTCTTCGCCCTTTTTATGTTCTCTGTTGAATGTGGGAGGTTTAATATTTTTCAACTCTCCGTGTTGGTTGTCTTTGTTAGACTTCCTCTTCCTAGATCTCACTAGTGACATACTAGGGTTGCTACCTGACTCCACAGTAGTGTAATCCCTCTTATGCGACCTTCATTCTACATAAAAATGTTATTGGTCAACACTCTTAACCTGCCTCGAGCTCCCAGAACCTCTTACACCAAAATTGGTCTCATGTTCCTAAACATGTCTAGACTCATATTGTTGGTCCAAATTTTGTTGAATTATGTTCAAATTTTGTAGAATTTGGGTGTTGAGTTGTTGCTTGTCTTTCACCATTCTATCATTATCAGCTTTAAGAATGAGAACCTCCATACTGAGGCTTCTCATTGTCTTTTCAAAGTCTATATATTCCTACCTTCTCATCCCATGCCCATTTGATTCAGTTCCCACTTTCCCCACACTATTATCCACTTCCCTAACCTCTTATTCCAGGTTGTTAGAGCCTAGCATGTCCACGAACCTTTCAATTCTCATGATGTTCCTTATTTTTCCGACCCTGCAAGCTTCCTAAGAAAAATTATCTAAAATTCTCACTCAAACCATAATTTGCGGCCACTAGAGTGTTCTGATTTCCAAAATATTTCCATAAACTTCTCACTTGAGAGATTCTAACACTTGGGTAGGAAGATATGCTCTCTTGAAGTTTCAACTGAAACCTTATTTCAACCCTTATATCTTTCTCCTCGATTTTCAAAAATTTGCTACCTCTAAATATGGTTTCTGAACTGTTAGTTGTGTTCTTATCAAAATTACCTTTCTTTTGACTATTCACAAGCTAAATTTTGACTATCAAGAGAAAATATATGGCCCTGTAATTTCTAGAATCTCTTTCCCAATCTCTTCAGATGTTATAGTATTAAATTCTCAAATTAACTCCCAAGTTAAGCTAAGTCAACCACATGCAATTGGAATGCAAAACCTTGTTCTTGCAAGAACACTTCTGGCATCTCAAATTTTGGCATCAAGTTTTTTGTTACTGTATCAACTCTGAGTATTATTAGTTCTCCTCTTAGTTCTCTCATCTCTCGTCTCTTACTTTATATTTTTCCTCTTCAATCTTATTTTATTTTGTTGTCTTGTGCCTACTTTGTTCTCATTGGGTGGCAACTAGTGCTCCCTAGAACATGGAAAAATGCATTGGTTGGTCCCATTCCCATCACATGGACCCTTCCACATAGAAATTGTAGCGCTACCTCAACCCGTGTTGGGCCCATCCCCTCTCGATCTTACTCGTCACCAAACACCAACACCAAAACTTTCCATATCAATTGTCTTTCGTTCAACCACGTGACGTCATAGGTTAATGTCATGTAGGCAGGCCAGTTTCCAAGTCATTTAACCAGCAAACAACAAGAGGAGAGAAGGGAAGAAGTGAAGAAAATTAGGGCAGCAAGAAATGAAAGGAAAAGGGCACGGTTGTACAATGGTAAAGTGGTTATTGCAGTGTTTGGGACTCGGGAAAAAACAGGGAATCAAGCTGGCAGTAAAGAAAAAACGGAGAATTCGATAATAGGGAGGAAAACAAAAAGAGAAACATGGATGGAAAGGGGCGAAGACTCAAAGTTGAGTCTTATGTGTCAAACTACGTAGCAGTCAAATCCTACCCAGGTCTACCTAAGTTTAGTTTGTTGGAATTGTAGAGGCTACCCTTGGAGGAGGGGACTTGGATTAGGAACTATTGTGGAAGGTAGAGACATAATTTGTCTCTCGTAAACTCATGAACATGATGGTTGCAAAAATCATGTGTTTGACGGTTATTTTAAGTCAGCAGTTTGGAACAAGGTAGAAGAAAATGGAAAAGGATATGGGGGAATACTAGTTTTAGTGAAAGAATCGGAAGGTCGTCACATTCATTTGATGAAAGAATATGAAAATAAACAATATTTATGGTTCAAAATATCAGAGAATGAGAATCACATAATAATTGCAGCATGCTATTTTTCCCCCTCATGTCTCGAAAACTTACAAAAATAAGGGGCTATACAGCAAGGATCTGTATGTAGCTTTAAAGCAAGATATTGCCACATACTATCAGTAAGGAGAAGTGCTTTTACTGGGTGATTTTAATGCTAGAACAACAAATCCGCAAGCTAGTATTCTTTGTTGCAAAGAGGATCATAATCCTATTTGGCTCACTGAAGAGGAGAATTCCCAATGGGCGAGATGTTTAGAAGATGAAAAAGCTAGCTATAATTTTGAAGATCAATTTCTTACACTATGTGGGGCTTTCAAATTAATTATTTACAGTGGTCTGGGCAGATGGAAAAGGTCTGGGAATTTCACTCGCAGTGACATACAATGGGGCAATTTTTGTTGATTATGTGATTTGTTCACAAATCTTGATAGAAAAGATAGGCGAAGTTAAGATTGGAGAGCATAATTGGGACTTAAAATCAAACCATAACCCAATTTATTCAAAGTTATCGTGGGTAGAAGAAAGGAAGCATAAGAGAAAAACCCAATGCTCTCGACAATCACTACCAAGTGGAAAAAATCTTCTAACACAAGAAAATTGTACTATCTTCAAAATTCTAGAGATATTAATTCAGAAAGAGAAAACGGGTTTCCAAAGCTTCAACAGCCATGAGTTAACAAATATAATTCAAAGGGTAATTTTGTATTTTGGCGAGTTGAGCGAAACCTAGAGCTGCTCCAGGCCTTGCGCTGCTGCCCCTGCGGTTGCGCCTGTTCTTGCAGGGCCCTCTGTTCCTTGCCTCTTCTCGCTTGGTGAACACTTCCTTGCCGCCTCACTGCCTCAGGCTAGACGTTCTTTCTGTGCATTTGTTCGCTGCGTGCCTCTCTACTGGGCTCGGCCTCTCTCTATGCCTGAATTCGAGCTTCTTTTGGCTAGCCTTTGAGGCTGTTCAGGGGCCTTTCAGCATGGAGGACCTAGACTCCCACCATTCTCCTCTGCCTCCTCCTTCGGTCTCTGCCATCGAAGCCTTCAACATTCTTCTGGACTCGCTTCCAACGAAGAGGACTTCTGAAGCTACTAATTTTGTCAAAAAGTTGGACGACATTCCTGAGATCTCGCTGCCTGGTGAGGGTCCTATTCAGGTGGCCCTCTCTCTAGCCGATCGTGCTCTCGTAGGCCAATTCATTGGCCTTTGGCCCTCGCCCAAATCCACTGAGATCTGGGTTGCTAAGAACTGGGCTCCCCTCATTAAGAACAGCGTGTCCTCCTACTTCCTTGGTCGAGGGTATTTCCTGTTCGAATTCGTCGATAAGGAGGATAAAGAGCTCATCTTCAAGAATGGCCCTTATTTCATGGGTCCTCAAGGGCTCTATCTCAATAAATGGACCCCTGATTTTGATCCGGCGGTAGATGTTCCAACCACTGTTCCTGTCTGGGTCAGACTCTCGAATCTGCCCATGCATTTCTGGAACTGGGAATCGCTAAAGCATATCGGAAACACCCTGAGAAAATTCATAGATCGCGCAAATAACAAAGATCAATACGATTGTGCTCGTATCTGTATCAAAGTCGACCTGGAAGTGGGTCTCCCGGAGGCCATCAAAATCAAGGTTGGGAGCTGGTCTCACATTCAAAAGCTCGACTATGAGCAGCTCCCATTCAAGTGTCGCAAATGTCACGTCTATGGAAACTTCGCTAGAGGGTGCCCGAGTAATGCCAAAGCAAACAAAGGAAAAGATGAGGGTTGGAATCAAGTCAAAAGGTCAAAGACCAAAAAAAAAATGTTGGAGCCCAGGCAGGCAAAGAACCTCAACACTCTGTTGGTCAGCAAACCCAGACTTCTAAAGGGCAAGGTAATAAATTCGAACCTCTCAGTCTAAATTCAATAGAGTTGCATGATGTTGAAACACAGAATGACTCCTTGGGCAAAGACACTACTCCAGAACCAAAGCAAGGTGTTAATACACCAAGCGGATCCAAGGGGAAAAACGCAGAGACGGAGGACATGGTATAGGCCTCAGAGGAATCTGAGGAGGAAGGAGAAATAGGGGATTCACAAGTCTCGACCAGAAGATCAACAAGAGGACGAATGCCTGAGCGGGAAACATACAAAGACAAACTCCAAGGCACCCAGCCAACCCTTGAGAAACTGTTGGAAAAATCAGCCAAGAAGACAAGAAACCAGAGTGGCTCCAAGGGAGCCCAACACTCCCAAAAAAGTAAGTAATGAAAATCGTCTCCTGGAACTGTAGAGGTTTGGGCAGTAAAGCGAAAGAAGAAGCTATAAGGAGCACAATCCAAATAGAAACTCCAGACTTTCTTTTAATCCAGGAGACCAAGATGGAGGAAGCTGCTTTCCTCCAAACAAGTCAGATTTTTTGGAATAAAGGTGGTGGGCAGGCTGTCTCTTCTAGAGGAGCATCTGGCGGCCTGGGTACATTATGGAATGCAAACAAATACTTGTTGCACAAAGCAATCCCAAACACTCATTGGTTGCTCTTGAAACTTCAGCTCATTGATTCTAAGGATGAAATCAGCCTTTTCAATGTCTATGTTCCAGCTAATGCAGGAGAGAAGAAGTCTTGTTGGGACTCCATCAGAAATATTGCTGAGACTGAGAACCTTGAAAACATCATTATAGCCGGAGACCTTAATATCACCCTAGCACTGTCTGAAAAGCGTGGTGGCAGCATCGTGAGAGATCCAGCTAGGAAATGGGTGGAGGATCTCATGCAAGAGTGGGATCTTATTGACCTCAAGCCCTTAAATGGATAGTTTACTTGGTCCAACAAAAGAATTGACCCTGGCCACATAGCTGCTAGATTAGACATATTTCTGGTCCAAAGCTCCTTCTTGCTTCATGGGCTAGAATCTAGATCGCACATTCTCTCTTGCAGTGCCTCAAATCATAGGCCTATTTTGCTTGAGCTTTTGCCGCATAAGGATCTGGGGCCTATCCCGTTTAGATTTAGCCCTCTTTGGATCCAGCTTCCAGGCTTTAAGGAAAGAGTCAAGGAAGTCTGGGATCATCCGGTTAATGGCTCGCCTTTCTTTGTGTGGGAAGAAAAGCTCAGAAGGCTAAAATCTGAGCTAAAATGTTGGGCCAAAGCTATCCCAAATCCGGCTTCAAAGCAGAAAGCTACTCAAGTCTCATTAGAGGCTCATCATATTCATATGGAGGACGCAGTCATTACTCCTGAAGTTATTAATCTGGAAGTGGACCTTCAGAAAAATTTTCACAAGGCCTGCATGGCGGAAGAAGAACTTTGGAGGCAAAAATCCCATAGCCTTTGGCTCAAGGCTGGGGATAGAAACACCTCTTTTTTCATAAGCAAGCTAATGCTAGAAAAAACTTCAACACAATCTCTGAAATTAAAGATGGGAATGTTGTTCACAAGGAATTCGTGAGCATCAAAAAGGCTGCCTACAACCACTTTAAGAATCTATATGGCGAGGAAGAAGCTGGGATTCACTCTGACACCTTCTTAGAAGGGATTCCCAATGAGATAACTTCCAGCATGAATATAACTTTGGAAGTGAAAGTATCCAAGGAATAAATGAAGACTGCTCTTTTTGAGATGAATCCTGACAAATCCCCCGGACCTGATGGTTTTACTGCCAGATTTCTTCAAGTCTGCTGGCAATTAGTTGAAAAATATTTATGTAAAATGGTTAGGAAATCTCAATCCTGCCAAAAAATCGGGGGTAGTACCAACTCTGATTTCATATCCCTCATTCCGAAGGAAAAGGGAGCTAATGTCTTTAACAGATTCAGACCTATTTCGCTATGCAATATCGGATACAAAATCATAACCAAGGTTATTGCAAACAGGTTGAAAGGCATTCTTCCCAAAATTATTCCGGAAAATCAAGGAGGATTTGTGCAGGGAAGACAGATAGTAGACAATTTCATTCTAGTGCAGGAGGCGATCCACTCTAGCATCCAGCACAAGGAGAAAGGAATGGTAATAAAGCTAGATATTGCAAATGCATTTGATCGAGTAAAACAAAATTTCCTCATTAGAGTCTTACGAAAGTTTGGCTTCGGGGAGAATTTCATTAACTGGATCAGTGCATGCATCTCTGAGCCTTGGATCGCTCTTTTAGTGAACGGGAGAGCTGCTGGTTTCTTCAAAGCCTCGCGTGGGCTTCTCCAGGGATGTCCCCTTTCCCCTCTTCTTTTTGTCCTTCAAGCATCTGTTCTAAGTTTCTATTTGAATAAGGAAATGGCAGAGCAGGAAATCCTGGGCCTAAGCATTGCTAGAGGTGTAAGAAACATTAATCACGCTTTGTTTGCTGATGACACCTTATTGTTGGGCGCAGCTTCGCTGCACTCTGCCTCTAAATTCAAAGATGTCCTCATCAAGTTCTGTGATGCTTCTGGCATCATGCTCAACAAAGGAAAGTGCCATGTTTACAGCTGGAATATATCCTCCACTCTACTCACAGCCATCTCCAGGTGCCTTGGATTTGCAGGCTCGGCTTCCTGGTCATCTTTTAAATACTTGGGTATTCTAGTCTTTTTCAAATTTTCCTTATGCAGAGACTGGGATCCTCTCATTGATAAGTTCAAATCTCGAATTCAGGCTTGGGGCCTTTCTTGGCTGAACTTGGTAGGAAAAATTGTTTTGGTCAAATCAGTGCTCAGCAGTTTACCCATTTTCAAATTCTCAGTTCTGTTAGCGCCCTCTGGTGTTCTCAAGAAATTGGATGATCTCATCCGGCGCTTCTTCTGGAAAGGGGGCAAAAACAACAAAAAACGCATTCCCTTGGTGAGTTGGGAGAAGATCTCCAGACCTATGCTGGAAGGAGGTTTAAATATGAAATCACTTCGTGCGCAAAACTCTGCTATGGGTGCCAAAATTATCTGGCGCATTGTTGACACCAATCCGGTTTGGGCGCAGAAGGCTTTGTGGCGAAAATACTTCTCGAGCCCAAGAAAGTGTTGCCTGGATAACCCTAGTCCTGTTTCCTGCACGCAACTAGCAAAACTTTGTTTTACCTCCACTCCGCTCATCCAACAGCATGCGTTCTGGGTGCCCGGGAATGGCAAATCAATTGACTTATGGCATGACAGGATTATGATGAATCAACCGCTCGCTAAGGTGACCTCTCTGCAGCCCCTTCGTTTCTGGATGGCTAACACAGGTTTAAATTCGCTCTGGGACCTTTCGAGATGGTCAGAGAACAGATGGATTGGTTGGATCAATATTCATGTGCCACCAAATTTGAAAAATCTGTGGGAAGTTTTGTTGTCTCTCCTTCACGGTCGAGCGCCGATTCGCTGCAACCAATCTGACAAGCGAGGTTGGGGTCCTTCAGGCTCCTACTCCGTCGCTATGGGCTATGTAAAGTTGTTGGAAATACCTCACGTCCCCCCGAACCCTACTGTCTGGAAAGGCCTGTGGAAATTAAAAACATTCCAAAAAGTTGATTATTTTTGTTGGCTCATGTGCCATAACAGAAATCTCACTGATGACAGGCTTAAAAAAAGAGGATTTCATGGCCCATCCAGGTGTTGGATGTGTTGGGCAGATGAAGAAAGTATCAGTCATATAATGTTGAGTTGCAAGTTCACTATTGAGGTGTGGCACGAGCTTTTGCCCCCTTGTGGTGACAGCTTCCTTTTTCCTAGCTCCATCCCTGAGCTCTTTGCCTCTTAGCCCTTTATTTATCCTGGAGGTTCCCCTAAGAACAGTAGCTTTGAAGCCATTTGGATTTCGCTCCCTAAATTTACCTGTTGGAAAATTTGGCTTGAACGGAACAGCAGAACTTTCAGGGATAAGGATCAGAAAACAAAAACCGTTATAGCTAAAATCAAGGCTCAACTTAAAGAAAGTTTGGATAGCTTCCTAGAAGCCTCTAATCTCAGCCAGAGCGACAAGGATTGGAGCAGCTCGATGGGCTTCACCATCTCAGCGAATCCAAGGCAAAATAAGATTAAAGAAAGCTGGCAGATTAGACTCAATGAGAATGACTTCTCCATTTGGCTCCTTAATCATTCCTCTCCCCTCTTGTTCTTTGATGGAGCTGCTAAAGGTAACCTCGGGAAAGCTGGGGCGGGTGGTGTGATTAAGAACAATGAAGGCATGGTTGTTCACAGGTTCGCCTGGGGCTTGGATCATTCCACGAGCATTCAAGCTGAGGCGCTTGCTCTCCTTCAAGGCCTCATGCAAGCTAAAAATCTTGGCATCAAATATCTTGTTGTGGTTGGTGATTCACAATCAATCATCAAATGTTTGGTGAATGGTGTTGAACCGAAGGATATCAGCTTTGCTAGATTGATAAAGCAAATTACTGCTATCTTCAAAACTCTCCAAAAGGTCACTTTTTTTCATGTGCTCCGAGAAAATAACAAAGATGTTGATCTTGAAGCAAACAAAGCAGCCCTTCTCCCCGCTGGCTCTTTATTAAAAAATGGACATGAGGATTGGGCTCCCATTCCTTAGCTTATTAGTCAAATTTTTCCTGTTTTAGCTCGCTCAGCCATGTTTTTCTGCATTTTATTACAGCAATTTGTCTGCATTCATAAAGCTGGGAAAATAGTGGAACTCGCTGCAAGGAATACCTGTAAGAATCAAGGGAATAGGCACAGTTATTTTCTAAATACTGTGGCAATTGAGAAAGACAATGAAGCAGGGCTTCAGTTTGTAACCTGTTTGAAGGCTTCTTTTCCCAAGTTCTAATACAAATCATAACCGTTCTTGTTAAAAAAAAACAAATATAATTCAAAGGGCACTTGAGAAGTGAAAAAGAGCAAAAAATAGGAAATCAGAATCAAATTGGTTTCCTATAAATGCTTGGTTTGATGAGGAATGAAAAATGGAAAGGAGAATCTTGAAAAAGATAGGCAAAGAGAATATGAATGTAAAGTTATATAAGCAGATACTAAAAAGGAAAAAAGACGAGTTCATGCAAACAAGGCAAGAAGAGTTAATATATCTAGGCAAGAATAACCCAAAGCTTTTCTGGCAGGAGCTTCAACCAAGGAAGAAGCAAATCAAAAATAATATTACAGCGAATCAATGGTTTGAATATGCAAGCCAACTATATGAGAAAGAATCAGAGGTTGAGCCTCCCCCTAGGCTCAACACAACTAAAAAGCTCTTCACATTACAGGAGGTGGAGATTAGAATTAAGAAGCTGAAAATAGGAAAGGCAAAAGACTTGGTTCAACTTCAAGCAGAGTATCTAACAAGGGGAATGAACACTCTTGCACCGCACATCATGGAAATATTCAACAACATCATTCAACAAGGATTCTCAGGAGACTGGACAACTAGCCTAGCAATACCCATTTTTGAAAGTGGAGACATTAATAATCCTTCCAATTATAGAACCATTATGATCAATCCTTTTTTTGCAAATCTTTTCGGCGACATGGTAGAAAATAGAATCAGTAAGTGTGCAGAAGTAAAAGAAAAGAGGGCAAAAGGAGAAGTGGGTTTTAGGTCGAAGCATTCTACAGTGGATCACGGCATCACATTGAGACACATTATTGAAAAGGTTTGGGGGGTAAATAAGAAGTATTATGTTGTTTTGTTGACTTCAAAAAGGAATTTAACACAGTCCCTAGAGATAAGTTGTGGTGTAGAATCTAATAACTTGAAATTCCTTTGCATCATAGAGATGTTGTCCATAAACTTTATGAAGAGGTGAAAATCAAAATTAGAACCTCAACGGGTATTTCAGAAAGCTTTAGAAGTGACATTGGATTCAAGCAAAGTTTCCCTCTATCCCCTACTCTTTTTGGTTTATATATTGATAAACTGGAAGAATGGTCAAATTTGCAAGGTGGGGATGGTGTTCAGTGGGGGGAGTTTGTGATAAAACTTCTTTTATATGTTGATGATCTTGTATTGATTTCTAATTATCCCATGGATTGCAGATGCACCAATATTATCTTGAGCAATTTTGTAGAGCAGTGGGGATGCAATTCAATATTAGCAAAACCAAGATAATGATTTTCTCTAATAAAAGGAAGCAGAGTCAACATATGTTCTTCTTTGAAGGAAACATTCTTGAAGAAGTAAATGAGTGCAAATACCTCGAGATTGATTTCAACAACAAACTTAATTGGGAGAACTGCAGAAAGAAGAGAATCTTAGTCGGGTAGAAAGCATTATATGCTCTTCAAAACAAATGTAGAGAGGCATAGTTGTGGGATTGGAAAACGATTAAAGTGCTTTTTGGACTCCTAGTTTGTCCAGTGATGCTATATGGGTGTGAATTGTGGGCTAGTAGCACCTCTATCTCAAAATGGAAGCAAATTGAGAAAATCCAAAAACGCTTGATCATGAGCAAGTTCAAAATAAAAAGTTTGGTACCTTATGAGATAATGTTGAGTGAAACAGGAGAAACTCCCATTGAAGCAATCGCTATGGTGCGGCTCATAAGATATCTAAAAAGAAATGAAAAAATGGGAGTAAGTAGATGGCCTAATGTTATCTTCAAAGAAGGCATGAGTGAAAGAAAGAAAACATGGATGAGACAAAACTACACATGTATGCAAAAATGGAATATATACATCAATGCTTGTCCCACAAATAGCAAGGAGCTAAAGAATTTTTTTATGGAGAAGTTTTGTAAATAGGAATGGGAAAAAGAATTGGGTAGAAAGAAGAAGTACTACATTGAAGAATTCAACCCTATGTATGATCTTCAACAAAAAGAGTACATTGGAGCTAACACCCTGTGGAGGGCAAAGGTTCTTATTGCTCAATTAAGGACCAACTCACATCAACTTCGGTGTGGTACAGGACGGTGGAAAAGGCCTAACAAAGCTTGGGAAGAACGAGTGTGTACATTTTACACCTTTGGAGCAGTGGAATCGGAAAAACAATTCATTTTGGAATGTGATGCGTTTAAAGACATCAGAGAAAGTTATGGAAATATGTTAGCATCATTTTCTTGGCATTGTTTTTTCAGCGATAAGATTGTTGAAAGATTAAGCCATCTCATTATCAATTTGAATAAGAAAAACACTGAAATACAACAAGTAAAACACATAGAACTCATAATCCCATAGACTATTTTTAATTCCGTAGACATTAAAATTTCATTTCATGATTGACCACCTCAACCCCTTTATGTAAATTATTCACTTTTCCACGTCACATCTTCCTAACGCCTTTGGAAAATGAGTGCCTTTCGAAAATGAGTGTCATGCCCCAGAGGAGCCCTCCAGGTACTCCCGGTAGAAAAATTAATAAAATAATATATATAAATTACCCTCAACAGATCAACGGTCATCATGCACTGAGATAAATCCTACGGGTTCCCCCTGTGACGTCAGCAAGGAGAGAGGGTGAGTTCTGCAATCTGAATTCCCATAATGTTCTGGCTGTCGATCCAACAGCGAGTTGATCTAACGGAAAATAGTTGGGGTCCCCCATGACGTAAGAAAACGGGGGGGGGACGCTGCACTCCACATTTCTCCCTCCTCTGGAACCTTTCTCCCACCTTCTGGCAAGTATTTTCGTCATATAACGTGGAAATGTGTTTGTCATTTAACGTTCCTCCAGATTTCTTTTATCAACACGCATTGTTTCGTCTCCTCCACTTTGTGGCTCGTCACCCTAGCCTCGTGGCTCGAATCCTCGGCGTAATCCCACACTGCCGTCGTGGCTTGTGGCCCATGACAGGTTCCACTCCCTGGAACCTTCCGACAAAGATTTGGGCAGTGATGTAATGGAACATCCCCACCTTTCTTGGTGCATTTTTCGTCTTTTGTCGTGTCTTTCCATATTTTGTCACCTTACTGTGGAACAGCACTGCAAATGCGCTCGGAGAGGAATTCAAGGGTTTCGCCTTGGAACTTTTTCCCAATTGCAATATTCTTTTTTTTTATGTTATATATGGGAGTTGTTTACGGAGGTAGAGGGATTGACTGGATGGCAAAAAGTGGTCGGAATCCGAGAATTTTTTTTTTTAAGAAATATTGAAGTAGCAGTGTTTGAATCATATTGTTGATGGTGGAAATAGATTCAGCACCATCAAAAACCTCACAGGCACCCAAAATCTTGCAGTCTGATAGCTATACCCTGGATTTACAAAAATCTCTGCCATATTTTATTAAAATCTTGTCGGAATTTTCATGATTTTCAGGGCAAAAAAGCAGGTTTGTTAGACTACAGCATATATATATATATATATATATATAATCCCTCGGTGCACAAATATAATGTCTTGCACACAAATTTAACCCTCTCAGGCAAAACTTAGCAATTATTTTTCGAACTTTTTCTTCTCTTGCACTAATTTCACCTCTCCTAACCACTTTTGGGACCTATGCCCTTTTTCTAGGTGAAATTTTAATCAGTCCCACCACTGTGTTTTTCGCCAAACAGTTGGTGGGAAACCTGCAATTTCTCAATCTACCCTGAATTTGACCCCAATTAGACCCAGTGTTGAACGCTAGGATTTGATAACACCTTATAACATCTCCATCCCCTTGTTGGGCAATGCTACTACAACCACACTGCTTTAAAACATATAATTTTACTGTGAAAGTGAAAAACCTTAACCCTACCATGGTCAATCCTATACCACGCAGTTCTCGATTAGCATGAATGTAGTGCTAAAATTTCATTAATGTAGTATTTAACACAAATTACAAATACATATATGCACATTGAAATAACAGAGAATTATAATCATTAAGCACATAACCTTGAAAATAGGGTTTCAACATAAATTCAACAATCAACACAGCGTATAAACATGAACACTTATCTTTTAAAGGAAATCCAACTGGTTGTGGGCGCTCCATGTTCCAACCAGCCATAGACCATGTGGTTCATAAATATCAACAATGGGTCACCCCCAAGTCGGGGTTGCAACTCCAATGCAATGGTATAAACCAAATAATCATCCACAAATCATCATTAGCTAAGGTACCAACCTCGTAGCCACTACTCCAACCATAGGCTCACGCTTCCCCTAAAACCTCCACCCAAGTGGCACACCCCTTCTTTGTACCTCATATTCCCTTAATGATGCCCACCTTCCAAGGCACCTTATGGCCAACCAAGAACGGTATCATCTCTGGACTTCAAATAGCTCATGTTGCTCTTTGGGCTTCTAGGCCATAAACCAACTTACCTCCCAGTCAGTTACAGAACCCTAGAACAAGGCTCACTAACTAGTCACTTGAACCAAAACAGCTCCTAGGCAATTCTAGAACCCAAGCACAGGGCTCACCAATGGGTCGCTAAAAACTTAGTTCACCATAACTCTAGTCAGTTCTAGAGTCCAAGCCCAAGACTCATTAACTAATCCATAACCATGAATCAATGTCCAACTGAATTCCATGAATGAATCCCCTCTTCATAAAAATATTCACCTTTAAATATGCATGCCCTTTCTCTACCATGTGGCAGCCCCTAAGGCCACCTGAGCCACAAGTGCCTTTTCCACCACCACCTCTCACATCACCCCATTTCCTTTTGCCACTGTGGAGTTTTACGCCCTCCATACTCTTTTTCGTAGATTGGGATATGCAACTAGCTTATTTTATTATTAAAATATGTGTACCAAATGTTGCATCATATTTACAATCTTGGTCCTCTGGCCACATAGCTAAAAGAACATATATACCTTCCAAGCTAGTCCCAAAATCTATAGGTATAAACACGTACACATGTGGGCGCGCAAAATAACTCTCACACACCATCCTAATAGTCACATACATCCATCTCACCAACCTAAATATATTTATACATATATTTACATATCATAGATAGGCAGGGGTATTACATTCACCCAACCCCCTCCCCCCTCACCCCCTTTATTTATGCATTGTCCTAAGTGAATCATATATACATGTATACACATCATATCAGTGAAAAATACTAGGGTGTTCCTCCCTCATTACTTCTTCCTACTCCCATGTAGCCTCATCAGGACTCAACAAGGTCCATTACACCTTTACCATGTTGATGGCTCGTTTTTGGAGCACTTTGAACATCATGTATCGGTTGGACCTGGAAATCTCTTTCTGGTTCCACCTGGATTATATGCCAATCAATCACATGATCAGTACTAGAAATATACTTTTTAAGGAAAGACAAAATCATGAATATGCAAGAAATGCAATTCTATATGCAACAAAATCGATCTTATCAAGGATCTCAAATAGTCCACAGTAATGTGTTACCAATTTGGCACAAGTTCCCAGTTTCACTGAACTTTTCTGTGCTTTAACTTTTAAGAACACATCATCGCCATTTAAATTCTTTGTAAATAATATTCTTATTAGCATAAATTGTCTCCTTGTCCTGGGAACTTTTCAGATTTTGTCTTATTTTCACAACTTTTTCTTCCATATCGCTGAGCAATTCTAGACCAACTATGACTTTGTGCATTGGATTGCTCCAACTCACACAAGTATTGTACTTTTTGTCATATAATGCTTCAAACATACTCATCTTTAACAATGCTCGATATATGTTATTGTATGCAAACTCTACCAAATGCAGTTAGTCCTCCCATCTCGATGGTCTATCCATCATGTACATTTGTAACATATCCTCAATTACTTGATTAACCGCCCAGACTTCCCATCAGACTTTGAGTGATATGTAATACAAAAATTCAAATTAGTACATAAACCCTTAAATAATCCCATCCAAAAATTAGATGTGAACTTCAGATCTCTATCCAAAATAATTTACATAGGCACATCGTGTAGCCTAGCAGCTTCTCTCAAATAAATATCAACTATGTTAGTTTCTTGATACATCGATTTTACTAGAATGAAATTAGCAGCTTTCATGAGTTTATCAACTACCACCATTATTGCATCATGCCCCTTTGTTGTCCTAGGAAAATTGGTAATAAAATCAATCGACGCCACCTCCCACTTCCACTTAGGAATAGGTATGGGTTGTAGCAAGCCTATGGGGTGCTTATGCTCATTCGTAACTCGCTTGCACTCTAAAAACCCTATTATGCAATTTTCCACATTCTTATTTAATCCAAGCTGAAAATATTGTTTTTTATCGTTGTAATGGTTTTATGATAACCTGGGTGTCTTGCATAAGGTCCCCTGTGCATCTCCTTCAAAATCAACTATTTCACTTCATGCGCATCTGGCGCATACATACAGCCTTTATAAATAATTATTCCATCTTCCCCGAGCTCATAATTTAGGTACTTTGACTGCTTTACCTCCTTAGGTTGCAAACTATTCTTGATGGACAAATATTGTTGATATGAATTTCTAGATTCCATAACTATGGTTATTATACCAACCTTACACCCACTTGCTGTTGAAGGATGCATCACATGCACTCTCTGGATGAGAACATCTACCACATTGTTCTCCTTTCCCTTAATATGTTTAATCTCAAATTCATTCTTAGCGAATAACTCCAGTCATCTTATTTATTGAGAATTCAGATTCAATTGTTCAAACAAATGGCGCAATCCATAATCACACATGTTATTTTTTCCATCTTTTCATATCAATCATATGGAAAGGGCAGTTGAAATCGTAGACCATTCAAATCTTTAACTCGAGCTATTGTAGTAAATGTCATACCTTGTCTCTCTTTCTCTCCAATATTAATAATAGCTTTCTCCAAAGTCAATCATTGCAACTTATGGAGTGCTAAACCCCAAGTAAGTTTTAATGGTAGTTGTTTTCTATTAGCTTGTTTGAATGCAAAGTGACTAACAATGTTGAATGATGGAAAATGGAAATAATAAGAATGTAGTCAATTACAAATAATTTACAGTGTCAAGAAGCAAACATTTTAGGTAGGTAAACATTTTATTTAGGATGAAAATTCAAGTAACCCATATTAGCACTCGAATGATAAGTTAATAAGTTCCTCTTAAATTAATATTAATACGAGATATTAACATATAGATCTATGATTTGATATATAATGTAAGTATAGGGGAGATGTGTAGGTGTAATGTAATGTAATGTAAGTATGTCAACATTTTTTAAATGTCGTGAAAAATATATACAAAAAGGAAAACAAAACAAAACTATATTTTGGCTTCATTTAATTTATTAATACATTCAATTTCAGAAGATTTCAAAACCAAATTTTCCAAATTGGAACCCACTTGTAAAAATAGTCTTGTGAGCTAATTCCTCCATATTTTCCACTCTAAAAGCATCAAGATGGATGAAAAATGATATAATGATGTAATTTGGATCATACCTCCCCATTTTTGTAGTATTTTCGCTCCCAAAAGCTTTACTAAATGAGGTGATGAATTTTTTCATCTACCTACTCCCTAGAGTACAATTTAGCCTTGCCTAGAAGTTGTCCTTCAACCCAATCTACCAAAGGTCATGTTGCCCTTGTTTTGTGGTTCTAAACTTATTTTTCAAGACAGTGTCCTCTATCAATTTTGTGTGAGCATTTGGATCTAATTCCTTTATGGAATGTAGGATTTTCTCTTCTTCCTCATCCAACATGGAAGGCTCATAGATTTTTAGATTTTCCACATTCACCAATGAGTAAATGCACATGTATGGGGGTAGAATGAGTTTGTAGGTGTTATCTCCCACCTTTTTTAGTACCTCAAAAGGACCATATCACATGGTCTTCATTTTTTTACCAAGAAATTATAGCGTCTCCTTCCTCAATTGTAACCATACTTTGTCTCCCACTTTGAATGACCTATTTGTCCTATGTTGATCATGCCTGTCCTTGTACTTTTCCTGTGACTTATTCAATGACCCATGTACTTGTATATGGGTTTACATGATCTTATCAACAATTTTTTGTACTCTTAAAGCATCCCCTATGATATTTTCCCTTACTCCTTGTTATTCATGTACTACACCCAAAGGTGAAGGTGGAGAATATCCAAAACAAGTTTCAAATGGTGACTTACGAGTGGAGGTGTGGACTACTTTGTTATAGGAGTGATATATATAGACCAGATTTTCATCCCAAGTCTTTATATGCTTTTGATTATAACCCCTAAAATGTTGTACCAAAGTCTTGTTAACTATTGTTTACCTATCTATCTATCGATGGAATGATGTAGACCTATTCAATTTTGGGTCCAGCATCCCCCACATTGTAGTCCAAATTGCACTAAGAAATCCAGTGTCCCTATTTGAAACAATGCTTCTTGGTATCCCAAAATGTACCTAGACATGTTCAAAGAGTAATTTTAGTGCTTCTTGTCCCTTAATGATCTCTTTGCAGGGCAAGAGAATGCCCATTTTGTTGAACCTATCAACTACCATGAACATGTAGTCATGTCCCTTCCTAGTTGTTAATGAGCCTCCCAAATTGCATGGAAATTTTTTTCCAAGGATGACTGTGTACAAGGGATGGTATAGACCCTATTTCCTGTTACTAGGCTTGTTGGTACAACAAATCATGCATCCTCTAATGAACCTAGCAACATCTTACATCCTAAGCCTATAGACATACCTCTGCAAATTGACAATTGTCTTCCCAACAGCCTTCGAGGTGTGAGCCTCTCTAATTAATTGCAATTTCTCACCTTTAGGAGAAAATAACTTGTTGAACTTGAGAATAACTCGTTCTACCTAAGGTATCAACTGTGTTTTCACCATTGTCCACGTGACTATGGCCATGTATTTGTTGATAAATATCCCTAAAGTCCCTATACTTTATACATGCCTATCTTTATGCATCATGGGTAAAAGGCTCAATGTGCATCATAGTTTTTAAAGTCATGATTTTTGATGTGGGTGGCCTTGAAATGACGTTGGCAAACTTTTTTGTGATACCCTACTTGATCATTAAATGGAATTGTTGTAAAAATCACATCCACTTGCAGTGTCTGGTCTCTAACTTACTCTAAGCTTGTAGATAATGTGGCGAGTGGTGATTTGTGTGGATGATTGTCTCCTTTCCCAGTACTAGGGCATATATATATTTTTCATAGGTAGGGTAGTTGAGATCCATCCTTCCTCCTTACATCGGCTTCACTCCCATAGCATACCCACTTGCATTTGTCTCCACTTTGAAGGGTTGCTACAAGTTTCATAATGCAAACACTGGTGGACCGATTTTCTTCAATTCTTCAAAGGCCTTTTGTTCACCCTGCCCCCATTGGAAGTTCTTGCCTCTTTGTTATGGTGTGGAGTGGTGCAGTTATTGTTGAAAATGAGGTTGTTAATTTCCTTAGGTACCGTGTTGCCTCAACGAAACTATTAACCTTGAAAACATTTGTCGACAATGGCCACTTCATGATGGCCTCCATCTTGGTAGGATATATCACGATCTCCCCTCCACCATTCACATAGCCTAAATACACCAAAAACTACAGTGCAAACTCACATTCTTGAGATTTTCCAACAATTAGTGTTTCTTCAAAGTCTCTCGCACCAGCATCAAGTGTGAGATGTTTTCTTCCTAGATATCGTTGTGAACTAATATTATATTGAAATAAATAATAACAAATGAATCTAGATAATAATAGAGTACATCATTCATTAATCTCGTGAATATAGCTAGTGCATTTCTTAGACCAAATGGCATCACCAACAACTCATACAAACCATGCCTGGTTTTGAAGGCGATCTTCTAGACATTCATTTCTGACTCAAACTCGATGATAACCTGATTTTAACTCAAGCTTGGTGAAATATTTTGCTTGTTGCAACTAGTCCAACAAATTTGGGCAGGGGCGCATGTGCTTGAGCGTAATTTTGTTCAAAGCCATGTAATTAATGCACATTTTCCAAGTCTCTTCCTTCTTCAAATCAATTGTAATGGGTGATATACATGATCAAATAGCATCTCGCTTCTTTACTTCACTTCCAAAATGGATTGTCTTTATAGCCCATTGCTTGGTAATGGAGAGTCCAACAACAATTGGATTTCATGCTCCACTTCAAGTTATTAACAGCCTCTATCATTCCAACAAACTAAGGTAAGTAAGAAAATTTAAAATTAAAATGGCCATATTAATCTTAGACATATTTAGCATTTTAAAATTATCAGAATAATTAGATGTTCAACAAATTTTGTGTGACCATGAACGTTTGAAACCAACCTAGATCCATCTTAACCCCAGATCTATCAAATGCCGAGAGGGATCAAATCTCTCAAGGTGCAAACCTTTTCTCAAGTTTTTCACTCAAAAAATAGGTTTGCACCTCAAGATATTTGATCCTTCTTGGCACTTGATAGATCTGGGGGTTAAGATCAATCCATCAAGGTTAAGTTAACATAAGAGTTAAGACGACATCTTGTAGGTTGAGATGACATCCTATAGGTTAAGATGGATATTCAAAATGAATCCAAAGTGACTAACCATAATTAAGAGGATCCATCTTATCCCTTAATCTTAACTTAATGATCGTATAATGTAATTTTAATAATCCCCATATATCTTGGTGTTTATAGTATGATCTAATTTAAGAGGTTAATATTAGTGAGGTTAAGATCCAACTTGATGGATTTTGGGTTAAGATCCCTCTCCCATATATATTAATTGTGTAATAGAGCCAACATTTAAAAAATGTTAACATACTTACATTATGTCTAACATTTGATGTCTACACATCTCCCTTATACCACGTTGTAGAGCACCTCTCACTGCAATGAAGTGCCTTCTATAACACTTAGCACCCCAAATAAAAATATATACATAAAATTGACACATTTGTCCGTGTAAAAAAATATAATTGCCAAAATGAAGAATTGTGTGTGATTGTTTGGTCCACATACAAAATAGAATTGCCAAAATGATGAACTGCATGTGCTTGTTTGCCTTTCTATTTATTTTGCTTCATGATTGGATGAATTTTTAACAATGATTCATTCATTCAAGCTACTTTGTACTAAATGGAGGCAAACGTGGCAATAAAATCATGTCAAACATGTACTCTCGATAATAATGGTGTATCAAATATCCCTCCTCATTGAGCCTAGAGCTTAAATGTTGTTGCACATATTTTCCCTTGTTATCTATCATAAACACCAACATTTGGCCTGAGATGTGCATTCCCTAGTTATTTGGATTTTACACATTCTTTTATTATCTACATTATCCCTTAATCCACCCTTGGAAGTATTCTAACCAGTTTGATAGTCGCTTGGATCTACTCTATTCCATTCCTAGGATTCTTATAGCCACCTGTAGTAGGTTCTCTTGGGTGTCACTTTACCAAACAAAGTGAAAAAAACCCTACTTGGCATTGAAGTTTCCTCCATCAACTTGTTCCTCTAAGATCCTGCAATGTTGTCAATGTTACACACTCAAAAGAAATGTCAACAAAATGGTGTATCGCAAAGGATGAAAGAGTGGGGATTGCAATGATCTACAATGTCTAAGTGTCCATGTCCATTCTTTATAAAATGAGACTTGTTCACTTTATTGGGGATCAAATTTAGAGTCACAAAATTAATGCAGATTCAAGGATATCTATGTTGCTTTATAGGGGTGCTAAAATCCCTCCAACAAAGAGCATGGCCACTCAACATGGACTTTTTCTCAAGCTTCCACTACATGTTTTTTTCTCCTTCATTTTGAGGATCTTACAATGCTTTGGTGACATCCAAACTACTAGGATATTAGGCATCATTGCTTCATATGCCCACTTATGTTGGCTCTCTTTCTTAGCAATCCTTCCACATCAAACCATGACAATATTCTAAGGACTCCTTTTCTTGTTAATGGAGACAAAGTTGAGACTACACTAAATAGGATTGGCAATATTGTAAGGACTTCTTTACTATGTCACATTCATCTTCCATAGTACAAGTCAAATAACCTTTGCCTCTTTTTCATGGTTTGATTGTTGAATGGTGAAGCCTCAATAAGGCTTATTTTCAGTTATTCACTTTTCACGTTTTTTCTTACCATAACACATTCTTTGAGACATCAAAGGCTTAGATTGTAAATTTTAAAGATTTTGTTACTTTGTAACGCCATTGTAGAGATTCGCGTTTGTCTTCATTGCACTAGGATTTAGATTGGTCCTCTATGTACAAGAGTTTGATTATCATCCTCTCTCCAAAGGAACCTAAACCAATGATAATTTCTAGTGAATATGTGTTATTTAATACCATTAATCATTGAGATGCAATGTATAGATATATTACCAAAGCTTTTGCAAACACATAATAACATTACAATACACAGTATATTGTTCCAACCTACACACGCGCCAATGCAACTAACTTTGGGGATTTGCAATAGTGAAAGTCTTTAGACTCGCAATCTTATTGCAACAAAATGTATCTTAGGATTGTAAAGTGCCTAAGAATTGAACATTGTTATTCAAATCAATGTCATGTTCTTTAAGATGAGGACTTGAATTGGAAGTAAATGCATCCACATAACAAACACTTTGTCTCGCAAAAAAAAAAAAAAAAAAAAAACAAGATCCCTAACACCATTTAAATGGATTATATATATTCATACATTTAGCATCACATTAGTTGTACTTCAACCAAATTTAGAAAACTTTTGCCAATATTGTTTAAATGAATTGTAATATCACCATAGGGAGATATTGGAAAGCCATACCTTTGAACAATACAAGCACTCGTTCTACAAAATGTCTATTTTGTTCTTTGTTGCATCTTTAATGCCTAATTGGAATCTTAACAACTATAAGTTACACTACCAAATGCCTTGACCATTAGCCACTATTAGTCATCACAATGTTTCCATGGTTATTCAATTTTGCATTGTGCAAGAATTAAGTTTCCACAACTACTCTTATCTCATGTCATGACTTTTCAAGGTCCTTGTAAGCTAGGACTTTGAATTTTCAAATGCCTAATATTGATATAGAATGAGAGTTGGGTTTGGAAAATTTTCCTCATCTCATGCAATGCACCTTCATGCCACACTTATGGGACCTTGTAATCTGTGAATGTATCTTTTCCAATGCCCAACATTGGTCTCGAATAAGATATTATCATGAGCCATGGTTGTATATATATGCATTGCAAGATGCCAAAATCATTGGCTCTTCACATCCCACTATGTCAACCCTCTCATGCCATGCACCCTCATGTTGCAACTTTTACGAGACTCTGTAATATGGGGTTGTAACTCTCATTACCTACATTCATCTAGATTCAAAAACCAGCACAAGTCATGATTGCATATATATACCAGTATAGAGCCATCTTAACCACGTATCTACCAAGAGCCAAGAGGGATCAAATATGATTATACGCAAACCTCTTTTTAGAATGCAAAACTTGAAAAGAACTTTGAACTTTACAGACCAAGAGATTTAATCCCTTTTAGTGATTGATAAATCTATGATTAAAATATATCTATAGTGGTTTTTTTGTCTCGCAATATAGACCATGTATAATTTTCATTGCTTAAATTGTATTTTTGAATAATTTATTATTATTATTATTATTTTATATTAAAAATTGAACAAGGGCTAAATATAGCTTAATTAAACAAAATAAAACATAAAGATTTCATCACAAGAATTAAAACAACTAATTAAGTACTATATTGTTGAATGCAATTACCAAAAATTAAGAAATATGATTAACTAGTATTATATATATATATATATATTGAATTGAAAAATATAACTCATGAAAATGGAAATAATAGAAAAGGAAAAAAATAAATAAAATCAAAAAGCTCAATAAAAAAGAAATAAAACAAAAAAGTTAGTAACTAATAGAGATGGAAGTTACTAAACAACCCATAATAAAACTTCTACCAATCACCTTACAAATAAATAAATTTAAATAATAATAATAAAATCACAAAAAAAAAAGATTTCTCAATGTTAAGCTATGGATAAGACCTAATTTTTTAGTCAAACACAAACTAATATGCAGTCAAAGGCAACTAATTTTTTAGTCAAACTAATATGCCATGTCTCCATACCATGTGTATAATAAGTTACACATTCCTATTAAGAAGTAACTAAATTATTTTACTTTTAATTACTTTTTCTTTTTTAATATTGAAATATTTTACTAAAGTAAACATTAACACACATAGAGATCATATTAAAATATATTAGTTAATATGGATATTCAAACAATAGAAATAGAAGTTTTTTTAAATTGCTTTATCTCCATAAAATTATATAAAATTATAACTCAAAGAGGTAACTCAAAGAGGAAAGTGAAATATCAGAAAATCAAGACAGGATAACTCAACTTTAACATGTTATTTATAACTCAAAGAGGAAAGTGAAATATCAGAAAATCAAGACAGGATAATGAGAATGCTATTATTAATGTTTTAAAATGCTTTTAATTAAAACTAACCAAATATGTATAATCATTTATGTTTTTATTATAGCCAACAATATTTTTTCATTTAAAGTGTCAACTTCAAGTTGATCCCTGACACACTTACACATCCCCTCGTATTGGATTGTAGAATGAGGCTCTCCAGACACACTTACACATCCTCTCATACTGGATTGTAGAATGAGCCTATCGACTCAACAATGATGAGATGTCATCTTAATAGGGTCTGAATTAGTAAGGTCTACAACAACAGTGTAGTCACAATTTTGGAGCAACTAGGAGTTGTGATTCTCCTTGCAACAACCACCTTGAATCTACGTTGGGCAACATAGAATTGCATGGCTCTCAATGTGCCACAAGTTTATATTATGATTGTATCCAGAATTTTGCATTGTCCTCGTAATCTTCTTTTGAACCATACAAAGTCATTCTAATCCACAAGTTTATATTGTGATTGTATCCAGAATTTTGCATTGTCATCGTAATCCTCTTTTGAACCATACAAAGTCATTCTACAAATAGTAATCATTTGCAAGACTGTAAGGTCCCATATTGTAGTAACACTTGGCTTGGCTCTTGCAACTATTATTCATCTTATGGGATTCTTTGTGTTTCTAGAATCTCCAGATGTGCAATTTTTATGGAGTTGCAATTTAGCCACAGATTGTACTTACAATCTTCCTTTGAACTATAAAAAGGCATTCATCAAATAGTCGTCCTTTGCAAGATTGTAAGATTCTGTATCATGGAATCACTTGTCTCAGCTTGCCTCTTGCAACTACTATTCATCTGTGGGATACTCCATCTTTCTGGCTTCCTCCATGTCGGCAACTTTTGTGGGGTTGCAATTTAAACACAAACAGTTGTTGTTCTATTTGCAACTATGTAACTCTCTGTTCTACTCCACAGTGCGGCTGGACACCACAACCTCGATTCTATCTTGGGGTATGTAATTGTATGTTTCCAGACACGACAAGCTTGTATCGTGATTATATCTAAGATATCAGAGCTTGGCCTTAGTTTTGACCTGTACAAAGCCAATCTACATCTTCCTTTGGGTTGACTGCCTGCATTTTGTAAGTCCATCTCCACGAATCAATAATAAAGATTCATTTCTTCACATCAAGTTGGTTATGTGAACACATTTTTTCTGTCAAATGCTCTGTTTTTAACAATCAGTTTTTCGTGTTTTTTGACAAACACTCATCACAAAAGAAAAAAATTCAACCCATTAATACATAGTACTCAACCCCACTAAATTATGTTATAATTTATTAATTTACTGATGGAGTCCTTTGTTGGACATGAATTCACCTAATAATATATTGTCCATGCAAAACAGTTTTCCATTTATTTCAAAAAAAATTGTTGACTGCAATAAATGATGGTTGCCAACGAAACAGAAAATTGAAGTTTCTTTCTTGAATGAACTGGAGTAGCAACGAGTTCACACTTTGCTAACTTTGGGCCAGTATCACAACCTACAGCAACGCTGCACTGTTGCATTTTCTGAATTATGAAACATCAATAGTCAACTTCTTTGATGGGACCATCAACCATTTGATTTCTGCCACAAGACTAAATTTATTTGTAAAGCAACTATTAAGGATGGGCATCACAGACGAACCTCTGATAGTGTAATCAATATTTATATGTTCTGTCAGAAAAAAGTACAATCACGAGAATAGACTCCCGACTCTCATCATGAGGCTACTTATAGTTTACTCTCTCTAAAAGGCGTGTATGTTCAAACTTCTGAAACGCCGAATGGCTAAGGCTCCTCAAGAAACTGCAAGACACTATATGTACATCGAATAGTAGAAAAATATGTTCTACAATGAGGAATAACCACAAGATGACCATGCCTATATAATAGTTGGTTCTCTTTAAAGGGCAGTTATATTAGGCCTCCTGAAATGCTGAATGGTTCATGGCTCATCAAAAAACTGCAAACCACTGTAGGTACATAGAATAGTAGAAATTTATAATCTACAAAAGTCGAATAACCAAGACGGTCATGCTAAACAGCTTATTTTACTAGAATATTATTTTCGTATAGGATCAGTTGATCTGGAAGTTTTCCTTTAACCAGAAAACCCATATTGCCATGTACTTCTACTCGTTTGCATTATGGATGTTGACCTACATCTCAATTTATTCTTCAGACATGAAAACTCTTCTCCTCAGACCTGTTCATTTTAGGCTACATTTGTGACACTCAACATGCAGGGTTTTGAAAACCTTTTCCCATGGTGTTTCTTAACATCCTTTATGTCAAACTTGTGTCACAAGAGGCGAACATTCATCCTCTACAAATGTTCTAATACCAGCAAACATGCCAGGAGGGCTGGCAATTCCAATGACCAATATTCTCAATCTGCATCTAACTGAGTTAGTTGAGATGTATTTCAACAATGACCCCCTGAACTTAACAAAATTTACTTTGTAGGCGTAGAACAGGTTGATCGACCACTGGGGCGCTGAAGCAATTTATTGGGTGAAGATGTTTTTCCTTTTGCTGCAATACGCTTCCTTAATTCTTCTGCAGTAAAACATTAAAGGATGAGATGAGTATAAAGCATGGTAGCATAACCCCAAAATTTTGCAAGAGGCCATAAAATTGCAGGCATTATAACAGGCACACTATAACAAGTAAGCTGTCCACAAAAACAAAGGGATCCATTTCAAAAAAAAACAGCATAAACAATAGTGCAAGGTTTTTGCTCCTTGTCCAGCTTATGGATATCATTTCTTTATAATACCTTTCTCTGCATAAGATTTATTAGAAAAGCCCATGAGACAAAATGCTTACCTCGTCCTCTCTCAAGCTCTTGATCAAGTTCCTCTTTCCATTTCCTTTGCCGTTCAGAAGAGCTTAACGTACAACATCAAAAGAAGACGAAGAAATTGACATAATTCAATCAAATGGTAATGTTTGGCCATTGTATAGTTTTTTGGTATATGCAAAGGGACTCGAAAACAAAACCAAAACCAAAACCAACTAGATGTTTCTTAATGATGCAGATTTTGTATAACGGAAATGATTCTAAAATTCTAGCTCTAAAACATACCTGGGACTTGCTGATCCTTGCAGAGTTTCTTGCCGAAGTACTCTTGATTGATTCAGCTTAGGCGACGTAACCTCCGCTAGTGGGTTGCAACCAACACTAGGTGAATCTCCTGATGGACTACCTGGGCTTATATTCGTCTCACCATCACAGTTAGCCATGGCAAGTGATGGCCTGCCACTAGCTTTAGTAGGAGATTTAGATTTGGTCAGCCTTGGAGTAGAAACACTACTATCAATATCATGTTCTCCACTTGGAGTAGCATTAATGGTGTTGTAAAATTCTTCATACAGAGGGGTTTGCAATCTCTTCAATTCTAATGCCTGTTACATGTAAAAGAATGTTTTGAAATATAGTCGTAGATTATCGATTCAATTGTTTCGAGAAAATGAGCAGTAGATTCAAATGCTTAAGGTAAAAAAACACGATACCTTTTCATCCAGGAAGGCTCTAATCTTAGATTCTGTCACCTCATCGTCATCATCATATTGTGTTAAGTCTGGTTGGAAGTTGAAATCATCCGTCTCTTTTTCCGCTAGATCACAATGACTAGGTGGCTCTAGCAAGCCATAATCAGGAATTTTTGAGGCCATGTCAACCCCACTTTCATTCAGCTTTGATCCCCAGTGATCTTCCATAGTTGATGGCTCATACATAGGATTGAAGCTCTAAAACAAGAGAAGAGAAAATGAGTATAGTTGAACCTTAATATTTAGGAGACTTATTATGTTCACAAAAAATATAGGACAGTAAACATCAACTATACTGTCACATAAGAATTTTGTCTGGAAGAAAAGTAATAGTCACATAAGAAAATAACAAAAACGTAAACAACCTATCATCCCATGAATTTAGATATTCTTGTTGCACTTCTCAAAGAATTCCAATAATATCAAGCCAAAGAGAATTGGACTACATTGAACTCACTTTCAACCCGTTCTTAAAATACCTCGGGATGTATATTACTATATCATGTAAATTGCGGGTACTTGACTTGATATCTTCAGGCAAAATATATTTAATCCATTGGAAACAGACATAAAGCAGTACAAACTGGCTCCAGTGATGATTATGGAAAGAATGACATTAATGGATCCACGCTTTTTGATGCTTAACTCAGAACTGACATGCTATTGTCAGACATTAATACTGATACTGACCATGGCAAAAGTAATAGTACTGAAACAACCTTAGGACCATATTTTGCACTGATCACAAGATTAAGGTAATTTCATTCAGAGAACATGGTCATTTCCCATTTCATCACTTTTTGTTTTCCGTTAAGGTTTAAGCCAGATAATGCTTGATTAAATTTTGCATATTGCAATTTGCCTTATAGTAGCATCACAAGATACTGTAGGAAATTGATTAGCCTTGCTTTAATTTACCCTCTTCAAGCTGTGCCAATTTGATTTAGTCAAAAATATCATCTTGTGTAAAGAGTCTATTAGACTTCAGTTAAATAAACCTAATACATCAGAGTCGAGTCTTGCTGATGAGTTAACACCTACACACATTTTAATAAACTTTTTCCCATCTTGTAATACAGATTGTGATAATAGAAACAAAAACTAAAACAACATTAATACCATACTAAACCAACATCAGTAAAAAATGTCATTCTGACCCTCAAACCTTACAGAACAATTCAAGACCCCATATAAGACAACTCTAAAACCTTAAAGACGTTCTGACAAACACAGATATTAACGCTGGGTGCCAAGAATAAAAAACTAAAACCAACCTTGGTAAAGCTATCTTCTCTGATAGAATCGAGTCTTACTGAACAATTCAAGTCCTCCACACTTGTGTTATTCCATATACCCTTGCTCATATTTGGCTCCCAAATAGATTTCAATTTTCCCTGCTTTTCTGAGAATTCTCCTTCAAGAGATGAATACCTGACACTACCAAGATTTGGCATGTCTTGCATGCTACTCTCCATACTTGGTATAGTATTAATCATACAGCTGCATTTCAAAAAAATAAATACAACTGTTTTAAATTCATGGGTATGGGTGCTAAGCAGATTAAAACCACCAATCCATTAAAAATGGCAGACAATAAAATGTATATTAAAAATTCAGAAGGTTTAATGAATCTGCCATCCATTACTTCCTGTTAATAGGAAAGAACAAAATTTAAAAACTAAAGAATCATTACATTACAGTCTTGATAGCATCAAGAACAATGTAGGCTATACCTAGAGCTAGGAGCTAAACTCTTACATGTTGGCTTTTCTGGCCTAAAGTGGGAAGACTCAGACTCGGGTTGGACTCACTGAGACCTTCAACTAGGAGTGGACTTGGTACTCAGATTTTGACTTGGTGTTAACTAGACAAAATTAAAAAGTACATAAAATATTAAAAACATAGGAATACACATACACAAAGGAATGTGAATGTAAAAAAAAAATTATGCAATTTGGCTGATTAGTGATTTATAGTACAGGTACAAAATAGGCAAATATGAAATATCACATCCAAATGCATATGTAAGATGCATAAAATTAACGTTCTGAAAAAGTAATTGATATATAGGGACATAATATATAAACAATAAGGCTCTAAATGGTCTCCACGGAGTCCAAAAATCATCAAATTATAGTCTAATCAATTCCCCTCTGAAATCAGCTCCAAGTCAATGCCAATCAAAACCAAATCGTCTAAAAAACACTGCCAACCTAAGAATTTTCAAAACCAAAGAGTCTAGACTCCAAATAGTCCAAATGAGAAGTCGATTGTGGTAAGAAAGGTGAAGGGGGTCTAATTGTCAGGCATGATTAAGATTAAGATAGATGAGGCTTTCTGTTTTTTTTCAAGCTTAGGCCACGCCTTCAAAGTGATACACCATCACCTGACATACACTTGGCCAAGCAGCAAGTCACTCTTTTTGGGTATTGCTAGGCTGAGCCAGACCAAGTTGGCTGCTTCATGAACCAGACCAGATTTACCCAAAAAACAATCTAACTAGTTCAAGTCGTTCTGACTTTACCCATATCCAATAACACTAGGATAGACCATTATAGTCAGCTATAAACTCTCGGTTGTAACACTTCATGTAAACCAAATGGCTTTTAATGCAATATAATAGAATAAGAAAAAGAAACATTAATATGAGGTTCCTTCGTAGACGACCCCGTAAATGCCTTAATGTTTTACATTTTTCTATAAATCCAATATAAGTTCTACTAGAATGAAGAATTTAAGAAAGTCTACTTACGAATCCCTGATATTTGCACCTGATTTTCTAAGAGACTTGATAGAGCGGCCCTGTATTCCAAGAAGAAGAAATAATCAATCGAAACAGCAATGATTCAGTATTTCTCTCATCTTCTCTGTTCAAAAACATGTTGTAGTATATGTAATGAAAACACACTTCTCTACCTTTTTCATGGTATATCATCTTTACTAGTTTGTTCACCTTTAGGGTAATTTTTAATCACTGTTATGGCTTTTTTATAAAAGAGAAGTAAAGCTGACAAAGGAAAAATCAAGTGACTACGGACCAAATTAGAGGATTGAGCCAGACGGTGTAAATCTGTGTAACCACCAGTAAGAAAGGGATGCTGCAAAATCCAAAATAGCTCTGATATTAAAAATCTCTGGTAATGCAAATGCGGTAATAAATCAGTTAAAATTAAACTCTGAAAACCTAAGAGGAATACCTGAAGTAACTGGGCTGTAGTAGGTCTTAAATTAGGTTCCCTGCAATGAATACATGATAAATAGGTCATTGAGACAACTAATTCTCCATTTTTTCCAATCTTGAAACAAGTGCAAATTTTGGCTGAGGATATACACGAGATTGTTCATTGCATTTCCCAAAATGGAAATTTATCTAAAAACGAAACTCAAGCACTTATGAAAAATCTGTGTGAAGTCTAAAACACTAAAACATATATCCAATGATGTACTGAAAATTAAAATAAAAAGTAATGTACATAACAAAAGATCACAGTTTTTAAATCGTCAGTAAACATACTTTTCTAAGCATTTCAGTAAAAAATCTTTTGCTGGTGGTGATAAATGATCTGGAATTGGGGGATGTGACTTTGTTGTCCCGATGTGAAATAAAGCAGCCACCTACAATACAACACATGAAATTAGTAATGCCCAAAATGCATTAAAAAGAGAAGAAAGAAATAAAGTAAAGAATATAGAACTTTGGAAAGATGAGCAGCATGCTTGACTGTCAGAGTATGAAGTTTGTGGCAAGAAAAGAAGAATAAGTAGAATATATATATATATATATATATTTCAAAGGCACAATTTGGATTCCTAGAAGGCAGGCAGATACATGAGCTATTGGGTCTGCAAGGAACTTTGCACACAATAAAGAACATGAAAAAATGGTCTTTTGTCCTCACAATAGACTTATCGAAGCCCTATGATAGGATAAGCTGGCTTATCTGAGGCTTCCCCTTATGCTATTCTACTGTGTGCATTTCATTTCTCATGAATGGTGCTGCATGGTAAATTTTCAATCCGACAAGAGGGGTTAGACAGGTGCCCTCTTTGTCCCCTTCTATTTCTTCTAGTGGTAGACGGCCTAAACAGCATATAGAAGGGTAGAGAAACAGAATAGAAATCTAAAAGGAGTACAAGGAGCAGATGGTATAGAGGTAACTCGTGCCCTTTTTGGAGATGATATCCTCAATTATTGGAATGGTTCTCTAAAAATGACCAAAACATATGAACAATTATCGATAGTTTTCAGTTCAGCTACAGGAATGGAGGTAAATCAGATGAAAGCAAAGAACTTATTCTCCTTAGTGAATCAAGGAAAGGTTAGGATTATAAGAAACCTTCTTTCCTTTGAGGTTGACACTCCTTTCAATCAACTTTTTGATACGTGGGTTTTCAGCTTAAGCCAAAGGCCTATATGATCAATGAATGGTAGTGGCTCATGGACAAAATGAATGAAGAAATTGAAATATGATGTAACAGGTGGATTTTCACTGCAGGGGCACTTGTCCTATGGAAGAGAATCCTGGAAGCAATCCCTGTCAATTTGATGCCCCTCGCTTATTTTCCAGAGATGATAATCACAAAACTAGGAAGATTAGTTGTGGGTTCTAAGTTCTTATGGTGTGGGAACAAGGATTCAAATGCCATTCCAATGACAAGGCAGGAAAGTCTGTCCACCAATCAATAGATAGGTGGAATTTAAAGAAGGTAGTTTACATTCTAAAGCAATTGCAGCCAAAGGGGTTTGGTGTGTGATCTGGGAACAGCGCTGATGGCAGAGCATTCTGCAGAAGAAATACAATTATCCACTTTATCTGATGGCTGGGATAATATCTCGAAAGAAACGCTTCCCAGGTGACTCCTTAGTCTGGAATGTTTTCATCTTGGCCATTGACTTAATAGGCAATCAGTTGTGCTGGAGCCTAGAAAATACAGAATGAAAGGTCAGCAATAATAATGGCAGAAACCTGGGTTAGTGTGGGAGAAAGTTTTCAAATGACCATGGTAAGGGATTCCTTACACCAGAAAAGCATTCATCATATTGCAGATGCACAGAAAGGATCAAGTCAACATATTCTGCACTCAGGCTGGTTTAGAGCAGAGGATCTCAGACTGGTAGGAAACTTCATTCTGTGATGGTCAGACTACAGATCACAGTTAGTAACTACGATCATAAAATTAACTGATTCCCCAGCTACGCTGAGATGGGGAGCAAAGAAAGAGTCAGGAATATTCAATACAGCTTGGATATAAAGTCACATTCCTGCAGAATCATGCAGAAAACATTCAGCAGTAGTGGAAGACAACTTGGAAGGTGAAGGCTCGACCAAAATCCAAAATTCTTATGGGGCTGTTACTGAACAATGAGATTTTGACATGGGACAATCTTCAAAGGATGTGGCACAGGACAGAGGAGTGCTTACTTTTGCTCTAAACAGCTAGAGTCGGTAAACCATATATTCCTTTCACTGCCGTTTTCCAATAGAGGCCTGGAATTATGTTCAGGCTTCTATTAGGGTGATTAAAGACTGATTTGGTGCAAATTTGGAAGAAAGGGTTCAATCTTGATTTCAGGCTATGTGAAGCAAACAGAAGTTGTGGCCTGGTCTCTCGGGTTAGCCAGAGAACAATGATATCTTCAAAGGGGAGGCTCTTTCTCCTGTGCAGGTTTATGTCAAGATGAAACGCACCCTCCCACTTTACATTTATTGTTTGTAGATGATGTTCTATTGTTCTATTTTGGATCAAAAAGAGGGGATTGTTGCTTCAAGAAAATATTACACCCTTACAATAAGGCTAGAGGTATGGAAATAAAGGAGAATAAGTCTGTAGTTTATACAGCTTGTTTGGAAGACATTCATGAGTTGGGTATCGAAGAATGTTTTTGCTTTCAACAATTAGATATGTCAGAAGAGGTTAAATATATGGGCTTTACTCTTAAGCCTAATTGCTACAAAAGACAGTTTGATACTGGCAACTATCTAAAATTTAAATATACATCTCTCTTTGGTGCAACAAGTGGCTCTCCAAGGGAGGTAGATTGGTTCTACTAAAATCAGTGCTAGAAGCATTCCAGTATGCTAGCACACTCTAGCTCATATACCGTATTATCCCCAAATAGATATATTGCTAAAATAAACACAAATCTGAAACTGTCCTCTGAATTTTATCTCTAAATCAAACTCCAAGCATGATGAATGATTGAAGCGCAGAAATGATGATGTGCTAGGGTCTCACAAACCAAAGCTCTTCCACCAGAACAAACTAGGGGGAGCCCATATGTCTCTCCGAAACTAAGGATACTTTATGTTGTCAAACCTTAAGCCCAAAATTGCAGCAGCATAGAATAGAAAACTCACAATGTATATCTTACCCAGTTATCAAAGCAACCTCCTTTTATCAATGATGGAAGTCGAATTATCCATGCAAGACTCTACCTTCAACTTCCATGCATTTCGGTTAACTAATGGTGAACTAGGATGAGATGGCCATGCGCATGGCTAAGGGAGTACGCTTGAGTTCAATTGAAGTAGAAGGGGAGAGAAAAAGCATGTGCTTAGTCTAATGGAGATACTCTTATGTTAAACTGCTATGAATTGGGAGAGAAAAAGGCATGTGCCTAGTTAAGTGAACCACATGCTCAATTATCTCCCCATGCATGCATGTGCTTTAGTTAACTACAAGAAAAGTGCCAACTCGTTCCTAAATTATGTGAAAATTTCTGAATATCTCAAACAGAAACACTACTGTTAAATTTCAAATTTACTTCTGCTAGTTACATTAAGTTATTAATGTGAAAAATTCAGCATTAACATCGAAGTAAATACATTTACAGCCTACACATACAGATCTATACTAAATAACATGCACAATGACAAAGTGACACACAAGGATTTTCTGGACAACTGTCCCCAGAAAAACCCAATGTGGGAAAACCGGTCTTTTGGCTGCTGGAGAGTTTTATTATTAAGTAGAATCTAAGTACAAAAAATCTGGGCACTAAACTGGTTAACCCGACAGAGAAATAAATAAACTGTAGCTATACCTCTATTCTGGAGATATTAAAACAAAAAAAAAAACAAAAACAAAACAAAAAAAAAACTAACTGATTCACTCCCTCAAATAGGATTTATAGAACTCAGCCCTTTTCAGTCTTCAGAAACCCCAGCGTTGCTCTGAGGCCCTCTGCGTCAGCCCTAATGGCCTACGCCAACCGCTGCGCTACTCAGGAAGGGCATGCATCACCCAAGACTGGGTTACGCTGCACCTGTGTTGCCCTGGCTGGGCCTACGTCAACCTTGCTGGCCTCCTGCTGCCCTTTCAGGGGTTGCATCAAGCCTGCGTAGCCCCTGAAGCCTCTACGCTCCCCTTGCTGGGCTCTTGGATGAGTTGCGTAGCTGCTGCCTCGGTCTGCTACTTCTCTGCCCTTCTTGCACTCTTGGCCTGGGATCAAATCATCCCTTTCTCCAATACTACCCCTCGTTGCAGCGGAAACACTTCTGAAATTCTTAGCAAACCACGCCCTAGAATTCCAGCTTACTCTCAGTGCTCTGCCACTATGTGTGTTCTCCAACTGACCCCAAGCCCTCTTATAATTTTCTCATTGAAACATCAACGGTCGTGATCTAATCTAGAATTGACGGCTAATATTAAATATCTAGTATATCTATCCATTAGATACCTCATTTTCTTTTTCACTCTTCTACGGGGATTAAAAGCTTAATTTATTAACTTATTGGATCAAGACTGACGGGGCTCGAACCCGCAACTTCCATCTTGACGGGGCGATACTCTAACCAATTGAACTACAATCCCAATACACTACAATTCACCTACTATTGGATCATATTTATTCTATGATAGGTGCTAGATAGATCGTATAGATTATGCGAGTGCTAGGTCGATGAAATATCTTATCCTTCTCTTTCATTTTTCAGATGTATCCATTCATTTGGAATTGGGCATCTACGATATGAACAGAAATCGATGTCGGGGTTCAATAACCAATTATCTTTTCATTCATGATTGGCATGAAGATAACCATACCAATAGATTGGTATTGATGATATTGGTTGGGTCGAGCTGGATTTGAACCAGCGTAGACATATTGCCAACGGATTTACAGTAAGTCATTTTCATTACATGTTTAATTGAATTAACTTTTTCCTTTTAATTTTCCGAAATTAGACTTAGGGTCCTTAATTAAAAAGATTAATTAATTAAATAACTCTTAAACAAGATGGGATTTCTTAAATCGCTTTCTGGGTCTTGGAGATTTCATGTACTCTAGTCCCTCCATAAAGTTTGGGAGCTAGAGCACATTCGATGCTACCCCAACACCCAGAAATTTCAACAAATTAGTGCATGTGTCCCAATGCTCTTTACTTGACTCATGCATGTGCTCCAAACAACTCCCCATCATGCTCATTCTTATTCATACGCATTAATCAGTGTGCATGCACCCAAACTCGATGTGGCTCTGTGTCCTTTTCCTCTTGGGTAAGCCAAGAAAAGGACAGCCTATTTGATGTTAGTTGTCCTAGACTCCTAGTTTGAGTTGGAGACATTACATTCCACCCCTCCCAAAGAATATTTGTCCTAGAGTATTTGTAGATCAAGATGCATAAGAATCTCTTCTCCTTCCCATGTTGTGTCCTCCTAGGGCAAGTTTTTCCATTTGATGAGATATTCAAAGATTACTTTATTCCTTAATTGTTTCTCCCTTACCTGCAAAATGGTTTATAGAATAAGTATCAATATACCTTCTTCATCCATGGGAGGTAATTGCATTGAAGGAGTCACATGTTGCCCAAGAGCCTTTTTGAGGCACGATACATGAAATACATTGTGGATCTTGCTTGTAGACGACAACTTCAACTCATATGCTACTTCACCAATTCTCCTAGTGACCTTGAACGGCCCATAAAAATCGGGGTTTAAGCTTTTCTACTCCACTAATCTTCAATGAAGATTGCCTAAGGTTAAAGACACAAAAATACCATGTCTCACACCTCAAAAGACCTCTCAATTCGATGGAAATCAGCATATTTTTTCTGTTGTTCCAATGCAATCTGGATATTCTTCTTGAGGGTTTTGAGGATATCTTGGTTCTCTTTAGCCAACTCAAGAGCTTTTGGAGCTCTAGAATCAAAAAAGACCAAATCCACAAATGTAGAAGCTTCATAACCATACAAGGCTTTGAAAGGAGCCATGTCGATGCTCATGTGATGTAGTGTTGTAACAAAATTCTGCCAAATGTAACCATTTTACCCATGCTTTTTGTTGTCTCGATACATAGTTCCTCAAGTAGCCCTTGAGGCATTTATTAACAATTTCACTTTGACCATCCATATGAGGACAATAACTAGTGCTATGATCAAGTTCTTCTCATGCCAACTTCATCAAATCTTTCCAAAAAAGTGCTAATAAATATGGGGTCCCTGTCACTTACAATCCTCTTAGACACACCATGAAGTTTGAATACATGTTCAAAAAATAAACCAGCAACTTTTGGAGGTTTAGATTCAAAAGGCATTTGCATGAAATTAGCGTATTTAGTAAGTCTTTCCACTACAACAAAAATACAATCCTTGCCATTTACCTTGCGCAGCCCAGTGATAAAATCCATCGATATTTGTTCCCACTTTTGGTTGGGAATAGGAAGTGGTTGTGTAATGACCCAACTCAAGTTATAGTGAACATAGAAATATTAGCATGCATATGATAGCTACATATGCATGTATCACGTGTATTGCACTAGTATATGTACTAATCAATTATGAAAAGTCTCAGTGTAGGGTAATGAGTGAATTATTGAAGAATTGAGTAAATACCTAACTCACCAGAATATAATGAATGTATTGTGAGGTAAAAGTTATACCTACCACTATCATAATATAACTAATATATTGTTCAAAGGAAAGTAAAAGCATTGATTTATGCAAATAAAAGATGATATTTGATAAAATCCAAGATATTTACTAAATGATGATATTTAATAATAAATCCAAGATATTTTAGGAATCCAAGATATTTATTGAATAATAATATTTTAATATAAATCTAAGATATTTATAAAAAAATGATATTTTAATAAATATCTTGAAAGGGGATTTGACTAAGATATTTATTAAGAGAGGATAGTTTAATAAAAATCTTGAAAGGGGATTTGTGTATAAAAGGGGGGGCGGAGGGAGGCGACTTGATGGGCATGGGTCTGTGAAGTGGAAAAACTAACCCGAATGTTGTCAGAGGATTTCTAACTGTGGGAGACAAGAGCAATGAGTTCTAACAGAGTCATAGAGTGATCTTGATTGTTATTGGAGTTTTGGGGACCGAAGAGGTAGACCCCAGATAGGTTGGGAGGAAAATAGCGGCTTGGTAATGAGAGCGAGAGCCATGGCGAGTCAGGAACATCTTCAAACATGGTTCCAAGTAAGTATTCAATAGTGAATTGTTATATTCTGCTTCAAAAATTTCACTCTGGATTGTGTAGTATCAATATCGGTTAATGATTGTTAATTCTGAAATTGAGGGCCTTACATATGGTATCAGAGCCTGTTCAAACCCTTTGGAACCTTACCGGCTCACGTTTACTATCTCAACCATCAAAAAATCCCCCTTTGTTTCTTAAAATTGAATAAACATCCCACCTGTTCTCTTTCTATCTAAGAGAAACAACACACAATAACAGAAAATTTTCATTGGATATGAGAGACAAGGCATCTTCGACATGAAATTTCAGTGGATCCGTTCCTGTTAAATACAACAAGAAACTAAAATAAGCCCAGTTGCAAGAGGAGCAAAAAGTTTTAAGCTCAAAGCAATTACGAATCCTAGAAGTGGTTTGACAAGGTATTGTGTTGAAAACCCCACACCCACTGTCCATGGATTCCGTAAGGATCTCCTAAAATCATCGAATGTCAGTGTCAAGCCCATAAACAACATGAGAAACCCTAGACACATAGTGAACAAGTCTGTTTGCAACCATGTAACCACTGAGGGTTTGTATATGCCAAGAGCTGCTCCAATTACCACCCAAAGAGGAAAGAGACTTGTCAACAACTCTACTACCCTTTCAAATGGTCTCATCTCACTGGAAACTGCAATAGAAACATCCCCAACAGCATTTGTTTCCGCTTTGCACAACATTTGCCTTCTTCCATTATGCGAGGTCCATGGCAAAAAAAGAAGAAATCCCAATTCCTTTTTGCTCCAATGCCAAGCTGCTGGTATGCACAGTCAGGGCTCAAAATTTTGCTTCGCAAATTCAGTTGAGAGGAAAATTGAGCGAGTGATGAAGAGATTCTAATGATGTGTGGAGAGGGGTATGCATTTGCTCTTAATTTCTGTTGAAGCGGAGATATGCAAGAACATATCCAGGACGCCAAGGAAGCTGCCATCGAACTCTGTTCAAGCTTCTATCAACAGATCGAACCTGTCTGTACTTCCCCTCGAAGAACAAAATCAAAGTTAAAAGGCGTCCAAATCGCATGGGGAATCAATGCGTCAAACCTTGGAAGCCCCTCTCATTTGTACGGAGAAGGTATCTTCAATCAATTTCCGGGCAAGCCTGGCTTGACCCCTCCGTAGGGTGTTAGTGTTGAAGACAATGCCATCGACTTAAATGCCATGAGCACACTAGTTTGTTTGGTTTTGTTTTACATCCAAGACTAACCTATGCAATGGCTATCCTGTACTATGGTTGTTATTTGTAGGAGTTCAAATCCCAATGCTTGGTTAATTGTTTGCGATTAGCTAGGGATTCATGACTTGATACGTGCTCGTACATATAACAATTAGTTTGTTGAGGCCAATGCAAGTATTGCCTCATTGTTCGCAAAATCAGGGACATGGATACATAAAGCCACGTAGGAGATTTCTATAGGCAAAAATCATTTGGTCTTTTAACATTTTTTGTTCACTCTTTCACCCTTGTTTTATTCTAGTAAAGGGTTATTATATTATATCGAGTGCTACTGCTCTTCATTTGGCATTATAAATCTTTTATTATTGGATATTTCTGATTCAAGTGTGCTAAGGTATTATATGATATGCTAAGCACCATGTTCTTAAAGTAGTATTTGATGATAAAGATCACACGTATGAATCTTCCCCACGAGATGCCATTTGCAGTTTAATCCCTTAGCATTTTTATAGAAAGATTTTTAGGGCTTATTGCCAGACTCCCAAGTAGGTACCTAAATATGAAATTGTTTCCGTGAATGAGAAAATCAAAGTCATCTTTCTCACCAGGAAAATTCGAACTCTCGCAAGGAAACCCCATGCACTTAGCAGGAACACGCCTTAATATATATATATATATATATATATATATAGAGAGAGAGAGAGAGAGAGAGTTGTGTTAATATTATATATTTCCATCATCCATGCAATACAAATGAATCTTATATAATTTTGGTGTATACATAACATAATGCTAACACAGCTTAGAAAATCGAACTGTAGAAGTAACCCTAGCCATGTGGAATTACAACAGTTAAACACTCGGTAGTTGGTCAATTTAGTTGACCAAGTGTCTACTTAAATGACGCTAGAAGGCTTCTCCTAGAAATTCGAAGTCATTTTACTCTTAATTATAGATAAAGCAATTATAAAAAATTTATTTGGAGCTATCATAGATTAGATTTATTTTACTTTAAAATATGGTATTCACTATTGGCATGCTTTACTAATTATTAGACGGTATTTTAATGATTCCTTATAAACTCATTTTGATAATTAATAGTGAATTATTATCAAATTTCCCTTTAGTAATTGTATTCTGAAGATATAATTCTTTTAGATAAGTACTTTTACCTTACATAATGATAAAAAATAAATAATAATAATAAATAAATAAATAATTTACTAAATATTACAATTTTAGCAAAAAATTATAACTCCGAATTCAAACCCAGCAAAAATTGGGATGGGATGAAGGGAACATTGGAATAGAGTGATTAAGATGGCCCACGTAAAAAGAAAGTAAAATTAATCTCTTTTGAATAACGGTAAAATATTTAAATATGTATAAAAATAATAATAATAATAAATCCTAACACATATATGTTGAATATTTCAAAACTTTAGATAAATTTTATTTTATAAAAGAAAAAGTGAATAAGGTATCATTATGAATGTGTATTCATATTTTGAATATATTACAATTCTAAATTACAAAAGAGATTTATGAATATGTATTTTTTTAAGCTTGGTGGGACTACATCTTCATCATGTCCAATATATTATCTAGATCGAGGTGGAAAATTGAACCGGTGCTTCACATCAAGGAGTGTCTTAATAGAGCACCTCATCACGGTCTATTCAAGACTCCTTGGACTATGAATATGTGCTTTGAATAGATTGAAAATTTAAATTATAATAAATATTAAATTGAATTTTGATTTGTCTTGTCTTGTCTTGATTTGATGATGTAGGAAAAGTTGACATTATTACTTAAATATCTATGAAGACAAGTTGCCACTCACTATGATTTCTCATTCTATCTTTTCCTTGGTAAGGTGGCATTATTATTAAAATCATTTATGGTAGGGTTCTCATTCTCTTTCCCTAGCACAATTTCAATAGTTAATATGTGATTAGATATTGAAATTTCAACAAGCATCTAGGTTAGGATGACTAATATATATTAAATTATATAGAATAAATAACTATATATATGTTTATAATAAACAAATAATGACAATCATATATATATTATTAAATAAATAAATTTGTGATTTGTGGTGGTGCTTTCTACTTTTGATACAGATGCCTATCTGGTTGTGATGTACCACCCAATTCTAAATCTCATTTACTATATGCTAGTAGTGATTCTTCCCCGGCACTAGTCCTTTTAATCCTCTGTAAGTTGGCCCCGAAAAGGATGTCAAGTCAATACCATCCAACTCAATGAGTGTGATCAACTATTGAAGAACACAAACTCACCGAAGAAAATGATTTGGCATCAATGTGTCTTCTTTTATTATATTATTTTATGCGCCACATGCAGCATCTCTTTAGCATTTTTTTGACAAACTGTTCAAATAGTGACAAACATTTCCAACATAGACGTTGTTAGCTCAAATAAAATGAAGAGGGATTAAATTATTCAAGAGAAACAAGCGAAATGTTGGTAGTCAAAGATGAAATCAAAATAATTTAGTTTCTTCCACTCTGTCGTTATTTCTCTCTAACACGCGTTGCTCCTCCAACTATTGATAATGGTTCTTTGCCATCTCCAGACCTAAAAAGCAAGGAGACAGAGAAAAGGGCTCAAATTAACTTGCGCAAGAACGTGAAAGCCAACAACTGGGCAAATTGGAAATGATCTAGTGTTAATCTCGAACAACATGAGGAGATCGAACAACACAAGGTATTACCAAACTAATGAGCAATTCCTACGGACACAACTCATAGTGCAAGTGGCCAAGAGTTGGGTGCCGAGTCAAATCTTGTCAGTGGTCCAAGTAACTAATTGAAGATCGAGCTACCAAATAGCATATAGTATTCGTGTGACAACAATAATCTTGTAGCAAAAGTCTAAGACAACTACATATAGGAAATTTGCATGCATGTGAAAACCTCTAAAATAGTATGGGGAAGAACTATTGAGAATGGATGTAATCTTTTTATTTATTAAGTAAAGGGTTTCTTGTTCTGAATGTGCAAATATTTGGAAAGATGTCTCTGTTGTAATAAGCAGAATAAAAAAAAAATTAATGAACGTGGTAATCCCCCAAAAAAATTGTGTGATAAGTGTGTTATATGTCTAAAGGGTATGTTACAGTTTGATGAGGTTCAACAGTGGAAGGTAGATTACTTTTGATATCAAGTGTCATTGCCTTGATGGAGTTTTTGCAGCACCTTTATACAGCAAGAGATCAACTTCGACAATTGTCTCCATCCAAAGATGTCATTCTTAGCTCATTGGAGGTGACAAGGCAATTACAAATGGTGGTACAACCACCTTCCCAGTTGACTCTAGCAACTATGGTTCCAACAATGACTAACTTGGGTGAGTAGAGGTTATTAAGGCATAAAGATGGAGGTAAGGCTTGATGTTGCATCTTTAGCTCATTGGAGGAGGTGACAAGGCAATTACAAATGGTGGTACAGCCACCTTCTCAATTGACTCTAGCAACTATGGTTCCAGCAATGACTAACTTGGGTGAGTACAGGTTATTAAGGCATAAAGATGGAGAGGTAAGGCTTGATATTGCACATAGTCTGAGTGAAATTTTAAGGGTTGTAGCTCATAAAATCCCTTATAAGGGGAATATTATGCGAGAAAGATTTTAGCTGATTGTGGGAAGTTCTAGGGGATAGATCAAATGGGCAATCCATCTTTTGGCAAGAGGGCCAAGATTCTAAAATTAATGGCAGGGGTAAGGTCATGTGTTATTATGCTTGACAATCATGTGTTATTATGCTTGATTATGGTTATAATGATATTGTTTTACAGCTATTTCATTATTTCATTGATATTATCAGTAAAGACCATGGAAAATCCATTCATGAGCACATGAGAATCATCATGGGTACAAGTATTGATGTGTGATGAAAGTGATGCTATTTTCCATCCCATCATATCTTTATTATTGATGTCCAGAAACAAAAGCAGGTCACTTCAACAGTTGCTTATAACTTGATACAAGATGATGTCAAACAATGTGAAGGGATGCTAAACCCTTACTTGCTTGATGAGTAGTTGGTAGGGTTCAAACCAGAGCAGATGGATGAGCCTTGTGTGGAAATTCAATCTTATATGGCAGCCACAACCCATGACGAGGACAATTGTATCACTTCACTAATCTCTTTTACAAGGACTTTCCAATGACAGTCACCAAGAACATACTCAAGAAGAAATTAAACATGTTAAAGAAGGCCTTCTAGAAATGAAGGAGAGAACCAAGATGCTCAAGGTTATCATATTACAGCAAGACAATAAGCTTAAGTTCCTTGGAGTTAGGTGTGCTAGGTCAGCTGCTAATCTTACTCGTGTTGCGAAACATTTAGAGTTTCTAATGATGCAACAAAAGAAGCCTACTCTGGAGCTACGGAGCAACCCTCTTCAAGACTACATCGACAAGGCTTTCAATACCATGAATCCAAATTTGCATAGTGGAGAGGTGAGTTGGTATGAGGAAGGAGGAGCCAACACCTTCTGATTACTTTTACAATAAGACCAATATCATGATATAGAGCTTCAATATATGAGCATTCTAGTTGAAATCAAAGTGGCACAACATCAACATGGTGGGAATATTCCTTGTGTTGGCAATTATACACGAGGTCTTTTCAGTGGTTGCTAATAACCAAAGATGATGGAAGGCACATTCCATGGGAGGTTATGGATACTTTCTATTTCAAAAGTCCATTTCAGATGGAAAGGAGGGAGATTATGAGTTGGTGTTCCACTGAATTGATATTTCCAGGGAAGACATTTCTAGCCAAAGGCATAGCGCAGCAGGAGCCCTCAGATATTTGGGATGACGAAATCCTAAATGAGCAATGGGATCTTAATGGATTGTTTCATCATGTGATAAAACTTGATGAGGTGTCCAGCATTCATTTGATACAGCAATGATTTCTCATAATCAGTCAAGGTGTGATATCATGAGCAGTAGGATCAGATAGATCTTTTGATAAAGTGGTGGGGTACACTATCAAGTTTAAGGAGAGCATAGATGACATTGTTACAAGTATTTTATCTAGGAGACCAGCAGCATGCAGAGATTGGGTATTCCACTTGGGGATCGAACATTCAAAAAACAAGTTTGCCTTAGTTAAGGGATGGATACCTACAAGACGATGAGTATATAGTATGGGATGACATTATCTGCTTAGTCCTTGAGCCCACACTCAAGGACAAGACTATGAGAGCGCTCCATGCTTCACCATTGGCAGTTGATCCTGAGGATTGCCACATTTGCAAGCAAGTCAGAGAGAGGTTCTATGGGGAGGGCCTCGAGTGTGTTACGTCAGGTAATGATATGGGGTGTATGACTTGTTAGCAAGACAAATCAAGGCATGATTGTTTGGCAAGCTTATTACAAAACTTGCTAATCAAGATGTGGAATTGGAGTGTATCTATGGGCCTTATAACAGGTCTACCAGAGGTGCAGGGTTGTGGTTACAATGATAGAATATTTGACTGTGTAACCAAGTTCACACGTCCTTTCACGATCCCATCGAAGTATAGGTTAGTCCAGGAGCAAGATTATTTGTCAAGGAAGTGTGCAGGCCCCATGAAATGTCTAGGTATACTCTCAGCCAGTGTTTTTAAAAACAGTCGGAATGACTCAGAATCGGTCAAGCCAACCGAGCCAACCCACTGGTCCGACTGATTCAGTCACAAACTGGTCAGCTCGACTGAGTCCGAGTTAAACCAGTCGAGCCACGAACAGCCAGTTGCGGACCCCACAAACGACCCAAAATGGACCCCAAACCAGATTTAACTAGGTTTTTAGGGTTTTGGTATGCCCTCTAACCCCTCCCAATCCTATAAAAGCTACCCAACCGACCCCTCTCATTTCCTCACAACTATCTCATTGCATTTGAGTGTGCATTTGTGAGAAATTTGTGAAGAGTTGTGGAGTTGGTTTTTGGAGCAGCTTTGAGGAGTCTCTTGGGCAATCTTTGGAGAAGCAGTGAGGAGCTTCTTGGGCATCCATTAGAACAGCATTGAGGAGGCTAGAGCCTAGAGGTAATTTTTTTTCACTTCTAAAATCCACCTTTGCTTGTTTTTGTTTTTTTTTGCAAATCTAGAAATTGAAAACATAATTTTTTGTGAAAGAAATGAACATAGAATGAGTAGTTTTTTTTTTGTTTTCACTTTTTGATTTAAACGTTTCATTTCCAAGTCCAAATAGCAATCCAAAATGGCTCCGAGGATGAAAGACAATGCTTGGGCATATGCTGTGATGGTTGATGATCAAATGCATTGCAAATTTTGTAAGAGAAAAAAATTAAGGGGGGTTGAGGGGGCATTCATAGGCTGAAACTACATTTCACTGGTCTTAAAGGCCAAATTACTCCATGTGAAGCACCAATAGAAGAAATTGGGGAAATTAGGAAGGAGTTGAGAGATCAATTTCAGAAGTTTTATGAAGACAAAGCTAGGCAAAAGGAACTAGAGGCTAAAATTGGGAGGAAGAGGAATATAAAACACATGATGGATGCCAACCCCAATTTTGATTATGGGAGCTCTTCATCTATCCCTTGCATTAATGCATCAAACCCCTTTCACTATGTTCCTCCCTCTTTGGAGTCTATTCAAGAAAAGGGTAAGGGTACAATGAAAAATAAGGGTACTATCAAAATTTTTTACACACTCCACTCCCTCTGATAGTGCACATGGTCCTAAAGCTAATAGAGGTCAAGTGCAGCCCACTTTAGATCAACATTGGAAGAAAGAATTGAGAGAAATTGCTTGTGATTACATAGCTAGATGGTGGTATGACGTTGATATCCCCTTCAATGCTTCTCGTTCACCATATTATGAACCTATGTTTGATGCCATATATGCTGCTGGAAAGGGATTCAAAGACCCTACTATGCATGAGTTAAGGGGATCTCCTTTGCAAAAAAAGATTTTGTCTATTGATGAATATTTGAGAGATTTCAAAAACTCATGGGCAAAAATAAGATGTACCATCATGTCAGATGGATGTGGCCTGATCAGAGGAATCGTGATGGCGGGCTACCCCGCCAACCCTTAGCTGCACTTTCTATTGCATATAAAAATGCACTTCCAGTTTTTGCCCCAAATAATTTTAAATCTGGGCAAACTCAATAGTCATTACAGAAGCTTATTTCACTTATGATTGTAAAAACCACACAACATTACAACTCAAATTTCATTCTCAGGCGGAAGCTTATTTATCTCTTCAATCAGATCTATGGTTATGAACCATATTTTAAAACCCGTCCCATTGTATTCGAACCAACATTCGAGCTTCATAAAACTCAATCTAATGTGCCATAGCTTACCATTCACACATATGGCCACGGCTCTATTATCATATATCCAACATAATATTTTAACATATATTATGTCTACAATCCAAAGTTATGAAACCTCATGATAACCCCTTTTACCACCGCACTCGCCCATAAGCATTTATATATAATAGCCATAATTAATCATATATACCAACGCATATTTTAATCTTCAACTTTGGGTTTAAAACCTCGACACATCATAACGCATCAACGCATATCAAACCAAGAATCCGCAACTTAATTGGGTCCCACAACAACTTATAATACTTACCTCATTAACTTTCATACAATGCACAATGTGACCACCGTAGATTTTCCAGCGCTGACCATCAGACGGATATCGCGTTCCCTTCTTCTCCGAGACTTATCTCACCAAAGTCACGCGATATAAATGGTTTTGAATTACCGCCTTATGCCATGTGTTCTCCCATGGATGATATCGCGTTCCAAAATACAAAACATCTTACCACTTAAATAGCCACGCGATACCACCGGTTTACTCCCATCAAAACCGCCTCAACGCTCCATCAATCACGGTTCCACTTCAGCCTTCCATCCGGTGCCTCTGCAATGTTAATGCTCCCATTTATTGCACATTCAACCTGATTCCATATGCCTCCAACTGAAGCAACCATTCTCTCTTCCGACCTCCGTTCTCGATGCAATTCTCAATTCCACGGATAATTATAAACCGCAACTTCACATTCAACTAAACGCAAGGTTTTACACCACCGTGCGCTGCATCCTCTCGCGTAATTAACGCTGGCATGACCGCCTTCTCCGAACAGGCTTTAATCACCCAAATCTCCACTACATTTGAACTTAAGTTCGACTCATTCGAGACTTCTTCTCTGTATACAGTTGAATGACACAGATCAGATGAGAAATTGATCTTTTCAGACCTCGCCTTTCTCTTTAACGTTATAGATTGACCTCATCAATCTCAATTTCAACCAAACAAAGTATAATTGCAGATTTAACATGCCCAGAGATCAGATGTTGGTATCGTTACTTGTGTTCCTCATTTAAAGAACAGATCTCATCGAATTCTCCATCGAACTCTCCACACCAGTTAAACGCATTCAATAATCAATAATTTCTATATGATGGCTCCATATAAAATCGATATCGATTTACCCAAATCGATACTCCTCAAAATTACTTTACACAGATTCACAATTATACCAAACGAATTTCGAAAAGATTAATTCTTTCCACACAAAGACTTATGCAAAACGCTTGACTCAATGAATCTCGAAGGAGCCAAGATTGACTCTTCACGCAGACTCTAATAGCCTAAATTCTTCCACAATGTAATAACTCAGGAACTAAAAGAATCGAACCCTCTCTCAACCATACAGTGATTTCAAAATCTCGATTCATTTCAGAATGCATCCAACTTGTCATATATAAGCTAAGACAGGCAATTAAATGCTTTGCTGGAATCGATCCTTTCAGTGATCGATTCACCCAGTTTGCAAATCAATTTGAAACACACGCAGCCTCAAGCAAGAATCAAAATGACCCTGAATTTCTCTGTATAATTAAACTCAATTAATTACAAAGACTTACTTCCTTTGTGGTTTGATCTTCAATTCGATGGCCCTTCTACCCTCTCTACTCTGCCTCTGAACAGTTATCTCCCCTATCTGCCCGTAGGCTTACATTTATACAAAATACTAAGGAATCAATTCAATTTCCTTAACAGCTCACCCAAGACTCTTGGAATTCTCAACATCCTAAATTTAGACTCAATCCCTAAAATAACTGAAACTGATCCTAAGTTCGACCGTCCCTTCACATTCCTAACTAATCACCTTCCTCTCATGTTCTCTAATGGTTCGAGAACATTTACAATTCCTCACTATTTTATTCAAAAATAATAATAATTACATGAAAATTTAGAAACATAAGACCCCCTTATGTCTTATAAAAATACAAAGTATTTCTTGAGCCTAATGCCCCTGCATCAAATCGTACCATCATAAACTTGCTTTATCTTTTGCCCACAGGGAACCATGCTTCGAAGATCAGTTGATGCATCTGATAGGGTGAAAGATGCACACTTGTTTCAAATTTTGGATGAGGTTGTTGAAGAGGTGGGGGTGGCTAATGTTGTACAAATCATCACAGATAATGTCTCTAACTATGTTCTTGCAGGTAAAATGTTAGAGGAAAAACACAAAACCATCTTTTGCATCCCATATGTTGCACATTGCATAGACCTCATGCTTGAGGATATTGGTAAAATAGATTGGATCAAGAACATTGTAGAGCATACCAAAAGCATAACAAAATATATTTACAATCACTCATGGATTTTGAACCTGATGAGGAAACACACAAGGGGCAAGGATATTATTAGACCTGCCATCATTAGATTTGCAACACATTTTTTGACATTGCAATCTATGCTTTCCCAACATAGAAACTTGCAAAAGGTGTTTTCCAGTGATGAATGGAATGAATGTCAATGGTCTCACAAACACAATGGAAAAGATGTGAAAAAGAAAGTTAATGAAGAAATATTTTGGAAAAAGGCAGTAGAGATTGTGAAGGTTGTTGAGCCACTAGTTAAGGTGTTGTGGTTGGTGGATGGGGAAAGATTGGTTGTGGGCTTCATTTAAGAGGCTATGGATCAAGCAAAGGAACAAACAAAGGCAGCATACAAGGAAAGAGTGGTTAAGTATGGGCCCATTTGGGAAATCATTGATCAAAGATGGAACAATCAACTCCATTGCCCTATACATGCAGCTGGGTATTTTCTGAACCCCAGGTATCATTATAAAGCTCTGGCGAAAAGAGCTTTGACTAAGGAGGCTAGAGATGGATTGAATGACTGCATTGATAGCATGATCCCCAAGGAGAGTGACCAGTTGCTAATACACAATCAGATCATTATCTTCAGAAAAGCCACAGGTACCTTTCGCAAGAACCTTGCAAGGATTGCAAGGGAATCATATGAGCGAGGTCAACAAAGAATTTCAATTTCCAAATTCATATTTCATTATTTTGTAAAATTGTTTATAATTTGAAAGTTGGAAATAATTTGTTGAGCTAACTGAAACTCATTACACAACTATGTTTTTTGCAGCACAATGGCGGTTGGCATTTGGTAGCCATTGTCTTGAATTGCAGAGGTTTGCAATCCGCATTTTGAGTCAAACTTGCAGTGCTTATGGGTGTGAGCGCAATCGGTGTGTATTTGAGAGGATTCACACAGAGAAGAGAAACCATTCGGAGCAAAAACAGTTAAATGATCTAGTCTATGTCCAATACAACCTCCGACTAAGACGCAACCAATTGCTGAACAAAAGACTTGATTTAGATCCCATTGTGTTGGATGATATTGATCCAACATCTGATTGGGTAGTGGAGACTCGTCCACCAGAGTTTGACTCTAATGGGGATATTGATGTGGTGTTGGACTTCGATTTACAGGTAGAGGCTCAGCTAAATGCAAATCACTAGTAGCAGGCCCAGTCCCAAGTCCTCCAGTTGCAGCCACAGGCACTTCCTCTAACAACCACGACGCAAGCGCATAGCTTGTCTATCTTAGGCTCAACGTGCTAGTGCTACAGTTCCAGTTGAGGATCTTAATGAGGAGGAGCAGCCATGGGTCTCCCCCTCTGATTCAGAGTTTGAATCAAAGAATATTGCCTTGTCTAGCAGTAGTGACTAGTCATGTTTTGTTGTAGAGGCCATTTAGAGCCTCCTTGGTTATGTTTTTTGTTCTGATCTCTATATCATTTATGTATTGGACAATGTACTGGGTGCCATTTTGATATAATGGAGATATTCATGAGCCTACTTTGATCATATGTTGTCTTTTGTCTATATTCTAATGCTTTGTGTTTGGAAACATGAATGAAAATGTTTAAAATTATGCTTTTTTATAATAAAAAAATTAATATTTAATGTATTTTTTAAAAATACCTAGTCATTGAAATCAAACTGGCCGAGTCGATACTGAGTCGGAGTCGGAGACAACCCTCAGTCGGTTCCAAACCCAAGTTGGAGTTTTAAAACATTGCTCTCAGCGACCAAGATAACAGGTCTCCAAAGTGCATTAGCAAGATCTTTTTAGGTGGGATGGCATTGCCATGACATAATGTCGGGCATGGTATGATGAGGATGCTCTCCATTTGGTGGACTGGGTTCCAGGGTAGCAAATGATTAGTGCAATAGTGACACCCCCACTAGCACATGAGGAGATATGCCCTTCAAATTTACCAGTGATGATTCTGAGGGATAGTTAACAGTACAATGGATCCACTTGTGGCTAGATGATACAGTAGTATATTTAGGACCCAAGTTGTTGAGAAAAAATGGTACTAAGGAAGATATGCCCTTCAGATTTACCAGTGATGATTGTGAGGGATGGTTAACAGTACAGTGGATCCACTTGTGGCTAGATGATACAGGAATATATTTGGGACCCAAGTTGTTGAGAAAAAATTAGGTGATTTAAAACTTGGTACCATTGTCCAAGGATAGTACAATGGTATGGAGTGACATAGTGGCACATTTGGGACCATTGCACAAGGATAGTACAATGGTATGGAGTGACAGAGTAGCACATTTGGGACTTGGGTATTGATATGCAGGTTATGGCATTGCTTGAGGACAAGCAATCTCGAGGAGGGAGGACTATCATGTCCCTTTTTCAAGTGATCACTGCAGGGGAAACAATCGATTTAATTAGATTAAAAGATGGTCAAGAGAATAGGGGGTAACTTTATAAAGTCACATTATTATGTATTTACTTGCCCATGGTATTGGTACCCACGAATTACCTGCCCATCGTATTGACACCCATGTAATAGTTACCCATGGTAGTAGGTACTCATGGTATTGATATTCATGGAATACCTACCCATGGTATTGGGATGGCCAAAAATTATAAAAGGGAGCTCAAGATCACTCTTTAGGCACGTCTAGATATTTGATGGATTGTTTACTCTGGCTCTTGGAGCTTGCTTGAGGGTTTATAACCCTGAGCATGATCTTCGGTGGAGCAATTACCCACCCTAGTTGATTAAAATAACTAGTCTTCAATGGTGAGAGCCGCCATCCTAGCTAGTCCTGAAAGAGGAATCACTCAGATACCTCACTAGGTCAATTTGTGGATTTAATCTCAATAGGTATACAAAGGAGCCATCCATGTTTCTCATTAGGGCATCAACAAATTCATTAGAGAGGTCATTATCAGCCATTTATATCTGCAGGCATTTGTGCTATCTTGTTGGTTTCTTGACAGATTCTCATGCATATTCAGATTCATATTTAATATAATAAGGCTTAGTTTGTTGCTTGTGCTTATAGTCAAACAAGGGTTTCATGTGAAATTGTATGCAATATGTTTGATGAAATGTCCTTACATTAACAATTATCAGAAAATCATTGATAGTGTCATTTTTGCAAAGTGTTGGTGAAAAATGTCTCAATGGTAATTGTGAAGATTATTGCAAAATCTAGTTGGGACATTACACCTTGCACTACAACACTACACCAAAAAACCAGAAATATGTTACATGTAATTGCCAAGCATTTAATATAGACTAATGCAAGTGATAACTTTTTTCCTTTGATCAATCTTATAAAAATCCATTGCAACAAGAGAAACCAACAAAAGTACCTCTTGAAACTGTTGGCTCCAAGGGGGCTTGCCTGTTGCCATTTCAATAACAGTACAACCAACGCTCCATATATCAGCAGGCCTGAAGAATATTTTTAAAAAGTTAGGCATTTCTCCACGATAATTTGAATCCAAAGAGCAAAATATGTGTGGATAAACAAGCACCCTCTGTGGAGAGTCAAAACTGACAATGCACTTGAAGTTTGAACCAAGGTAGGAAAATGAGAGGTTCAAGATTATAATACGCAAGACCAAAAATTATCATGTCATTGAAAATGAAAAACATTTTCATAAAAATTCATTAAAAGAACATAACAGCTGAATCTATACCACCCCACTCTAAATCTCTGTGAACATTTATTTACTGCATTTTGTGTGCACACATCATAATTTGAATGGATTTTGTAAGTTAAGGGAAATCAACAAAGAAACATACAAGCTATGCCCTGTTTGGCGAATGACTTCTGGTGCCATCCAATATGGAGTTCCCTTCATTGATTTGGCCCCTGTAATCGTGACCTGCGCAACAGAAAAATATTGACAAACTGTGTAGCCATTTCATTTACACAAACTTTTTAGGAGTCCATTCCATTCCACTTGAATTTTTCAAAAACTGCTGCAGTGAATATCATATTTCCAAATATTCTGAGCTCATACCCTACAAATCCCATACCCAGAGAGACATTCCATTTTATCGTGCATTGACCCTACAAAGGATACAGCAAGAATGTCTAGGGATTCTATCAAAGAATCTGCTGCATATAATTCTACCATCAATAGGCATTATTAATCAAAAAGAGTATACATTATGAATTAAATGTTCCATACCAGCTCAACAACTTTCTTGGATGCACCAAAGTCTGCTAATTTGATGCACCCTTTGTTGTCGACAAGAATGTTTGCACCCTGCACTTCAGAAGCAAACCATTTGAAGAATTAGGAAATTGCCCAATAAACAAGTTATGATGATTATAACTGACTGAGACTACTATGTCGAAGGCATCCTACAACCACTATTTTATTTTACCTTAATGTCACGATGCATGATGCCATTTTTATGAAGATATTCCAGCCCCTGCAAGAGTTGTTTTGTGTACATCCTAATGACCTGTACAAAAATAAGGAAATTGTGTGTAAACAAAGAGGAAAGCATTCCAGACAAACTATTGTAAAGTGCTTGCAAAAGATAACATGCCATCTTTTGTTCAAAATTTATCCGCACTATGTCGTATATTAGTCTATCCGAAGCAAGGCTTAGTTTGCTGTACTAAAATACCCTACTGCAAAGGGCTGTAGAGGTTCAGTACAAAAGCTTCTAGTGCAATGCCCTGCTCACACCAAGAGAGAACACTCACCGGCTCTGTAAAGGAACCAAATTTGCCAAGAAGAGAAGCAATGGACCCACCAGGAACAAACTCCAAAAGAATGTTTAAAGCGTCATCCTCTCTGGCCGTGCCTAGATAACGCTGCGAGGACACTCCCATTAATTAAGATAAATCCACAGAAGATACATAAAACATTATTAGTTTTCGGCACAAACCTACTTTTAAGAACATCACAAACTGTGCACTCTGGCAGGGGGATATAAGTTAATGAGGAAATGGTGCGTGCGGAAAACTTATGCGCTATCTATATTTTTGAATACTTCCTTAAGAATCATTTGAGAAAGGAACAAACATATCCCTATGAGATGCCCACTCTTAAACTTGTTAACTTTCCTCCCATAAACTCAAACGAGAAGCCAACTACACTAGAATTAGGTGAAACGGTTCAAATAGTTCAACCAGTCGTTAATTTTCTCTGTATTTGTCAAATAAAATCGCAATTACAAATTTATAATAAGGTCTTGTACCACTATATTGGGATGCGACAGATTGTGAAGAAGCTTGACCTCCTCCTCGAGCTCCTGAATTTGGGCCTGATGCGGTCCATTACACAAACAATCAACGACTAAAAGAAAGCTGCAAGGAAAAAATATACTTTCTTGCATTCCGACCCTAGAAAAGCTGGGGAGGAGCGAACGGATCTGTGTAATAAGAACATGCAAGATGCTTACCTGCGCCTTGTCTCTTGATGAACTGTTGGCAGCAATCAAGACCTGCATCACCATAATCATTAAACCCTCGAATCTAGATGAAATTTCTGCCTTAATCATATAAACCTTCGAAACTGTTTACCCATATGAACAGAAATCATTTTTAGTAAAAAGAATACCTCTTTGATGGCCAGGAGCTCTCCAGAATCCAAATTCATACCCATGTAAACACGGCCATAAGCTCCACACCCAATGAGCTCGCCCTTCCTCCACCTGATCGCTGGAGGACTGCTGCTCTCCTTAGGCGTTTCCCAAGCAGACTCCATCTGAGGTTCGAACCCGAATCCCATGAAATCCAGAGATCGCCTTGCAGGACTTCCTTCTTCTGGCATTTCCACGCAGATATCAACAGGGCAGAGCAGAATGCAGCGCTCCAGTGTGGTGTTGTGAGCATTTGATTTGAACGGAACGGGCGCGGAAGAGGTTTAGCGCACGACTTACCTACATCATCATCTAAGGGTCGAGATTTAATCCCTCTTTTCGCTTTTTATCAAGGTTGCATAGTAATTGAGTAGAAATTAAAGTTAAAAAGATTTCTTCAAAAGTTAATTTGCAATTGGGTTTAACTTTTTATTTTTAATATGAGATTAAAGTCGCGCGTTCTTTGGATACTATAGTTATAAAATCAGAATTGGTTTTCAAATCAAACTAGATTGAATTTGATTCAAGAATACATAAAATACTGATTTTTAATATTTAAATCAAACTAATATCCAAACCAAACTAGATTGAATTGGATTCAATAATATATAAAATATTTGTTTTTAATAAATATTTTGATTTTTTAAATTCTAGGTTATTGGAGATAAAATAGGCAAAGTTTGCATCTTTTTTTTTTCACAGAGATAATAACTTGTCTTTCATTAAAAAAGGAGGCTACATAGCAATGTTCTTAAGATTAATCTCTAAGAAGAGAGGACCCAGAGCATCAACAACATGGGTACTGAGCGCACCACAACTGTTACACAATAATTTGTCACCCTGCTCACTTCCCGTCCCTGATCCTAAAGTGCCTTGTGACAAGCCCTGTGTAGTATATCCACCTGGGAAAAATACACAAAGATATCCTCTAAAGAATCAAATAAAGTTGTCTTGAAAGATCACTGGAGAGACCTATTCAAAAACCTAAATTTTTGAGTCAGTGCACTTCTCTAATGGTCTGCCTGTGCTGATGGCACGTTGACAGCTCTGGCCTAGCACTGTTAGTGCCCTTTTTTATGAGAAAACCACGTTGATCCCTTTTTGGCAGTGTTTCATCAAATAGAGGAGAAGCTTCGACCTCTAGAAGCTCAAGGGTGGCGAGTTGGTTGTTATTCGGTAGTGATAGGGTCGAGCTCTCTGATTTTAGAGTTTTAATCTTATCAATGGGGGTTTATCCCTTAGAAAGTGGACCTTTCTCCTCCTTTCCTGGGCTCCTAACCTCTTCTCCCTTCCTATAAATTGATCCCCATCCCTCCACCACTAGTTGGTCATTGTTGGGTTGGTGAGATCATTCATTCCCTTTACACTCGTGTATTGTGATAATGCCTAAACTATTCGGGAGAAGGAATGCTTTAGAGCTTCGGTGAAGGACTCGCACATCACCAATGGGAGGTCTCCAACATCAAGGCCTGGGTTGTAAACTCTCTCTTCTATATTCATTAATAAAATATCTGATGTTTGCTTTCTATATTTGTCTAATCATTGGCGCAAATAGTCTAATGTTCCTTGACCTGTTAGATAGTTGATGTTCATGGATATTATGTATTCGATTACGTTTGTTGTTGCCTCTTGATCATCTACAGGTATTCGCGTGCCACCAGTAGCAAGGAGCGAGCCCAAGGGATCGTGGATCAAGGCCATCATCAAAGTGTTCAAGCATAGCATTAGGAAAAGGTACCTTTATCTCCTTTCTTGTTGCAGTTTGAATATTAGCTAAGGAAGCTTGCATTAGAAAGTCTCACAAGTTTCTAGACTCACTCTAGGGCTAGAGAGATCGCCTCTATCCGCAGAGGGGATTTATCTTCACAACAGAATTGGAGACTTCGTTGAGGAGTTGTAGCCTCTTAACCTTCCTTTCCTGGGTTGATATCCTATCAGTTTGACTAATCATTGAGATCTAAGTTTCCTCATGTCTTTATAGGTTTCTGTAAGATTTGATAGTTAATATAGTGTGTCACGTCTAGTTTTGGTGTGAAATTGTTTTTTTCTTTTTCCTTGTTTTTAGCGCTGAGCGCATTTTCTGTTCTCACAGTAGCACTGACAATGCTTTTTTATATAAAACAATCGTGTTGATCTGCCTTTCAACACCCTTCTGCTCACCACAGAAGCGTTGATCTTAGAGCTAGGAAAAGTTAGTGTTTCCCCTTAACTTTCCAGTGTGTCCTGGCCCCTAAAGAACATATGTCAAGTCTGAATGACCTCCTGCCTTTGTCATTAACTTGTTTGTGTGGTTGGTTTTGTTTCTTTGACTTGCTTGTGAATTTGAGTGAAGTTTAGTTGCTTTTTAGGTCTTCTAGGTTAATTACTCTTCGCTGGTCACTTGTGCTTGTTGTCAAAGAATTGATAGGATCTGCTTTAGGATTATATTCCAGTCAGTTCAAACTCCTTTGTGCATTTCTTTTGGCTTGTTTTTTGAAGTTGCTTTCCGTTGCACTGGCTATCATTGCACTTAAGAAATCACCTTAGATTTAGTGTCGAACATGAGATCACAACTTATTTGATTTAAAAGTTTAGGATAATGTATCTTCTTTAGTTCCTAAATTCAAAAGAATAAATTGAAAGTGATTTTCATCTTGAAGTTTGGATTTGGTTTCTTCGCTTTGAAAAAGAATGAAAGTTATTTTCATTCGTGCAATTTTGAAGTGATCTTGTTTTCCATTTGATAAAAAGAAAAGTGAAAAGAATTCTTTTTCATTTCTTTGTTCGTTTCGCTGATTTTACTTTAGTTCATTGATTACAATCGCATTTTGAGCTTTCAAAGGAAAAATTAAAAATTTTAAAAATTAAAAAAAAATTTGTTATGCATCTTACTCGAAAGAGAAGTAATTTCATTTTTCAATAAGTTTGAATGTTGGGGATAGTGAAAATGAATTTGATCTTTAAAAGCAATATTTCAATAATTTGAACTAGTTCGCAGGCATCATTGTTTGTTGCATTACTTGCACTCTTGTTTACGTTTCTTCCCTCGTTAGTTTAGAATTCATTGGAATTAAAAGAATCTCTTTTATCATTTAGTTGCATTATAAGGTTCAGTGGGCATCGATATTGAGCCTTAAACTGAGACTTAACTAAAGATCAACTTTAGAATTTACCGAATTAACATTAAGGAGCATTTGAAATTAACGAAAACATTTAGAGGTCTAGGCTAGAGACGTGTTATGGCATCATTAAACATAGCAGTTGTCGTTAACAGTTTGTGTTACATTATGGAGGTGAAACCTTGTCCCACGTATGGAATTATATAGGACTATGCTCCACATATGAAAAGTATAAGGGGACGCTCTCATCATACGGTTACACATTAGACGACACTACTACGAACTGAACTCCCACGTATTGTCGAGTATATATGGGGAGACACCACTAGGTTACAAGCCTACCATAGGTAACCGAGTCGGTCACCTTGTAGACATGATACACCAAACACAGCATTCGAAGATATCAACTATAGTGCGGTAAGTCCTTGGTAATTTTTACTATCATTTATCACCAAGTTGTATATTACAGTTCACGGATACTTGATAATCCTTTATGCCTAGTTCACCCTTTTTTATTTATTTTTGTTTAATTTTTAAAATCAACTACCTGCAATAACATCTCACTTGTGCAGTTCTCTGGCCTCATATTTTCCTGGTTAATTTTATATTTTAAAATTGCTAAAAAACGATTCACCTTTTCTCGATTTTATCTTGCCTTCAAGGTCATCATGGTTGAATCACCGGATTCACCTCCTTCCTCTTTTGAAGGATCTCAAGACCCTCCTCCTGAGGTCCCCCAATTTCCAGTTGGACCCCTTGAAGCTAAAGGTGTTGAACATGGGATTGTCATAAGTGTACAACCTATTTCGTCGCGTCCACCACCGACGATTTTCTTTCATCGTCATTTGAGGATCTTGAGCCGGAAAGTCTCGAACCATTTGCACAGTTTACAGTCTTTCCTCCAAATCCGCTCTTCGATCCGATAATGGTCTCACCTCAACATGCTTATAGTCCTTTTGAGGCACTAGTTTTTCCCTTTGTTCCTTCTCCAGTAGCATCTCGCACTATTGCTCATCAGTTGTTTCCTCCTAAAATGGCATCTAACTGTGATGATATTCCATTCGTGAGTGCCCCTCAGAGCACTTTACAGGAAACCACTGCAACTAATATTCCAGAAGACATTTCATCCATGTTTCCTCCTGAAAGCTATCCTTACGTCACCACTCCTCAAGATATAGGAAGTGAAATGGGAATGCCCTCTAGTCAAGTCGTATCTTCACTTCTGCATGGGTATACCTCTCTTGAGAGCCTTTTTTTAAGAGCTTCTAGAGCTACATATTTATTTCCATATCTCATTTGGTCAATGGGCATCCCCCCATCTTCTGGCACATTTGTTTCAAATATGGTTGTCGTATCTCAACATGTCATTCGACCTACAATAACTATAGGTCAAATGATTGTTTCAATAGGATATTCTACCCCCCCCCTTGTCGTTATCTACGATTACTACCGTTCCACCACTGAGTGGACAATCTACGGTGTCTTTTGTGCTTGGGGGGCAGTCCAATCCTTTTTACGCACCTCCCCTTTCGAGTGGGGGGTATTTTAACTCTGGACTCGTTTCGGGGGTGGGGCAACCTAATGCTAGCCTAAGTGGAACATTGCTTTCACAACCGACAAACATTGTCATAGGAACTGCTCCTTTGAGTGGTCAACCTACTTTAGCTGCATTTGTTTATCAACATCCCCACGTTCAGTATTCTCAAGTTAAGCAACCCCATCTCCAACAACCAAACGTAAAATATTTGTATGTTCAGCAACCCAACATCCCTCATCAATATGTTCAACAGCCAAATATGCAGTATCAGTATGTTCCTTGTTTCGCAACAATATGTCCAATAGCCCCAACATCCAGTGGGTACCATTATGACTAACCCTCAGTTTGGTCCTTACACCCAGACTAGTCCAAACATCCCTTTGGGTCAACCTAGTGCTCACCCCAATCAGCCTGGTGTCCAATATTAGAAAATTCCACAGGGTCAGTACTAGCAACCCCAGTCGGGGCCTCACCGTAGTACTCAATATCAGCAGATCCCTCAGTACCAGCATACCCAACTGGGACCCCAAGCTAAACCTCGTGTTTAACAAGGACCTCAGCCTGGACCCTATGTTTAGCAAGGACCGCAGTTTCAAACCCAACAGTGGCCTTATCAACAGCTCTAGTAGGGTCCTTATGTTCAACAACAGCTGCAACAAGGTCCTTACCAACCATGGGAGAAGTATGTGTATCCAGGTCAAAATCCACCCTATTGGGGGCAAAATTTATATCAACCAGGTTGGAACCCTCGAATGGGTAACTTCCAATGACCATTTTCTCCTTAGCATCCTACCTTGCCATTTTGGCTACATTGGAGTTGTCGGATGTGTCTAAGCTCACAAATGACACCATCCAACATATGTTGCATTTCCTGCCAATTCCAACCAAGATTTTGGGAGATTGCCCAAAGTTTGAAGGTAAATTTGAGGAAGACCCCCAAGCCCATGTCATGACATACCACCTATGGTGCTCTTCCAAATCTTGGGTTGACGATTCAATTTGTCTACGTCTTTTCCAGCACACTCTCATAGGTGTCGTGACTACATGGTATATTGAACTCCCTCGAGGTGTCTTCTTCGATTTTAACACCTTAGCCATGGTCTTCCTCACCCACTTCTAACTACCTGTCCGGTATGAAACCGATAACCACCTTCTAACATCATTTTAACGGTCAACTGCAACCCATATTTTGGATGAAATCCACGAATTGAGACGCAAACTTCGTGTCATCAAATTCGAGATCCCCGATCAGTTGTTGACTGAATGGTTCACGAAATCTTTTGTCCCACAAATCGCAAAATATCTCTCCATGGGTGGTTGTGTGACGGAAGAGGAAGTCATCGCCCACACTCAAAATTTGGATTTGGTTTATTCCCAATCTAGAACCTTGTATGAGATTCTACCTCACGCACCACGACCTTCAACCGATTCAACATCGTCTCAACCTCCTGCTACGCTTCTTGTCGATAACGTTATTGGGTCAGTGGCCCATGTTGATAGTAGTTCACCCAATGCTTATTCAAAGTCTAAGTCCACCACTACCACTGCACCCTCCAAACCTTCAAATAACCAGAAGAATCCTGGTAAAACCTCTGAGGCAAATGTTGTCCAATCTACCGCAGCAGACAAATCCTCAAAAGGTAAGAAAAAGGGCAAAGGAAAATCCAAATCCGATAACCCTAAATAGGATTCAAATAAGTCATTTGTTGATGATGCTTCCAAACACAAGCCCAAATATCCTTGTTTGATATGTGATGACAACCATTACACCAAGGATTGTCCTCAGCGTGTCGAAGTTGCCCGTCTCTTGAAGGGCGCACCCAGAACTACAGGTGTCTTGAAAAAACCATTCTCATCCCAGCATACGCAAATGGTAGATCAACCCTAATCATCTAGAAGCTCGCAAGTTTTTTATGGCTGGCACATAACCCATTTATGGCCACACGATCGAAAGATTACCTGAATCCATCAAAGGAACCTATGGAACAAGATACCATAGATAATCCTTCCTCTTCCATACCTCCTAGTTCTGGTCCTCTCCATATTGAGAGACCTAGTAGTGATTCCATAAGCCGGCCACCCCTAAAAGGTGTTCTTTGAAAATCGTCTTATAATATGAACGCCCGAGTTGCTTAACACTATAACATTGTAAAAGATTTAGCTCAGGCGCCTTTGGCGATGTCAGCATTGGAAGTCCTTCTGTTGTGTCCATCACAACAGAAGGCATTATTATCTGTCATTGGAGGCATTTATTCGGTGAAATCTAACCTTGTCACTTTCGATCTTGAGAACTTTATTCCTTGCCTCCCATCTCAGGTAGCGTTCATGATTTAGGTTACCGTGATGGGGAAAACCATTCATAGGATTGTTGTTGATGAAGGCGCTTTGACATGCATCATGTCTATTGCTTGTTGGAAAGCCATTGGCTCTCCTCCATTGAGTCAGTCCCCAAACACTTTGGAACCTTTTGATGGTAGAGGTTCTCGGTTGTACAGTATTCTCAAAGGCCTACCCATCCTCTTATAGGGAAAGACAGTAAACCTGAAAGTGGAGGTGGTGGATACCAACCTAAATTATAACCTCCTTCTTGGACACAGCTGGACCCATGCAATGCTTCGTGTGGTCTCCACCCTCTTCTGTGTTCTTCACTTTCCTCATCAAGGGAATATTGTGATTGTCGATCAGCTCGCTTTCTTCTCCTCTGATTCTTCAACATGAAACATTTCGTATGTTAGGAATACCTCCACCTCATATGAGAATGTTGGGTTAGACCTTTTTAAGGACTCGTCCCTTATGGGAAATTTTCCACTCCCACTACCTAATGTCGCCACTATCAACATGATATCATCTGCTCTCAATCCATGGATTGTTCCTAGTCCCGAATAGCTTGATAACTTTGGTGATGTTATGCCTCTCAGTCCTGCGGAACAAATGCAACAGAGCATTCTTCTGCCTTCTGAGGTTTTTTTCCAACGATAAATTGGTTTCATCTCTCGACACTTATGCGCAGTCTCCTTGGTTTGGTTCTTGGGATTTAGATGATCCCTTGAAAGAGACATTCCCCACTGACGAGAGTATCGTGGAGGTTATATCTCTAGAAGAAACTCCATGGGATGATGGTAATCATCGTTCCTCGTTTCTCTCAAGCCTTGGTGAGATCTCCGCTTGTCTTAAATACTGTGTTTTGTCTGAATCGACTGGCCCGCTTTAGAATCCTATTTTGATTCATGAAGTGTTGTCTGGAGGAAACACGGGGAATATTTCTGCCACCATTCCCATCGACATCTCTATCCAAGCAAGGATTGTCGAGAATGTTCACATCAATGCCTTTTGTTCTCTCGATGAGGTCAAAATTTACACCGATATTTTCAAGGAATTTTGTGATGTCTTCACATGGTCTTATGAGGAAATGTCTGGCATAGACCCTAGCATTTTCATGCACGAGATCCCCACATGCTCGGACTTGAATCCCACTTTCCAGCGGCTTCGTCCTGTGCACCCAAGAAAGGTTGTTTCCATTAAAGGGGAAGTTGAAAAACTTATCAAGGTTGGTTTCATATATCCCATACCATTGACAGATTGGGTCTCCAATATTGTTCCTGTTACTAAAAAACAAGGGACCATTCGAGTTTGTGCTGACTACTGTGATATCAATCGCGCGTCCTAAAGATAATTATCCCACCCCCCTTTATCGATCAAATCATCGAAAAATGTGTTGGGAGCAAGATATTTTATTTTATGGACGGTTTTTTTGGCTATAACCAGATCAACATCGCTCCTATTGACCAACATAAAATCGCTTTTGTTCGTCCATGGGGAACCTTTGCCTACAATAAACTCCCTTGGTGCCACTTTCCAAAGAGCCATGTCATACACCTCTCATTAAACATATCGTTCAACCATATCTTGACGACCTTTCGACTCATTCTGTGAAACCTCGAGATCACCCCGGACATCTAAGAGCAATATTTCTTCATTGTCGACACTATAATATCTGGTTAAATCCTCATAAATGTGTCTTTTACGTAGAATCTAGTCGCCTCTTAGGTTTCATATTGTCTAAAGAATTAATTCAGATAAATCCTCTTAAAGTGGAGGCAATCATCAATTTGCATCCTCCCTCTTATGTCCCTCAACTACAAATCTTGAAGGGGAAGGGCAATTTTCTCCGTCGGTTTGTCCCGAACTACATCGATCTTGCCATAAGATTCACTCGCTTATTAAAAAAATGGAATCCCATTCATTTGGGATAAAATTTCCCAAAACTATTTAGATGCTTTGAAGAAATCCCTGATCAATGCTCCTTTATTGCATCCTCCCAACTATCATCGCAATTATTTCTTGTATTTGGTCGCTGCAAAGAGCACTATTGGTATGGTGTTGGTTCAGGATGATGATGACGGATAGGAACATGTCGTTTACTACCTGAGTTGCAATCTCTTTGATGTTGAGACTCGTTATGCTCATGTTGAGAAACTCGCATTTTTCGTTGTTCATGATGTTCAACGTTTTCATCATTACATTCTCCTGTGTAAAACACTAGTGATTTTTGACTGAAACCCCATGACTTACATTCTTACACGCTAGTTACTTGGGGGAAAATCCTCGAAATGGACTGTTATTCTCCAAGAGTTTGACTTAGAGTTTGTTGCAGCAAAATCGAGAAGTCACTTGGCTTTGTTGAGCTAATCTGCGATCTTCCCACTACGGTTGATCCCACTCCTTTCGATGAATCGATTCCAGATGAATCACTCTTTCTCATCAGTACTATGGACCCTTGGTATGGATATCTCATCGTTTATCTCCAAACTCAAACCTTTCGACTAGAGCTATCTCACTCTGAGAGATGACAGATTCACAACCAGTCCCAAACATATCGCATTATTGGAGATACCTTGTATCGCACTGGTGTTGACTTTGTCCTCTGTCGATGTCTAACAATGGAGGAAGCTGAGAAATTTCTTAACGACTACCACTCTGAGGCATGTGGTTGTCACATGTCGGGTTATGCTACTGCCCAAAAAATCCTTCGAGCAAGATACTTTTGGCGATCTATTTTTAAGGATTGCATTATTGTCGTTTGTAAATGTCACGATTGCCAAATCTATTCTCGGAAGGAACACACCCCACCCTCAAACTTGCAACCAGTTGTGACCGTCGGGCCATTTGCAAAATGGGGCATCGATTTCATGACCTATAACCCTCACTCGGCCGGGGGGCATGGTTATATTATCATTGTCATCGATTATTTTACAAAGTGGGTTGAGGCGATTCCTACATATGATAATGATGGTCTAACTACGACGCAATTCCTGTTTAATCATGTCATAGCTCGGTTCTGTGTCCCGACAGCCATTGTCACTAACCATGGATCTCATTTTTTAAATCATATGATGATGGAGCTTACTGCTCAGTTGGGGCTACACCATGATAGCTCCACTCCTTATTATCCACATGCTAATGGTCAAGTTGAAGTTGTTAACAAGATTTTGGTGACAATGCTCTAGTGAACCAATGGGAGACAAAAATGAGATTGGTATCTCATGCTTTTATCACCTCTGTGGGCTTACCGAGCATCCACCAAGCCCGCTACCGGGTTTACACCATTTCAACTGGTGTATGGCCTGGAAGCGACACTCCTGATCGAGTGTGAAATCCCTTCTCTAAAGCTAGTCTTCGAGCTATTTCTTGGTACTTCGCTAGAAGAGGAATGTTTGCTTTACCTTGAGCATCTTAATGAGACCCTAAGACTTACTGCTTTAGTTATTGAAGCACGAAAGAAACGAGTTAAGGCTCAATACAACAAATCTATCAACCCTCGTGTTAGGTCCCTATATTACTAGTGTAGTCCCTTATTGTTGTTAGTATAGCCCCATTATTGTTGTTTTTGTACCCTTGTAGTCCCCATATTGTTATTATTGTGCCCCATAAATCCCCATTATTGTTATTGTTGTGCCCTTATATTATTATTTTTAGGTGAGATAGGATTATATTGTGACCCCATGGACTCCTATATATAGAAAGGAGGTTTTTTCATTTGAATCATCCAATAAATGTTCATTTATGTAATGTAAAGGAGGTTTCCCCCTCGAAGTGGCTAATTTCTAAGGTGTTTATCTATCTTTTCTTCTATTTTTGGTATCAGGCTTGTTTTATAACATTTGGTATCATAGCTTTGGATTCTAGGGTTTCGTTGCTTCAAACACGCCATTGTGGAATTTTCGCTATAACCTTTTTTCTACGAAGTTTCAAAAGCTAAAAAAAAACCCATTTGCGAAGAAATCTTGAGGAACGTTGTGTAAAAAATTTAGATCTTGGTTCGCAATATTTTCGGAGATATGATCTGTGGAAGTTAGGGTTTTTTGCAGGCTCTCGAATTTCATCTCAAAGAGGCGACCTTGGGAAAATTGTCATAACTCTCTCTCTCTGAGCATCAGATTGAAATTTTGTAAAAGGTGGCCAAAAGTACACGGACTGTAGTTTACAGTGTATCAATTTCAGAGCCGAAGGAGAAAACAATGACATGTGGCACATCGTACAAGTTTGCTCTACTGAACTAGTCCATAATTAGGTCTTTGCGAGAGATTGGGTATAAATTTGACTTGAAGAATCCAAATCAGGTCTGACCTGTCGCATTGGAAAGAGGAATTAGAGGGATAATGTAGAATATAAATTCAGATCTTGAAGATCTAAAATTATAGAGATACATCAGTTTCAATATCGAGCTCCTCAAAAGAAAGAAAAAAGTGTGTATTTTTTAAACAAGTTTGCATAACATTTGTTTGAAAAATCAGTTTGAAGTGATTCTGTTGAAAATGCAACAAGATGATGGAGCTTAGTGAAATGAAGTCGCCTTCACTAAGTGGGCCCGTAGGCTATTTTTGGCGCAAAGTCTATTTTTAGACATATGGATCATGGTCTATGAGTTGCAGGATGCTATTTATGGATGATTGGTCATGTTGGTAAAAATAGATGGACCTCTGTTTTTAGACATTGGGCGGAATCTATTTTTAGACTGCCGGGCTAAAAATAGAACAGTCAAATATTATTAACCCTTAATAATATTTAGACTATAAAAATTATCTTATCCTCTTGGAGCACTTCAGTTTGATGCTTGGATGTGGCACATGCAGCTGACAGAAGGAAATACGCTTTTCCTAAGGGTTAGTTGAGCTATTGCATGGTTGACTTCAGTTAGAACTCATGTGGCCGAGTTTGGTGGAGTTGATGAGACAGTTGGTGGAGTTGTGTTCGGTTTAACTTAGTTGAACTAGTTGTATTTAGTCTAACTGATAAATACACTAGTGATGAGTGGTGTGAATTAATTGTTAATTAATTCACTAATTATTAACTCATAAATCAACTAAAGAATACATCAGTTAACTGCAATGCATGGACAGTTCAGTGGAGACCAGTGTTAGAGGTGGGTGAAAGGGTGAGTTTGCTATCAGTTGTGACTATTGGCTATGCATGAGATTTGCACACACATTGATGGAGATTGCCAATGAGGATTGCGCAGTTGGAGCTAGTGGGATTCGAACTTGGATCTCATCATTAATCAACTTGGATTGCGCAGTAGAGGCAGGCAGACTTGTGGAGGAGATTTGAACCTGTGACTTGTTCACTTTCTATACTAGTTTGTGTGTAGCATGTGAGATAGTGCTGAGAGCTATGAGAGCTTTGTGCTATGTATTGTTACATGTTCTCTATCATTATAATATACAAATAGTTGGGGGTTTTCAGCTATTGCTTTCCCCATTACGTACTGTGTTGATATGTGTGCTTGATTATTGTTTTATGAGCGCATGCGACTGTTTCTATTTCCGCATATTGATGATCAATTGTAGAAGAGGTTATGTATTATGCATGAAGCTTAAATAGTGTGTAATCAGGATAATCTCGGTGAATAATTCAACTATTATTCAAATTTCTACATGGTATCGGAGCGAAAATTGATCATCGGATCTATTACAGTGATTACAATTTATTTCGGTAGACAGAGTCTGTAAGCGGGCCAGGTAGCCTCTGGATCCATCCTTTCTTTGAAAGGTGATATATCTAGTAAACGCCCCTACAATTGATCTCTGTGCTAGAAATACTTTGTTCTCACAGATCCAGAAGCAGTTGAGTTTTGAGCTTGGAATTCGAATTTTGCAGCAGTTTGTTTTCTTGGTGCCAGAGTTGAAATGTCTTTCAACGGTTTGCGAATGGAATATTCCCTTGAGGGCAGTTCGAATTATGTTGCATGGAAGGATAGAATGGAGGCGGTATTAGATGATAACGGGCTGAAGGAGTTCATAGATGCTGAGGTCCCAAAGCCTATTGATGCTTCTCAAGTTGAGGCTTGGAAAAAGAAGATGGCGAAATGTCGAAGGATTCTGTTGGAGGGCGTGAAGGATCACATTGTATCCAGCCTGCATGGAAAATATTCTCCATACTTGATGTGGAAAGCATTGACAGATCTATTCCAGAGCAAGAGCGACCAGAGGAAGTTGGCGCTCAAGGATAAACTCAGAAACATTAAGATGGAGAAAGGCGACAGTATCGCCAAGTACCTCACGAAGTTCACTCAATGCAGAGATGAGTTGGGAAGTGTGGGGGTGACTGTCGAAGAAGAGGATATGGTGGACCTGGCTCTCCTTGGTCTTCCGAAAAGTTGGCATGCATATCAAGATAGTGTCAATGGTCAGGAGAAGTTGCCGGGATGGGAGCGCCTTTGGGCGGATCTCATGCAAGAGGAGATAAGGCGAACTACCAGGGACAGATCTTCATCAAAGGTATCTGATGAAGAAAATTGCGCTTTGGCTGCCAAAGAAAAGAAGGGGAAGAGCAAGAAAGCTTCTCAGTCTGGTGCGAAAGGCAAGAAGCAAGACATGTCCAAGGTGAAGTGTTTTCACTGTCACCAGCACGGACACTATGCCACAAATTGTCCGCGGAAGAAGAAAAATAAGAAGGCTGCTGGATCTGCAGCGGGAGAGGCATTGGCTTCTCAATTCGAACTGGATTTTTCACTGATCGCATGCTTGGTTTCAAGTGTGATGGGATCAGTATGGTTCTTGGACAGTGGTGCATCATTTCACATGACCGGAGATCGGGATTTGTTTTCAGATCTGGAGGAGAAAGATCTTGGAGTGCACATCGAGATGGGCGATGATGGTAGATACAGTGCGACCGGTATCGGTACCATTTCCTTTGAGAGGGAGTCTGGTAAACCCTTCGTATTGAAGGAAGTGATGCATGTTCCATGATTGAAGAAGAATACGATCTCTGTGGCGATGTTAGAAGACAAGGGGTATGATGTTGTCTTCAGCGAGGGAAAGGCTTTCACAACGCGGTAAGACAGCTGACCTTGGGAAGATAGAGTTCGAGTCAAGAACCTTTATCAGTTGCAAGTAGATGGCTGCGCAACAATGGCATGCAAGGCGGAAGGAGTGGTGAGCCGGGATGATGGCGAGCTGTGGCACCGGAGATTGGGCCACCTTCACCATGGAGCTTTGAAGATACTACAGCAGATTTCTACTGGGCTCCCTAAGGGCACTCTTGCGCAGTCAGATCAGTGCAAGGGGTGTACCTTAGGAAAATTTGTGAAAGCCACCTTTCACGAGAAGGATAGTCGCTCCACGACGATCCTTGAGAGAATCCACACAGACGTGTGTGGACCTTTCTCAGTCGCTTCGATAGCAAAGAACAAGTACTATGTGATCTTTGTTGATGATTTCTCTCGGAAGTGCTAGATATTCTTCATGCAGAAGAAGAGCGAGACATACTCAAAGTTCTGTGAGTTCAAGGCACTGGTAGAGAAGGAGTCGGGGAAGCATGTGAAGGCTCTTAGGAGCGACAATTGTGGTGAATTCATCTCTGCTGAATTCAAGGACTTTTGCAGCGCAGAAGGGATTCAGAGAGAGATCATCGCACCCCATAACCCACAGCATAACGGGGTTGCTGAGCGGAACAACAAAACGATCGTGGGTGCTGCACGGGCGATGTTGCATGATCAGGGCCTACCCCTTCACTTGTGGACGGAGGCATGCAATACTGCAGTATATGTGCAGAACCGTTGTCCTCACAAGATACTTGGCATGAGTACACCGGAGGAGGCATTTTTTGGCAAGAGGCCTGATATTTTCCATTTGAGGATTTTTGGCTCACCTGTCTACATGCATGTGACGAAGGACGCCAGAAAGAAGCTGGATCCGACTGCAGAGGTTGGGATATTTGTGGGGTACACTGATACGCCCCACAACTATCGTGTGTATTTTCCAGACAGTCGCGGGCGGTAACGACGGGGATATCCAAATTTCGGGGAGGAGAAAGCCATGCGGTGTTCGCTTGAGAGGGAGCCACACTTGCATGCAGATGAGGAGCTATTAGTTCCTAAGGATGAGCTTCATGATGTGGATCAGCCACATGAGGAATTTCATGGAGGGAAGAGACCACTCATGCAGCCGCCAACTATCGCAGGGCACCAGCCATACTGTCGTAAGCCTCGAGCGACTGCTCGAGATGCGCAGAAGGTTAGACCACCTACAAAAGACAGTGTCAGAGCAAGAGACAGTCGCCAGACACTGGATACATGGCTCTTGTGAGTCAATGTGTCGTGACGGAGCCATCCTCTTTTGAGGAAGCTGTGGAGGAACCCGCATGGGTAGATGCCATGATCGAAGAATATGATTCGATCGTCAGAAACAGTGCATGGGAGATTGTCCCAAGACCGGAGGGGAAATCGGTGGTGGGTTCGCGATGGATCTACAAAGTGAAGCAGGCGGCTGACGGGAGTGTGGAGAAGTACAAGGCGAGATTTGTCGCCCGTGGCTTCTCACAGATCGAGGGGATCGATTATGAGGAGACCTTTGCACCTGTCGCAAGGTACTCTTCCATACAGACGATCCTTGCTCTCTCAGCGTAGATGGGGTGGCACATCCATCAGATGGATGTGAAGACTGCGTTCCTCAACGGAGTCATTGAGGAGGAGGTGTACATAGAGCAGCCTGAAGGTTTCGAGATCTTTAGCAATGAGTCGCATGTGTGCCGACTCAAGAGAGCACTGTACGGGCTGAAGCAAGCACCTCGTGCTTGGTACACACACGGATCGACATTTACTCACCGACTTAGATTCTCCAAGGTGAAAGGATCCTAACCCGTGCTCGTTATTGCAGAGGTGTTGCCGATCATGAGTCCGTATAGATGATCTGATTTTGACTAGAGATAAGCCATTGATACTGCAATAGTGATCTTGCTAGAGAGTTTGAGATGAAGCAGATCATCTCCTTCATTATTTCCCTGGATTGGAAACCGGGCAAAGGCAAGGTGACCGTTTATTTCTGTAAGTTTGCCCGGGAGATACTAGAGAAGTTCAACATGCATGGCTGCAAGCCTGTTGATACTCCTCTTCCTGGAAGTTGGAGGAAGGAGGATGCTACTTCAGCGGAGGTAGTGGATGCCACTGTTTATCGACAGTTGGTGGGGTCGCTTATGTATCTGGTCAATACACGACCCGATATATGCTATGCTGTTAACCAGCTTTCGCAAGCTATGGTTAAGCCTACCAAGCTCTTATGGAAGGCAAGCAAGCATGTATTGCGTTATCTTAGTGGCACATCGGGATATGGTCTATGGTACAGACAGGAGGTTGGAGCGAAGCTTAGCGGCTTCACTGATGCAGATTGGGCAGGGAGCCCAACGGACCGGTGACACATCCGGGAGGGATCTTCGCGCATCGGGTCGATAGCGCTCGGCACAAGATAGCGTGAACTGTGGCACTGAAGTTCCATGTGAGGTCGAGTACATGCAGCAAGCTTGGTCGTATACGGTAAAATTTAGATGAGGCAAGATTCGGGCCTAAGTTCGGCCGCATTTGGAGCCTACCGTGATTTACTGTGATAACCAGAGTTGCATTAAACTCTCGGCTAATCCAGTATTTCATGATAGATCCAAACACATCGACATCAGGTACCATCATATCAGAGATTGTGTGCAACGGAGAATCATGTTACTTTCATATATTCCCACGGAGGATCAGGATGCTGACATCTTGACGAAGGCGCTCACCAGGAGAAAATTCGAATTCCACAGAGGCAGGATAGGGGTTGCAGATAATCCATATCTTGTTGAGAGGGAGTGTTGAAAATGCAACAAGATGATGGAGTTTAGTGAAATGAAGTCGCCTTCACTAAGTGGGCCCGCAGGCTATTTTTGGCGCAAAGTCTATTTTTAGACTATGTCTATTTTTAGACATATGGATCATGGGCTATGAGTTGTAGGATGCTATTTATGGATGATTGGTCGAGTTGGTAAAAATAGATGGACCTATATTTTTAGACATTGGGCGGTTTCTATTTTTAGACTGCCGAGCTAAAAATAGAACAGTCAAATATTATTAACCCTTAATAATATTTAGACTATAAACATTATCTTTTCCTCTTGGAGCACTTCATTTGATGCTCGGATGTGGTACATGCAGTATGCAATTTGATGTACAGAAATACGTTTCCTAAGGGTTAGTTGAGCTATTGCATATTTACTTCATGTAGACTCAAGTGGCGTATTTGGTGGAGTCGATGAGACAAACTTGGTGGAGTTGTGTCTGTTTAATTTAGTTGAACTAGTTGCATTTAGTATAACTCAAAAATACACTAGTGATGAGTGTGGTGAGAATTAATTATTAATTAATTAACTAATTATTAACTCATAAATCAACTAAAGAACACATCAGTTAACTGCAATGCATGGACAGTTCAGTGGAGACCAGTGTTAGAGGTGGGTGAAAGGGTGAGTCTACTATCAGTTGTGACTATTGGTTATGCATGAGATTTGCACACACATTGATGGAGATTGCCAATGAGGATTGCGCGGTTGGAGCTAGTGGGATTCAAACTTGGATCTCATCATTACTCATCTTGGATTGTGCAGTAGAGGCAGGCAGACTTGTGGAGGAGATTTGAACCTGTGACTTGTTCATCTTCCATACTAGTTTGTGTGTAGCATGTGAGATAGTGCTGAGAGCTATGAGAGCTTTGAGCTATGTATTGTTACATGTTCTCTATCATTATAATATACAGATAGTTGGGGGTTTTCAGCTATTGCTTTCCCCATTACATACTGTGTTGATATGTGTGCTTGATTATTGTTTTATGAGCGCATGTGACTGTTTCTATTTCCGCATATTGATGATCAATTGTAGAAGAGGTTATGTATTATGCATGAAGCTTAAATAGTGTGTAATCAGGATAATCTCGGTGAATAATTCAGCAAATTATTCAAATTTCTACAGATTCCAAGGGAATATTGAAGCATAGATATCAGTATTGATTTATATAATTCCTCCAAAAAATAATTTCACACCCATTAAGCCCCTAGAAAGCTATACCATGACACATGAAGAGGAAGAATTGCAGTATGATATATCAAAATTACGGTACCAAGAGAAAGAATTGAAGTACGTATATGTCATATTTGATTACAAAGAGTAATCAAAGATGACATATACGGTTTAAAAGCAGAAATGAATGCTAAGTTGGACGGTTTGAAGGATCAAATGAAAGCTAATATGGATGATAAAGTAGTGGAAAATCACATCGAGCATGAATAACAAGTTCTCTAACTCTCAAAGGATAACCTAACTTTGGTGCAGAATCAAATGAAATAACAGGATGATCGACATCACAACAAAATAAGTTCTAAAGCAGTCACAAAAATGAGAACTCGACAACTACGAAATCGATAAATTTTAGAGTATCTCAGTAAGTGGAAGAACTTACCCGTTGAAGATTCCACATGGGAGGATGAGAATTTTATACATAAGCATCAAGAAATAATCACGTGTTGAGGACAACACTTGTTTGAAGGAGAGGGGCATGTTAGGTCCCTATATTACTAGTGTAGTCCCTTAATGTTGTTAGTGTAGCCCCCCTTATTGTTATTGTTGTACCCCTGTAGTACCCATATTATTATTATTGTGCCCCATAAAACCCCACTATTGTTATTGTTGTACCCCTGTAGTACCCATATTATTATTATTGTGCCCCATAAAACCCCACTATTGTTATTGTTGTGCCCTTACATTATTATTGTTAGGTCGGCTAGGATTATATTGTAATGCCATGGACTCCTATATATAGAAAGGAGGTTTTGTCATTTGAATCATCCAATAATTGTTCATTTATGTAATGTAAAGGAGTTTTCCCCCTCGAAGCGGTTGATTTATAAGGCGTTGATCTCTCTTTTCTTCTATTTTTGGAGATGGTTTCATAACACCTCGTGTTTTCTCTAAAGGTGACTTGTTCCTCCTTTATGATCAAGCCCACAATAAATTGGGAGTCAGGAAGTGCGAGCTAATGTGGTACGAGCCCTATATCGTTCAACGCGTATTAGAAAGAGGTGCTTATGAGCTAGTAGATTATGAATATAATCAATTGGCTAAGCCCTGAAATGGGATCTATCTAAAAAAAGTATTATGCTCGATCGCAAATATGATACCTTGTACACTAGTGTGTTATTCATTAGTGTACTTTTTAGATTTTTGGTGTGATTGTTTGCTTTGCAGACATGTTTCCCCTGCTTACCTAGTGTTCCAATTGGTTTGTAGATGTCGTCGAATCATTATACCGGTTTCGCTGATGGTGCTTGTCATAGCACACATAGCTTATCTTATGCAGCATGGGCACTTTTTGCCCTTGATGTTGAGTTGATCAATTTACAAGATATTTGTTTGGGTCGAACAACTAATAATATCGCTAAATATAGTATGGTGATCAAGCTATTATCGAATGAAATCAATTTGGGTATAAGAGATTTTCTTATCAATTTAGACTCTCAACTTGTTGTGTTCTGCAGGTAAATGGTCATTATTCAGTTAGAAACTCCAGTATTTTTTGTACGTATTTATGTGTTCAATTATTGGAAAGACATTTTGATTACATTACATATCAACATATTCCAAGAAATTTGAATACATTGATGGGTACATCAAAAAACTTTGTATTAGATAGACATCTGCATAATATGTAAAAACCAATGCATCATCATGATATATGAACACTTAGTAGCCGTAGAAACATGCATATATATATATATATATATATATCGATTCTATCAAGTGTGTTACATCAAAATCTCAAAAATATTGTGTTACGTGACACAATGTCTCTATGAGCCTACAACAGTGCAAAAAACAAAAAATAAAGTTTGATATTCGTCCACATGGTGCTCGTGATAGCATGTGACTGCTCAGATCACTCGCCAGAGTAAGTGACGTAGTCGACCTGGGACCCCCACGGTGCGGCTCTAAAAACGGAGTGGGATCTCGTCAAAGTTTGCGTATTATGGTATGCCACTGGTTAGGTCTGTCAGATTACACTCCATCTATGCTATTGGATCTGCCCCCTCCTCACAGGGAGAATCTTCGACCTGGTGTACCACTCTCCTGGCAATCAGAGATATGTCGGTCGGTCTTCTGAATCCTACATTTACAAAAATCATAACTTTAGATCTCGAAATACATACCAAAAACATTAAAATGTAAAAATCCAAAAACATTTTTTACCTGCGTCAGACCATTGTTCACCTGATGGAAGAGGTAGATCTGGGTCATCTCTTAAGTCAATTCCTGCGTATGCATAGTCCTCGACCACAATCTTCTGACGGCACAGCTAGCTAAAGAATGTGGTCGTGAAATGCATCTATTGGCCCCCTTTCTTGTTGGCATTATAATATAATATGTTGTCCTTGATGGCAACCTACTCGATGAGTTTCCTTTTGATAGCAACCTATTTGTTGAAGATGTAAATTTGATATATCTACAGGTCAGTTCAAATGTGACAAAGAAAGGAATTCTAGTCTGTGACAGAGAAATGATTAAGGTAAAATTTCAATATTTATACACAAGTTTGATGAAGGGAACCCGTGTAAACCCGCAGGTTTGATGAAGGAAACCCAAGTATACATCCATAACTAGTGTATAAGCAGTTTCGATGAAGAAAAGTCGCGTATACATGCGAAAACAAAGAAGAAAAGTAGTGTATGTACTTAAGCACTTAATTTATGATACCAGGGGTCCTTACCATGGTATTAGCCCACAATATTGAGCATAATAACGACTATTTAATCCCATCCAAGAATACCACCGATACTTGTGTGGTTTTTGGATCATGGTATTGGCTAAGGCTCAAACTATATAAGGAGGATAAGATCATAGTGAAAGTGTGTGCATGTGTATGGGCATTGATTGAATACTTCACTCTGAAGTATATATGCATGGAATGGGTTATAGTTTATTGATAGATCTTAAATAATGATGAACCTATAAATACAATGATGGATCATGATCTTTAGACCTGAAATGAATATGTATTTTCTTGATTTGTTTGTAAGATGTTTAGATCTGTGATCTGGCGCATGTTTGCTGAAGTGAAGGGTATGATATGAGTAAGTCTACTGATTTGAAGTGTTACACAGTCCTGAACATTTATACGCTGGTTCGTCGTGGTGAAAGCGCGTATACCCATGGGTTCATTTCAGTAAAAGCGCATATGGAAGTTAGGGTTTTTTTGAAGATTGCTGTCTGATCATTTCTGCTATATTTCTGTTATCTGAAAATGAAGTCCTCATGTAGATCTGGATTGTTTGAATACTGTTTATGATGCTATTTGATTATGTATAAATATGATCAGTGATTGGGTGATTGAATATGATGGATGTTGCTGACTGAATAAGGGTTCTGTAAATCTTACAAAGTGTGTGTGATTATCTCTTATCTGTTATGAGTCTGGTCATATTCGTAATTTCAATATATAAATATTTATATGCAGGTTTGTCCGCAGGAAAGCGCGTATACATGTAGGTTGTTGTAAGTAAATTAACTTATACATTTGGTTTTATGAATGATCATGTTTGAAGTTGATTCTGCATGTTAATTCAGAAGTATGGGTTTATTGCTATGAACTGGTTACAATGATCTCACTATTCTATTTGAAGATTGGTTAATGGCTATTGGTGTTGATCTACAAATTGTGTTGTGTTGAAGTTGTTGGATCCAGTGTGAAAATTTATGAAATGTGGTCTGCAGTGGTTCTGAGGGTTGAAGCCTTCAGTGTGGAAGTCTAAGCTTCCTGCCAGTAGAAGCTAGTGATCAGTCAAGGGGTTGTAGCTCCCTTCCAGTAGTGGCTGGTAAATGAGATCAGGGGGTTGGAGCTCCCTTCCAGTAGTAGCTAGAGAATGAGAGAAGTTTGCAACCTTCTGCAGGTGGGTGCCTGTGTACTGACATGAGTCTGCATTAATACAACATTATAAGCAGTTTTATATATAATAAATATTGAAGACAAAGACGAAAACAACCGTGGTTTTCTCCCGACTTGGGTTTCCACCTTATATCTTGGTGTTCATGTGTGATTCCCTTATGTGATGATTTATTATGTTAAAACTGCACATGTTTACTGCTTAAATGTCTGATGCATAACTGATGAACTGGGATAAGTAATGTTTCTGAATATTTATCTAAACATTAAGTTATTTGGGTATACGCATTCATTTAAGATAGCCGCGTGTATACACTATTTGGACTAACCAAAGTCGCGTATAGAAATCATTAAAATATTGTGATTCTTGTAAATATTGATTCATCCCCCTTCTCAGTATTTTTCCCAACAATTGGAAGCAGAGCAGGTCCTTCTAAAGAGGCTTAATTTTTAGAAGTAAGATCATCCAAGATGAGCAATCAAGATGGAAAAACATATATTAGACCACCACTCTTTAACAGAAACAATTTAATCTTCTGGAAGACAAGAACAAGATCGTATCTTCAGTCCCTTGGAGCGAATGTTTGGGTAATTGTTGAAGGCAGTTACCAATATCCAGATGTAGTTCCCACAGGTCCAGCAGCAAGGAAGAACTATGAAACTAATGCAAAAGTTGTCAATGCGTTATCGGGAAGCCTAAATGAATTAGAATTTTTCAAGGTTATGCAGTTGAATACAACAAAGGAGATATGGGACAAAATCATTTTGAGCTATGAAGGTGATGCCAAGGTAAAAAGTGCTAAACTCTAATCTCTTAGAATTCAATATGAAAATATTAGTATGCATAATGATGAAAGTATTGCTAGTTTCTTTTTACGTCTAGATGAGATCGTAAATTGTATGAGAAATCTGGGTGAAGACATAAGGGACACAACTTTAGTAGAGAAAATATTAAGATCTCTAACTCCTAAATTCGAGTCAAAAGTATCTGTTATTGAAGAGAAGCAGGATCCATAGACTCAGACCGTTGTTAACTTCATGGGATCGTGACTGCTTTTGAAATGAGAAAAGGTGGTTCGTCTGAAGTCAAATAAGTAACTTTCAGAGCTACTGCAAAAGGAAAGGACAAGGAAGAACAAAAAGAACCAGGTATGTATCAGAAGAAGATGAGGTAAATTTCGTAAAGAAACTTCAAATTGGCACTAAAAGGTTCAGAGGTAAGCTTCCTTTCAAATGTTTTGCTTGTGGAAGAGTGTGTCATTATGTTGCAAAATGTCCCTGTAAAGATAATCATGATAAGGGAAAGGATTTAGCAAAAGTTAATAGGAGACGATTTGTCAATAGAAAAAGTTACTATACTCATGAAGATAGTGATAGCTTGTCAAATACTGAAGAAGGAGAATCTGATCAAGATATTAGACTGCTCATGGCATTTGAAAAAGACACTAGCGAGGCTAAAGATACTTTTATGGATGCTTTAGAAGAAAATGTTTTTCTTGAAGAAATCACTCAACTCAAAATATGCTTGGAAGAGAACAAAATAGCCATATATACTCTAAAGAATCAACTCATAGAAAAGGAGAAGCACAATGAGAAATTAGAATGTGAAATAGTAAGTCTGAGAAAGGAACTTGAGAAAGTAAAAACTCTAAATCCTAGATTTGCCAAAGGATCTGAAACCTTAGATGAAATTATCAAGGTTCAATGCTCTCCTCTTGTGAAGATGGGCCTTGGATATATTGGTGAATCTTCTCAGTCATAAAAGTCCTCAACTACAAGCTATCTAAATGCAGCGAAATCTAGCGAGCAAAGATTCGTCACTCAGCAAAAGAACAAAGACAATGTCCAGGGAAAGCATGATCATTCAAATTCAAGGATGAACAATAACAGAAATATCAGTCAAAAGGTAAACAACATTAGAAGGTTCTATGATCAAAAAAATTTCTTCTTTAATGGACAATGTTTTTCATGTCATAATTTTGGTCACAAGGTTGCTCAATGTGTTGCATACAAAACCATCATGACCAGAGAAGCAAGAAAGCAAATAAGCGAGATAGGAATAAAGAAGAATACTTATAACAAATTTTCTCCTCTTTAAGACGAAATTGAATGTTCATTTTGCAATAACTTTGAACACGAGGAATCTAAATACAGGAGCAAACTTCAACCAAAAGAACAAATATCCACAAGTTCCAAGGTATAGATAAGGAAGGACTTACAATTTGAAAGTTGCGACATAGATTTATTTGTAGAAGGAGAAGAAAATCAATGGTACATTGATAGCGGATGTTCAAAACACGACAGTTGATAAAGATAAAAAATCATTTCATATAATGCATTAGAGAAGGAAAAGAATGTTACTTTTGGAAATGGCTCTCTTGCTTCATTAAGGGTAAAGGATTTGTTTTTATAAAAGAAAAGGTTAAAGCTAACAATGTTATGTATGTTGATGGATTAAGGCATAACTTGTTGAGTGTTGGTCAAATGTGTGATCAAGGAAATGAAGTTGTCTTTCGATCAAAATATTGTATGGTTCATCAATTTGACACAGGAAAGACCGTAATAAAAGGAACAAGAACACCAAGCAATCTGTATATATTGAAAGGTGGCCAAGAGCAATGTTATCTAGGTAAATCTAGGGAAAACTAGTTATGGCACATAAGATTGGGACATCTGAGCTTTTCTCAAATAAGCAAATCAAGCAAGCTCAAAGCTGTTTGCGATCTACCCAACATCACTTTACCCAAAAGTACCATATGCAAATCATGCCAATTTGGTAAGCAAACCAGGGTTCAATTTAGTGCCAAATAAGGATCAACAAGTAAGCCTCTTGAACTTATACATATTGATTTGTGTGGACCTGTAAGGAAAAAGTCACCTCGTGGATAACAATACTATATCTTATTCATTGATGACTTTTCTAGAATGTGTTGGATCGGTTTATTGAAACATAAAGATGAAGCATTTGAAAAATATAAGGTCTTCAAAGCTCTAGTTAAAGGAATAAGATCTAAAAATCAAACGTCTTAGATCTGACCGAGGAGGAGAATGCATATTAGATGAATTATTTGATTTCTGTGAACAATATGGCATAAAAAGACAGTTTTCGGTAGTTGGAACTCTGCAACAAAATGGCGTGGCAAAAAGAATGAATAGAACAATTCAACAAATGGCTCGTGCTATGCTTGATGAATCTAGGACTTTTGACACCTTTTGGGGTGAAGCTGTTCATACTGCAGTAAATATTCTCAGTGTAAACAATGATAAAACTCCTTATGAACTCTGGTATGGTAATACTCCTACTCTGAATCACTTTAAAGTTTTTGGAAGCAAATTTTATATAAAAATAATAACGAAAAACTTTGTAAGTTTGGACCTAGAGCATATGAAGGAATATTTCTTGGTTACTCTTTTAGAAGTAAACCATACAAATGCTACAATAAGAGACTTCGGAATATTGTTGAATGTATTGATTTTGTGATTGATGAATCTCTCACAACCCCCAAAAGGGAAATAAAAACAAATTAGGATGATGATGATGAATGTTTTCCCTCATCAAATAACAATAATATAGAAGGAGAACCTAATGAAGCACCAGAAGAAGATAAATCAGAAAGAGAAAAGGCTCCATCGAGGTATGTTCAAAAGAATCATCCAGAATCTCAAATTTTGGGAGAAAAGGAATTAGGGGTACAAACAAGAAGAACTTTTGTAGGATCTTCAGTTATCTAGAATTTTTATACACCACTGAACCACAAAATGTAAATCAAGCTATTAAAGATGAGTGTTGGATGCAGACCGTGAATGAAGAACTTGATCAAATTGAAAATAATAATACTTGGGAATTGGTTCCAAGACCTCATGATAAAAATGTAATTGGAACAAAGTGGATATTCAAAAACAAGTTAAACGAAAATGAAGATGTCATTAGAAACAAAGCCAGACTTGTTTGTAAAGGGTATGCTCAACAAGAAGGTATAGACTTTGAGGAAACATTTTCTCAAGTAGCAAGACTTGAAGCCATAAGAATGTTTCTTGCATTTTCAAGTTTTCAACAATTCAAAGATTATCAAATGGATGTAAAATCTACTTTCCTTAATGGTGATTTAGAAGAAGAAGTTTATATAGAACAACCAGAAGGATTCATTATGGGAAATGATGAAAAACTTGTTTGCAAACTTTAAAAGGCCCTATATTGTCTAAAACAAGCCCCACAGGCATGGTACTATTGTCTTGACAAATATCTTCAACAACAAGGTTTCACAAAAGGATATGCAGACATTAACTTATACACAAAAATTGAGAATGATAAACTATTAATTATTGTTGTTTATGTTGATGACATCATTTTTGGGACTAATGAAGAATCCATGACTTTGAAATTTTCTGCTATTATGCAACATGAATTTGAAATTTCTTTACTTGGGGAACTAACATATTTTCTTGGCTTACAAGTGCAACAAGCAAAAGATGGCATCTTTCTCTCACAAGCAAAATATCTCAAACAGATCCTGAAGAAGTATGGGATGGAAGACTGCAAACCTCTGAGCACTCAAATGGTGACCAGATGTAACCTCAATTCTCATGATGATTCCCCCATGGTAAACCAAGTAGAGTATGGATCTATGATTGGAATTTTGCTTTATCTGTTAGATGATCCAAATATCATAATGTAAAGTTAGGATAAAATATTTATTAAATTAGAATATTTAATAAATATTAGAGACTCTTAGAAATAGAATATTGTTAGAAAAGATAGAGTCGTATCTTAGGCTCTAAAATAGGAAGAAAGTTAGTAGATTGGATAGAAGATCATTTATTGTAAATGGACACTTGTTGTTTTATCAAGTGGTCCATAACTAAATTAAGTTAGGACATGTAGCTTGTAAATAGGTTAGTTTCCTAATTGCAAATTAGTGGAAGTTTACGTTTGTAAACTCTATCAATTTCTATGTAATTTCTTTTCCATTATCAATAAAATTATGTATCTGAGGACACTTCTGTATTAATGAAGCTGCATTTGTTGGTTTATTACGCTTAATGTACATTTATTTCATTATTAACTGAAGCCTTTATAAGAGCTAATGCCTTAGCATTTTTTATTTCCCATTTTGCAAGTGAAGCTACATCTATTGGTTTATTAGGCTTAATGTTGCCATTATCAATAAAATTACGTATCTGAGGACACTTTTGTATTAATGTGGTATCAGAGCTTCACTAATACAGTTGACAGGAGAAGGAGATTCCAGCTCTACAAGCATATGGAAAACTCCAGAAAATTGATCATCAATTGAATGGGTATGCAAATTTGTCAAATGTTTTTTTTTAAGGAAAACAAATTTAGTTGTTATTTGATTTTAGATTTTAAAATTTGAATATAGAAATGAAAACACTGTGTATTTTTTTAAAAATCCTACGCTGCCCTCCAAATCTGCATCAACCATCACTGCTTTGACAACAACCTTTCCTAGAATATGCCTACATACACCCCGCTCCTCCATAATTACAAATGCTCCTCCATTACAAAACAAATCTAAAGATCCAAGCCACAGAGACCTTCATAAGGAATGGTGGTGCCATGATTTTTACAAACTTGGAATCTAGCCTTGACCATGTCTCCCTTTCCTGATTCTAAGTACACCAGCGTCCAGCATCCCAGGCCTCGAATTTAGACTCTTCGCCCTTGAAGCCAGAGAAATTGATGTCGATTGTTCGAAGACTGTACCATTCAAGAACAAAGTCATATTTTGATATCCAGCTCCATCTCAATTTGTCATAATCGCTGGAAGTTAAGGTTGGACACCACCAAAACTTGCAATCTACAGCAACCTACAATCGCTAAACTTGGTTTGGGAGACACTGCCCAACGCCTGCAAGCACGGGAATGAAGAGATGAAAAACAGTTTTTTATTCAACGACTTTGGCATCTTCATTTGCCACGGGCTCAGGAGGGATGGAATCTGCAGGAGGATCATTGGAAGCCTTGAATTACAACCAAATTACAGAGCACGGAAGCTCGATTCAGCTGGTCCGAGTACTTGATTTAATAGAAGCTCGATTTAACGAAACTCTTCTATCTGAAACTGAAATCAACATTCGGTATTTGCATTCCTTTTGTGAAACCGGATTCTGAAGGTTCAGTTCGCCTCATTTTTGGCTCGTTGGAGTCAGACGTGGCATCATTGAAGATTACGAGTTGTGGCAGTGAGGGTCTTTAACGCATTCTTGTACTAGAGGCATTTGACTCGAAATCATGCTTCATCTAAACATACATAAAATAAATGATGATAAAATACCATTGCATGCATCTATCTGAATCATCGACTAACGAATAAATAAGGACAGGGTAACTAATGCAGCAGTTTGATGTGATGCAGTAGTAGAAGTCGAGGATTTAGACTTCGTTGTGGTGGTGGAACACACATGTCTGTCTCCAGCAACACCTACGAAAGCTGGTTGTGTCGGCTGAACACATATTTCTACATGATTGGGATGACAACTTCGGCCTTTAAAAAAAAAAAATATGTTTGTAATGTAAGTGGGATCAATTTTTTTTGTGGAGTGATAATTAGTTTTGTAATTGGAGTTATAAGTTTTGTAATTGGAGTTATAAGGGAGATAATTGAAATTTATTTATTTTTTATTTGGATCAATAAGGTGAAGTGAAAATGTTATCATTGTTTGTGGAGGAATAAGTAAAAATTATCTTGGAGAAATAAGGGTCATTATTTGTAATTTTTATTTTGGAGAAATAAGGGTCATTATTTATAATTTTTATTTTGGAGAAATAAGGGTCATTATTTGTAACTCAAAATACCTTTTACTTTGAGAGGGCGGGGGGGGGGGGGTGTGGGTAGATTTTTTTAAGAAGAAATTTGTAAGGGCATTGTCAAGTGGTCAAATTTTGAAAGGATTTCATTGTAAACACTTAACGAAAAATTGACTAGAGTCAAGTGCAAAGCTCAGTCAATTTTCTCCTTTTTTAATGACTATACGAGGGTCAAGGGCAAGCCCCGATAGATCATTTTTTGCGTGGCATGTTCCATGTGACGAGTTGCTCATTTTTGCTTGTGCTTGATTCTTTTGGTGCACTGCTTCAACACTACAATGTCAAAGTTAATTAATCTATTCTCTGAATATGATAAGCTAGAAGGGGTGAAATCTTATAAGACATGGAAACGTCTAATTGAAAGCACTCTCATATATAATGAATTGTGGCATGAAATATGTGATGGCAACATTAAGCCTAATAAACCAACAGATGCAGCTTCACATGCAAAATGGGAAATAAAAAATGCCAAGGAATTAGTTCTTATAAAGGCTTCAATCAATAATGACATGTACATTCATATTGAAAATGCCTCTGATGCATGGACTGATTTGCGTACATTCAAAGATCTCTTTGATACATAACCTGAATCAAAGGAGGTTGATCTTCAATTAAAATTGCTTCAACAAAAATTAACTGAAGGTGGTGATGTTCTTGAATATATTTCATAGCTTAAAAACATCAAGCAAGAAATAATAAATGTCGGTTTTCAAGTTGTCAATGAAAGTTTTTTGACTACAATTTTAATTGCTGGATTGCCATCATCTTACACACATTTTTTGGAAACTTTGCAAGTCACTGGAAAGTTAGAGAAGATAAATTTTGATAAATTGAGTGATATGTTAGCCCAACATGACAAAAATTTTGGGAAGAAGAAACAGAATGGGGAAGATGTCTTATTCATTGAAGCCAGCTCAAGTAACTCATCAGCTGATAGTTCAAGAAACCGAGGAAGAGGACATTTCAATTAAATTCAAGCAGCCTAAGGTCGTGGTCGCAGTCAAAGCAGAGGAAACAATTTCAACAGAAGCTACAATTCAGGCAGGAGCAATTTTCAAGGAAGAGGAAACGATCAAAGAAGAGGATATAATCAAGGAAGAGGACAAAGTCCAGACAGAGGAAAAACTCAGAACAGAGGCCAAAGCAGAGGCAGAGGACAATATCAAGGCAGAGGCAAAGATTTCAGTCAAATTGTTTGCAGGAGATGTAACAAAGTTGGACATTATGCTGAAGATTATAGAACTTCTATTGATAAAATTCTCAAGTTTCATCCAAACTCTGCACAGTTTGCAAATGATGAAGATGATCCCGATGGTTCAGAATATGTCTTCACCAACACATAATCAATAGCTTTACAGGTTTCAACCTTTCTTAGAAATGATTATGAAGATGCATGGATTATGGATACAAGAGCCACGCAACACATGACTTTTCGACGTGACTTCTTTTGGAGTTTCCAACAATGCCATCTAAATTCAATCTATCTTGTTGATAAAAAAAACATGCTCCTTTTGGAAAAGGTGTACTTAAAGTTTTTTTACCTGGCATTGGAGAAAGAATGATTTCAAATGTATGGTATGTCCCAACATTTAAAGCAAAATTTGTTATCTTTAGTCATGATTCAATAAGCAGGACATATGGTGATTTTGGAAGATGGTTTAGTTAAAATGAAGATGGAAAACTGTTAAATATGAAAGGGACAATTATTCCAAGAAATTCTTACTTTTTAGGAGTGGCAAGTACAGACATTTCATCGATCAGCTTGTGGCATGTAAGATATGGCCATCTCAACTTTGACAGTCTCTCTCAGTTACAAAAACAGGGAATGGTTAAGGGACTTCCAACCTTCAAAAGGGAAAATGAAAAATGTGAAGCTTGCATTTATGGAAAACAACATCGAGAGAATTTTCCCACAAGTTCATGGCGCGCAAACAGGCATTTGAAATTGAATCACAACGATATTTGTGGACCCTTAAAAACTTCGTTAGGAGGATGAAGATATTTCTTACTCTTTGTTGATGATTTTAGCAGGATGACTTGGGTCTATTTTTTGAAGCAAAAGTCAGAAGCATTTGAAAAGTTCAAAACTTTTCGTCAACTTATTGAAAATGAAGTAAAGGAGAAGATTGGCACTCTTAGAACCAACAATGGCAGAGAATTCACTTCAAATGAATTCAACATGTATTGCATGGATAATGGCATAAAATGACATCTTACCAATGTCTACACTCTAAAGCAAAATGGAGTCGTAGAAAGAATGAATCGTACCTTGTTAGGAATGGCGAGATCTATGTTAACTTTCAAAAAGTTAAGTCCTATATATTGGGCCGAAGCAATTCATACCGCTGTCTGCTTAAGGAACAGATCTCCCACTGCTTCTTTAGACGGAATCACACCTTATGAAGCATGGTTTGGCTTCAAACCTTAGGTTAAACATCTCAGAGTTTTTGGATCAGTATGTTATGCCTTCGTTTTGAAGGAAAAGCAAACTATGCTTGACTCACAAAGCTTGAAGTGCACAATGATTGGGTATTCTGATGAGAAGAAAGGGTACCGACTTTTGTCGAATGGGAAATTTATTGTAAGCAGAGATGTGATTTTTGATGAAAATAAGAGTAAGAGTGTTGAAGAAGTAGAAATTATTCTTAAAAAGTTAGAAACAAAAGGTGATAAAAGAAAAGGAAATCTACAAAGTCATCCAAATTCACAAAATTGGTATGAACTTGAGTTTCCTTCATCTGAAAATGATGCATCTAGTCCGTCTTCTTCACCAGCACCGTCTGGGTCTTCTGGCAGTTCATCCAAATCTCATAGCAGCAACAGTTCTTCTCACAATGACTCTTTGGCCCCAGAACCTGTGGTTGGTCAACAAAAATTAGTTTACATCAACCTTCTTTACAATGATGGTGATTTTTCACAATCTCAAACCAGTGAACATTAATTACCAAAATGGGCAGTTCAACTTTTGAAAGATGTAAGGCTTAATGAAAAAAATAAAACAGGAACAAGGGGATCACAAAGAAGTGAAGGAAATGTTGCCTTCATAGCAAATGATTTTACTGAGCCTTCTACTTATCGAGAGGTAGTAAAACATAAAGAATGGCAACAAGCTATGGTTGATGAATATCAGGCAGTTCTCGACAACAACACTTGGAAACTTGTTGATTGTCCTCAGAATGTTAAACCCATCGGATGCAAATGGGTTTACCGAATTAAGTACAAACAAAATGGAGATATCGACAAGTACAAAGCAAGACTTGTTGCTAAGGGTTTTGCGCAGTAGGAAGGGATTGATTATGAGGAAACATTTTCTCCTACAACTAAATGGAACACCGTTTGACTCACACTTGCCTTAGCAGCTCAACAAGGATGGAAAGTTCATCAGATGGATGTAAAAAGTGCTTTCCTCAACGGAGATTTACAGGAAGTAGTGTATATGACACAACCACCAGGTTTTGAAATTTAAGGACAGAAACATAAAGTCTGCAAACCGATAAAGGCTTTATATGGGTTAAAACAAGCTCCTCGAGCTTGGTATGCTAAAATGGACGAATACCTTCAGAAAGTTGGCTTTCAACGAAGTGAATCTGATGATACCTTGTATGTACACCATGAAGGTAAAAATCTGGTGATTCTAGTTATGTATGTAGATGATTTGATTATCACTGGCAACAATGATGATCACATTTCACAGGTGAAAAAGGAGTTACATGCAGGTTTTAAGATGACATATTTGGGACTACTTCACCACTATCTTGGATTTGAAATATTCCAACGTCAACATCATATATTCATTTCTCAGAGTAAGTATGCAGCAAAAGTTCTTCAACAATTTGGAATGCAGGATTGCAAGCCTGTTCTTACCCCCATGGAACAAAACTTAAAACTTTCAAAATTTGAAGGGGGGGAGTGGTGGATAGCACTACTTATCAACAATTGATTGGCAGCCTGATTTATCTGACAACTACTCGACCAGATCTTTCTTATGCCATCAATGTTATTTCTCGCTTTATGCAGGAACCATGAGATAACCACTGGAATGCAGCCAAAAGAGTTATTCGTTATATTCAAGGAATAAAATATTTTGGTCTTCTTTACAAAAAGACTAAAAACTTTGTACTTAGTGGATTTTCAGATGTCGACTTTGCTGGCAGTATTGATGATAGGGCATCAACCTCAGGTTATTTAATGAACATGGGGTCAGCTGCAGTGTCCTGGAGTTGCAAGAAGAAAGCTATAGTGGCCACTTCTTCAATAGAAGCAGAGTACATATCATCATGGGAAGTAGCATGTGAGATTGTTTGGTTGCGTAGAGTTTTACAGGACTTGGGAATTCCTCTAGCAGAAGCTAATTCGTTATTCATCGACAAAAAATTAGCAATAAATCTTGCCAAGAATCCAGTTTTTCATTCAAAGACAAAACATGTGGACACCAAGTATCATCATATCAGATCACTCATTGCAAAGGATGTCATCAAGCCGATTTATTATCCTTCAGAAGATCAGACCTCCGATATCTTCACCAAACCTCTTGGTAGAATAAAATTTACTAAGTTCATGGATGAACTTGGTATATGTTGTAATGTATCTTTGATTCAGGTTGTGTATCAAATAAATCTTTGAATGTACGCAAATCAGTCCATGCATCTGAGGCATTTTCAATATCAATGTACATTTCATTATTAACTGAAGCCTTTATAAGAGCTAATGCCTTGACATTTTTTATTTCCCATTTTGCAAGTGAAGCTGCATATGTTGGTTTATTAGGCTTAATGTTGCCATCAAATATTTCATGCCACAATTCATTATATATGAGAGTGCTTTCAATTAGATGTTTCCATGTATTATAAGATTTCACCCCTTCTAGATTATCAGAATCAAAGAACAAATTAATTAAATTTGACATTGTAGTCTTGAAGCAGGGCACCAAAAGAATCAAGCACAAGAAAAAATGAGCAACTCGTCACATGGAACACGCCATGCGAAAAATGATCTATCGGGGCTTGGCCTTGACCCTCGTATAGTCGTTAAAAAAGGAGAAAATTGACCGAGCTTTGCACTTGGCTCTATTCAATTTTTCGTTGAGTGTTTACAATGAATTCCTTTCAAAATTTGACCACTTGACAATGAAGAACTAATGCCTTGGCATTTTTTATTTCCCATTTTGCAAGTGAAGCTACATATGTTGGTTTATTAGGCTTAATGTTTCCATTATCTAATAGGGACTAGATTGGATATCATGCATGCAGTTGGGATTATTGGACAATTCCAAGCCAATCCAAAGGAGTCACATCTTAAGGCCATAAAAATATTATTCAAATATCTACAAGGAACTCAAGATTTTGGTCTATGGTATCCCAAGAATGATGATCTTACTCTTAATGCTTACACAGATTTGGACTGGGCTGGAAATGTTGATGACCGGAAAAGCACTAGAGGTGGTGCATCTTATATGGGGTCCCGATTAGTATCCTGGTTCAACAAGAAACAAAGTTCCATTGCCTTATGTACAACAGAAGAATAATACGTGGTTGCTGCATCATGTTGCACACAACTTCTTTGGATGATGCATACATTACAAGATATTCAAATTAAATGTTCTCCTCCCATTCCCATCCTATGTGATAATACGAGTGCCACCAGTATCTAAAAAAATCTTGTTATGCATTCCAAAACCAAGCACATTCCTATCAAGTATCACTTTTTACGAGAACAAGTGCTTGAGAAAAATGTTAAGTTGGACTATGTTCCCTCCAAAGAACAAGTTGTTGACATATTTACTAAACCTCTTCCCAGAGGAGCATTTGAATATCTCAGACTAAATTTGGGAGTTGTCTTTGCCTCACTTATCTAATATGTTTTATTTCAGAAGATTAAATTTGGTACGTAGGTTTCATGGCACATAGTCGTGTATATACGCGAGTTTCTCGCTATACAATCGTGTATGGATATTTCTGTCATAAAATATGCGGGCCTGCCTTCAAAAAAGTCTTTGTCATTTATGGTTTGGCTCTGTTGCTTAAGTGTTGATGGGTACAGTTTTTGGTTCTGGTTTTGAACGTACATTCCCTTGATATTTATCTGCTTGATGAATATGCGTTGATGAATTGGTTGTTGAAAATGTTCAAGATGCACAGGTTTAGGGGGAGAATTAGCCTTGTTGGATATAATGCATTGTTGGCATTCTGTTGGCTACTGAAGTCTGTTCAATGATCTCTCTCTATTCGAGGTCCTTTGGTCTTGGTTATAAAGTCATATCTATAATTTGATGTAAGGGTCATGTTTAGACCTATAACTTGTCATATTCAGTCATGTATGGAATTTTTCAAAATTTTAAACCCACTTGGTTGGGTAATTGATGTATGTATGTGTCCTCGGTGATAGGAAAGGTTATAGAGTCTTGAAAATTTATTTTGAAGCTTCAGCATGTATTCAGGGGGAGTATGGTCCATATAGTGCAACATAGATCTGGACATTCTTGTATTAGTTCGTCCTTTGCCCTTGATGTCAAAGGAGGAGAGTAAATTGGTGTTTGAATAATGCTTATGATTGATGTGTCGATCTACAAGTAGTGGTGATCAAACACCAACATGGTTTCCATCAAGTCCAAAGGTGGGGGGGATTGTTGGCATTATGATGTAATACATTGTCCTTGATGGAAACCTACTCGATGAGTTGCATTTTTATAGCAACCTACTTGTTGAAGATGTAAAATTTATGTATCTATAGGTTAGTTCATATATGACAAAGAAAGGAATTCCAGTCTGTGACAGAGAAATGATTAAGGTAAAATTTCAAGATGTATATGCAGGTTTGATGAAGGGAACCTACAGGTTTGATGAAGGCAACCTGAGTATACATCCAGAACTAGTGTATACGCAGTTTCAATGAAGAAAAGTCGTGTATACACGCGTGTACAAAGAATAAAGTAGTGTATGTACTTACACACTCAATTTATGATACCAGGGGTCCTTACCATGGTAGTAGCCCACAATATTGAGCATAATAACGACTATTTGATCCCATCCAAGAATACCACTGGAACTTGTGTGGTTTTTGACTCATGGTATTGGCTAAGGCTCAAACTATATAAGGAGGAGAAGATCATAGTGTAAGTGTGTGCATGTGTATGGGAATTGATTGAATACTTCACTCTGAAGTATATCTGCGTGGAATGGGTTATAGTTTATTAATAGATCTGAAATAATGATGCACCTATGAATGCAATGATGGATCAAGATCTCTAGACCTATAATGACTATGTATTTTCTTGATATGTTTGTAAGATGTTTAGATTTGTGATCTGGTGCATGTTTGCTGAAGTGAAGGGTATGATATGAGTAAGTCTATTGATCTGAAGTGTTACGCAGTCTTGAACAATTACACGCTGGTTCGTCACGGTGAAGCGCGTATACCCGCGGGTTCGTTTCAACAAAAGCGCGTATAGAAGTTAGGGTTTTTTGAATATTGCTAAAGAAAATGTCTGATCATTTCTGCTATATTTCTGTTGTCTGTCAATGGAGTCTTCATGCAGATATGGATTGTATGAATACTGTTTATGCCGCTAGTTGATACATATAAATATGATTAGTGACTAGGTGATTGATATGATGGATGTTGCTGACTGAATAAGGGTTCTTTAAATCTGAAAAAGTATGCCTGATTGTCTCTGATATGTTCTGAGTCTGGTCAGATTCCTAATTTTAGTATATAAAGATCTATACGCAGGTTCATCCACAGGAAAGCGTGTATACACGCAGGTTATAGTAAGTAAAGTAGCATATACATTTGGTTTTATGAAGGATCAGGGTTGAAGTTGTTTCTGCATGTTAATTAAGAAGTTTGGGTTTATTGCTGTGAATTGGTTACAGTGATCTCACTATTCTGTTTGAAGATTGGTTTATGGATATTGGTGTTGATCTAAAAATTGTGTTGTGTTGAAGTTGTTGGATCCAGTGTGAAAATTTATGAAACATGGTCTGCAGTGGTTCTGAGGGTTGAAGCCTTCAGTGTGGAAGTCGAAGCTTCCTACCAGTATACGCTGGTGATCAGTTTAGGGGGTCGTAGCTCCCTTCCAGTAGTGGCTGGTAAATGAGATCAGGGGGTTGGAGCTCCGATCCAGTAGCAGTTGGAGAACGAGAGAAGGTTGCAGCCTTCTGCAGGTGGGTGCATGCGTACTGACATGAGTCTGCATCAATACAACATTGTAAGTGGTTTTCTATATAATAAATATTGAAGACAAAGACGACAACACTGATGGTTTTATCCCGACTTAGGTTTCCACCTTAAATCTTGGTGTTCATGTGTGATGCCCTTGTGTGATCATTTATTATGTTATTATTGCACATGTTTACTGCTTAAATGTCTAATGCATAACTGATGAACTGGGCTATGTAATGTTTCTGAATATTTATCTAAACATTAAGTTATTTGGGTATACACAAGTTTCATTGAAGATAGACGCATGCATACGCTATTTGGACTAATCAAAGTTGCGTATATAAATCAGTAAAATAAAAGTAAAAGATTGTGATTCTTGTAAATACTGATTTACCCCCCCCCCCTTCAATATTTTTCCCAACATCCCTGGTGGGGCATGATTTAACACCATCTCAACAGCCTCGGGTCCCTCGGGGCTGGATCATGGATCTTCAACCACACGTATTGAAACAAAGTAACCATATCTAGAAAGAAGGAAACCAAGATGGACCCATACCAAAAATTTTTCAACTGACCTATTTTTCACTTGGTTAATTGGCTCTTCATATTATCCAATAACCCCTCACACCATTTAAATATAGTAGGGGCCAGACAGTCCATCCTATACTGGAATTGAATTTTCGTTGCCTCATGCAACGCTTGGGCTTCAACCACTCGAGTCGTGCAATGTATTATTATGCACAAGGAAGATTCATGATAGAGTATATCTCTACCTTCTCGTTCTGAGTCATTTTAGCCCCACGACAGTATCTCTGGATGAGCATACTAGTACTCTCACCTCCAGCACGAGCTCTAGAGAGTTGGATTCTCTCCACTCTCCTGGATAACCCTGTGATGAAATAGATTTCCATGACATCCAACTCAAGTACCTGGTCTCCAATTATGAATACTTGGCGATCCACGTCCCATATCCCAATCAAATACTCAAGTAGCTCTAGTTGAGCTCTTAACCCTGATATTTGGAAGAATTTCAGTAGTCCACAATTCCGCAATGCATTCACACAATTTGGGTCATGGAGTGCTTCGTGATCTTCCACCTCGTGGCTTCTTTCTTTCCATTCAATGACCATCTTCGCTGAAACCGCCTGCAAAACATGTTCAATTTACATTTTAGGGACTTTCATCGAAGTAGTTTTGGAAATAAACCTTTAAAAACTGGAGAATTTCTCATTTTAATTTTCTCTCCGAGGCCAGTGCGACTGTGAAATTCGAAGGAATGCTGGCGGGGCGGTCGCTTTTAAGGTAGAGAGCGGCCAACGCGAATCTGAAGCTTAGATCTGCGTTGGTCATAGCAAAAATAATGTTGAAATCCGCCCACCCAAATCACAAAATTTATGGGAAAAACTACATAAAAATGGAATTAGAATGAAGAGGAGAGTTTGATCTCTTACTTATAGCTGACGAATTGTCGAATGGTGTCCTGGATCGGCTACACCACTGATTTGAAGTTCAAAGAGAAAATGGGTAAAATGCACTTTCACAATTTACTCAAAATAGAATGGTGAAAATTAATTTACTTTTTGTCTATTTATAGCTTTTTGAAGATATTTTTGCCATTATTTTATTATTTTTCCTTCATATCGGTGATGTTTGTCATTTTTGTGCAGTAATAGGATATTTACACCAACAATGATTATTTCTTATGCAAACAAGTTTTATTTTCTCTCTTTTTTAGACTCGGTAAAAAAACAAATGAAAAAGGAACCCCCTTGGAGTCACCTTTCAGCGCTTTTATGACTCTAAAAAAATGAAAAGATTTTCTAGTACTTGTCATTTCGAACTCGTTATAGTGAATGAATTGACATTGTCTCAGTATACGTTTACCCCTTTTTCGGGTTGAGATTCACTATTTACAAAAAAGGAATACCTTGATCGAACATGATCAAGAGGTTCTCTCGGGTATTGTTTTCTACCTTTTCGGATTCGAGAGACGATTTACGAAAAGGGACATGATGGAGTTTTATTTCCCATTTCTTTTTCAAACTCCTTACTCTTCCGTTGGAATTATTAAAAATTACATGACGAAAGACTTGTCACCATGACGAGATCGAGTTCCTCCTTCCTAGGGCTCGTTAAAATTACTAGGATGGATTCATTCGAAGAATGAACTTATACACTCAGCATATGATATCCTCTTCACGATGGCTATCAAAAATAAATAGGTACTCATTAGAATTAATGGGGGAAAAATTGAATGTGAACATCCTATGTGTATTTTGGGCATTTTGTCGCTCTTGAACATGACACTTGTCTACAGTTCGTTTCGGGTTAGGGATATCATTCATTCGCCATTTTTGCCTCCGTGGGTTTGGGAAATTCATTTGCCTCCTATTCGATCACCATTTTTTGTCATCATGACCTGTGATCCCATTTGAGTCAAATGTTGCCACAGTCCGGAGTCATGTTGCTGATATGTTCAAGAGAAGTCATCTTTGTCCAAGGCAAACATCCTATGCTTGTCTGACCTTCTCTATTATAGTCCTTAATTAATCCTATCATCTTGAGATGTCCATTGTTTCATGTCAATGATGTGTGAATAATTATGGTCCTCCTTCGATGGATCACTTCCTGTTGACCATAACTCATTATCCAAGAAGATGGTTTAGAAACTCCTTTTCAGTACCTTGGACCTTGCAAGCCTCAATGGCAAGTTCTTCGCGTTCAACGATGGGTTCACCTCATTGGACTCTGATCAGAAAATTATGAAAGTATTCGAATAAAACACATTTATTCATACTTGTAGTTTGTGATGTTGTACCTTGAGGGCCATTGTCATTATTGGTGGTTTCTCTCGTGCCCATTAATAGTTCTCATCATTGACCGATAATCAGGTGGTTTCTACCATGTTCGACATCAGATCCTCCATTCACATGGCCAGATTCGTACGTTGGGTAGATTGAGATTATGGAAAAGACCCTGAATCCCACTTTTCATTATCCAGGTTGCGTGGAGTTATTGAGTATTCATGATTTTACATATGATCTTGTCTATACGGATGGCTACGAGCATACCGTGGATCTGTTTCCATGATCTCTTCCAGACGGATGGCTGCGACCATGCCATGGGTTCATATGTTATTTGATGCCTAATTCATATATATGTTATTAGGCATACTCACATTGGAGATGTCATATATTTTATTATGTTTGATTTGGCATGTTTCCTGGAGGTATTCCTAGTTCTTTTTCTTAGTTCGTAAAGCATTTCACCCATCGCTCCCCGTCCTGCCTTGGTGCTTTAGGGGCCATCTGTTACACACTAATTTTTCACCTTGCTCACTTCCCGTCCTTGATATTGAAGTGCCCTGTGACAGGTCCTGTGCTGTATATCCACCTGGGAAAAATACACAAAGATATCCTCTAAAGAATCAAATAAAGCTGCTTTGAAAGATCACTGGAGAGACCTGATCAAAAACCTAAATTTCTGGGTCAATGCGCTTCTCTAGTGGCCTGCCCATGCTGATGGCAGGTTGATATTTTGACCTAGCACTGTCAACGCCCTTTTTTCCTGAGAAAACCACGTTGATTCCTTTCTTACAGTGTTTCCTCAAATGGAGGAGAAGCTTCGACCTCTAAAGCTCCAGGGCGACGAGTTGGTTGTTATTCAGTGGTGATAGGGGTGAGCTCTCTGATTTTAGAGTTTTGATATTATCAATGGGGGTTTATCCCTTAGAAAGTAGACCTTCCTCCTCCTTTATGGGCTCCCAACATCTTCTCCCTTCCTATAAATTAATATCCATCCCTCCACTACTGGTTGGTCATTGTTGGGCTAGTGAGATCATTCATTCCCTTTACACTCATGTATTGTGATAATGCCTAAGATATTCGGGAGAAGGAATGCTTTAGAGCTTCGGTGAATGACTTGGACATCACCAAAGGGAGGCCTCCAACATCAAAGTCTAGGTTGTAATCTCTCTCTTTTATATTAATTAATAAGACATACGATGTTTGCTTTCTATATTTGTCTAATCATTGGCACAAATAGTCTAATGTTCCTTGATTTATTATATAGTTGATGTTCCTGAATATTATGTATTGGATTAAGTTTTTGTTGCCTATTGAACATCCACAGGTATTAACATGCCACTAGTAGTAAAGAGTGAGCCTAAGGGATCGTGGATCAAGGCCATCATCAAAGTGTTCAAACACAACATTAGGAAAAGGTACCTCTATCTCCTTTCTTGTTGCATTTTGAATATTAGCTAAGGAAGCTTGCATTAGAAAGACTCATAAGTTGGTAGACCCACTCTAGGGCTAGAGAGATCACCTATGTTAGTAGAGGGGATTTATCTTCACAACAACAACATAGCTACAAATCATAAAAATAATAATCCAAAAATGATTCATCATGGAGCTATTTGAACATCAACAAAACTTAAAGACAACATTTTCTTTCAAAACCTGGCTTCTAATGCAACAGATCAATATTTCAATTCGGCCATCAAAATTAGAGCTAGAAGGCAGCCAAAAAATGAGGAAAAAGGACTTGCTCTGCCTCTAATACATAAAACTTTCACATCTCTTGATTAAAGTTTGCTTACTTATACATCATATGAGTGTGAATAGATCGAAATGGCATAAGTTCAATACATATCAATGACAACATACATAATCAATGAGGCTCTCAATGGCCTCCAAAATCCAAAAACCATGCTTCAAGCTACCAAGCCAGTAGCCCACTACAAACCACTTATCAACATGATCTCTCATCAAACTCATCACCACTAGTAGAAACAAGATCATTAACATGAGCTACATAAACATCACTTGGCTCAAAGTCTTCAATCTCCTTAGATTCATAAACAATATAATATGGAAGAAATTAAAAAAGCTTGACATAGCTAACCAATGATTTTGGTTTGAGTGAATAATTTGTCTCCTAAATCTTATGATATGGTAGGAGAAGCTTAAGATGCCTAAACATCTATTTTGGTTTGAGTGGAGGGTACATTTTTTTAAGGCCATGGAAAATGAGTTCAACAATAAATTTCATCAGCATTAAAGGAGTTCAACAATCAATACCACCGACATCAAAGTACATAAAGGGCTTCGTGCTCTTCATTAAATGTCAATCACATACCCTTGCACATGATATAATTCAATGAAAATTTCGTAATCCTGCCAATACTAAAACCTTGAAAACTATTAAGTTTATTGACTTTTGAGTGGGATATGAACGTACACTTTCTCCATATGAAGTCTAATAAGATTATCTCAAACATCTTAAAACAATTAATGGTAATGTTAAAATTATAAATAAAAGTTTGCCAACATTGCTAGGATTGAATTGGATATTGTTGTTTAGGGATTAGGAAGGGGAGGATTGATTTTATAGCCAATGGGGCATTATTTTTGGAGGGAAATAGCCCTTAGTATCATCCAAAACCACCTCAAAAGCCACCACTATGGGTCCTAGACTTCCTCCATGTCAAAAATTGTCGGTTAGGGCCAATTTGTACAAGTTAAGTACCATACCAATCGGTTTGGTAACTTACCATTCCAAACCAACCCTTTGATCTAACCAGTTTCCCAGTTCAATACCGCATCTAGTCCAACCGAATTATTTGATCAATTATGGTTTGGACTGTGCCAATTCTTAAAATTATACTTGAAATGACATGATCTCTTTACCTCAAAAATGACAATATGGGATATTAGGTTTGAGAAGTTAAATGTAGATTTAATATTTCTCATGTACTGTTCTAAAACATATGGCTCAAATATACTCTAATCATCTGCGGAAAGCAATTCACAATTGAGAATTCAATATCAAAAGCATGCATCGTGATTCAACACACATACATGAGGATATATCCAGGGAAAAGAAACTGCTCAAAACCCCTTCCTATCTGTATTGCATTAGTTAGAAAAATAGAGAAGAAATGCAACGCTTTCTCAAGCCTGAGAAACCTCTGCACAAGTATAAACTATCTCACTTCCTCACAGACTAAATCTAGCAAATACTTAGCCAATTTTCCTTCCTACCAACTTCCAATTTCCTTGCGTTGTTTCTCAAGGAATTATCCCCTTATTAATTAGGGAAATCCCCAACGTGAACTGCGCAATCCCTATAAGTCATGTTGTATATGTTTCTCGTAAGCAGTCCTTAGCTGCAAAAACTACGTCGAGAAACCAACTTGACCAATCTTTAGGTTCAAGTTGACCCTTGAACGAGAGGGTGCTCTCTCAATTGTTACGAGGCTTTGTTTAACATTGTTCACTATCACTGGACAACACTCTATGAAGCACGATGACCAGATTTATAATTTATTTTTGATGGTTGCTGGTGATTACCAATCTCTGTTCATGAATAAATCCCTCTCTTGTAGCAATTTAATCAATGTGCCAACATCCATCTTTGACATAATGATATAACTTAAAGGAGCTTGATAGATGAATATGAGAAAATATATGATAATTAAGCAATCATATTGAATGCTTAATCAACCAGATATAGTGGATGTGTGTAGAATACTTCTACAACCAAATAAAAGATATTTGAATCTTAAAGAGAAGTGACAATTTAAAGATGTAGAGAAGCTATTCGAGACAAAATGTCCAATAAACTAATCTCTTTAAATGATTATAACTTCACAGGGGCTTTCATGTAGATTGATATTCAATTTTATCTTACCAAGATTTCTCATTAATATCAAATATATGCATAAATATAGGTTATGAAATAACTAGAAGAACATACAGAAGAAAACAAAATTGTCATGAACTAGAGCTAGAATACTTTAATTAAAATTGTTGAAGTAAAAGTTTTACAAAGCTTACAAGGTTTTGGCATCAAAATCCAACCCTTGTTTATTACAAATGATCAAATATATATAGAATAAATCTCTCCTATCTATTACAATATTTATGGAATAAAATCCTAAACAATAAACTAAAATAGAATATTATCTCTAATTTATTTGCTGAAAACTTTGAACTGTTTGCAAGTTTTCTGCCTTGAACTTTTGAGCTGCTCAAACTGTTTGTTGGAAAACTGCACTTTGATTACAGTTTCTTGATCTTCTACTGCTAGGTGTCCTCTGAATGTTGATATCTTTGCCTCTAAATTTGAATAGGAATGATTGTTGATTAGGTGTCCTTTGAATCTCCAATGCTTGAATTGGCTAATGATTTTATGTCACACTTAAAGTGCTTCACCATTTGTCATAAAATATTTTGGGAGGAATTATTTTGATAAATGTTTTCTCAAATATTCTGTTAATGAATTTCATAAAATAAAATTTCTAAATATTTCTTTGAATGATTTAAAAAACCATTTCTTGTCTTCCCATAGATTTTAAAAACCATGTCTGGTTTGTCTTCCCATGGATTTTAAAAACCATGTCTTGTTTGCCATAGTTTGTAAAGTATTTTTACTCTCCATTTTTACTCATGTAAAATATTTAGATAAGTATTTATCCATATTTCCTTCATAATTTCCATTCCTCCTCATCTCTTAAAAGAGTTGTAGGTTTTTCTCCCATCCATATAAAATTATTTCATAAACATATAAAAATTCCTTCTCGCCACATTTTATGAAATTTTCTTCTATAAAATGAGAGTTGTAAAAGGCATTAAAGGTGAAACTTCTTTTCGGACACCCCCCCAATTAAATGTCGAAAAGGCAACCTCCCTCCGAAATCCATCAATAACCATTGATTCATATTCCACATATCTTGAGGCATGAAAGATTAGGGTGGTTTAATAGTTAAGTGCGGGGTGGGGACACAATTTAATTTGACTTGTGACTTGACGTATATAATACCATAATATGAGGTTACTATAGTTTAGAGTTTGGGTTTTATTTATTTATTTTTGACTAAGTTATAAAATTGAATTTCATTTAAAATAAAAACTTATTAAAAATAACTTAGAGATATTTACAAAAACCTAATATATTTCATGCTTCAGAAAATAGAAAGGGTTAGATGGAATGATGTTTAAAGGATGGTATTTGTCAAGGTAAGGATAAAATTGAAGGAATGTGGCAAATAAAATTTTAAAAAATTTGTAAATTTCAGGGTGTCAAAATAAGTTACAACATAGGCTCCAACTGGGGACTACTTCCCCTTGTGGGACACATAGAACCTAGTAGAACAACTACCTTGGAATCTTTTGGGCATGGACTCAATCTGAAAGCATCCTACTTGTACTAATCCAGAGACTCTTTCACACTGAAATCTGAAAACTGAAAAATTGTTGAAGTGAAATAACTAATACTGCAAAAGGAATTAATCACAACAATGCCTAATTCATTGGGCTATGAATTCCATTAGTCAATTAACAATAATTTTACTCCTTTCAGTCCTCTGCAAGCCATTGTACTTCAACCAAACCAACCTTCATACTGCAAACTTGAAACACAACCTTAAACAACTGTTGATCTACTGTATTAATCCATAAACTAAAAAATCACTGATCTACTGCACACCAAAACTGAATGATCTACTGGATACTGAATCTGAAAATCAAACTGAAACAACTCCACACACCTCTATCTAACTGAGCTGAAATTCTGCACCGTTAGGTGTAATCAAATTTCCAGTGTAACCACATGGGAAGTGGATTAATTGGCATATCACTTTGCATGCAGTTGAAGATGCAAAAAATATTTCCAATTTGAAACTCAAATTCCATAAGAAACTTATACTTATGGGTGAACTTAAAAAGTTTCCTCCTTTGTAGGGATTTGAGATTTCTGATCACAATTGAGAGGAAGAAAAATATGTTGTTGAATTCAACCATCACTGAGCCCTACACAAGAATGACAGTAAAAATATCTGACATATGGAACCAGTGGAATCACCATATGACAAAGTGGAGGTGCTGGGTGAATGCAATGCAACCAATATCAAGTACCTATTCCTTGTTCACCAACAAGGAATAGATATAGTCTTTATCGTTTTCTGGGGGAAAAATTATTCGTTACTTCTCTCCCCGACAACGATGCCAAATGTTGTATATGTTTCTCGTAGGCAGTCCTTGGCTGCAAAAACTACGTCGAGAAACCAACTCGACCAATATTTAGGTTCAAGATGGCCCTTGAACCAGAGGAGGCTCCCTCAATTGTAATGAGGCTTTGTTTAACATTGTTCGCTATCACTCGACAACATCCTATGAAGCACAATGACCAGATTTATGATTTATTTTGGGTGGTTATTGATGATTACCAATCTCTGTTCATGAATAAATCCCTCTCTTGCATCAATTTAATCAATGTGCCAACATCCAACTCTGACATACTGATATAACTTAAAAGATCTTGATAGATGATTAGGTGAAAATATATGATAATTAAGCAATCATATTGAATGCTTAATCAACCATATATAGTAGATGTGTGTAGAATACTTCTACAATCAAACAAAATATATTTGAATCTTAAAGAGAAGTGACAATTTAAATATGTAGATGAGCTATCTCATACAAACTGTCCAATAAACTAATCTCTTTAAATGATTATAACTTCACAGTGGCTTTGTATCGACATATTCAATATTATCTTACCCAAATTTCTCATTAATATCAAATTTATGCAGAAATATAGATTATGAATAATTGGAAGAACATACAGAAGAAGACAAAATTGTCATGAATTGGAGCTATAATACTTTAATTAAAATTGTTGTCGTAAAATTTTTACAAAGCTGACAGGGTTTTAGCATAAAAAACCAAGCCGTGTTTATTACAAATGATCAAATATATATAGAAATATCTCCTAACTGTTACAATATTTATGGAATAAAATCCTAATCAATAAACTAAAAATACAATAATATCTCTAATTTATCTACTGGAAACTCTGAACTGTTTTCAAGTCTTCTGCCTTGAACTTTTGAGCTACTCAAACTGTCTGCTAGAAAACTGCACTTTGATTCCAGTTTGTTGATATTCTATTGCTAGGTGTCCTCTGAATGTTGATATCTCTACCTCTAAATCTGAATAGGAATGACTTGTGGTCTTCTTTTCTAGGTGTCCTTTGAATCTCCAATGCTTGAATTGACTAATTCTTTTATGTCACTTTTAAAGTGCTTCACCATTTGTCGTAAAATATTTTGGGAGAAAATATTTTGATAATTTTTTTTTTTCAAATATTTTGTAAATGAATTTCATAAAATAAAATTTCAAAATATTTCTTTGAATGATTTAAAAAACCATGCCTTGCTTGCCTTTCCATGGATTTTAAAAACCATGTCTTGTTTGCCATAGTTTGCAAAGTATTTCTACTTTCCCTTTTTACTCCTGTAAAATATTTATCCAAATTTCCTAAAGTTTTTTGAAAATCTAAACTTTTTAAAATATTCCTTTGTGCCAACATACACGAAAATAAACAAACATAAGTGACTTTTCCTTGCTCAATTCCTTTTGTCAAATTTCATTTTTACCGAGCCTCCTTTTACTTTCACCTGTAACCTCATCTCATCTGTAACCTCATTTCACCTGTAAGTCTCCTTTTTACCTCGGTCTCATTTTTACTTAGCCTCACATCCGTAAAGTCATTTCATAAATATATCACCTATAACTTCGCGTGTAAATTCATTTACTTAAATGTATGACCTGTAAAAATCTCTTTTCACCTTAGTTGCATTTTACGAAGCTTCCCATTCGTATAAAATTTATTTCATAAACATATGAAATTTCCTTCCCGCCATGTTTTATAAATTCCGTAAACATATGAAATTTCCTTCTAGAAATTGACAGTTGTAAAAAGTAGTAAAGGTGAAACTGCTTTTCAGACCACCCCCTTGGTTAAATGTCGAAAAGGAAACCCCCCTAAAAAATCCATCAATAACCATTGATTTATTTTGCACATATATCGAGGCATGAAAGATTAGGGTGGTTTAATAGTTAAGTGCGAGGTGGGGACACAATTAATTTGACTTTTTGGATTTTACTTATGACTGACGTATAAAATACAATAATAAATGAGGTTTCTATAGTTTAAAGTTTGAGTTTTTATTTTTATTTTTATTTTTTGACTAATTTTTAATATTTTAAATAAATAATTTTATAAAAAATATAATTATATATATTTTATAAAATTGAGTTTCATTTAGAATAAAAACTTATTAAAAATAACTCACAGACATTTACAAAAACCTCATATATTTCATGCTTTGGAAAATAGAAAGGGTTAGATGGAATTATGTCTAAAGGAAGGTATTTGTCAAGGTAATGATAAAATTGAAGGAAGGTGGCAAATAAATTTTTAAAATTTTTGTAATTTTCAGGGTGTCAAAATAAGTTACAACATGTCCTTCTCTGACTGCATGCACCACCTGTACAACTTGGATAGTTATACAACTGATAGTACACTTCCCTTTAAGTCCAACCTCAACTGGATAACTTGAATTTCATGCATGCACATGAGTTAATTATTAGTTGATTGATCAGTTAAATTGTTAAACACTGAAACTACACCCCACTGTTAGACCTCCTACTAGTTCCTCCAACAATTGGAACTAGTTTAACTAACCTTAACTCAATTTAACTAATTTAATTGTTACAATTGATATTAAACTCAACCTAGGCTCCTAAAATTTAGGAATCATTGTACACAACTCAAGTTAAACCCTCAACTCGAATTAACTAAGATAAATGAGTGATAACAACTCAGTTAACCCATTCAAGTTATCTTGTGATGTGGAATTTCAATTTTCTCCTAATTTAATTTAAGGGAAAATTAAATTAGGATTTTCTTGCTGCCATTTTTCAACACTCCCTCTCAGTATGAAAGGGATTCACATCTACCCCGACCCAACACCTTTGGAATGTACTGCATGCAATACTTCTCATTATTGTTGTTGCTACTGCAACATCTGCAACTGAAAAGCATAAAAGTAAAATAAAAAATCACTAAATCAATTTGTAACTGTCTACTGGGAGAATTGTGTTACTGTTGACTCTGCTACTGAACCTCCTAATCTGTTGTTAACACTGCTCTACACTCCTCAGTATCTGACTAACATTGATCCTCCTGCTACTGAATATTGTGGGCCCTTGTAGCAAGGTAATGATCCATGAGGCAAAAACACCTCAATGGACCCGACCCAAATTTTTGCATTCTTGGGACTATTGTTTCACTTCGCCCCACCTCACACCTGGAGGTGTGGTTTCATGTGCTTCCTCTACCCACTTGGCTCAAATTTCTCCCTACTAGAGGTCGCTACTTGAGTGAATGTTTCCACTTTGTCTCCTCTCCGCTTCTCTAATTGTGGTTGCTTCACAACTTGTTAAGGTTGCTTCTGAGACTCCATTTTGAGAGGTAAATCATGCTCCCTCCCAACCACCAACTCTCTAACCTTTTCCTTGCTCCTCAAGTCTTTGCATAGATCTTCTACCTAAAGTGCATACAAGTTCTTGACTCGCACACCAATATGTTTCACTTGTCCCATGGCAATGTGTCTAAGGAAAACCTTCCCTTTGCTAAATATCACATTGTAGCCATGATATTCCAATACCACAACATAAACTAGAGTTTCCTTTAGACCCAGTATAAACATCACATCCTTGAGATTGAGAGGGGAGTTAGACTCCCTTTGCAAAGTAATTGTACAGTTACCGGTCGCGTTATACCTCCCATCATATTCAAACTCAATGTTTTGCTTGAGGTATCTCTCCTCCAAGTCACTGAAGAAATCCACATTTCCCATCATGCGGAATGAGGCACCGATGTCAAGATACCATATGATTCCCATTACTGTGCTTTCCATGCATGTAATGAGAGTAAAATCAAGCTTGAATCGTGAAGCTAGAGCTTCACCTCCTACTGCTACTACAATGTAATAGCCCTGGTGAAAATTCCATATAATACAAGTTAAAAATAATAACCACGATTGATGCGACACTTATTATAAGCTGAATGTTGGGAAAAACATACTAGTGGGTTTTCATTTGGTTTATTATGGCCAAGGAAATTGGTAAAGGCAAAGGCTTTGCAGAGGCAAAATGACATTTTTGGCACATTTATTTATAAAAGTAATGGAAATTAGGAGAAAAGGGAGATGAAAGGGCATAGGTTGCATGTGAGGAGGAAAATGAAGGAAAATAATGGAAAATGAAGGAAAATAATGGAAAATGAAGAAAATAGAGGCCTCTTCTATAAAAAGGCTTATGAGGATCAGTTGGTACATTTTGTCAGTGCATTTTTTGGAGCTATCTTGTTATTCTCTATCTCTATCTCTCACTCTTGGAAACTTGTAGTTTTTTGGAGCACTTGGCATTGGAGCAAGAAAGGCAAGAAAGTAGGAAGAAGGAGGAACCAAGCAATGAGGAGTAGGAATCAAGAAACTATAGTAGGATTCTTTGAAGGTATTGATTTGCATGTATGATTTCCTTACTAGATTTGACATGCATGGTATTGAATGTGGTTCTTTGTTGTCTTGGCATGAGTTTTTTTCTAGGTGCGACAATGTATTTAGCCTAGAGTTTCCATTTCTGAATAGCCATGGTGTTGTGGAATTCTCATGTTTGTTTTAGCTGGATTGTTGGATGGATTCAAAGATAAGTGAGGTGGATATCCGAATGATTACGAAACTGGTTCACTTGTTGCCTCATTTTAGGGCCTAGTGATCTAGATTTGGATTGCGGTAAAGCCTAAGAGGTGATTTTCTCTCTGTTCAGGCCTAGGAATCTCGGGTTTTTGATATACGGTAAATCCTAGAGAGTACGTCTCAATGTAGGGCCTAGTGACCCCTGATTTGGACTGTGTGTTGCAGTAAATCCTGAGAAATAAGATACAGGAAAATTCCTCACGGTTTAGGTGGAGAGAATTTAGTGATATCCATGCTTGTGTTGGCTTAGTGATTGGGTGTAGATCACGGTAAAGCTTGGTTTATGATTGATCAAGGTGAGGTGGTTTAGCCTCGGGACGCCCTTGTTAGTTATCTTAGTTCGAGTCCCACATTCATGCTTGGAATATGGCACTGGGGTGATTGATTGAAGAGAGATTTGGGTCAGCCAATCTATGGTCGGGTGGAATATGGAAGTTCCATCTCCAGTTGGTTTTTACATTCAATAATGAAGAGATCATTCCTTTGGTATTTGGTATGCAAATATACTGGTTTCTATGTGGATTCTATCATTGTTGTATCCATTGTATTTATGTGGTTATTGTGTTGGTTATAAGCATGTATTTGATCAATGATGATGTATGGGTCTATCCATGTTTTTACTTGTAAATGAATGCACAATGTATCTATGGTCAAATATTTTGTATTACAGCTAATGATGTAAGGGAGCAGTGCTTCTTAGCGATTCTCAGATAAGTATGAGACCCCTATGCTTAAATATGTTGTTTACACTTGTAGATTCAATGTTTGCGATATGTTTGACAAAATGTCTGTCATGGATAGGAGGGGTCCAAATGAGTTCATGTTGATGTGATTGCTTCTGTATCATTGTCCTATTGTTTTTTATCATCCCTTAATTTTTAAAAATGTCAGTTCCGAGGGGTAAGAGGCCTAAATGGTTGGGTTACCTCCTAGGGGTGTTGTGGTTGTTGTGCAAGGTTTGTAGGTTGTGTTTTCTGTCGGTTCCACTTCCTTAAGGTCACATAGGAGTTTAAATCTCATTATAATAGCCTCTTGTCGCATGTTTATCCTTGTTGGTCGATTACTTGGGTAGATGTGGGAAGGGGGTGTTACAGAGTGGTATCAAAGCATGGTTCAACCCTTGGATTGGACGGGCAGTGCATTGGTCATGTTTTTCTATTGGTTGCATGTGTGTTTCTCATACTATGGTGTATGTGTTTGTTGCATCTGTGTTGTGTTGGCCATGGTGGGAATGGCGTCGCCATGGAGGGGCTGATGGTGTTGTTGTCAACGTGTTGTCACGTGTATATGATTGATTATGTGTTGTTCATGCTTGTGTATTGTGCGTGCACACTTGCTTACATATTGTTACATTTTTTATATGCATTTTTTGTTTATGGTAGGTTACATATTGGTCATGCTTGTGTATTGTCCATGCATGCTTGCTTGAGTGATGTTATATGTTGAACATGCATTGGTCAGCCATGTTGGGCTACATGTTGCTTATGCTTGTGTATGTTCCGTGCTTGTGATTGTGTGTGGTCAAGTTTGCATTGGTGTGTATTTGGTAAGGCTATGCATCTATGACTGGAATCCAACTAGAATGATGTTTATGCATTAGTATACCATGTGCTACAAGTTTATATGCTGTCATGATTATGTATATACATGTACTACATTGATTGGCTGATCTTGCAGGACATATCCTCCCCAAATTACATTAAGGTATGTTGGTTTAATGTTATCTGGTTTAGCTGACATATTATTCCTTGCAGTAGAAGGATCAACATGGATAGAAAGATGGTAGACTACAAGGAATCTCCCTATGAGTCATATGTGTTATGAAGGATTCTAATCTACGGATAAACTAGTTTTCCTTGAGTGTGGCGTTCCTTCACTCATAACAACAGAATAAAGGTAAATGTTCTTTTCTCTAAAATAGACAGAAAGATAGAAGGGATAAAGACCTACTTGTAATCCTTCGCTCTCATTCCTCTTATATTATCATTCCCGTCACTCTTGATCTAGCTGAAACCCGCTTGATCAATACTTGCAATCACATACAGAAGACAACAAACAACATACAAATATACATTCTATCTACCTTAACCAAATTGAACCAATTAAATTTGAGAATACATACACATTTGAGAATACATTCACAAGATATAAGTGCATATGTGAGAGAAAAAACACATCTTTATTGAAATAATAGGAGGAGTAGATTACAACCAGTGGATCAGTTCATCGTCAACCTTCTCCAACTTCATTTCGTCCTCATCACACTAAGCATAATCTCAACAACATAACAATACTCTAGCTCTCATCAATTGAGAATCCAACAACATAACACTACACAAATTTCTTCCTCCCTTGCACTTAGATGAGTGCTCAATTTATAGGGAAATTGTAGGTAATTTCTCAATAAATGATATTGAATGGATTTTTAATAATAGATGAGACATGTTTCCAGGTTCAATGGTGATTTATGAACACATGTATTTGAAGTATGACACCTATGAGCTCTTTTAGAAGGCATTGGACATGTGGAGATTCTTGGAACAATGATGATTTCGCTCCCAGGAGACCAATGCACCCTTAAGTGTAGGGAAGTGCTTTGCAAAGCACCCTTGCATGGGGGAAACTGCTTTGCACCACACTTAGGCCCATTCATAGGAGCGTTGATGAGTCAATGGGTCATTTTAACTATACTTCAAACATTGAAACTCTCATGAATTAAAGCCATCAGTGGAATGAATTTTCTAGGGCATGTAGCAATTGAATGAGGGGATGATATACCCTGTTTGTATTGAATTAGGGGATGATAGGCCCTATTCATACTGGTCTTAGGGATGATGCCCAAATTGAGCTATAAAAACTGCCCCCTAAAGCATGAAGTCAAAATAATTATAATATTTGGATGAGATGCTTTACGGTGTGATGAGTAGGATTTGAAGCGGACGGTGACCTGCGTAAATTTGCAATATTACATCATGATATCTTGTACATCTTGGAAAATAATTTATGAGGGAGGCATACCCATGCTAAGCACATAAACTATCATAAGACGTACATAAATCAGAAATTCGTCTATAGATATAGACTTGCCTACAGATATAGGCCCATGATAGGATGACCATTTGTATGCAAAGCCATTGTACGGATGATGTGATACAATTCTTGAAATCGCAGCCTGGATGGATGAAAATATATCCAAGGTCAACTTATCTCGTTCACTCGATCGTTCAAGTACAAGTCTAACCATGCGAATATGTGATTTGAAGTTGAACATGGGAAAACATTGTCTCATTGCCAGCTAATGATGTAAGTCGTAAATAGATGTGAGAGAAACCACCATTGATGTTAATGGTTCTCAAGGTAATGCAGTGCAATTTGCAAGGCGTGAATAAATGATTTGATGTCAAATGCCAAACAAAATATTTTGGTCGAAGGCCTGTGATGTCAACCTATTGTTGGAAGTGAGAAACCTACTGTTGATGTAAGCAAGTTCCAAGGCACTGGAAAGATGTTTCTAAGTCAACTTCTTGATGATGAGCTAATGCCAATAGGAAGTGACTCGTCGCAGATATGACATGAAATTGGAGTAATGATTTTGGAGACAAAATGTGACTTGATGAAGCAATATTAAGGGATGGCGGTCATGAAAATGAAGTTTTATGAGTATTACAGAAGACGAGGAGTTACTGGATGACTTCTCTTGAACATATCCGTGACACTGAAATGAGTTGGAAAAATTGACACAAAATCGAAGTGATGGATGGTATGATAGACCATAGGTATGATAGACTGTCAAGAAGATTACCTAACCCAAAGCCACAAAGATGAAGTGAAAGTGTTATGTTCAAGAGCGACCTGCTACCATAAAGTGTTATGTTCTTTTTCCCAAATTTTCCCCAGTCATTGTTGACCGGTACCTCTTTATTTTTTAACAAGCTTGAGGAGGGTAGCATATGCTTGATCTATAATTCTACCCTTCGGGTGAATCCATCGCTATTTGATGATTTAATGAGTCTAGCGATAGTGAAACTCGATCTTTTCATGATCAGACATGTCCGTCGCTATTTGATGTTTTAACGAGTCTAACAACAGTGAAAACTCGGTCTTTTTCATGTTTAGAGAGTTTGAAAAGGGACAAAAAGAAAACTCCATGAGTCCTTTTTCGTAAAAAAGTTTCTCAGGTTTGAAAAAGTGTAAAATGATACATGAGAAAACCTCTTAGCCATGTTCGACTAAGGTGTTCCTTTTTCGTAAATAATCTATTTCAGTCTGGAAAAGGGTTAAACTTATACTGAGTAGATGTTTAATTTCCTTTTATTAGCTCGAAAAGGCAAGTGCTCGACAATATTTTAACATTAACGGAGTCTGAAAAGAGCTAAAATAATACTCCAGGGGGGTTCCTTTTTCATGTTTAACAAAGATCGAAAAAGAGATAGAAGTGTGCTTTAAATTCCCTTTTCATGTTTAACAAAGCTAAAAAAAAGGATAAAAGTATGCTTTGTGGTCAAATAATTTTTGGATAGTTGTGCACTTAAAACTCACTGTATCAGCTGTAAACCTGTTTAGAGAACCATCAAACGGATTAAAATACCTGTTTCGTAGTAAAAATGAACAAAAACTATAGTCACATCATTAAATATGATTTAAATAATCAAAATGACTAATAGAAAGAAGTTTTTACCATTTCATAGTTACCATTTGAAATTTAGGAGCTCTGAACTTGCTATTCCCTCGAACTTCAACGGTTTATTACGACAGTTTCAATGGATGATTTCTCGTGCCGTTTGATCCAGGTTGAATTTGAACCTTCTCTTTCTTTTAGTATCATTTTTAATTTCATTTCATGGGAATTTTTTAGGTTTTTGTTACACTAAAAAATGTCACCCTGAAATTTTTGCTGACTGTATGAGCTCATTGACACTCATACTTACCTCCTCTGCAAGTCTTACAACCTTGGTTCCTCATTCCAAGCCCTGAAACATGGAGAAAAAACCCTAAAAAGCTCAAAAAACTTTGGGTACGCAGGTAATATTAAGCCTACCTGCGTTCCTGGCTAGGGTACGTAGGTAATGTGAAGAGGAACTACGTTCTAGAACGCATTTTTCCAGTGTTATGCCTGCGGAACCCTTGTAAGATAAAAAAAGCACGAAATTAAACTGAAAAATTTGAATTTTGGTCAATTCTAGAAGGTTCTAGATGAGATTTTTGGGGGATGAGTACGCTTTAGTAAGGTGCATGTATCCCACACCTTAAGGAACTAATCCCTTGATGTGAGGAGCCTATCCCTTTGAAGGAGGGTTCTATCCCTTTAAAGGTGGAATCCTAACCTCCTCATCTGCTCTATAAAAGGAGGCATTGGGTAGCCTCAAAAAGGGGTTAAGGGAAGATTTTTGAGTTGAAGTGCTGTTAAGATTTAGACTTCTTTCTGCTGAGCTTTTGAGAGGAAAGATCACATACCTATTTATGCTTATGGAGGAAGAGTGAAAAACTTATCAAAGTAGAGGAGACTCCTGCTTAGGACCTCGGGAAGGCCTTTCGAACATCAAGGCTAAGGTTGTAAGGTTCTTCTGTTATTTTAAGATTAATACAATCAAGTTTTATTTTTCTCAATAAATTTTCATTCGATTGTTTATTTAAATAAGCTGTCGTTTGATCATTTATTTCATAGATTCCTTGATCACTATGATAGGTATGTTTTATGATTATTTGTTATACAGGTGCTATTGATATTTTCTTGTTTGTGATTGCAGATCAATGAAAAACGATACTTTCTTGCGACGAAAGAACTCTTGTTGCGACAGAAGGATTATTGATGCGACGAAAGCACTATGACCGCAAATAAGCATTTGGATCTAAGGTAGGATCGACACCTTCATAGCATTTATTTTTAAAACGAATATATTTAGAGAAAGACAAACTTAGTTGTTTGTTTGTTGCTAGATTGTCTTCTGACACTAGGGAGATCGGTCTTGTCCGCAAGAACGATTTATCCGACCAACAAATTGGCGACTCCACTGGGGAAAGAACTTGTTATTTTTGGTTCTATTTTATTTTGATTTGAGGAAAAGTTTTTTCCTGGTTTTTGTTTGATGGATATCTACCTGGGTAGCTTAGGTTTTCTCTGTTTTTGAAAATTTTGAAATCTTTTACGTTTTTCTTGAACTTTTCTGGGGACCACACTTTGTTCTTTTGAACAGTGCGGGCAGTTTCGCACTTTCCTTGAGGAAATAGTGCGGGACCGCACCTGTTACTTCTGGGAGCCTGCGGACCCTGTTAAAATTTTGGAAAAACTCCAGATTTCTTTTTTCTAGTTTAGTTTAGATTTAATTTAGGATTCTTAGCATCTACCCAGATCTGTATTTTTGTGTCAAAAATCTCTTGTTTCTGAATTTCTTTCAGCAATTTTTCATCTCATCAATCTCCATTAAATTAGTTGGGTGTTTTGAGTCTCTTTTTTGAGAAATTCTTAATTTGATTTCCTTTGGTCATTACTTGGAGGTTTGTCTCAGTCTTTTCACAATTTTCCATCTTTTTGCTTTTGTTTTTGCAAAAAAAAATTCCCCCTCATTCGCAATTGTGTATGAGTGTTAATCGCCTTTGAGTGTTTTTTGATCTTTGGAACTCTCACCCAATTTTCTTGACTTGCACTTGATTGGTTCTTAGATCACATTAGAATCATCTTGTGTTTGAGAATTATTTTGCATAGATCACATTTGCATAATTAGAATTCTCATTTTCAGAATATGAATGAAAAATGTGCATAGATTACATTTTCATACTTTTCATGTGAATTGTGCATAGATTACAATTGCATAGTTTGCATTCTGAAAAATCAATCATAAATTTAGATCAGTTTTCTTTGATTTGAATTTAGATGTTTTTATGCTTGTTTTAAAAACACAAAAATAAAAAAATTGTTTTGGAATTGATTTGCATTAGTTTTTCTTGATGAAATTAGTGCATTAGAGAATTTGTTATATTTTCTCTTAATGATCAATTTTTGCATTGTTGGAAGTGTATGGAAAATCTCTCCTTACTTTATTTAGGATTCATCGAATTGAAAAGATTACATTATCATATTCGATTACATTCAGTTTTGGTTCGGGTCATAACACCATTGGTTTCATATCCATTTACCCTTTTTTGTAATAACAGCCTAAATAACACAACACTTAATTAAAATTCATCTAGTAATTTTTACATTTTTAGGGCTCTTTCCACCAATCTAGCTTAGGCTAGTATCTTGGAGTAGGGAGTAATTAACTCTCCAAGATAGTAAAAACAAACAAGTAGATAAATCTTGCGGTAGGAAATAAATCCAATTATAATTGGTACAATCTGGGAAGCTTCTCTTAAAGAAGTCAATCATGAGATCATGTTCGAATCTTTGAGACAATCAATTCTGTTTCATTGGGGAAGATAGAAGATTTTGCGTGCATTACAAACGTAAACCTCGGATTAACCATTGTCGAGGAGCCTGGGGTCACTTGTCGGTAAACCTCGGATTAACCATGTCGAGGAGCATTCAAGGGGACTGAGCTTTGTTACTCTGCCCTTGCGCGTGGGATCGGATCGTAGACTGTTCCCCCAGTTATATTTGTTACTGTTGGTAACCTTAGTGTCCATAGACTTAAGATTATTTCCTAAGGTGACGGTGAAGGAAAGATCTCACTGTACCTGGAGCAGACGTCGACTAGACTCACTTGGACTCTCTGGGGGTTTCTCTTCACACGAGATGGTTTTGTGAGGAAACTTGTGCCAGTCTGTTTCATTAAGCAGGTTGTCGGGGTAACTGTTCCAACCGCCCTTTCTGTATTAAATTCTACGATGTTGGATTTCATCACCAACTAGTGTTTTTAGTACAGGAAGTTACTGTTTGTGTGTGGTTTTACTCCTAGATTTGATAGCGCATGTTAATTTGTTTGTTTTTACTTTTAGAGACCATAGGTGTGAATTGTGAATTTTAATTGTTAGGTGTGAATTGTGAATTGTTAATTTTAGTTTTAAATTGTTAATAAAATTCACTGAAGTTGAATATAATGGCAACTGTTCCGGAATTTACCATCCAAGGAACTCCTCTTAACGAGAATCCTAGTACTTTTCCTTGCTTTGGAAATGTTGGTCCTCCTTATATGACTACATTGTCATTACCTGGATTTACAATAGGTTTACCGATATGGATATTTTCAACTTCGTTGACCCCGAATATTCCAATTGTTCCACCTCAACCGGATGCTTCACTTCAACAGAGTTCACCATCTCAACATCACCAGCCTTTTGTTGAACCTTTACCTTCTTCGCCTAATATTTCTTCCTCCATTTCTTCCTCTTCGCTTGGTAAAAGCCTTGACGCTAGTAACCAGGTGGCTAAGAAGAAGAAGAAAGGGAAGAAGAAGAAGCAAGATAAGAAAGAAGTCAACCAACCAACCACGGCTGCAAATGTTAGTAATGTTGAAGAAACCTCCAACATGCACGAAAACTCCAAATACCTCTTGCAAGCTTTGTAAGGGTGACCACTTCCTTATCAATTGTCCTGGTATTCCAAAGGTCTTGGAAGTATGGTCAGAAAAATCTCATCCACTCTCCGTTGATCCATCAACCAGTGATAGTCAGGTTCCTAGGAAAAAGGGTAAAGTTAGGTTTCCTTGTAAGTTATGAAAATGGAGTCATCAAACTCACATTTTCCCTCACATGGATGAAGCCTCAAAATTATTGGAAAACCTTACTGTTCCACAACAAGAATTTCCAACTGGTTACCGTAAACTTTCTCCCAACCTACCGTCAATTGACGGAGTGATTTATCTAATTTCAAGTACAGTCGATCCCACTCTTCCATTGGAGAGTGAAACTCATATCACTCAGGTTGATGATCCATTAGTTGATCAAGTGGTCGATTTTATTTCACATTCGGTCGATCCCATTCTCCTTGTAGAGAGTGAACTTCACCGCTAGGTTCTTCTTGTTACATCAGATTCTTCCACGCCGTGGGGATTTCCACCGTTTCTGCTGTATCCTCCAGGTACCTACTGCTGATTGGTAGACTGACACGGCCTCTTCTCCATCCGTTTCAAATTACAGAAGAGGGGGGCTGTCACCCACACAATGTGTAGTATTTAGTGTGTCTTCACAGATGTACCGCATTGCTTGTGCTTTAATTCCTCATTAAAGCTCATTGGCTTTTGAACTGAAAGCTTTTAACATAACTATTAGTGAACCTTTAGGGATCCTTCCTAAGTTTTCTATTACTTTGGAAGGTAAAATTGTCTGTATTGATCTTATGGTAGTTCGAGGCCCCTTGGATTTCAATTTACTCCTTGGGCGAGACTATGTTTATGCAATGAAAGCTGTCGTATCGACACTCTTTCGCGTGATGTATTTCCCTCACAATGGAAATATTGTGACTGTAGACCAACTTTCATTCCCTAGTCTTGTTTCGACTACCAATAATATGAAATCCCTAAATGTTCCTGATTCTAAAGTGGTATCTACCCCGCCACGGGTTAATTATGTGGCAACTAGTCCCATGTTTTCAATTACCGATGTAAGTGAGCCTCTCACTGTAAGCTCGTATTCTTTTGATTTAGATCTGGTAATTGACATGGAAAACTCTATGGGATTATTTGAACGTGATGTTCTTATCCCTTTTGAGTCCCTTGACATGTGTTCCTTCCAGAGAAATATTCTTCCTTCTGATGAAGACCTCTTGGAAGCCATGATCAAGGTGTGTCCATTGACATGTGTTTCTTCCTGTTGGAAGCCATGATCAGATGTGAGGAGAGTTCCGTTTACTGTGTCAACCTCGTTAAAAAATGAATCAGTGAGTCTGAGGATAGTTCCTTTTACTGTGTCAACCTCGTTAAAAAATGAATCAGTGGCTTTCGAGGATAGTTCTTTTCCTGTGCCAACCTCGTTAAAAAATGAAACAGGTGTCTCCGAGGATAGTTCCTTTTACTGTGTCAACCTCGTTAAAAAATGAATCAGTGAGTCCGAGGATAGTTCCTTTAACTGTGTCAACCTCATTAAAAAATGAATCAGTGAGTTGAGGATAGTTCTTTTCCTGTGTCAACCTCATTAAAAAATGAATCAGTTGGTCCGAGGAAATCCTATTACTGTGTCAACCTCGTTAAAAAATGAATCAGTTGGTTAGAGGATAGTTCCTTTTATTGAGTCAACCTCGTTAAAAAATGAATCAGGTATGAGGACAATTCTTTTCTTGTGTCAACCTCATTAAAAAATGAATAAGTAGGTTATATAGGTAGATTGTAGAAAGTAGATACGAGGAAAGTTCCTTTTATTGTGTCAACCTCGTTAAAAAATGAAACACGTTGTCATGAGCATAGTTCTTTTCCTGTGTCAAGCTCGTTAAAAAGTGAAACAAATCCTCCCCTAATTGAGTCGAGTCTTTGACTAGATCTCGTAAATGTTAAGTCGTATCTTTATCTTAGTTATTTTAGTTTTTTGTGTAATTTTATTACAGTGTTAGGTCGGGTCTTTCATATGATCTCGTAAATGAACCTTCCTTCCATCCAGCTATTAATTACTAGCAGTGTACTTAGTTGAATTAAATGAAGCTGGGGGGGCATACACTCTAGCAGTTACGCTTAGGGGGCATCAAGCACAGTTTTCTCTCTGTTTCAAGCTTGTGTAAAAATGAAACCACTCTGAAGCATAGTTTTTCTCTGTTTCAAGCTTTTGTAAAAATGAAACCTATCTTGAGTCAATTTCGGTTATTTTCAAGACTCGTTAAACTCATGATGCACTCTAGCAGTTACGCTTAGGGGGCATCAAGCATAGTTTTCTCTCTGTTTCAAGCTTGTGTAAAAATGAAACCACTCTGAAGCATAGTTTTTATCTGTTTCAAGCTTTTGTAAAAATGAAACCTATCTTGAGTCAATTTCGGTTATTTTCAAGACTCGTTAAACTCATGAAAATATCGAGATTATTTTGCTATCTTTCATTCTCGTAAAACACATGAAAATGCCGAGTTCTTTCTGTCTTTTCCTGCTCGTAAATTAAATTGAAAGTCGGCCATAGGAGTATATTTTTATCCCTTTTTCGAACTCGTTAAAACTTACGAAAAAGTGAAAACCATGAGTACATTTTTATCCCTTTTTCGAACTCGTTAAAATTTATAGAAAAAGCGAAACTACTGAGTATACTTTTATCACTTTTTCAGACTCTTTCAAAAATTTACGAAAAAGCGAAACCCTGGAGTTCTCTTTTAAGCCCTTTTCAGAATCTCTAAAAATGAAAAGATTGCCGAGCACTTGATTATTAAAACTTGTTAAAGTAAATGAATGATCATCCCTTCAGTATAAGTTTACCCCTTTTATGGACTGAAATGGACTATTTACGAAAAAGGTATACGTTGACTACTTACAGTTAATAGAGTTCTCTCCTACATTATTTTATCCTTTTTCAGGCTCAAGAGACTAAATTTACGAAAAATTACACCCATGGAGTTTTCAAGTTTTTTTCTTCTAACTCCTAAAAATGAAAAACACCGAAAGTTTCTCCTATACTGGACTCGTTAAAATTTAACAGTAAAGGACCTGTTCAATTTTAAACAGGAACGAACCACTCCTTCTTAGGGTTCGAATCTTAAACTAAGTTGGAATCATCCGAAGGATGAGCTTATAAACAAGAAAATGTTATCCTCCTCAAGCTTGTCAAAAATAAAGAGGTACTTGCCAGAAATGGTGGGGGAAAAGAGAGAAAAATGAACCTGTTTGTTACATTTTGATTATTCGGAAAGCCATTAACCACTCTTGAACATGACACTTTTTGTCCACCTAGGTTGGGAAAATCCTTTGCGTAACCGTTAATCAAACCATATTGAAAGTCTTCAGCTGGTTTCTGGGTATTAGCTTTGGGTCAATTGTCACCAAGCCATCTGCAGTGTCGTTATGTGTTCAAGAGGACAGTTCAAATAAACCATTCATTTGCGAAATATTTGTCTTCCATTTTGACCATCCCTGAGTTAGTCCTTGCCAATATATTTTCAAAACTTGATCTATGATTTCGTGTTGTGGGCTTGCCTACGACGGATCACTTTCTATCGACAACAACTCATTATCTAGGAAGTTGATCTAGAAATCATCAGTACCTTGAAATCTGCATGCCTCAATGGCAGGTTTCTCGCCTTCGACGATAGGTTGCATCATTGACCTTCGATCGAATGATTATGTGACATGTTCGACTTCAGCTCATTCATTCACATTTCATGGATTGTACTGAGTACTTTGAGAGCCATTGACATTACTGGTGGTTACTTTCACACTTGTTAACAATTCACATCATTGACCAGTAATCAAGTGGTTTCTACCATGTTTGACTTCGACACATTTATTCACATGGATAGAATCGTACTAGTTCGAGATGCGGAAATCAAGACCCTGGATCTAGTTTCTACCATCCAGGCTGCGAGGAATTTTGTTATTCATTTATACAGTGGACTATTCATAAACAGATGGCTGCGTCCATACTGTGTCTACGTATTTCTATACTGATGATGTATTGAAAATCATTCCTGTATCAGAACAGTTTGAATCTAGTTAGTTTTTGATATGAGTATGGGAATGCCTACCTCAGCAATGATATGATTACATATATATATTTTGCATTGAATGTTTTTACAGGTTCCAACCGGGGTGTCCACAGGGTGATCCTTGAAATGATAAAGTACTTCACTCTTCATATATGACAGACTCCATCTTCATCTATTTCAGACTTCGCACTTTAGGGGGTAATCTGTTACACTAAAAAATGTCACCCTGACATTTTTGCTGACTGTATGAGCTCATTGACACTCATACTTACCTCCTCTGCAAGTCTTACAACCTTGGTTCCTCATTCCAAGCCCTGAAACATGGAGAAAAAACCCTAAAAAGCTCAAAAACTTTGGGTACGGAGGTAACATGAAGCCTACCTGCGTTCCTGGCTAGGGTACGCGGGTAATGTGAAGAGGAACTGCGTTCTAGAACGCAGTTTTCCAGTGTTATGCCTGCGTACCCCTGTAAAGATAAAAAAAGCGCGAAATTAAACTGAAAAAGTTGACTTTTGGTCAATTCTAGAAGGTTCTAGATGATATTTTTTGGGGATGAGTACGCTTTAGTAAGGTGCATGTATCCCAAACCTTAAGGAACTAATCCCTTGATGTGAGGAGCCTATCCCTTTGAAGGAGGGTTCTATCCCTTTAAAGGTGGAATCCTAACCTCCTCATCTGCTCTATAAAAGGAGGCATTGGGTAGCCTAAAAAAGGGTTAAGGAAAGATTTTTGAGTTGAAGTGCTGTTAAGATTTAGACTTCTTTCTGCTGAGCTTTTGAGAGGAAAGATCACATACCTCTTTATGCTTAAGGAGGAAGAGTGCAAAACTTATCAAAGTAGAGGAGACTCCTGCTTCGGACCCCGAGAAGGCCTTTCGAACATCAAGGCTAAGGTTGTAA